>CM059440.1:55037093-55637093 GCA_030390025.1 Squalus acanthias | reverse complement strand
AAAGGCTTTAATCGGAACTAAGCAACACATGACACTTACAGGTCGCTCCTGTGAGTCCTGTGGATCTTCCATTGAAGTTGAGGGTCTGTGGTTCTCACCCCTTTGCGGATACAGGACAAAGATGGTTGTTCGTCTTCAAAAGCTATGTCTGCCAAAAAGTTTTCACAGCCTTATATACTCTCTTCACAAAAGGTTATCTGATATGAAATATTGCCAAGCTGCTAATTTATTATTTCAATCTTAGTGACATGCAAGGTCTGATCCACAGCAAAGACCATCGAGTGAGAGTTATGCCTGGACAGATCAATTAGCTGGATACAAAGAATGACATGTTCTATTAACAAGGACACCACGTAAAATAGCCAGGACGACAGCCAGATGTCACTGTTTTTCTGGGAATACACTTAATTCTCTTGCCCTGGATTTGAGATATGTTCACCTGATTTGCCACTGTTCACCAAGTCAATAAGCAATCTGATACCCAAGAAGTAAAATATAGCAACCGGAAAACTACTCTTCTGAATGCATGTGAGCTGCGAATGTGAACTGAAGACACCTAAAAAAAAGTGAATCTGCATTTTCTAGGTTGTTAAAAAAACATTCGTAGCAGGACATTTTTTTTTCAAAAACCAAAATTATCAACTTCCACTATTACTAGACAACACTTCTTTTACAAAGCAGTTTGATGAGTATTCACAGCATTATGCAGTATTTTAAACATTAAGCACTATGCAGTATTAAGCCTCTGGCTACCACATAGTGTGATTGACTACTGCACGTCCTTTGTAGAATTCAAAATACCCAATTTTTCCTCTATCGTGTCTATAAAACTGATGCATACAATTAAAAATCTTGCACCTTGCATACACCTGTTGTATCATGCCTCCATTGAGCAATATTTTTAAATAACCATTCTGTAGAATGAGGTTTGTTCCCCTATTAGTGAGGGTCACTGTTGATGCTAAGTTCTGACACTGCAGCTGCAATCAACCGGACCCAGACCATGGCAAATTACCACCTTCCTGGTCAAAGAGACACTGAGAAAAACGTTCCAGGTGCAGTGCTACATCAACAACTTCAGCAAGAACTATAAATCTACCATGGGAAGCGCGATTGGACGGGTAGAAATTCTATTTTTCTCAGTGGGTGGTCGTTCTGTGGAACGGTATTCCAGAGGTGGTAGTCAGGATTGGCTCCTTGCAGTCCTTTAAAAAGAGGTTAAGAAACATTTATGGAAAACTGCAAGATCATGAAACATCAGCAGAACATGCTTGAGGGGCTGAATGGCCTACTCCTGTTCCTATGTTAGAATAATAAGATTTGCAAAATAACCAATGGGTTGGGGCCTCCTGGGTACGTCTGACCACTTTGCACAGGTCAAGGAGGACTTTCTCACAGAGGTTTCCTGAGTGCGCTATGGGTTTCTGTTTTCTTGCCTTTCCTAGGATATGGGGGGAGGTGTAAGTGCAAGGAAGGGTGGGAATATGGGAATGAGTCCAACAGGTGTAGGCCAAGCATGTTTGTGGCTGATGGTCTTTTATCGTCCCGAGTACAAAAGAAGTGGGGCACGGGTGTTGGAACACAGGACATGTTGGAACATTAAGTTTGTTAATGGTTTGATTTATGTATGTACACATGTGCATTTGTGAGATAATTGAGCCATTTTTTTGGTTTTTGAACTGATTTAAACTGTGCGAGCCGGCTTGTGACCTGGGAATATCATATTAAAAAATTGGCACTTTGAGTTCATAACCCATTACTGGGATCACTATTTCTAAGTTATGTGAGTGTGGTTGTTTAAATATATTCATTTCAATTTAAGATTGTGCACCTAGAATTGAATTACATTTTCAGTTAAAGTTGCAGGTGTGGATTTATTTTGACTAGGATTTACGCAACTGTGACAAGACAGGGGGGCTAGAAATTCATGTAGTTACCGCCACTCCATTGCGCCATGAAATGGCGATAAAATGGCGGCCGCCGCTCTTTTACCAGCTGGTGGCGGTTTCCGCCGCGGCCGCCATATTCCTCTTCCCCTTTGAACTGCTGGTAACTGGCAGCGCCCTGCAAAACAAATGGCGGCATGGTGACGTCAATCGGCGTGCAACGCCGACTTAACGTCACCAATGCAAACTTCGAACCTAGCGCTGCTGGGTCCTAAGCATGCCAGGTTAACCTGGCGTGCAAGCAGGCTGACAGTGGATGACAGTGGCGATGTCTGCAGCTCTTAAAGGGACACACACATCATTCAGGTAAGTTTGAATTTAAGCGATTGGCCTTTTTTTTTGACTTTATTGAAGTGGTGGCTTGCTGCAATAGATGTGAAAAGTTTTTTTAAGTGTGTATGCAGTGCTGCCGGACACTTGCAAGGGCTCGGATGGTAATTGAAGGCCTTTTAGAAGATGGAACATGCTGCGAATACTCAGCAGGTCACGCAACATCCGTGGAGAGAAAAACAGAGTTCACGTCTCAGGTCGACATGCTGCCTGACCAACTGAGGATTTCCAGCATTTTATGCTGTCATTTCACATTTACAGCATCCGCTTGCAGAGGGACGAGGAAGACGCAGAAGAAGAGGAAGCCGAAGAGGAGGAATCAGACGGAATCTGACAGCCGTCAGACAGCCCCTTTGTGGCCGGGATATCCGGGATGGAATCATCTGCCTGCGGTCCCACTGGCTGGGCAGGCTGCCTCTTCTTGTTGACCCACTGGCTGGCCAGGCTGCATTTCTTGGGTGTGTGAAATGAGGAAGGCACAAGGGCGGAGTTGTGCTGACAGGAGGGCGGGAAACCTAGAGGTGCACACCAGAAGGAGGATAATGTACGAGGATACCCGCATCTTATATCCTTTCAGCCCCGCCGCTGGCAAAGGGCTCAACCATGCCCCTGCCAAGAATGGCCTGCACCGTCTCCTCCAAGGGGGTGAGGTGAGGCTAGGAATGGGAGATGTGCCTTGTCATTGGTGCAGATTGTTGGTAGATGAGTGATTGGGGGTTGTGCATTGAGCAGTGTGTGAGGCTAGTGGTGCAGTTGGTAGGAGACGGCTTTTGAAGATGCATTCACTGACCTTGACTAGTGGTCTCAGGTCATGAAGCTTCTTTGGGCAGGTGGTGGGGGTGACACTACTGGCAGTGATGGCGTCAGTGATGTACTCCCACATCGTTCATTCTGGAGGGCCTTCTGGCCCCTGTGGGTGGAGGCCCGCTCTTGCAGTGTTGACCCCCTGCACAAAGCTGGAATGCTGCGTGTGAGACCCTCGGGGCCCCTTCCCTGACTTGCTGAGCCATTTGTGTTAGTGCTGAGGCAGTTTCCCCATTTGTTGAGGTTAGGAAGGTAATTCAGCTTTAACAGCTGAATATTCACATTTGGAACTTCATTTAAATATTGAACATTTCTTAAAAGGCAGAAAGGTCTGAAAAAGTATTAATTTTCTGCATTTTATTTTGTGTTGGTTCAGTGTGCATGGCTCCTTTAAATCGCAGACCTCTGCATTACCCACAATTCCCTGCAAGCTCGACAGCTTCGCTCATTGCAACGCCGGACCTGGACAGGAACTTCGATCCGGATCCCTCCAGCAACGCCATCAGGACGGCGTTGCACGGAAGGTGAGCGCTGTGCCACCTATCTCCATGCCCCCCAGACCAATTTCACTTGGTTAGCTCTGCGGCCCATTTCCAGCGGCCATTAACTGCAGTTGCAACTTTGCTGGCGAACACAAACTTTTCCCTTAGTTTGTTTTACAAAAGATAAGCTTCAGCCTTGAAGTTACATTTGCCATGGTGTCTGGTAGAAAATGAATTTGAACTTTTCAAAGCATTTTGTTTTAATTGGATTACAGTAAACAAATTGTTATGGCTGTATGCAGAAATTAAAAATGTGTGGTCTCGTTTTAAATCAATGTGAACGTTTACAAACCACTGTCTTCTTAACTTGGTTATTGCAAGTCCGAGACATACTGTTGTCATTGGGCTGGATATTGTCATGGGGGCGGGTTGGGGTCGGGTCAGGTGGTCGGCGGGTCCCGCCCCCGCCTCCAATGTGAGGCGGGACAATTGAGCAATTTTGCCCTAATTGGGCACTTGATTTCCAGCATGTGGGAACCCCTGGCCCAATGAGTCTTTTGGTCCTGAAACTCGCCTCTGATGACGTCATCTATGCAGCTGCATTTAAGGCCTGCAAGCAGCATTGGTTCATTTTCTGCCTTACAACTTTTTTGCTGAGACTTCTGAGGGATTAGTGGTGCAAACATGGCAAGCTCAAGACCCAAGTGCGCACCCCACTTTGATGAGGACTCCCTCCAAGCTCTGGTGGAGGGAACAAGAGCTCATAAGGAAGTGCTGTTTCCTTCTTCTAGGAGGAAAAAACCTCCCCAGCAGACCAAAGCTGTGTGGCTGCAAGTGGCACAGGAGGTCAGTGCCATCTCAATGTGCAGCAGAACCTGGCTGCAGTGCAGAAAGAGGTTTCATGACCTTCTCCGCACAGGAAAAGTTAGTATTACATCACCATGACCCTCAATCTGCTCCCCATCGCCTCTCATCACCAGCACTCTTCATTGTCAACCTCCTCCTCCACATCCCACTTGACCCTTACATCCCTGCACCCTTAACCATTCCCTCTCTCTGTATGTTCACATTCACGTAACTATTCGACTATGCAGCCCTCACACTCCCTGTCACTATTATGCTATGACAACAACTTACAACACACTCCATCTTTGTATCCTTCTAAGCATCTATGCTATGGATTCGCTACACTCACTCCTTCATTCTCACTCAAACTCCACTTGTGTCCCTCATTGCAGGAAAAGAGAGCCCACAATAAGACGGAAAGGGCGAAGACAGGAGGAGGGCCACCCTCAATAGCTCAGCTCACCAGTGCAGAAGAGGCGGCCCTGGAGATCGTGGGAGTCGAGGAGGATGCTCAAGTGGGGGACGGACAGACGGGCGCATCAGAGCAAGCTGGTGACAGAATAGTTTTTCATCTCTCTCATTGACATTGCATGAGTGACTGATCTTGATTCTAATGCTCTAACAGATTGACTTACGATCATCTGCACAATTCAATGTGCATGCAACGTTTATCTCACATGTCTAACTCTTTCCTTTACTCCCCCACAGGACCATCGACAGCCCCCCTCCCCACTGTCCAGGAGGAACAGCCTGAGCCACAAGACTCCTCAGAGGAAACTGCAACCTCTGAGGGTGCAGCGTCAGCAGAATTAAGCGCACCCAGCACCAGCGCAGACACTCACACCTCAGTGGGACCTTCGGGAGATAGAGTAGTGTTGTCACCTGGTGTATCACAGCTCACAAGTGAGCATCAGCAGATGGTGGAGACAGGGACAGCAGTGGAGAGTCCTAGCCGGAGGGCGCAGGACTCTCCCAGTTCGGCTCAGCTGCATGTCGACCCTGTGCCTCCGGGTCCATCCAGAAGGACAGCGGTGCTGGAACTCCAGGAACAGGTGCAGGAGTCTCTGGCAGGTTTTGTCTCCAGGGTCGCTGCGAGTGTGGAGTGGATGGAGGAGTCCATCGCTAACATGAGCAGAGCCTTTGTGGAGGCGTTGGCGCGTGAACGCATCACCACGGAAAGGATGGCAACCTCCGTGGAAAGGATGGCTACGGTAGAGGAGAGGTTGGCTACGGCCATGGAGGAGCTAAGTCGCCAGAGTGTTGAAAACATGGTCATTGTTCAGAATAGACTGACATCTCTGGAGGAGCGATGGACAGCTATTGAGCAGAGAAACCAGAGCTTCATGGAAGTCCTCTGAAGTAGGACTGCTAGTTCAGAAACGGGTCCTCATGGCCCCCCTGAAGTGCAGCAAAGTGCTGTCAAGCCACTTGCTAGCTCTGAAGTGGGGCTGACCCATGAGAGGGATGTTGGTGGCAGACAACAAGGAAGTGGGGGCTCCTCTCCAAGCGCTCACACTTCCATGCCACTGTGGAGCCCTTGGTCAGAGCCCCACCAGAGTCCTCCCCCAACTGAGATGGCCGTCTCATCCCCTGCACAGCCGTAGGAGCAGCAGACTGTTGGCGAGCCCTCGCAGGCTCGCAACCCCAGAGGACGCCCGCCAAAGGCGTCGAGGCAGGAGCAACATGAAAGTGAGCAAGGGGCATCCACATCTGCTGAAGCCACGGGGGAAGCACCAATTAGGAGCACGCATAAGAGGAAGATAAAGCACAAGTAGTCACAAGGGTAGTCACTTGGGTGTTCTGTTGTGTTTAATTGTGAAATGCCATCCGTGAATTAATGTTATAAAATGACTTGATGGCAAACTGTTGAAGTTGTGGGCTGTGTCATTTCGGAACTGGGAGTTCCACATTGAGGGCTCAGGGCGACTTGGATTTGTCAGTATGGTGGTCAGAATGATAGGAGGCCGCAGGTTCTTGTTGATTGCCGATGGTGTGGTAAGAAGGTGCGAGGCAAATGTCTTTGATTGGGCAGCCTAAGCAGATCTGGCCACGATCCATGGATTCCTTACATCCTGGTCTTCTTCTCCTTCTCCTTCTTCTTCTCCTCCTCCTCCTCCTCCTCCCCCTCCCCCTCCTCCTCCCCCTGCTCCTCAGCAGACCACGACGATTCTGGAGATCCTGGCTGCTGAGTACTGCAGGGCTCCACCTGATCTATCAAGGCATCTGAATCACATCTTCAGCAAGCTGATGGTTTGCTCGATAATCGATCTGGTGGAAATGTGGCTGAAGTTGTAGCACTCCTCAGCTTTGTTGGATGGCCTCCTCAATGGCGTCATTAGCCACATCTTCAGGAGATAGCCCTTGTCTCCAAGTAGCCATCCGCAAAGTTGGTCTGGCAGACTGAAGAGTGGAGGCACACTAGACTGCCGCAGGATAAAGGAGTCATGGCAACTGCCGGGGTACTTGGCGCAAACATGCAAAATGTCCTTCTTGTGGTTACACACCAGCTGCACGTTGAGGGAGTGGAAGCCCTTGTGGTTGGCAAAAATACCTGGATTGTGATGGGGTGCCTTAAGGGCCACATGTGTGCAGTCGACAATGCCCTGCACCCTTGGAAAGCCTGCCAGATTAGCAAAGCCAACCGCACGTGCCGTTACACTTGCTTGATCCTTGGAGAAGTTGATGTAATTGTGTGTGTTGGCAAAGAGGGCATCGGTTACCTACATGATGCAAGTGTATGCGGCCACCTAGGAGATGCCGCTGATGTCTGCTCTTGATCCCTGGAATGAGCCTGAAGTAAAAAAGTTGAGTGCGGTGGTGACTTTGACGGCCACTGGTAAGGGCTGTCCACCCACTCCTCTGGGCTCCAGGTCTTGCTGCAGCATTGCGCAGATGTCACCCACTACCTGTCGCGAAAGTCTGAGCCTCCTTTGGCACTGCTGCTCAGTCATGTTGAGGTAGCTCATCCTCTGTCTGTAAACCCTGTTTTGGGGGTATCTCCTGCGGCGACGTCCTTCCCTTCGCTGGCGCCTTCTGGCCTGTGCAGCTTCAGGTGGGTGAGCAGCAGGTTGGCGCTCCTGTTGTTGCTGCTGCTGTTGATGCTGCTGTTGTTCCGACTTCTGCTGCTGCCGCGGCTGGACTTCATCCGAATCTGAGGTCCAGGAGGAAATGGTTCCCATGCTGCAGGTATATGCCTCAGTTGAGGAAGCGCTCAGTCAAGGTGGGGAGAGGGTTTTCCCAGGAGGTAACAGTGGAGCTGGATCTCTGCTTCAAAACTTCCAAAATGAGTAGACCTGCAAAAAGTTCTCCCAGACCTGAGAAAAGAAAGTTCTGCCACCTGCAAATGATCATTGTTGAAAACTCCTTTTTTATGCTGGAGCTGCAGCTGTTAGTAAGCCGTCCACTTGTGAGCCCGCCAGGATTAACTGGCGTGTTCCAGGGGAGACGTGCAGCACGTGGGAAATGTGTTAAACTCAGAAAGGCCTCTCAAAATGGCATTATAGAGGCACTTAAGTGGTTGTTAAGTGCCTTAAGGGCCTATCCCGCCTCTTGGAGGCGGGACCAAAACCGAGTCTGAAAGCCCGCATTTGGGAAAGTTGCTCAGAGGCGGGTTGGAGGCAGGATCGGAGCCCGACCCCATTTTTGGCAACTTTCCCACCTGACCCGCCTTCAAACCCGCCTCCTCGGGCCCAGCAAAATCCAGCCCATTGACTCCAAACCACAAAGACTTGGAAAAAAAGTTTTTGATCTGGAAAGTTTTTTAAACATTTACGTGAAGTGACGCAATTGCATGCGTTTGACGATATTTGCTCCGCCTTCTTATAAACCTGCAAAGAAGTTAACCCTTTCCACTGACAGCTGTTTTTTTAAATTCACCACTCAACAACTTTAGTATTGTTGAATATAAATTTATTTCTTGGACATTATTAAATTTAAGTTCCTTAATTTTAAGTGGGTATTTCCCCACGGTGACAGAAGGAATTTTATGAACTGACAAATTAATCCCTTGGGCTCTTAAGCAGAGCCACAATAGATTCTGATTTTTTCTTTTAAATAGGTGGCCATCGCATGACTATTGATGGTGTCGAAGAGATCCAGCAGATTTAAGAATTCATCTGCAGACATCAAAAATCACAGCAAGCCTGGGCATCACTTGTTTCTGAAATTGGAATTGCTAAGGTAAATTTGTATGAGTTGCTATTTCAAGCACTCGAGAAGGGAAAATCTACCTGAAGTTTAAAGGGGATAATCAAATTTTCATGACAAGAAAAGGGAGCAGTACACATTGGTCCTGCTCATTGCTGTGTATTAAAGAAGAAAGTTTTTGGGGAAATAAAATTCAACATTGACAAAACCTATCAGTCCAACATCGGATTACATAGATAATAACAGAAAATGTTGGAAATACTCAGCAGGTCAGGCAGTATCTGTGGAGAGAGAAACAGAGGGCTGGATTTTCATTGACCCGTGGAGGCGGGTTTGGAGGCGTGTGGGGGGGTTAAAATTGCGAAAACTGGCGGGCGGGCACAAGTCCGCCTCCATCCAATTTTCATGAAATTGTGTCTGCTGGTCCCGACTCCGTCCCGCCTCTAAGAGACGGGATAGGCTGTTAAGGCCCTTAACAAGCACTAAATTGGCTCTATAATGCCATTTTGAAGGCCTTTGTGATTTTAACCCTTGTTCTACGTGAAGCACGCCTGTTCTGAACCACGATTGTGAAACCTGGCGGGAGCACATTTGGCTGGCTGGGTGACATATCTGGATGGATGAGGGTCTCTCTCTCTCTCTCTCTCTCTCTCTCTCTCTCTCTCTGACTGCTGCTGATCATTTTGCATCCAGGTCCTCTCACAGCAAAGGCCAGGCAGTCTCTGAAGACCTTCAATGCAGCAGCAATGATGACATCATCAGAGGCGACTTTCAGACTGAAAACACTAATTGGTTCATGGGTTCCCACATGCTAGAACTCAATTGCCCAATTAGGTGAAAATTGCATCAATCTCCCACATCCATTTGCAGTCGGGTGGATAACACGAAAAGTGGATAACACGACCCCAACCCGCCCCAGTATCAAAATCCAGCCCAGATTTAACGTTTCAGGTCGATGACCTGTTCCATCTCCAACTTTTTCCAGTTCTGACGAAGGGTCATTGACCTGAAACGCTAACTCTGTTTCTCTTTCCACAGATGCTGCCTGACCTGCTGAGTATTTCTAGCATTTTCTGTTTTTATTTCAGATTTCCAGCATTCGCAGTATTTTGCTTTTGTAATAGGATTACACAGGATATACGGCACAGAAACAGGCCATTCGGCCCAACCAGTCCATGCCGGCTTTTATGCTCCACTCGAGCCTCTTCCTGCCTTTCCTCATCTAAATCTATCAGCATAACCCTCTATTCCCTTCTCCCTCATATGCTTGTCTAGCCTCCCCTTAAATGCATCTATACTTTTCGCTTCAACCACTCCCTGTGGTAGCGAGTTCCACATTCTCACTACACTTGGGGTAAAGAAGTTTCTTCTGAATTCCCTATTGGATTTCTTGGTGACTATCTTATATTGATGGCCACTAGTTATGCTCTTCCCCACAAGTGGAAACACTCTCTTTGTATCCACTCTATCAAAACCTTTCATAATTTTAAAGACCTCTATTAGGTCACCCCTCAGCCTTTTTTCAAGAGAAAAGAGACCCAGCCTGTTCATCCTATCCTGATATGTATACCCTCGCATTTCTGGTATCATCCTTGTAAATCTTCTTTGTACCCTCTCCAGTGCCTCTATATCCTTTTTATAACATGGCGACCAGAACTGTACGCAGTACTCTAAGTGTGGTCGAGCCAAGGTTCGATACAGGTTTAGCATAACTCCCCTACTTTTCAATTCTATACCTCTAGAAATAAACCCTAGTGCTTGGTTTGCTTTTTTTAATGGCCTTGCTAATCTGTGTCGCAACTTTTAGTGATTTGTGCATTTGTACTCCGAGATCCCTTTGTTTCTCTACCCCACCTAGATTTGCACCCTCCAAGTAATAAGTACTCTTTGGAATTGGAATCATTTTGAAATGATAAAATGGACTCAGGTACAATATATTGTGTTATTTTGGGGAAATAATGGTCCCCTAAATAAAGGATAAACAAACAAAATGTGTTAATAACTTGGAGCAAGTGGGAATGATTGATTTTTGTTTTAAAGATATTATGAAAATATTGTATTGGACAGTAAGATTCCTCCAGGGCTCATGCCCCACTTAAGATGTAAGATAGAAACAGGAAAATTACACCAGGGACAATCACCCGACCCGTTGCATTAACTACATAATTGGTGATCAAGTCATGCTTAAAAAAATTATTTGTGGGGGTGGGGGGGTGGGTGGTGATGTGTGGGGGGCTGGGAAGCTAATTGGGAAGGTCCGTATCAAGTCATGGATAAATTGGGAGAAACAAATGTTAAATTGGCCGTTTAGAAACAAGGGAAGAAACCGCAATATGTGTGTTATCATGGAGATCAGTGTAAACTGTACAAGAAAGAGGTCAGATAACTAGATGGAGAATAAATGCTTCATTTGATTTTATTTCAACAGGAACAGGATGTGGATAGTCATTGTACTACTACAAGCGCGAAACAACAATTAGAGAGAATATGGAACTGTGTAACAAGTCTGGTCGGCCCGGACGGAACCAGTGATGAAAGCAACTGCAGGGTGCAAATACCATAAGGGGATGGGTTACAAATACAATGGGGGCGATTTTCCCATTGGAGGCGGGTTTCGGTTTGGGTGGGTTCCAAACCCACCTCCACTGTCAGGTGGGAAAAATTTGCGATTTTCCCCTAATTGGCCAGTTGATTTCAGAGGTGTGGGTTCCCCTGGGCCAATTAGTGTTTTGGGACTGAAACTCGCCTCTGCTGACGTCACTTATCCAGCTTCATTTAAGGGCTGCTTGCTGCCTTGGCTCATTCCACTGTTTTTTGGTCGATGCTGCACCACCTCCAAACTTTCACCACATAGAAGAATGGCCAGCTCCAAGGCAAGGGCCTCCCCGAGGTTCTCGGATGAGGCGCTGGGTATCCTGGTTGAGGGGGCGAGAGCTAGCAGGGAGGTGCCCTTCTCCTCATCTGGGAGGAAGAGGCCTCCCAAAGAAACCAAGGCTGTGTGGGTCCAGCTGGCAAGGGATATAATCTCCAGATCAGTGTGCAGCAGAACATGGCTGCAGTGCCGTAAAAGGTTCAAGGACCTTGTAAGATCAGGCAAAGTGAGTATACCTTCAGCTTGACCCTCCTTCTGCGCCCCTTCTCCTCTCATCACCAGCACTCTGCATTGTCAACCTCCTCCTCCACATCCCACTTTACCCTTACAACCCTTGCACCCTTCACCATCCCTCTCACTCTAAGAACCCAATCACTTCACTATTCAACTATGCTACCCTCACACTCCCTTTCAATGTTATGCAATGACAACGACTAACAATGCACAGGGAGGGCCCTTGGACATGGAACCTCACTCCATCTTTGTCTCCTTCTAAGCATCTATGCTCTGGACTCTCTACACTCACGCCATCATTCTCACTCCAACTCCACTTGTCTCCCTCACTGCAGGAAAAGAGAGCCCGCAATAGAAGGGAAAGGGCGAAGACAGGAGGAGGGCCACCTTCCCTAGCCCTTCTCACCCAGGCTGAAGAGACGGCCCTGGACATCGCCGGCGCAGAGGTGGAGGTGGAAGTGGGGGACGGACAGACGGGCGATGCAGACCAAGCTGGTGACAGAATAGTTTTGCAACTCTCTCATTTACACTGCTTGAGTGACAGAAATGGCTGCTGGTGTACATTATTAGATTGTGGTGGAATACAATTCTGCTGCTGCTGATGGCCCACAGTGCCTCATGGATGCCCAGTTTTGAGCTGCTAGATCTGTTCTGAATCGATCCCATTTAGCACGGTGATAGTGCCACACAACAGGATGGAGGGTGTCCTCAGTGTGAAGACGGGACTTCGTCTCCACAATGACTGTGCAGAGGTCACTGCTACCAATGCTGTCATGGACAGATGCATCTGCGACAGGTAGATTGGTGAGGACGAGGTCAAGTAGGTTTTTCCCTCGTGTTGGTTCTCTCACCACCTGTCTGGAGTCACATATAGGCCAGACCAGGTAAGGACGGCAGATTTCCTTCCCTCAAGGACATTAGTGGACCAGATGGGTTTTTACGACAATCCGATAGTTTCATGGTCACCATTACTGATACTAGCTTTTTATTCCAGATTTATTTAATTAAATGAATTTAAATTCAGTGGGATTTGAACTCATGTCTCTGGATCATTAGTGCAGGCCTTTGGATTAGTCGTCCAGTAACATAACCACTATGCTACTGTATCTCCAGATGAAACTGCCGCTATGGATGTTGGGTAAAGAACTCCCCATTCTACTGAGAATTTTTACACTACATACAATGACCATTTTGAAAATAAGGACACCAGCAAAAAAAAAGACAGCTGATGTCCGTCCCCAAAGTAGCCGCCCAACATTCACTATCTAGCCGCACTTGAGCAAGAAACTAGTGACTACCTGGTGCATGCAGAATTCAACATGGAGTCAACACCTTCACAAGAACAGGAGGGGAGAGTAGAAAATTGGTGAAAAAGATGAGGTGGGGGAGGAGGGAGGGAAAGATCCCCAAGATCTTAAAACATGTTAGCATTCATTTGCTTCTGATGTAACATATGCTATCTACAGAGGTAATCGAAAAGATGATTGGACTGTAATATTAAGTTGCATCAAACCCAATGCTTCCATTCCTATTGCTAACAATGGAAACTACATTAGTCCACCAGACCCCCATAATTACTAGCCAGGCAGGACTTTCAAAGAGGTATTCTCTGCTTCTTTTATTTTCAATAGAAGAATAGGCCATACAAGTTTAAAAAGAAACATAAGAACTTGGAGCAGGAGTAGGCCATACGGCCCCTTGAGCCTGCTCCGCAATTCAATCCGACCAAAGAGCCAACAAAGGCACGATGGGCCGAATGGCCTCCTTCTGTGCTGTACCATTCTATGATTCTATTCATCATGACTGTTTTCAAATTTATCTATGGAAGGAGCACTTCTGTATTAATTTTTTTACAACAGTAATTACAATACATTTGTTACTGGAGTTAACCGAAAACATTTTGCATGTTTCACACACACATTTACTTCTCTGTACACAGATGTTTGACTCTTGACCCACCATTTCCAAAGATCTGACCTCCCCACATTTAATGCTTCAAAGAAAATTAACAAAACACCAAAACAGTAGTAAGATTTTCACATTTTGGTGACCTAGATTCATCACAATGATCTATGGAAGGAGCACTGAACATTAATACTTTTTACAATACTAGAATCCATTACTTGAATTAATATACAATGTTCTGTGTACATTAGAAACCTTTGCTTCTCTGTACACAGCTGCTGTGTAAAACACAAACTAAAAACCATCAAAAACTCAACATTATCTACCCGTCTATACTGTTTGGTTCAATTGATTGCTTAACAGCCCCAGGACATCGCTGCAGGAGTTCCTCAGGGCAGTGTTCTAGGTCTAACATCTATTAAACACATAAAAAAAAGGTTGAAATGAAACAGGTAATGGACAGAGAGAAACCCAGAAATACTTAGCAACATACATCCCAATTTTTTGAATGCAAATACAGCTCCCCAGACAATTAGTTGAGTTTATCTCATGAACACGTAAGCCAGTGTACTATGAAGGGGGTAGAGGGAAGAGAGAGGGGGAGGGGGCAGGAGAGAGAGGAGGAGGGAAGAGGAGAGAGAGGAGGAGGAGAGGAAGGAGAGAGAGGAGGAGGGGGAGTAGAGAGAGGAGGAGGGAGGAGGAGAGAGTGGAGGAGAGGGGAGGAAAGAGAGGAGGAGGGGGAGGACAGAGAGGAGGAGGGGGCAGGAGAGAGAGGAGGAGAGGGGAGGAAAGAGAGGAGATGGGGAGGCAGGAGAGAGAGGAGGAGAGGGGAGGAAAGAGAGGAGGAGGGGGAGGACAGAGAGGAGGAGGGGGCAGGAGAGAGAGGAGGAGGGGGGAGGAGAGAGAGGAGGAGGGGGGAGGAACATAGGAACAGGACTAGGCCATTGAGCCCCTCGAGCCTGTTCCGCCATTCACTGAGATCATGGCTGATCTGCAACCTAACTCCATATACCCGCCTTTGCCCATATCCCTTAACACCTGTGGTTAAGAAAAAGCTATCAATCTCAGATTTAAAATTAACAATTGATCTAGCGTCAATTGCCATTTGGTGAAGAGAGTTCCAAACCTCTACCACCCTTTGTGTGTAGAAGTGTTTCCTAATTTCACTCCTGAAAGGTCTGGCTCTAATTTTTAGACTATGTGCTAAAAATTGAATGGGGCGCTAACTTCGCTGGGGCGCTACTTTTAGCGTCCCGGAAAAATTAGCGCCCCCGCGCCGGAAATTGAGTGGTAGCGCCCCAAGAGGGAAGCGGGGCGCGACTGGAAGCACCCTGCATCGCTCTTGGGGCGCTGCGAGGGAATATCGCGGCGCCGCGGTATTGCAGGCTTTCCTCCCCTTCTTAAAGGGGAGGGGCCTTGCGCAGCGCGACCCGGGGCCCAGCTGGACCCCCGGGGATTGGGAGTGCCGGCAAAAGAGCCCGGCACACAAGAGAAGTGCCGGGCTCTTGGAGCGCAGCCGGCACTCCGCGGGGGGGCGGGGGGGGGCGGTTCAGGAGGCCGGGGACAGGAGCGCAGGCAGGTGCTGGCAGGCAGCCAGCAACAAAAATGGCTGCCCCGCACCTCGCCTTTAAATTGCGCCACCCCGGCCGCAGGTAGGCCCCCCTGACCCTGTCGGACATAGCGTCCGACGGTAAGTCAGGGGGCGTTCCCGCAGATCGCGGACGGGGCGCGAGCAGGGCGCAGCGCCACAGGGTGCTACCAGTTAGCGCCGCCGCTAACTTCCCGCTGAATTTCACGGGAGGCGTGAGCGCGGCACACCCGGGCGCTAGTTACTTTGCGCCCCGCTAGCGCCCTTTTAGGGCGCTAACAGGAGGCGCAAAGCAACCGAATTTTTACCCCTATGCCCCTTAGTCCTCATTCTAGAATCCCCAACCAGCAGAAATGGTTTCTACCACATCTGTTCCCCTTAATATCTTGAAAACTTCGATCAGATCACCCCACAACCTTCTAACTTCTAGGGAATGCAACCCTAATTTGTGTAACTTTTCCTTGTAACTTAACCCTTGAAGTCCGGGTATCATTCTGATAAACCTACGCTGCACTTCCTCCAAGGCCAATATATCATTCCTAAGGTGCGGTGCCAAAACTGCTCATAGTACTCCAGGTGTGGTCTAACCAGGGTTTTGTACAGCTGCAGCATAACTTCTACCCCCTTGTACTCTAGTCCTCTAGATATAAAGGCCAGCAGTCCATTAGCCTTTTTGATTATTTTCTGTACCTGTTCATGACATTTTAATGATCTATGTACCTGGACCCCCAAGTCTCTTTGGACTTCCACTGTTTTTAGCTTTGCACCATTGAGAAAGTACCCTGTTACATCCTTTTTAGGTCCAAAGTGGATGACCTCACATTTGCCTACATTGAAATCCATTTGCCACAGTTTTGCCCATTCACTTAATCTGTCGATATCCCTTTATAATGTTATGCTTTCATCTATACTGCCTACAATGCCGCCTAACTTTGCGTCATCGGCAAATTTGGTTATATGACATTCTATGCCATCACCTAAGTTATTAATAAATACCGTGAATAGTTGAGGCCTCATCACAGATCCCTGTGGGACTCTACTAGTTACATCCTGCCAATTTTTTTACCTACCCATTATCCCTGCTGCCTGTCTCCTGCCGCTCAGCCAATTTCCTAATCAGGTCAATAATTTGTCCTCAATTCCGTGGGCTTCTACCTTGGTTAACAGTCTCTTATGTGGAACTTTATCAAATGCCTTCTGGAAGTCCATATAAATAACATCCATAGACATTCCCCTGTCCACTACTTTAGTCACCTCCTCAAAATATTCAATCAGGTTTGTCAGGCATGACCTACCTTTCACAAATCCATGCTGGCTCTCTCTGATCAGCTGAAAATTTGTGAGGTGTTCAGTCACCCTATCCTTAATTATAGACTCTAGCAATTTCCTGACAACAGATGTTAGGCTAACTGGTCTATAATTCCCTGGTTTCCCTCTCTCGCCATTCTTAAATAGCGGAGTCACATGCACAATTTTCCAATCTAAAGGAACGGTTCCTGAATCGAGAGAACTTTGGAAGATTATATTTAGAGCATTTGCAATGTGCTCACCTACTTCCTTTAAAACCCTGAGATGGAAACCATCTGATCCTGGGGGATTTGTCACTCTTTAGTGCCATTATTTTCTTCATCATTGTTATTTTACTTACATTAATTTTATTGAGTCCCTGTCCCTGATTCAATATTAGTTTCCTTGGGATTTCTGGCATGCTATCCTCTTCCTCTACTGTAAATACTGGCGCAAGGTAATTATTCAACATGTCCGCCATTTCCTTATTATCATTGACAATATCACCACTTTCAGTTTTTAAGGAGCCAACATTGCTCCTGACTACCCTTTTTTTCCTAATATAATTGTGAAAATTCTTTGTGCTGATTTTTATATCCCTTGCAAGTTTCTTTTCATACTCCCTTTTTGTAGCTCTTACTGTTTGTTTTATGACCCTTTGCTGTTCTTTGTATCTTTCCCATTCACAAGGATCTGTGCTATTTTTTGCATTTTGCATGCTTTTTCTTTTAGTTTTATGCTGTCCCTTACCTCTTTAGTCATCCATGGCTGTTTTTTTTGGCAAGTAGAGTTCTTGCCCCTCAGGGGTATAAACTGGTTCTGTATCACATTAAATTATTTTTTGAACATCTCCCACTGATCGTCTGTCGTGTTACCCATTAACAGATTTGCCCAGTTTACTGTGGACAGTTTCTGTCTCATCCCTTTAAATTTGGCCTTACCCAAATCTAGAATCTTAGTTGTTTTGCGTTTTTCCCTTTCAAACAGTACGTTGAACTCGATCATGTTATGATCACTATTGGATAAATGTTCACGCACAATTAGGCTGTTAACTAAATTTGGCTCATTACTCATTACTAAATCTAATATGGCATGCCCCCTTGTTGCCTCTAGGACATATTGTTGTAGAAAGCTATCCCGCCACACTCAAGAAATTCACTACCTTTCTGACACAAGCTAGTCTGGTTATCCCAATCTATATGAAAGTTAAAATCCCCCATGAAAAAACCACTCTGCCTTTACTACACGCTTGTCTAATCTCTGCATTTATACAATCTAACACTTCACAGCTGCTACCAGGGGGGCTGTACACAACTCCCACTACAGTCTTAAATCCTTTAGTATTTCTTAATTCCACCCATAAAGACTCCACTGCCTGCTTACTTCTCGTTATATCCTCTCTTATCATTGAAGTGGTTTCATCCTTAATCACTAAGGCTACTCTTCCCCCTCTGCCATTTTCCTTATCTTTCCTACAGACCTTATAACCTGGTATATTTAGTTCCCAGTCCTGAACGTCTTGCAGCCATGTCTCAGTAATGGCTACCATGTCATACTCTCCAATTTGAATTTACGCCTGCAGTTCATGCAGTTTATTCCTTATACTCCGTGCGCTCCTGGTTTATCTCCTGGTTTAATCACTTTACATCTTTTAGTTTTCGCTTTACCTGTAGTGCCTAAAGCACAATTTCTGACTGTTATTCTACTCTTTTCTCTTTTGTTTGTTTTTGAACCAGGATTTGTACTACAATTTCCACCTGAGCCCTCCCCCCCATTTACTAGTTTAAAGTCCTTGTGACTGCCCTATTTATTCTTTCTGCTAGGACCCTGGTCCCAGACCGGTTCAGGTGGAGTCTGTCCCAACGGTACAGTTCCTTCCTGTCCCAATACTGGTGCTAATACCCCATGAAATGGAACTCCTCTTTCCCACATTGCTCCTTTAGCCACGTGCTCACTTCCCTAATCAGCTTATCCCTACACCAATTTGCATGTGGCTCAGGTAATAATCCAGAGATTATAACTCTTGAGGTCCTGTTCGTTAATTTAGCTCCTAGTTCCTGGTACTCCCCAAGCAGGACCTCTTGCCTACTCTTCCCTATGTTGTTGGTCCCAACATGGACCACAATGATTGGATCCTCCCCCGCCCTCTCCAATATACTTTCAAGCCGGTTCGAGATGTCCCTCACCCTGGCACCAGGTAGGCCACATACCATGTGGGACTCTCGATCTTGCTTACAAAGGATGCTATCTGTCCCCCTAATTATAGAAACCCCTACAACTTTTTTTTTATTCGTTCATGGGATGTGGGCATCGCTGGCAAGGCCAGCATTTATTGTCCATCCCTAGTTGCTCTTGAGAAGGATTTGGTGAGCCGCCTTCTTGAACCACTGCAGTCCGTGTGGTGAAGGTACTCCCACAGTTCTGTTAGGGAGAGAGTTCCAGGATTTTGACCCAGCGACGACGAAGGAATGGCGATATACTTCCAAGTCAGGATGGTGTGTGACTTGGAGAGGAACTTGGAGGTGGTGGTGTTCCCATGCGCCTGCTGCCCTTGTCCTTCTAGGTGGTAGAGTTCGCGGGTTTGGGAGGTGCTGCCAAAGAAGCCTTGGTGAGTTGCTGCAGTGCATCTTGTAGATGTTACACACTGCAGCCATGGTACGCCGGTGGTGGAGGGAGTGAATGTTTAAGGTGGTGGATGAGGTGCCAATCAAGCGGGCTGCTTTGTCTTGGATGGTGTCGAGCTTCTTGAGTGTTGTTGGAGCTGCACTCATCCAGGCAAGTGGAGAGTATTCCACCACACTCCTGACTTGTGCCTTGTAGATGGTGGAAAGGCTTTGGGGAGTCACATTACATTACGCTTCCTCTCCTCCTCCTCCTACTCCCTTAGGACAGCCTCCTGCTCCAAAATGCCATGGTCTGCATTCTGGCTGTCCTTCCGACAGTCTTTGTCCTCACTGGTAGCAAGTACATTGTACCTGTTGAATAGGATCAGTTTCTGTGGATCCTCGTTCCCTTTCTTACCTGGGTTCCCCTTACTCTGCACACTATTGGTCACATGAGGTGTGACCGAGGTCTGGAGCAAACTGTCCAGAAACTCCTCCCCCCTCCCTTATGTGTCAGAGTGTCTCCAACTCGGACTCCAGCTCAATGACTCTGAGCCGGAGAGGTTTCAGACAGAGCCATCTACTGCAGATGTGTTCAGTTGGGACAATTTCGCTGTCAACAAACTCCCACATACTGCAGTCCAGACACACAACCTGCTCTGCCATATCTTAGTCTAAACTTGTTTTATTTATTTAATTAGTTAAAGTCTTTATTCAAACAGTTATTTATAGTTATATTAATTAGTTGATCTAGTTAGGTAATTAATTGAATAAATGCGTTAGAGTTTCCCAGCTCTTAGTTTAAACCACTGTCCTAGCTTAGAGAGAAAAAACATCAACAATCAGCACCCAATCGCCTAACTTGCTGTCCTGTGACGTCACTACTTGTTCTTTTGTTGTTTTTAAATTTGCCGCCGCTCAGGTCCACTCTGTCCTCGGGTCCCGCTCTGTTTATACTCTGTTGCCGCTCAGGTCCGCTCTGTCCTCAGGTCCCGCTCTGTTTATACTCTGTTGCCGCTCAGGTCCGCTCTGTCCTCGGGTCCCGCTCTGTTTATACTCTGTTGCCGCTCAGGTCCGCTCTGTCCTCGGGTCCCGCTCTGTTTATACTCTGTTGCCGCTCAGGTCCGCTCTGTCCTCGGGTCCCGCTCTGTTTATACTCTGCCGCCTCCTCTGCCGCCGCCGCTCAGGATACAATGGAGGAGGGGGGTGGAGAGACAGGAGGAGTGGGAGGAGAGAGAGGAAGAAGCAAAGGAGGGAGAGCGAAAACGGGGAACTACAGACCTGTTAGCCTCACATCAGTAGTTGGGAAAATGCTGGAATCTATTATAAAGGATGCAATAACTGGGCACTTAGAAACTAATAGTAAGATTGGGCAGAGTCAACATGGATTTATGAAAGGGAAGTCCTGTTTGACAAACCTATTGGAGTTCTTTGAGGATGTAACTAGTGGAGTAGACAAAGGGGAACCGGTAGATGTGGTGTATTTGGAATTTCAGAAGGCATTCGATAAGGTCCCACACAAGAGGTTGGTGAACAAAGTTAGGGCACATGGAATTGGGGGCAATATACTAGCATGGATTGAGAATTGGTTAACAGACAGAAAACAAAGAGTAGGGATAAACGGGTCTTTTTCAGGATGACAGGCTGTGACTAGTGGGGTACCGCAAGGATCGGTGCTTGGGCCCCAGCTATTCACAATCTATATCAATGATTTGGATGAGGAGACTAAATATAACATTTCCAAATTTGCTGATGATACAAAGCCAGGTGGCAGTGTCAGTTGTGAAGAGGATGTGAAGAGGCTTCAAGGGGATCTCGACAGGCTCAGTGAGTGGGCGAGAACATGGCAGATGGAATATAATGTGGGTAAAAGTGAAGTTATCCACTTTGGTAGAAAAAACAGAAAGGCAGAGTATTTCCTAAATGGTGAAAGATTGGGAATGCAGATGCTCAAAGGGACCTGGTGTCCTTGTACATGAGTCACTGAAAGTGAATGTGTAGGTGCAGCAAGCCATTAGGAAGGCAAATGGTATGCTGGCCTTCATTACAAGAGGATTTGAGTACAGGAGTAAAGAAGTCTTACTCCAATTATATAGGGCCTTGGTGAGACCACACCTGGAGTACTGTGTACAATTTTGGTCTCCTTACCTAAGGAAGGATATACTTGCCATAGAGGGAGTGCAATGAAGGTACACGAGATTGATTCCTGGGATGGCGGGACTGTCGTATGAGAAGAGATTGAGTAAACTAGGCCTGTATTCTCTTGAATTCAGAAGAATGAGAGGGGATCTCATTGAAGCATACAAAATTATTACAGGGCTTGATAGGGTGGATGCTGGGAGAATGTTTCCCTTGGCTGGGAAGTCTAGAACCAGGGGCCACAGCCTCAGGATAAAGGGTAGGCCATTCAGGACTGAGATGAGAAGAAATTTCTTCACACAGAGGGTGGTGAATCTTTGGAATTCTCTACCCCAGAGGGCTGTGGAGGCTCAGTCATTGGGTATATTTAAAACAGAAGTCGATAGATTTCTGACTAGTAAGGGCATCAAGGGATATGGTGATAGGGCCGGTGAATGGAGTTGAGGCAGAAGATCAGCCATGATCTCATTGAATGGCGGAGCATGCTCGAAGGGCCGAATGGCCTACTCCTGCTCCTATTTCTTATGTTCTTAGGCAGGGGAGAGAGAGAGAGAGAGAGGGAGAGGCGGAGAGAGAGAGCGAGGCGAGAGGGGAGAGAGAGAGAGAGAGAGGCAGGAGGAGAGAGAGAGAGAGAGGCGGGAGGGGAGAGAGAGAGCGAGGGGGAGGGGAGAGAGAGAGAGGTGGGAGGGTAGAGAGAGAGCGAGGGGGAGGGGAGAGAGAGAGAGGTGGGAGGGTAGAGAGAGAGAGAGGCGGGAGGGGAGAGAGAGAGAGAGGCGGGAGGGGAGAGAGAGAACGAGGTGGGAGGGAAGAGAGAGAGGAGGCTGCAGAGGAGAATCTGCTTCCACCATCCTTTCCTGCTGTCCATTAAAGATCATAACTTGCTATGTACAATTCTCATCTCTCCTCAATCAAATCAATAATTTTTTTTAAATAATTTCCCGCTCCAGTTTTTCCTCCTTCCCCCTTGAAGCTGGGGCACAGTTCCACAAGTGTTGGAAGTCCTGTGGTACCCAAGTGGAATTCTTCATGGATGAGCCTGGAGAGAGAGTGCCAGTTGGTTATTCTCCCATGGGGAGGATTCATGGTCAAGCCTGATCTCCGCACATGCACACTTGCTAGCTGGATAACCATCAGGAGTAAGGACCGTGGCTCAATATTCCCTTCCCCTCTCCCAGGCCAACTGTAGTGCTGCCACCACCTTCATGGCTGAGATCTGACACCTGCCTCTAAATGACTATCTGGAAGGTGTCTGTAATATGTATGGAGAGCACTTCATACAAGTGAACCTACCAGCCCATCAATCATAAATGACATTGGTCAGCTCTTTGGTTTCATTGATGACTTGGCTGCCATCAGTTGCCTTGTTTACTGAGCATAACCCCAGACACTATCTGCAGAACAAGAGCTGAATCAAACACAAGATCTACATGCTTCTGCGCAGATGGACCCAACGCACAAATAAATAGCTAGCATTCTGTACAAGGAGTTTAGACAGCAGACTATCCTCCTCCAGATCTTCCTGGTCTATATGAATCAATACAATGCCGTATGGTGTGCGTATCCTTTGAGCCATCAGAAAGCAACAGAGCATGTAAATTATAACCCATTAAGATAATTATTATGGAAGATAGCAATTAAATTAATCAGAATCTGAAAAGGTCCCACCATAAGGCAAGATAAAATCATAATCCTTGTAAGGTGCTATCAAATTCACTTGATGCTACAAAGACTGTTTCACCTTCAGATGATATTCAAAACAAATATGATTTCATTTTAATACAGCATAGACTTCAATTGGACTGCTTATGAAGTGCGTACTGTCTGAATCCTTGGAATTTCACTTAAGCAGATTGTATGTCAGTCTTATTGTGACTACACAATGTCACAGTCAAGCACCAAGTGGATACCGGCTTTCACAACAAGCTAATTGTGCAGCCACTTTACTGAGAATATTATTGAATGTTTGGTTCTGAAGCATATGGAAAAGATGAAAGAATTTCAGCTCTGAATGATATAAGCTATTGATATGTCAATTCCATTACCAATCAGAACACGCTCAGAATACTAGTTTGAATCCACCAAAATGAATGATGGTGTCAAAGGCCTTGAAATTACACTGCACAAATGCTTAACTTACTTGTGTAAATTTAATTTCTTGGTTAAAATAGCAGATAAAGGAGGCTCATACACACACATTAAGGCCGCCAATTTAATTGAGGAGGCGGGATCGCTGGTTTCTGGGTTCCGGTCCCGCTCCCAGCTGCATCCGCTCTGCAGACGTGATTTTCCCTTGATTGGCCTTGTTAAGCACGCCCTGCAGGCTAACCGGCCAATTAACAGGAAGCGGGTCTAATGACGTCATTTGATGACGTGTCATCAGCTGGTTTCCTTAAATGGACCATGTCCACATGGAGTTTGACAGTTGTTCTGTCAGTGTTTGACAGCATTGAGGTGCTGCAAATACTGACAAGCACTGCACAAAGGTGAACGCTTGCACCCAGGCTCTCCAATGACACCCTCCATATGCTTATGGAGGGAGTCACAGCACGCAGGGAGGTTCTCTTCCCTTACAAGGGCGGAAGAGACCTCCCCAGGACACCAACTTACCTTGCTCCTCCACCCAACCCTCTCTACCTACTTTATCACTTCCCCATCTCACTAGCCACCCCTCACACTCACCCTACTGCAACCTACCAACTAACAACACCCAAGGGTAGGCACTTGAGAGGTTTAGCCAATATCCATGTGAAGTTTCTGGTAATGTGTTGCCATACAGTGAAATCTCTTTTTCAAAAAGTGCACCTTATTGGACAGATCTGAGTGAACCTTGAGAAGTGTCTTCCTGAGTTCCAGTGATTGTTCAGTCATAACTCCCCCTGCCCCCCGCTATAGTGATAAGTGTGCATGGAATGGCTTGGACATTAAAAGGATGCTTCATGCTGCTGGTGTGGGATGGTATCAACCTAGCGCATCATGTGGCAGCCAGGGTTTACAGTGTCAATTGAAGAAAATCTGGCCATGGTGATACCATCGCTGGCCTCCCGGCCAGCAATTTTGTCAGAGGCTGATGCCCTGTGTCCAGTGCAGCATCAGGTGAAGGTTGGTGATGTTGGTGGTCTACAGAGCAGCAGTGATACCCGCCCTGCTGTATGCCTCACAGACATGGACCATGTACAGCAGGCACCTCAAAGCACTGGAGAGGTACCACCAATGCTGCCTCCGCAAGTTCCTGCAAATCCATTGGCAGGATAGGCGCACCAACGTCAGTGTTCTTGCTCAGGCCAACATCCCCAGCATCGAAGCTTTGACCACGCTCGATCAGCTCCGATGGACGGGTCACATCGTCCGCATGCCCGATACGAGACTCCCAAAACAAGCGCTCTACTCGGAGCTCTGGCATGGCAAGAGAGCCCCAGGTGGGCAGAGGAAATGCTTCAAGGACACCCTCAAAGCCTCCTTGAAAAAGTGTAACATCCCCACCGACACCTGGGAATCCCTGGCCCAAGACTGCACAAAGTGGAGGAGAAGCATCCGGGAAGGCGCCGAACACCTCGAGTCTCTTCGCCGGGAGCAAGCGGAAGCCAAGCGCAGGCAGCGGAAGGAGCGCACGTCACCCAAGCACCCCACCCACCTGCCCCTTCAACCACCGTCTGCCCCATCTGTGACAGAGACTGTAGGTCCCGCATTGGACTCATCAGTCACCTGCGAACTCATTTTTAATGTGGAAGCAAGTCATCCTCGGTTCCGAGGGACTGCCTAAAAAGAGAAGAAGTTGGGGCTGATTGTGGAAGGATTCGGAGGACCAAGGTCTGATTGTTTCATTGGCTCCGTTGCTGGAATAGATGGCAGCTGCAGGGGAGATGACAGAAGCGATCTGTCACTGGTGAGAGAGGTTCTCCCAATGAGGTGGCACTGGACATACATTTGGATCTAAAAACTTGTAAGCTAAAGAAATCTCTATATGTATTTAAAATGCAGTAACCAACATTTTCTGCGCTCTGAAACTCTCCATCTGAAACATGGCATCCTTTAATTTCATTTTTTCTTAAATCTCCAACAATAATTAAATTCTGAAGGAATGAGACTCCACGCTTGTAACAGTAAATTTTCAGGGCCAGAGAGGTTGTTTGACAGTAATTAAGACTCATCACGCCGTTAATGATTCACTTACATCTGAATGCACCAGCCCTAACCTTTTCTGGCATGTTTAGTGGGCAACTAGTGGGTAAGTACCTCAACTGCACGCCCTCCATGTGATTTAATGCTGAATCTCTCGCCAAGGTACCAGTGTCGCGAAGGTTGTGCAAATTGAACAGCAACTTCCGGATTTCCGCGTTTAAGTGCACATGTGCGGACACTGGAAGTTGCTGTCCGATATACTCCTCAATAACAGTGAACACTGATAGTCTTACCGTTACTCCTATCGCAAAATCCGGGCCAATGTTTTTTTATATAGGATATGGTGACAGTGTTGGGAGAGAGTGTTCAGAAACTCCCACCACCTACTGGCTAAAGCCTGCAACTACGATGTTACAGGCAACTGTTTACATATGGGATTTGCGTTCTAAATGTTTACATGAGCCGTTTCAATATTAAATGTTGACATTAAAGTGTGATCAAAAATTGAGGTAACAGAACGTTATACAGGAAGTAGGCTCATACACAATATTTTTAATAAAACGTGGTTGCTCACCCCTAACAGGTGGTGGCTCTGAAAAGCCTTGATGTGAGTCTGCATGTTTACAGGCAGAAAATCGCGATTTTTAAAGAGTCATAGTTCTAATTTTAAAATCGCATCTATGAGCATTATGATAACATCATGTATTAGCAAAGCAACGATGTGAAGTGAATGATGGTGTAACACCAGAAATTAATGTTTTGTCACAGGGAATTCAAGAAATGCTTTAAATGCCGCCATAAATATTGATGTAGAAGCTCTATTCTACAAGCTAAAGAAAACTTACAGTGCTTCCAGTCGCCCACACAATCTACGGGATTGTTGGTCTGAAAAGTTAAAGGAAAAGCAGAAGGGTACTTCAGATTATGCTATAGTCACTTGTCACTTGAGTAAGCATGAAAATAGCTCTCACTGATAGCCTAATAGGTTCGTCCACTGTATTATAAAATCATACAGAGCAGAAAGTCCCAAATTTGATCCCCAGTCTGTGCTGAGGGAGCTGATCTGAGCTGGAGCAGCAATCAGGGCCTCATGATTGGCCCAGGTGCACTGGGGCTGGGAAGGTGACAATCAGCCTGGCCCCCTTTGCCCTGATCACTCTCTAGTGACCCCAGCTGGAAAATACATGTGTGCGGAGGTTGGTTGGTCATGATACACGGATAAATTGAGACCTATTGCCTGTGCCCATAAATAAAGTATGGCTGCTTGGGTGAGGTACTGTAGGTGCTTGTGGAACTATACCCTGGCAAGAATCAGTGGGGGGAGAAATTCGGTATCGCCCCGTTTGGGGCACTATTATCGGTCGGGCGCAAACTTTAGTGCCCGGCGCTAATTATCGCCTCCAACTACAAACTTGGCCTCTATCGCCCCTGGAGGTGATTTGATCGCTAAATCAGGCGCTACACACCTGTCTTAAGGCGCTACCTCAGAGCGCTGGCGAAGCTCAAGTGATGTCTGTTAGCAATGGAACACAGACAGACTGGCGCCGGCTTAAAGGGAAGGGTCGATGTTGCTGTCCAGCCACATCCTGCTCATTGCAGCCTTGAATCTCGGACTGGAGAGACCTGTACATCAACTGTGCTGGAACCACCAATGGATAGGCCCAGGGGAAGAGCTCGGCACTTAGGAACCTCAAAAGTGGTGCTGAGGGCCAAAACTCCTTGAGACAGCGTTAAATCTCTCCAGACGTCTCTCTCCCTCTCAACCTGCGTGTACTAAAAATTTTGCCGACAAGAAAAGGCAGGAAGCGGCCATCTTTAAATAGCACTCCCCCAGCCCCTTCCCGACTGCAAAACGTTCCCCTAGACCTGTTGTTGCTAGCGGCAGGTGGAAAGGCAGGGGGCGCAACTCAATATCCGGTCCGGGGCGCTGCCGGGGCGTTGCCTGTTCGACTGACGTCACAATCTGCGGGCGCAGGAGATCGTGGCGGTAGTGTTTAATGCCGCTGCAAAATGTCTGGTCAATTTTGCGAGCGGCGCAAACATCGCCGCGCTCGGGCGCTAGTTGCTTTGCGCCCCGTTAGTGCCCTCTTAGGGCGCTAACGGGAGGCACTAATCAACCGAATGTTTCCCCCAGTGACTTCAGGTGAGGAGGTGAAATGAGGAGAAAAGGTGTGTAAAAAAAAAAAAGAGCATGAAAATGGCTCTGTAAAGCGAACCCATTTCTTCATTCTTTTACTCAGGGAGCTCCTGTGTGCCTAAAACCTAACATCATCACTGAGAATGAAGCATTGCCAGCAAGCTCGAGGAAACCCTTTTCCACGCAGCCTGTACAAGCTGCTCCTAATGAATACACAAAAGTGCAAAAAGGGAAAATGAAGGAGGCTCCAAAAGTTCCTGAAGGTAAGTTGAGAGAATAGAAAAAGATTATTTTTAATGAGCTCTAAATGTTCTTTTCAGGTGCTTAAAGGAAGAGATCTCTGTTTTGATAGTGGTGGAAAGCAAATTAGCGTCGACCTGATTCACAGAGAAAGCCGTCATGTGCTGGCTGCATGAAGGAGTTTGTTGACAAATTCCGAACTCTAGTTGATAAATTAGCCATTTGAAAAATGTCGACAAAAATGGCCTGTTGTGTTAGCTTGTAGTGACACAAATTGATCGGTTGTTGTCTGTGGCTGCCATTGCTCATCAGATCTTCTGCTTCCACTGTACAATAATGGTTGAGACATTCTAGACTCAGAATTTTGAGACTTGTCAACAGACAACAGCACAAAATATTAACTATTCTAAATGTGTTAGAAAAATGTATTAAATTGATTAAGTATGAATTAAGGAGGCAACATCAATTATATGGAAAACTTATACATTTATTGTGGCATGTATTACATAAATAATAAACACTCCATGAAGTATCTTGTTTATTAAATATGCTTCAATCGTTGTTGCTCTATTATGGTTAGTGGTCCACGGAGGGATTAATAAAGTCTAAATTAGGACAGGTTTGCTGTGCAAAAGTTTCTTGGAACCCACTTTCTTACATTGCAGAATCTATTCTCTTTTATTGTGTCAACTGCACCACAAACTGGAGGCATTGAAATTCAGAGGCTGTTCCAAATATTCCAAAATGCCCACTTTAAATATTATACCAGCCTATATCTCAGTCCATGGCAGAGGCAGGTTTAGAGTTGCCTGCCATTCTTTATACACTACAGGTTTTCACAGTGAACCCAGTATGGACAAACCTTACAATCAACCTACTGGATATAATTAATATACTGCATGGATCTGATATTGGTGTGATTCTGTCAGCAGTGTAAACTCACACTGGTTTCACGTTTGAGTTATGTTACTTGTCTGCAGGAAACAGAACAAATTCAGTTACAGGAAAAGCAAAGCCAGTAGGACAGTAACATGAAAAGGTCTTGTACACCAAAGGGTTACAGTAGTGGACTAGCAACCCAGAAATCATGAATTCATAATCACACCACGAAAAATTGTGAAATTGAATTTTTTTTAAATCTAGCATTTTGTGGGCTGGAAGCAAAAAAGAAAAATGATCACAAAAGTTGCCAGATTGTTGTAAAAACCTAACTTGTTCACCGCGCTCTTCAGGGAAGGTCCACATTCCTATCTGGGATCGTCTATGTGACTCCAGTCCACTAATGCCTTGAGTTTACACTGCCTAACAAACCACAACTTTCAGGGGAACTTGAGATGGGCAATAAATGTGGCCTTGCCAGCCCATTTCCTGAGATGCACTTTCCGATTTTACAGAGATAGGAACATAGGAACAGGAGTAGGCTATTCAGCCCTTCGAGCCTGTTCTACCATTCAATTAGATCATAGCTAATCTGCATCTTAAATCCATCTATCCGCCTTGAGTCTTTAATACCCTTGCCTAACAAAAATCTATCAATTTCAGTTTTGAAATTTACAATTGACCCCTAGCCTCAACACATTTTTGGGGGAGAGTTCCAGATTTCCACTACCCTTTATGTGAAGAAATGCTTTCTAACATCACCCCTGAACAGCCTAGCTCCAATTTTAAGATTGTGCCCCATTGTTCTGGACTCTACCACCAGAGGAAATAGTTTCTCTCGATCGACCCTAACAAATCCTTTAATCATCTTGAACACCTCAAATAGATCACCCCCTTAATCTTCTATATTCAAATGAAGTCCTTGCTGGTCTTTGCAACCTGTCCTCATAATTTAGCCCTTTTAGCCCCGGTATCATTCTGGTGAATCTTTGCTGCACCCCCTCCAAGGCCAATATATCCTTTCTGAGGTGCAGTGCCCAGAACTGAATCCAGATGCGGTCTAACTAAAGCTATGTACAGCTGTAACTTAACTTCCACCCCTTTGTATTCCAGCCCTCTTGAGATCATAGGTCAACATTCCATTAACCTTTTTAAATATTCTACATATACTAGACAAAGAACTCCTACACGTTATGCACCTTTTACTGCAAGGACTACTACAAGAAAGGCTAGAACTAAATTAAGGTTGACTTTAGTGTCAAAAATACCATCTTATATATCCTTAATTTCCAAAGAAACGTCCTTAATTCGATTGGCCAACCTGAGTAACGTGTTCGAAGAGTTCAGCCCTTTTGCTCTCAAAGTCAATGAAGCACTGACACCTAGATATGGCAAGTTTTTTGTTTACTCGACACCAAGATATCAGCCTTGTCTCTGTAGTAGCACTCTCGCTTCTGGAACAGAAAGTCATGAGTTCACGTCCCACTCCAGAGATTTGAGCACATAATCTAGGCTGGCACTTCAGTGCAGTACTGAGGGAGTGCTGCACTGTTGAATGTGCTGTCTTTCAGAAAAGACATTAACCGAGGCCCCATTTGCTCTCTCGGGTGGATGTAAAAGATCCCAAAGGCATTATTTGAAGAAGAGCAGGGGAGTTCTCCCAGTGTCATGGTCAACATTTATCCTTCAACCAACACTTAAAACAGATTATCCTCTATTTTGCTTCATTGCTGTTTGTAGCACCTTGCTCTGTGCAAATTGGCTGCCACGTTTCTCACATTGCAACAGTGACTACACTTCAAAAGTACTTCTTTGATTGTAAAGTGCTTTGTGGCATCTCAAGGTCGTTAAGGCGCTATATAAATGCAAGTCCTTCTTTTACATGCTAGCTTCTCAGTTCATTTTCACAAAGGGTTTCACACAGGTCCAGATAAGGCAGGACATCTTTATGTTTCTCCTTAATGGGCCTTCTCCTGGCCTGTGGTCTTGATGGTTTGTCTTCTAGCCCTGATAAGGAATGTTTTGTTTGTACAAGTTTTCATAGTTTAATTAGCATTAATCCTTTCCTTTCCCGGCATTCAGTCTGACTACTGATTCTATTTTGAGGACAAACTTAAGGCAATTCTTAGGGCATTTCTCTTACATGGTGATGGTGGACCATCTTAGAAATTGTTTTACAACCGAGTGGCTTTCTAGGAAAGGCCAGACTGAGTAGGGGGTGGTAGGTTTCCGTCACTGAAGTACATTAGTGAACCAGTTGGGTCGTTACAGAAATCTAGCATGGTCATTTTTAACCAGATTTATTGAATTGAATTTCATAACTTGCCATGGTTCTTTTTAATTCGTTTATGGGATGTGGGCATCGCTGGCAAGGCCAGCATATATTGCCCATCACTAATTGCCCTTGAGAAGGTGGTGGTGAGCCGCCTTCTTGATCCACTGCAGTCCGTGTGGTGAAGGTACTCCCACAGTGCTGTTAGGGAGGGAGTTCCAGGATTTTGACCGAGCGACGATGAAGGATCAGCGATATACTTCTAAGTCAGGATGGCGTGTGACTTGGAGGGGAATTTGGAGGTGGTGGTGTTCCCATGCGCCTGCTGCCCTTGTCCTTCTAGGTGGAAGAGGTCGCGGGTTTGGGAGGTGCTGCCGAAGAAGCCTTAGCGAGTTGCTTCAGTGCATCTTGTAGATGGTACACACTGCAGCCACGGTATGCCGGTGGTGGAGGGAGTGAATGTTTAAGGTGGTGGATGGGGTGCCAATCAAACGGGCTGCTTTGTCCTGGATGGTGTCGAGCTTCTTGAGTGTTGTTGGAGCGGCACTCATCCAGGCAAGTGGAGAGTATTCCATCACACTCCTTACTTGTGCCTTGTAGATGGTGGAAATGCTTTGGGGAGTCAGGAGGTGGACACTCGCCGCAGAATACCTAGCCTCTGACCTGCTCTTGTTGCCACAGTATTTATGTGGCTGGTCCAGTTAAGTTCCTGGTCAATGGTGACCCCCAGGATGTTGATGGTGCGGGATTCGCCGATGGTAATGCCGTTGAATGTCCGGGGCGGTGGTTAGACTCTCGCTTGTTGGAGATAGTCATTGCCCGGCACTTCTGTGACGTGAATGTTACCTGCCACTTATCAGCCAAAGCCTGAACGTCATCCAGGTCTTGTTGCATGCGGGTATGGACTGCTTCATTATCTGAGGAGTGTGAATGACACTGAACACTGCAGTCATCAGCGAACATCCCCATTTCTGACCTTATGTTGGAGGGAAGGTCATTGATGAAGCAGCTGAAGATGGTTGGGCCTAGGACACTGCCCTGAGGAACTCCTGCAGCAATGTCCTGGGGCTGTGATGATTGACCTTCAACCACCACAACCATCTTCCTTTGTGTTAGGTATGACTCCAGCCAGTGGAGAGTTTCCGCCCCTGATTCCCATTGACTTCAGTTTTAATGGGCTCCTTGATGCCACACTCGGTCAAATGCTGCCTTGATGTCAAGGGCAGTCACTCTCACCTCACCTCACCTCTGGAATTCAGCTCCTTTGTCCAAAAGAACATTAGAAATAGGAGCAGGAGTAGGCCATTTGGCCCTTTGAGCCTGCTCCGCCATTCAATAAGATCATGGCTGATCTTCTACCTCATCTCCACTTTCCTGAATTATCCCCATATTCCTTGATACCCTTAATATTCAAAAATCTATCGATCTCTGCCTTGAATATACTCAACGACTAAGCCTCCACAGCCCTCTGGGGTAGAGAATTCCAAATATTCACCACCCTCTGAGTGAAGAAATTTCTCCTCATCTCAGTCCTAAATGGCCGACCCCTTATTCTGAGACTGTGACCCCTGGTTCGAGACTCCCCAGCCAGGGAAACATCCTCCTTGCATCTACTGCCCTCTCAAGCCCTGTAAGAATTTTGTATATTTAAATGAGATCACCTCTAATTCTTCTAAACTCTAGAGAATATAGGCCTAGTCTACTCAATCTGTCCTCATAGGAAAATCCCCCCATCCCAAGAACCATTCTGGTGAACCTTCATTGCACTCCCTCTATTGCAAGTATATCCTTCCTTATGTAAGGAGACCAAAACTGTACACAATACTCCAGGTGTGGTCTCACCAGGGCCCTATATAATTGCAGTAAGATGTCTTTACTCCTATACTCAAATCCTCTTGTAATAAAGGCCAACATACCATTTGCTTTCCTAATTGCTTGCTATACCTGCATGTTAACTCTCAGTGATTTGTCTACAAGGACACCCAGGTCTCTCTGAACACCAACATTTCCCAATCTCTCACCATTTAAAAATACTCTGCTTTTCTGTTTTTCCTACCAAAGTGGATAACTTCACATTTCTCCACATTATATTCCATTTGCCAGGTTTTTGCCCACTCACTTAGTCTGTCTATATCCCCTTGAAGCCTCTTTGCATCCTCCTCACAACTTACATTCCCACCCAGCTTTGTATCATCAGCAAACTTGGATATATTACATTTGGTCCCCTCATCCAAATCATTGATGTAGATTGTGAATAGCTGAGGCCCAAGCATTGATCCTTGCTGTACCCCACTAGTTACAGCCTGCCAACCCGAAAATGACTCGTTTATTCCTACTCTGTTTTCCGTCTGTTAACCAATCTTCAATCCATGCTAGTATATTACCCCCAATCCCATTAACCCTAATTTTGTTTAATAACCTCTTGTGTGGCACCTTATCGAATGCCTTCTGAAAATCCAAATACACCACATCCACTGGTTCCCCCTTATCTATTCTGCTAGTTACAACCTCAAAAAACTCTAAGGGGTAGAAATTAGGTCGCGCCCCATTTGGGGCGCAAATATCGTCCGAGCGCAAATATTAGCGCCTCGCGCTAATTATCGGCACTGACAGGAAACTTCACTTTTACCGCCCCGGGAGGTGAGTGGAGCGCTAAAGCAGGCGCTGCACACCTCTCTTAAGGCGCAAAGGCCTAGGAGTGAGGCGCTACCTCAGCGCGCGAGCGCAGCGCAGCTGCTGCCAGTTAGCGAGGGAACACAGACACACTGGCGCCGGACACTTCTTAAAGCGGGGGGGGGCCACTTGCTCCCCAGCCACACCCTGCTCATTGCAGCCTTGAATCTCAGCCTGGAGAGACCTGTAATCCATTTTGCTGCCAAGCATGGAGAGGGTGAGAGAACGCGCTCATCGCTTCACCGAGCGGGCCTTGGATGCTCTGGTTGACGCAGTGGAGCGCAGACGATGCATGCTGTTCCCGGAGAGTGGCAGGAGGCCTTTGCCACGCGAGTTCAGAAGAGTGTGGAGGGAGGTGGCTCAGAGCGTCTCCTCCAGGAGCATGGTGCCCAGGACCCATGTTCAGTGCCGCAAAAAATTCAACGACCTCACTCGGGTCGTCAGGGTGAGTGGCTTTTTCTCAATACCTCTCCATCCCTCCATCTCAACCTCACTCTATGGCCAGAGGGTCTTAAAACCCCAATGCACAACACTCATCCAACACCTATGGCCCTTTCATCAAACACACACACACATTCCACACTTTGCATACAGTAAGGGCTATTCACCTATGGGAGGCACATCAGGCAAGACCATGGCTGCATATTGTAAGGGCTATTCACCTATGGGAGGCACATCAGGCAAGACCATGGCTGTATATTTACTCAGATGCTGTCCTTTTTCTTGCAGGCTAAGCTGGCTCATAATCGGAGACAGCAGCAACGGACGGGTGCAGGGCGGCTTCAGCTGCAACCCCTCAGCGATCTGGAGGAGCGCGTCCACAGGATTGTGGCAAGCCGGGTGATCGGTCCCGTCGCCACTGGGGACGCCGACCCCGTTGTGGACAGCAATGGTAAGGTCATCACCTTTTTGTCCTCTGTCCTTCCACTTGTCCCTCACAATACCAGCCTTTGACACTTTCAATCCAACTTGCTAACTCGCTGCACTTATTCCTCCCTTACTGCCACCCTGTCCTCACGCTAAAGCCACTCTTGTACCTCCCTGCTTTCAGATGGTGATTCACCAGCTGAGGAGACGGGCCCTGAAGCTGCCACAGGGAGTGATGCTGCAGCTGAGGAGGAAGAGGAAGCCGGAGCATCAGTGCCACCCTCTCCCGAGGAAGCCCATGGCCACACTGGGAACACGCCTTCCCCGGAGGGGAGCAGGGGGGAAGGGGCTGATGATGGTGACGCTCCAGGACCCAGCGGGCTGCAGCAACGCCATGGGGGGGGGAGGGAAGAACGGGAGCCTTCTCCCCAGAGGGAGAGAATGCCAGACACTCCTACTGCAATGGACGCAGAGGAGGAGCGGCTGATTGCAGAAATGAACAGCCAGGCGGTGGGCATGCACACTGAGCTCATGGGTGCAGTGGGAAGGGTGCCCGAATGCATTGAGGCACTGGCAAGGAGTGTGGAGCACTTCGCTGTAGCACAGGCGGATGCCACACTAAAGCTTAGTGCTGCAATTCAGTCACTGGCTGCCAGGAACCCATCTGAGACTGCTCTCATGCAGACTCAGATTGAGGCCACGCGAGCACTGACTGCTGCCATCCTCGATGGTTCGTGCACATGTCCCCGGGGCTGTCACCGCGCCGCAGCAGGCCAGCAATCTGTTCTCCGGCAAATTGCTCCGGATGCTGAAGTGCTGCCCCGTGGGAGTGCCAGTGTGTCGGGCGAGCAGGGAGTTGCTGTCCTCTCTCACGATGACAGCATTCCTGCTGCCAACACTGTCACTTCTCCACTGCACTTGCCACCGCCTGTAGGACAGACTGCTGCCGCCCATGCAGAGTTGGTGCAGTCTGCAGCCGGGCCCTCCAGGCCCAGAAGTGGTCGAGGCCGTCCTTCAGGGGCATCTGCAGTGTCAGGGTCTGACGAACAGCAGCCTTCCACCAGCCTTGCTGCAGCCACTGAGGTCCCATTACGGAGGAGCAGTAGGGTTAGAAGGGGGGAAGTGCGCAAGGGAAGGAGATCACCCTCGAAGGGCAAAATGTAGGAGGTGTGCCAAAATGCTGGTCATTTTTTTATTAAAGGCCGAGGTTCATGGCCCAACTTTTGTTTAGTGTTTTGGACATTATCTCCAGGTTGTGAGAACCAGTTATGTTATTGACTGTTTTTTTGTGTTTATTTCTATGAGTTTGTCATGAGGAATTGACACACACAGAGTTTGTAAAATAAATAAGTTTCTGTATTCAAAATATACATGGCTGGTGGTTGGAATTATTGGTGCCTTGGCCGGCTTAGGGGTTGCGTGCTGGGTTGATTCGTGTTTGTAGCAATGGCAGGGGCCCTAGAAGCGGCTTGCTATTAGTCGTTGACGGACGGCCCTTGCAGTTTGACCATTGTGGGCCGCCCTCCTGCCTTGGTGCTGCTGATGATCATCCTCCTCGTCCTGTTCCTCCTCTTCCTCCTCCTCCTCTGGTGGTGCTACAAGGCCTGGTGGCATTGGCTGGGTCCTGAGGATTGCCATGTTGTGCAACATGCAGCACACGACTACGAACTTCGAAACTTGCTCAGGCGAGTACTGCAGGGCTCCTCCGGAATGGTCCAGACAGCGGAACCGTTGTTTCAGCACGCCGATTGTGCGCTCAATAATGTTCCTGGTTGCTTGACGGCTTTCCTGGTACCGCAGCTCAGCAGGGGTGTTTGGCGCACGGAGCGGTGTCATCAGCCAGGTGCTCAATGCGTACCCCTTGTCCCCCAGAAGCCAACCAACTGGCTGATGCGGTGCCTCGAAAAGTTCTGCCACAGTAGTCTGCCGCAGGATGAAAGCATCGTGGCAGCTGCCCGGATAGTGGGCATTGACAGCGAGAATCACCTGTCTGTGGTCACAGACCAACTGCACATTCAAGGAATGGAACCCCTTTCTGTTCCGGAACTCCTCTGCATTCTCTCGCGGAGCACGCAAAGCCACATGCGTGCAGTCAATGGCGCCCTGCACCATGGGGAAGCCCGCTACCCTCGCAAAGCCCATAGCACGGTCATGCTGCTTGTCTGGGGTCATAGGGAAAGAGATGAAGTCTCGTCTCCTTCTGAAGAGGGCATTGGTGACCTGCCGGATGCAGCGATGCACCGCAAACTGGGAGATATTGGCGAGGTCCCCAACAGCAGCTTGGAATGAGCCAGTGGCGTAGAAGTTCAAAGCCACTGTGACCTTCACTGCCACCGACAGAGACGTCCTGGACCTCAGCTGAGGCTGCAGATCTGGCTGCAGCAGGTGGCAGAGCTCAGTGACCACCTCCTTGCTGAATCGCAGCCTTCGCAAACACAGCTCCTCGGACATATGGATGTAGGAGAGCTGTTCACGATATACCCTCCTGTACATGCGCCTGATGGCCCTCCTCCGTCTGGCCATCATTGCCACTCTCTGTCTGCGTCTCACTATCCTCCGATTCAGCTGGAGCAGGACGACGCCCCCAATCATTGCAGCCCCCATATTCTCTTTGCCAGAAAAGTAATGAGGTACAGCAACTAAAGTAGCAACAAAGTTAGGATGAACTAGGCCAAACTACCTCACAAAGCGTTGAGTCAATGTAGAAGTCTCTCTCTCTCTCTCTTCGAATCTCTCTCTCTCTCTCAGAACGAGTGGTGCATAAATGTCGACCACAGAAAAAGACAGGAAGAGGCCCCCTTTAAATAGCGCCCCCCCCAGCCCCACAGCGATTGATAACGTTCCAGTCTTCCGGTCGTTGGAAGCGCCAGGCGGTAAGGCAGGGGGCGCCACTCAATTTCCGCTCCGGGGCGCCCCAAAGGCGTTGCACCATGGAATGACGTCACAATCTGCGCGCGCAGGTGGTCGCAGCGGTAAGTTTTAGCGCCGCCGCACAATCTCAAGTTAAGTTCTCGAGCGGCGCAAACAGCGCTGCGCCCGGGCGTTAGCGGCTTAACGCCCCATTAGCGCCCTCTTAAGGCGCTAACGGGAGGCGCAACCAACTGAATTTTTACCCCTAACATTTTGGACCAAGGCTGTAATGAGGTCGGGAGCCGAGTGGTCTTGGCGGAACCCAAACTGGGCATCAGTGTGCAGGTTATTAGTGAGTAAGTGCCACTTGATAGCACTGTTGATGACACCTTCCATCACTTTGCTGATGATTGAGAGTAGACTGATGGGGTGGTAATTGACCGGGTTGGATTTGTCCTGCTTTTTGTGGACAGGATATACCTGGGCAGTTTTCCACATTGTCGGATAGATGTCAGTGTTGTAGCTGAACTGGAAAAGCTTGGCTAGAGGTGCGGCTAATTCTGGAGCACAAGTCTTCAGCACGATAGCCGGGATGTTGTCGGGGCCCATAGCCTTTGCTGTATCCAGTGCGCTCAGCCGTTTTTTGATATCACGTGGAGTGAATCGAATTGGCTGAAGACTGGCTTCTGTGATGGTGGGGACCTCAGGAGTAGGCCGATATGGATCATCCACTCGGCACTTCTGGCTGAAGATGGTTGCAAACGCTTCAGTCTTGTCTTTTGCACTCACGTGCTGGGCTCCACCATCACTGAGGTTGGGGATATTCTTGGAGCCTCCTCCTCCCGTTAGTTGTTTAATGGTCCACCACCATTCAGGACTGGATGTGGCAGGACTGCAGAGCTTTGATCTGATCCGTTGATTGTGGGATCGCTTAGCCCTGTCTATAGCATGCTGCTTCCGCTTTGTGGTGGGATATTAACTCATGCCTTTTGGGCTACCAGTCCAGCACCATAACCACTACACTACCTCGCTAAGGCCATCCCCACGCCCCCACTACTCGCCTTCAAACAGCCGCCTAACCTCAAACAGACCATCGTTCGCAGCAGATTACCCAGCTTTCAGGAGAGCAGCAACTACGACACCACACAACCCTGCCACGGCAACCTCTGCAAGACATGCCAGATCATCAACACAGATACCATCATCACACATGAGGACACCACCCACCAGGTACATGGTACATACTCATCTGACTCGGCCAACGTTGTCTACCTCATACGTTGCAGGAAAGGATGCCCTGGAGCATGGTACATCGGCGAGACCATGCAGACACTGCGACAATGTATGAACGGACACCGCGCAACAATCACCAGGCAGGAGTGTTCCCTCCCAGTCGGGGAACACTTCAGCAGTCAAGGACATTCAGCCTCCGATCTTCGGGTAAGCGTTCTCCAAGGCGGCCTTCGAGACACACAACAACGCAAAATCGTCGAGCAGAAACTGATAGCCAAGTTCCGCACCCATGAGGACGGCCTCAACCGGGATCTTGGGTTCATGTCACGCTACATGTAACCCCACCTGACGTAGAGTCATCCAGACTCGAGTCGTCTTTGGCTTGTTCTCTCTACACAGATTTCCAGCAAAACAAGTTTTTTGTTTTCCATACAGACCCCAGCATCTGCCACATTTGACCCCTTGTGACCCCACCTCATTGTCTTTGATGTAATGTTTTCCTGACTGACCTGTTTGGACACCATCCACACCTTTGATTGCTGTGATTATCTCTCTGCCGAGGTGTGATAAAGAGCAGTTGGAAAGATTAACTGTAATCATCTGGCAGTGTTCTCTGACTATATATGCTGTGACTATATGCATCTCTTCACTTCACCTGACGAAGGAGCAGCGCTCCGAAAGCTTGTGATTTCAAATAAAGCTGTTGGACTATAACCTGGTGTTGTGCGACTTCTCACATTTGTCCACCCCAGTCCAACACCGGCATCTCCGCATCATACACTACCATAGCCTTTATGGGTAGGATTACACTGCCAACTATTCCATCCATCTGTGCCATTGGATTATTCTTATTCAAAATCTGCTAAATTGGTCCAGGCATCAGTAAATACGTTGGTATCTCTTTCAATTATTAATTTGAAGATATTTAACCATTGGAAATGCAATTCAAGCACCCTTACCAGAAATCAAGCACTAAAGTAGGAAGGACAGTTAACACTGAAGAGGCAGCTCAGGAACTATAAAATATAATAGATTCAATTTAATTAAGCCAATTAAGTGCATGGGAAGAAAAAAATGGGTGAGATACATACTCCATGAGCAATGTTGAAATAGCTAAGGATGAAGTTAAGAGATCTAGAGGTTTCTGTAGACTCAACACGACCAACCACTGCGGAGGAACAATCAACAAAACAAATAGAATGTCACTCTATATAGTTAAACAGCAGAGTATATAACTCAGAGGAAATCATTCTCGGTCCTCTGGTCAAACCATATCTTGAGTATTGTGTGCAGTTCTGCTCAATGCAGTCCAGAGAACAGCCACAAGACTGATTCCTGGAGCTGGAGGACTGAGTTATGAAAAAAGGCTGGAGAAATTTGAGCTTTTCAGTCTTGAACGGAGGTGACTGATAGCTGACCTTACAGAAGTGTATAAGGTAGCAACTAGTATAAAAATATGGACCCCAGCTATTCACAATATATATTAATGATCTAGACAAGGGAACTAGATGTAATATCTCCAAGTTTGCAGACGACACAAAGCTGGGTGGGCGTGTGTGTTGTGAGGAGGATGCCGAGAAACTCCAGGATGATTTGGACAGGTTGGGTGATTGGGCAGATGCATGGCAGATGCAGTATAACGTGGATAAATGCGAGGTTATCCACTTTGGTGTCAAAAACAGGAAGGCAGATTATTATCTGAATGGCAATAGATTGGGAGAAGGGGAAGTGCAATGAGACCAGGGTGACCTTGTGCACCAGTCGCTGAAGGTAAGCATGCAGGTGCAGCAGGCGGTTAAGAAGGCAAATGATATGTTGGCCTTCGTAGCGAGAGGGTTTGAGTACAGGAACAAGGATGTCTTGCTGCAGTTGTACAGGGCCTTGGTGAGACCACACCTTGAGTATTGTGTGCAGTTTTGGTCGCCTTATCTGAGGAAGGAGGTTCTTGCCATGGAAGGAGTGCAGCGAAGATTCACCAGGCTGATACCTGGGATGGCAGGAATGACGTATGAGGAGAGATTGGGTCGATTGGGCTTATACTCGCTGGAGTTTAGAAGAATGAGAGGGGATCTCATTGAAACTTATAAAATTCTGAAAGGACTGGACAGACTAGATGCAGGAAGGATGTTCCGATGGTCGGGGAGTCCAGAACCAGGGGTCACAGTCTAAGGATAAGGGGTAAGCCATTTAGGACAGAAATGAGGAGGAATTTCTTCACCCAGAGAGTGGTGAACCTGTGGAATTCTCTACCACAGAAGGCAATAGAGGCCAATTCATTAAATATATTCAAGAAGGAGATAGGATATATTTCTTAAGGCTAAAGGGATCAAGGGATATGGGGAGAAAGCAGGGACAGAGTTCTGAATTTGGATGATCAGCCATGATAGCATTGAATGGCGGAGCAGGCTAGAGGGGCCGAATGGCCTACTCCTGCTCCTATCTTCTATGTTTCTATGTTTCTATGTGGAACACAATTCAAACAAAACTATGGTAGTAGGGCAAACAGATAAAAGGCAAATTTAGGACCGATGTCAGGAAGTTCTTCACGCAGAGAGTGGTCAACACATAGTTTGATCTTTTGGGTATGGTAGTGTAGGCAAAATCATTTAACACTGACAATTGTGCAGAAAAGTTACGTCCTTCAGGATGCATTTTGCTCAGATCATCTATGACAGGTCTGATAGTTCTAAACTTTAATATTTCTTATCCTCTTCTCTCCATTGAAATAACAGAAGAGTCAGATGACAACAGTGATCATGACTACGAACAGATAGAAGAAGGATTTGCCGTGATGGCTTTGCACAAATGACGTCTGGAGTATACCTCTTCTCCAATCCAAGCAACTCCAATTAACCCTTCTAATCTCCCTTTTACCTCCCTGCTACACTTTCTGCATTCCTCATGATTTTCCTTGGTAGTGTTAGCCCTAACTTTATTAACCACCTTTGTAAATTTCAGTTTAGTTTAAATTTATTTATTCATGGAACTCTATTCTTTAATGCCCCCTTTCGACTTAAAGGAATAGATATATTTTAAGCCTATTCCATAACACTATCCATATGGATTCTGTTTTAACGGAAATCCCAGAACATCCTTAGGTTCTAATGCTGTGTTATAATCCTTTATTAAAACTGCCACCCACCCTCTTTTTCCACCTCTTTATCGCTCCTTAAAATTTTATGAACCGGAATTTGCGGTGGGTAAGAACAGCGAACGAACAGCATTCGCTGTTATTACCCCTTTGAAACTGACCACAACTTCAGGATGTAGCGCATGTGCATCCTAACGCGGAAATCCTGACGTTGCGGTCAGTTATTCACTGCTACAACGCTGGCTGTTTTGTGGCCCCACCACCCCCACCCACAGCCGGCAACCAGTGTAATCTGTGAAATCAGAGAAACTGATGAAAACTTTGGCTCTTTAAAAGTTAGACCCTTTTGGATTAGGTGTAACTGGTGTTTTAACAGCGTATTGACTGCTAAACAAACGTCATGGCCCTGAAAAACTAATTTTAATTTTGTGGAGTGTCAAATTTATCCATTTTAATAAGAATTAAACTTTTAAAGAAACTTAAAAAAATGTATTTTTTAAAGTTTGTTCATCTGTATTTGAGGTTTACATTTACCCGATGTGAGAGCAACAATCTTTGTTTTGCTCACGGTAACATTTTTTAAAAGTTAGAATCGAAGGAGCTTACTCACTTCCTGGTTCCCTGTCTGTGCGAATTCTGCATTGTGATTGGCTGCTTAGACAGCTTGTTGACATCACAGCAACTCGCGCTATGGGAATTCCCACTAAACTACGCGGATTTGAATTGCACGTCGGAAAAGCCGAACATCTCGCCACAGAGATGGCGATATCTTTGTGGGAAGCTTACTTCGGGGCCAGCGGTGAATGTCTTTGCTTCACCGCTGACCGCAAATTAAGGGCCTCAATTTTATAACCAGGAATGTTACTAAGGTCTTCCCTAGTAAATACTTGCACAAAGTAATCATTTTGTAGATTATATATCCTCGATTTCAATCCCATTTGCATCCATTAGGAATCACTATTCTTCTTTAGTTCTAATGGAAGAATTTCTAATTGCTGTATTCAGCTTGCACAGCTGTGCTAATTTTGAGTTCCCTCGTGCACTTCCGACTGTCTTTTGGAGTTTCCAGTATTCTTCCCAGGGGTTTCCCTCGACTTTCTCCCCATCGGCTGCCCCAACAAGTATGGGCTCAAGACTAACATAACATTTTGCGTATAATCTTTATAAATAAAGGGAACGGTCAGGACAAACGGTTTGATATTTAATGGTAGTCAAAGGCCGATCAATGTCACAATCGCTTTCTGCCGTCATCAGAAAGACTAACTGAAGCCTTGTAAGATTAGCCTTTCTGCTTATTAATTTGTTTATCAACACTTGTTTTCTTTATACACATATATGTAGACAATCATAATTAGCTTACAAGGTAAAGTAACCAGCTGAGCAGAGGGGTAGATGGGAAAATAATGGTTAGCTGCAACCATTTTAAAATACAGGTTGAGCGTCCTGAATCCGGCAACCTCGTGACCGAGGCCGAGCCGGTTTTCGTGTTTTTCTGGACTTCGGAACGTGTCTGATGTCCGAAGTCCGGAAATATCGCAACCTGGGCTCGGGCGTTTCCGGACTTCGGACATCAGAAACACGTTCCGAGTCCGGAAATGCCTGGGCCCAGGTTGCGGTTTGACAGGGTGTCCGGATTCCGGAACATTTTACAGATTCCGGACGACCCTGCCACCAATCGTCCCGGAGTCCGGATTCCGGAACATTCCGGATCTCCAGATTATGGACGCTCAACCTGTAGTACATATAACTGAACAATGGCACGTTGAAAAGGCCATAAAGTTACAGACCTTGAAAAGACAGGAGTTGTAACCTCTTGAGAAAAACAAGACGCAGCTAGGGCTGGGATCTGCTGTAATACACAGAAACTAGACTGATAAGATGGTAAAGCAGGCAGATAGGGAAGAGGCCTACGTGCAGAACTATAGTTCTTGAAAATAGTTTAACTGCTGTGGAAAATTACAGAAGGGGAAGAACTGTGTAAGGTCAGATGGCACAAGAGCTCCTTTGCGGGGGGGAAAAGGATGGTTGGGTGTAAGCCAGTCGAGGTCCCATAGGTTTGAATTGAAAATAACGGTACAAGAAGGGGACCCCAGAAGGGGCTAAGCATAGAAGGCTTGAGAAGAATTCTGGGAATTCCAGGAGACACTCTGAGGACGGGGCCGTGGGCACAGGCCAGAGGGTGTAGACATCTCGCCGCGACTTCTACCCAAGGCATAACGGGGTAGTATAACTATTTATTATACCTTGTAAACTGCTGCTTAAGATACAGTAATTGTATTGATCCTTGCTTGTGCTGAATGAAGTTTAATCACTGCTACTAATGCGGGTCAATGTCAAATCATTTGGAATCAAGGCCCCAAAAAGGAGGTTTTTATTAAATTGGCGACCGCTGGCAGGATGTTGATAAGCTTCTGATTTGTTTTTATTAAAATATTCAGCACAAGGGAGGTCCTAGCCGACGTGGCTGAGCTCGCCTAGTCGGTCACGGAAGGAATCCTGCGGAAGTGTAGGACCCTGCATCCTATCAGTGGTATTAGTGGCATGATACAGCTAGCCTGACAGAGGTCGAGCGCGCCAGGGTCAAAGAGTTTGAGAAACTCTGTCACGGACTAGGTATCAGTTCTTGCGAGTCTGTAAGAAAGACATTAATTAAAAATGCTTAGTACTTCCAACATCCAAGACAAAGATTACGACAGCGGGGGGGGGGGGGGCGGGAGCCTCGTATCCAACAGTGGCCGAATGGATCCCGAGCCAGATTTCTCTGGGAAAGATTAACATAGAAACATAGAAGATAGGAGCAGGAGTAGGCCATTCGGCCCCTCTAGCCTGCTCCGCCATTCAATGCGATCATGGCTGATCATCCAAATTCAGAACCCGGTCCCTGCTTTCTCCCCATATCCCTTGATCCCTTTAGCCTTAAGAAATATATCTAACTGCTTCTTGAATATATTTAATGAATTGGCCTCAACTGCCTTCTGTGGTAGAGAATTCCACAGGTTCACCACTCTCTGGGTGAAGAAATTCCTCCTCATCTCTGTCCTAAATGGCTTACCCCTTATCTTTAGACTGTGACCCCTGGTTCTGGACTCCCCGACCATCGGGAACATCCTTCCTGCATCTAGTCTGTCTAGTCCTGTTAGAATTTTATAAGTTTCAATGAGATCCCCTCTCATTCTTCTAAACTCCAGCGAGTATAAGCCCAATCGACCCAATCTCTCCTCATACGTCATTCCTGCCATCCCAGGTATCAGCCTGGTGAATCTTCGCTGCACTCCCTCCATGGCAAGAACATCCTTCCTCAGATATGGCGACCAAAACTGCACACAATACTCAAGGTGTGGTCTCACCAAGGCCCTGTACAACTGCAGCAAGACATCCTTGTTCCTGTATTCGAACCCTCTCACTACGAAGGCCAACATATCATTTGCCTTCTTAACCGCCTGCTGCACCTGCATGCTTATCTTCAGCGACTGGTGCACAAGGACACCCAGGTCTCGTTGCACTTCCCCTTCTCCCAATCTATTGCCATTCAGATAATAATCTGCCTTCCCGTTTTTGACACCAAAGTGGATAACCTCGCATTTATCCACATTATAATGCATCTGCCATGATTCTGCCCAATCACCCAACCTGTCCAAATCATACTGGAGTTTTTCGGCATCCTCCTCACAGCACACACGCCCACCCAGCTTTGTGTCATCTGCAAACTTGGAGATATTACATCTCGTTCCCTCGTCTAGATCATTAATATATATTGTGAATAGCTGGGGTCCTAGGACCGATCCCTGCGGTACCCCACTAGTCACTGCCTGCCACTCGGAAAAAGACCCGTTTATTCCAACTCTTTGCCTTCTGTCTGCCAACCAGTTCTCTATCCAAGTCAATACCTTGCCCCCAATCCCATGTGCCTTACCTTTACACGCTAATCTCTTATGCGGGACCTTATCGAAAGCCTTCTGAAAGTCCAAATACACCATATCCACTGGTTCTCCCTTATCTATTTTACCAGTTACATCTTCAAAAAATTCCAGTAGATTAGTCAAGCATGATTTACCTTTTGTAAATCCATGTTGACTTTGTCCGATCCTGTCACTGTTTTCCAAGTGCTTTGCTATTACATCTTTTATAATGGACTCCAGCATTTTCCCCACTACCGACGTCAGGCTTATCGGTCTATAATTCCCCGTTTTCTCTCTACCACCTTTTTTGAATAGTGGGGTAACATTAGCTACCCTCCAATCCATGGGTACTGTTCCAGAATCTATCGAATTTTGGTAGATGACCAGCAATGCATCTACTATTTCGAGGGCCACTTCCTTAAGTATCCTAGGATGTAGATTATCAGGCCCTGGGGATTTATCGGCCTTCAATCCCGTCAATTTTGCTAACACCATTTCCCTACAAATACTGATTTCTTTCAGTTCCTCCTTCTCATTAGACCCTATGTTCCCCGACATCTCTGGGAGGTTATTTATGTCCTCCTTTGTGAAGACAGAACCAAAGTATGTATTTAATTGGTCTGCCATTTCTTTGTTCCCCATTATAAATTTCCCTGATTCTGACTGCAAGGGACCTACGTTTGACTTCACCAATCTTTTTCTCTTCACATATCTATAAAAGCTTTTACAGTTAGTTTTTATGTTCCCTGCAAGTTTACTCTCATACTCTATTTTCCTCCTCTTAATTAATCCCTTTGTCCTCCTTTGCTGAATCCTAAACTGCTCCCAATCCTCAGGTTTACTGCTTTTTCTGGCCAATTTATATGTCCCCTCCTTGGATCTTATGCTATTCCTAATTTCCCTTGTTAGCCACGGTTGAGTCACCTTTTTTGTTTTATTTTTATGCCAAACTGGGATGAACAAATTCTGCAGTTCATCCATGCGATCTTTGAATGTTTGCCATTGCCTATCCACCGTCAGCCCTTTGAGTAACATTCCCCAATCAATCCTACCCAACTCGCGCCTCATACCATCATAGTTTCCTTTATTTAAGTTCAGACCCTAGTCTCTGAGTCAACTACTTCACTCTCCATTTTAATGAAGAATTCTATCATATTATGATCGCTCCTCCCCAAGGGGCCTCGCACAACAAGATTGCTAATTAATCCTTTCTCATTACATAATACCCAGTCTAAGATGGCCTGATCTCTAGTTGGTTCCTCGACATATTGGTCCAGGAAACCATCCCGTAAACACTCCAGGAATTCCTCCTCCACAGTACTGTTACTAATTTGGTTAGCCCAATCTATATGTAAATTAAAGTCACCCATGATAACTGCTGTGCCATTATTGCACGCTTCTCTAATTTCCCTTTTAATGCCATCCCCAACCTCCGCATTACTGTTTGGGGGTCTGTATACCACTCCCACTAACGTTTTCTGCCCCTTGGTATTTCTCAGTTCTACCCATACAGATTCCACATCATCAGAGCTAATATCCTTCCTTACTATTGTGTTAATGCCCTCTTTAACCAGCAATGCTACCCCACCTCCTTTTCCTTTTTGCCTATCTTTCCTGAATATTGAATACCCCTGGATCTTGAGTTCCCAGCCTTGGTCACCCTGGAGCCATGTTTCCATAATCCCAATCATATCATATTAATTTACCTCTATTTGCGCAGCTAATTCATCCACTTTATTATGAATGCTCCTCGCATTAAGACACAAAGCCTTCAGGCTTGTTTTTTTAATGCTCTTAGACCTTTTAGAATTATTATTTACTGTGGCCATGTTTGATTTAAACCCTTGATTTCTCTGACTGCCACCTTTGTTTTTCTCCTTTCTATCTTTTGCTTCTATCCTTGTTTCCCTTTTCTCTGTCTCCCTGCTCAGGTTCCCAACCCCCTGCCATTTTAGTTTAAACCCTCCCCCAGAGCATTAGCAAACACTCCACCTAGGACATCGGTCCTGGTCCTGCTCAGGTGCAAACCGTCCGGTTTGTACTGGTCCCACCTCCCCCAGAACCGGTTCCAATGTCCCAGGAATTTGAATCCCTCCCCCTTGCACCATTCCTCTGTCCACGTATTCATCTGAAATATCCTTCTATTTCTACTCTGACTAGCACGTGGCACTGGTAACAATCCTGAGATTACTACCTTTGAGGTCCTATTTTTTAATTTACCTCCTAACTCCCTTTTAGGACCTCATCCCGTTTTTTACCTATATCGTTGGTACCTATATGCACCACGACAACTGGCTGTTCACCCTCCCCCTCCAGAATGTTCTGCAGCCGTTGGATAAAGGGAAGCATCTGTTGGCTTACGCATCCCACTATTGCACACAGTGCGGTGAAATAAGTGAAGGAAAAGATTCGGAAGCGCAGAAAATAATAGAGGGAAAATGAACGCCAGCAGCCAGAAAGCAGGAATGGTGATCTAAGCTGTATACTAACCCAACTCCAGGCAGGGGGCTGCGATAGGAGAGGCAACAGCTCTGAGCTGCTGAGACAAAAGGCAGAAAAAAGGAACTTCAAGTTAAAACCAGCACTGAAGCTGATGCGAAATGCTGCCAGCCTCTGTGCCGAGAAAAATGAAGCACAAGAATTACTGACTGAAAGAAACTTAAAGGATGCTGGAATTTCAGTTTGTGTGAAAGTGTGTGTTAAAATGTCGAGGATTTCCTGACTGCGAATGTTTAAGAAGTTACAGCATTTCTTTTGTCTGAAAATCTGTCTTTAAAAGTGTCTTATGTTTGGTTTAGCTCCGCCCACTGTTCTGTGCACAGAGCTAAAAGCCGTTTAAGCCTTTGTAATCTTGTCTTGGTATTGGAAGTATTAAGCATTTTTAATTAATGTCCTTCCTACAGACGTGTGCTGTTTTAAGTTTATTAATTGATTTATGTATGTATACACATGTGATTATTTGTGAGATAGTTGAGTCATGTTTTTGGTTTTTGAACTGATTTGAACTGTGTGAGCAGGCGTGTGTCCTGGGAATATCACGTAAATTTTGGCACTCTTGGAGTTCATAACCCATTTCAGAGCTCAGTATTTCTAAGTTGCATGAATTTTGATTAACTATGTTCATTTCAATGTAAGGTTGTGCATCCAGGAAAAGGTGTGGATTTATTTTGAGTAAAGCTTACTTGTGCAACTGTGAAAAGCAGTGTGTTGGATCAATCTGGACTTTTCAAAGCACTTTGTTTTAATTGGATTACAGCTAAAAATTGCTATTGCCTTATGAAGCTTAAATTAAAAATTTGTGGTCTCGTTTAAATCAATTTGAACGTTTACGAAGCTTTGTCTTCTTAATTTGGTTACTGCAAGTCTGAGACCTGCTATCGTGATTGACTCCTTCCCCACCGTCTAAGGTTTTGACAAGTAAGAAGTAATCAGAAATTGTAAATTAGGTTGAGAGAAAAAGGATAAATTAGTCTATGATGAAAGAAAGCAGAAAGGGAAAGATTTTGTTCCTTTTCTACTGCTAAAGGCTGTAAGATTTCAGTGTATTGTCTCTTTAAAAAGCCTGTATGAACGTTTCAGAGCCACAAGCTGTGGGAGGCTCTACTCTCTTTTTCCTTTTGTGTAGACTGTTGAAGGTTTCGTTTAACTTTGAAAGCTAACTTTTTCTTCAGTTATGTTAGTCATTTGGAAAGGCACCTGAAGAAAAAACAATGATGTAATTTACTGTTTTTTTGTAAGCATGTGCTATTTTGTTTTATTTTATCTTCTGTGTCGTGTTTAGTTAATAATATATTGGTCTGAATTATATTGGAATTATTGAGATTAACTAACATATTAAATTGTGAAAACTCGACTTTCATTGCGGCGACAGTGAAATTCTGGTTATTATTTTAAATTATGCGAAGGTTTCTAGTTCCGGACGCGAGACTATCGCATACATGCTAGGCTGTTTTGATTTTCTTAACTGTTTAATGATTTGAATTGGAATTTTAGGACATTTCAGGCCATTCTGCTTGTTTAATCACCTTGCTTTGTACTGTAAAATCTTGGGGTTGGAAAAAAAAATTCTAACAGCTTAAAAACAATTTAACATGCTGTCTTCCCTGAGGAGAATTTTTTTTTTAAGTTAATGATGATGTTACTAATGATTTCTGCTATTTTAACAGATTTTTAATTCCTAAGGAAGTTTTGAAGGTACAAAGACTTTGAAAAAAAAAGTGAAGGGGAGTTTGGTTCTTTTCATTCAAACGGGAGGTGACGCAGGTGTGTGCATGTGACAATCTCGCACTCCGCCTTCTTATAAACCTGCAAAGAAGTTAACCCTTTCCGCTGACAGCTGTTTTTTAGTTCACAACACAACTTTTGTATTGCTGAATTAAAATGATACATTGGACATTATTAAATTTAAGTTTCTTAATTTTAAGTGGATATTTCCCCACAGTGACAGAAGGAAATTATGATTTGACAAATTAACCCCTTGGGCTCTTAAGCAGAGCCACAATGGATTCTCTGTTTTCTTTTCTTTTAAATAGTTGGTCACCGCATGAATACTGATGGCGCAGCAAGATATCGAGTAGGTTTAAGAATTCATCTGCAGACTTCGGCAGACATCAAATATCACAGCACGGTGATGATTTGGACTAAAGGCTTTGCCCTTCAAAAGCTCGGACTTAATCCATTCAGGATCATTGGTTGTCTTCCAAGACAGAGTGCTCGAGAAGGGGAGATATGGAAGTTACCCCCAACTAATTGCAACTCGTCTGTCTCTAATGTGGAACCACCACCTAACACCACCGAACCTGGGCATCACTTACTTCAGTCAATAAGATAAATTGATACAAAAAGGGAAAATTTACCTTAAGTTTAAGGTGGTAATCAACTTTTCATTGAGAGAAAAAAGAGAGGAGTGCAGTCTGGGTGGTTCCTGGAAGAAAGTTTTGGGGGAAATAAAAGGTCCTCTAAAATAAAGAATAAACAAACAAAATGTGTTAATAACTGGGACCAAATGGGAGTGTTTCATGTATGTTTTACAGATATTATGAGAATATTGTATTGGATGGTAAAGTTCCTCCAGGGCTCGTGCCCCACTTAGGATGTAAGATAGAAACAGGAAATCTTTCATTACCCACCAAATGGGAATTTTTCTAAATCAGGTATTAATGTACATTCTGGTGAAAGACAGGAAAGTGCAGGTGAGAATAATACATTGATAATTTACTCTTGGAGATGTTTGTGTTCTTGTCTAGGAACTTCCTAAATCATCAAAACTACATTTGATAGCCTGGCCACTACCCGAGACATCGGAACCACGCAGGGGGAGATGTGAAAAGATCTTCCTACACCCCCTGATCTTTTGATAAGATCACCTGAAAGCCCAAGAATGACTAGTATTGGATGACACATGTGGCATGATTTTGGGATACTGTGTGTGTGAAAATGTGATGTGTTACGTGTGAAGCAACTAGCATGCAGAAATGCATGGTGAATTTGCATTGAAGAACGAGTCTCAGACATGCTCAGTTACTTGACAACAGCACGACATGAAATGGTTAACTTGGCCCAGGAGCGCGAGTCAAGCTTTTAAATCACCAAGACACTGACACATACTCCATAGGTAAACCGACTTTGAAACAATCAGGATAGAGTTAAATACAATGGTACCTGTTAGAGGGATTGAAATTGAAGTTAAAGTAAAGAGCAACAGAGGGCTGCAAATGCTCAGTAGATGATTATATTCAAGACAGATCGATAGATAGAAACATAGAAAAATAGAAGCAGGAGTAGGCCATTCGGCCCTTCGAGCCTACTCCGCCATTCAATATGATCATGGCTGATCCTCCATCTCAATACCATATTCCCGCTCTCTCCCCATACCCCTTGAAGACTTTTGTGTCTAGAAATCTATCTATCTCCTTTCTAATTATATTCAGTGACTTGGCCTCCACAGCCTTCTGTGGTAGAGAATTCCACAGGTTCACCATCCTCTGAGTGAAGAAATTTCTCCTCATCTCAGTCCTAAATGTCCTACCCCGTATCCTGAGACTGTGACCCCTCGTTCTAGACCCCCCAGCCAGGGGAAACATCCTCCCTGCATCCAGTATGTCCAGCCCTGTCAGAATTTTATACGTTTCAATGAGATCCCCTCTCATTCTTCTAAACTCTAGTGAATGCAGGCCTAGTCGACCCAATCTCTTCTCATACGACAGTCCTGCCATCCCAGGAATCAGTCTGGTGAACCTTCGCTGTACTCCCTCTATGGCAAGTATATCCTTTCTTAGGTAAGGAGACCAAAACTGCACACAGTACTCCAGGTGTGATCTCACCAAGGCCCTGTACAACTGTAGTAAGACATCCTTGCTCCTGTACTGAAATCCTCTTGCAATGAAGGCCAACATACCATTTACCTTCCTAACTGCTTGCTGCACCTGCATGTTTGCTTTCAGTGACTGGTGTACAAGGACACCCAGGTCCATTTGTACATCAGCATTTCCCAACCTATCACCATTTAAATAATACTCTACCTTTCTGTTTTTCCTACCGAAGTGGATAACTTCACATTTATCCACGTTATACTGCATCTGCCATGTATTTGCCCACTCGCTCAACTGGTCTAAATTGCCTTGAAGCCTCTTTGCATCCTCCTCACAACTCACAATCCCACCTAGTTTTGTGTCGTCAGCAAATTGGAAATATTACATTTGGTTCCCTCATTCAAATCATTGATATATATTGTGAAGAGCTGGGGCCCAAGCACTGGTCCCTGTGGTACCCCACTAGTCTCCGTCTGCCACCCCGAAAAAGACCCATTTATTCCTACTCTCTGTTTCCTGTGTTAACCAATTTTCAATCCATGCCAGTATATTACCTCCAATCCCATGTGCTTTAATTTTGCACACTAACCTCTTATGTGGGACTTTATCAAAGGCCTTCTGAAAATCCAAATACACCACATCCACTGGTTCTCCCTTATCTATTCTACCAGTTACGTCCTCAAAAAACTCCAGTAGGTCTGTCAAACATGATTTCCCTTTCATAAATCCATGTTGACTTTGTCTAATCCCGTTGATATTTTCTAAGTGTCCTGTTATCACATCCTTTATAATAGACTCTAGCATTATCCCTACTACTGATGTTAGGCTAACCGGTCTGTAGTTCCCTGTTTTCTCTCCCTCCTTTTTTAAATAGTGGGGTTACATTTGCCACCCTCCAATCTGCAGGAACTGTTCCATAATCTATAGAATTTTGGAAGATGACAACCAATGCATCCACTATTTCCATGGCTACCTCTTTTAGTACTCTGGGATGCAGATTATCAGGCCCTGGGGATTTATCAGCTTTCAGTCCCATTAATTTCTCCAGCACTATTTTTTTACTAATACTAATTTCCTTTAATTGCTCCTTCTCACTAGACCCTTGGTTCCCAAGCATTTCTGGGAAATTATTTGTGTCCTCTTCCGTGAAGACATAGCTGTTAGAAACTAGGGGTACCTAAAAATACTGTGTTTAAATGATAAGTTTCGTTTTCCTGGAAAGCTTGCATTAGAATTTGAGACAGTCTTTTTAATCAGTTAGATTAGGTGAAACATAAACATTCCACACGGGGGCCCATAGGATGGCCCTGCCAGGCTAGTTATCTGTTGTTTGTAAGTTAGGGTTTTGACTTTATTAATGTATCTTTAATTTGGCCAGTAAAGGCCCAACCTATGTTTCTTCCATTATTACTAATAATCATATTATAATCTCCACAGATAGAATTTGGAGTTTTGTTCAGCAGAACTGCTTGTGAAGATAATTAAAAGTTAATTAGGAAAAGACATAGAATGAATGGAATTTGAGGAGGCTAAGGTATCCATCTTAGAATGGGCCATTTGCTAGATGAAGGTGAGATAGCCCAAGCAGCTGCAAGTTGCTGTGTATTTTGAAAGGGAAAAAAAGGTATAAAACAACAGCTATTGAACACTGAAAGCAGCGTAATTCATGGGAAGTCTGGCTATGTAAAAGTTCTGAGAGAAAAGATCACAGCAGAAAAGGGGAGGAAATCATGAAGGTCAGAATGGTGAGATAGCGACTGGTTAATGTGCGACAGCTCTGGCTGGGGCCAGAAGGACAGGGCCGGGCCTTGTACTTGCTGGGTTAAGGGGGAGAGAGTAAAAAGAGATAAGATGGATTCCAATGGAGGAACCTTCAAAATGTAAAAACAAGGATGAAGTAATGAGACCCTCTTTTGGGGAGGGCTTTCATCCAAGCACCAACACAAAGAACTTGAGCTGTCATTGGTTGATGAAGTTTTGGAGGAACCTCTATAGGTTAAATGGTCTTGTCAATAACTTGGCCTCAGGCCCACCCCTAAAAAGAGAATAAAAGTGACACCCCAAGGGCTTGCCCACAGACGGTGGAGGGGAGAGCCGAACAGAAGTTAAAAAGAGAAGTTGGGCTGGTCGAACGCTCTTTTGAGAGTGATCCCATGCTCACCATCGAAGGCCCTAGAGAGAGAGAGAGAGAGAAAGAGAGAGAGAGGCCAGAAGCCAGAGAACTGTTCACGCATGCCAGCCGTCTGTCTGATCGGGTCCGGTACAAGCTGCTTGTTACGGTCGTATGTTTTTGCTGTATTACTAGTGTGTTATATTCCGTCCTAAACTCTGATTAAACACAATATACCCACCATATTGGTTTGCACTCGATCCTGTTTACCAGAGATACGTGAATCTCTACATAGCCAAAGTATTTGTTTAATTGCTCAGCCATTTCCTTGTTCCCCATTATAAATTCTCCCGTTTCTGACTGTAAGGGACCTACATTTGTCTTCACTAATCTTTTTCTTTTTACATACTTGTAGAAGCTTTTACAGTCCACTTTTATGTTCCTTGCAAGTTTACTCTCAGACTCTATTTTTCCCCTCTTGATCAATCTCTTGGTCGTTTTTTGCTGACCTCTAAACTGTTCCCAATCCTCAGGCTTGCTACTTTTTCTGGCAACTTTATATGACTCCTCTTTGGATCTAATACTATCCTTAAATTCTTTTGTTAGCCATGGTTGGGCCGCTTTTCCTTTTGTGCTTTTGCGCCAGAAAGGAATGCATAACTGTTGCAATTCATGCATTCGTTCCTTAAATGTTAGCCATTGCCTATCCACCGTCATGCCTTTTAATGAAGCTCCCCAATCTATCATAGCCAACTCACTCCTCATACCATCGTAGTTTCCTTTGTTTAGATTAAGGACCCTAGTTTCGGATTGGACTTCTTCACTTTCCATCTTAATGAAGAATTCTATCAAGTTATGGTCACTCTTCCCTAAAGGACCCTGCACAACAAGATTATTAATTAACCCCTTCTCATTGCACAATACCCAATCTAGGATAGCCTGTTCCCTAGCTGGCTCCTCAACGTACTGGTCTAAAAAACCATCTCGTACACACTCCAGGAATTCATCCTCCACAGTATTATTGCTAACTTGGTTTGGCCAGTCTATATGTAGATTAAAGTCTCCCATGATTACTGTAGTACGCTTATTACATGCATCTCTAATTTCCTGTTTGATGCCGTCCCCTACCTTACCACTACTGTTTGGAGGCCTATAGACAACTCCCACCAATGTTTTCTTTTTTTTAATTCGTTTATGGGATCTGGGCATCGCTGGCAAGGCCGGCATTTATTGCCCATCCCTAGTTGCCCTTGAGAAGGTGGTGGTGAGCCGACTTCTTGAACCGCTGCAGTCCGTGTGGTGATGGTAATCCCACAGTGCTGTTAGGGAGGGAGTTCCAGGATTTTGACCCAGCGACGATGAAGGATCGGCGATATACTTCTAAGTCAGGATGGTGTGTGACTTGGAGGGGAACTTGGAGGTGGTGGTGTTCCCATGCGCCTGCTGCCTTTGTTCTTCTAGGTGGAAGAGGTCGCAGGTTTGGAAGGTGCTGCTGAAGAAGCCTTGGCGAGTTGCTGCAGTGCATCTTGTAGATGGTACACACTGCAGCTACGGTACGCCAGTGGTGGAGGGAGTGAATGTTTAAGGTGGTGGATGGGGTGCCAATCAAGCGGGCTGCTTTGTCCTGGATGGTGTCAAGCTTCTTGAGTGTTATTGGAGTTGCACTCATCCAGGCAAGTGGAGAGTATTCCATCACACTCCTTACTTGTGCCTTGTAGATGGTGGAAAGGCTTTGGGGGGTCAGGAGGTGGGACACTCGCTGCAGAATACCCAGCCTCTGACCTGCTCTTGTTGCCACAGTATTTATGTGGCTGCTCCAGTTAAGTTTCTGGTTAATGCTGACCCCCAGGATGTTGATAGTGGGGGATTCGGCGATGGTAATGCCATTGAATGTCAAGGGGAGGTGGTTAGACTCTCGCTTTTTGTATATAGTCATTGCCTGGCACTTCTGTGGCGCGAATGTTACCTGCCACTTATCAGCCCAAACCTGAATGTCGTCCAGGTCTTGTTGCATGCGGGCATGGACTGTGTCATTATCTGAGGAGTTGCGAATGGCGCTGAACACTGTGCAGTCATCAGCGAACATCCCCATTTCTGACCTTATGTTGGAGGGAAGGTCATTGATGAAGCCACTGAAGATGGTTGGGCCGAGGACACTTGCCTGAGGAACTCCTGCAGTGATGTCCTGGGGTTGTGATGATTGACCTTCAACCACCACAACCAAAATTCTTTGTGCTAGGTATGACTCCAGCCAGTGGAGCGTTTTCTCCCTGATTCCCATTGACTTCCGTTTTACTAGGGCTCCTTGATGCCACACTTGGTCAAATGCTGCCTTGATGTCAAGGGCAGTCACTCTCACCTCATCTCTGGAATTCAGCTCCTTTGTCCATGTTTGGATCAAGGCTGTAATGAGGTCCGGAGCCGAGTGGTCTTGGCGGAACCCAAACTGGGCATCAATGAGCAGGTTATTGGTGAGTAAGTGTCACTTGATAGCACTGTCGATGACACCTTCCATCACTTTGCTGATGTTTTCTGCCCCTTGGTGCTTCTTAGCTCCACCCAGACTGATTCTACATCTTGATTTTCTGATCCAATATCCTTTCTCACTATTGCTCTGATTTCATCTTTTACGAACGACGCCACCCCACCTCCTTTTCCTTTTTGCCTGTCCTTCCTAAATATCGAATATCCTTGGATATTCAGCTTCCAGCCTTGGTCACCCTACAGCCATGTCTCCATAATCGCAATTATATCGTATCCGTTTACATCTATTTGCGCTGTTAATTCATCTACCTTATTACGAATGCTTCGTGCATTCAGATACAGTGCCTTTAGATTTGTCTTTTTAACATTTTTAGACAGCTTAACATGTTTTTGTACTATGGCCCTATTTGTCTTATTACCATTTTTTCTTACCCGGACTCTATTTGTTACTGCACTCTTTTGTTTGTACGCTCTGTCCCTTCCTGACACAACCTGGTTATCCTTACCCCAATCACTTTCCTGCACTGCTTCCTCGTCTTTTCTCTTTAGCATTCTAGATTTCTCTTCACCGGGACCCTCCCCCCCCCCCCCCCTTATTTAGTTTAAAGCCCTATCTACCTCCCTAGTTATTCGATTCGCTAGAACTCTGGTCCCAGCATGGCTCAGGTGTAGTCCGTCCCAACGGAACAGCTCTCTCTTTCCCCAGTACTGGTGCCAGTGCCCCACGAATCGAAACCCACTTCTCCCACACCAATCTTTGAGCCACGCATTCATCTCCCTGATCCTATTGACCCTATGCCAATTTGCTCGTGGCTCAGGTAATAATCCAGAGATTATGACCTTTGTGGTTCTGCTTTTTAATTTAGTCCCTAGCTGCTCAAACTCTCTCAGCAAAACCTCTTTCTTTGTCCTACCTATGTCGTTGGTACCTACGTGGACCATGACAACTGGATCCTCCCCCTCCCACTCCAAGTTCTTCTCCAGCCCGGAGGAGATGTCCTTTACCCTGGCACCGGGTAGGCAACACAGCCTTCGGGACTCACGCTCCTGGCTGCAGAGAACATTGTCTATCCCCCTAACTATGCTGTCCCCTACCACTACCACATTTCTTTTTGCTCCCCCCTCTTGAATGGCTCCCTGTACCACGGTGTTGTGGTCAATTTGCTCATCCTCCCTGCAGTCCCTGCTCTCGTCCAGACAGAGAGTAAGAACCTCGTACCTATTGGACAAGAGCAAAAGCTGAGGCTCCTCCACCACTACCCCCTGGTTCCCCATACCTGCCTCGCTCGTAGTCACACCCACCTGTCCATGACCACGGACCAAATTTGAATTAATTAATCTAAGGGGTGTGACTGCCTCCTGGAACACAGCGTCCAGGTAACTCTCTCCCTCCCTGATGTGTCAAAGTGTTTGAAGCTCGGACTCCAGCTCATCAACACGGAGCCGAAGTTCCTCGAGCAACCAACACTTACTGCAAATGTGGTTGCCTTGGACCTCAATGGTGTCCACCAGCTCCTGCATGTTGCAGCAGTAACACATCGCCTGCCCTGCCATCTCTAATGTATTTAATTAATTAAGTATTTAAGTTTTGAACGTTTAGTTTTTAATCCCGGCTCTTAATTTAAACCAATACCCAAGAAAAAGAGAGAAATACTGACCAACCAATCACTTCCCTGCTTTCCTGTGATGTCACTCCTTGTTTTTTTTTGTTGTTCTTTAAATCGCCGGTTCCCTCACAGGTCAGTCCGCTCCCGCTGCTGCTCCCAATCTTTGGATATTAAGGGAATCAAGGGATATGGGGATAGTGTAGGAAAGTGGAGTTAAGGTAGATCAGCCATGATCTTATTGAATGGCGGAGCAGGCTCAAAGGGCCGAATGGTCGACTCCTGCTCCTATTTCTTATGTTCTTATGTTAGGACAGATGATGGAAGACTGGGTTGAAAAGATGGGTTTTGAGAATATTTTTAAAAGGACAGAGAAGTAAAAGTAGAAAAGCAGAGGGGTTTTGGGAGGGAGTTCCAGAGAGTGGGGCTGAGGTGACTGAAGATTTTGCCAAAAATGGTGGGCAAAAGCAAAGTGGGGTTGGAGATTGTAAGGCTATAGAGGAGGTTGCAGAGATTGGGAGGAGTGAGGCTGTGGACAGACTTGAAGATGAGGACAAGGACTTTGAATTGGATGCATTGGTGGACAGGGAACCAGTATAGGTCAGCAATTACAGGGGTGATGGGCGAGTAGGACTTAAGTGAGTAACAGGATACAAGAGCATTAGAGTAGCTTCACTTTGGAATAACATTGAATCTTGCGACTGTGGGTCATGAGTTTCATAGCAGGTGGACAGAATGCAATATTGTAATAGACATCTTTTAACTTTCTCCCAGGTTCTCCCATAGGAGTTATGTTTATTTCACCTGGCATATCTCCGTGGAAAACAACACTGCCTGGTGTGGAGAATGGAGATAACAGGAATTTGTGTATTTGAGTATGATACGAATATAGTGGAAGTCCAGGTAAGAGGAAGACTGGGTTGAAAAGATGGGTTTTGATGGGTAGCATAGTGGTAATGTCACTGGGTTAGTAATCCAGAGGCCTGGACTAATGATCCAGAGACGTGAGTTCAAATCCCACCATGGCAACTGGGGAATTTAAATTCAGTTAATTAAATAAATCTGGAATAGAAAGCTAGTATCAGTAATGGTAACCATGAAACTATCGGATTGTCGTAAAAACTCATCTGGTTCACTAATGTCCTTTAGGGAAGGAAATCTGCCATCCTTACCCGGTCTGGCCGATATGTGATTCCAGACCCACAGCAATATGGTTGACTCTTAACTGCCCTCTGAAATGGCCTAGCAAGTCACTCAGTTGTAACTAACCGCTACGGAACAAAATAACAAGAATGAAACCGGACGGACCACCCAGCATCGACCTCGACACCGGCTACGGACACGGCAACGGCACACCCAGCCCAGTCAACCCTGCAAAGTCCTCCTCACCAACAGCTGGGGAATTGTGCCAAAATTGGGAGAGCTGTCCCACAGACTAGTCAAGCAACAGCCTGACATAGTCATACTCACAGAATCATACCTTTCAGCCAGTGTCCCGAACTCCTCCATCAGAATCCCTGGGTATGTCCTGTCCCACCGGCAAGACAGACCCACCAGGGGGGGCGGCACAGTGGTATACAGTCGGGAAGGAGTGGCCCTGGGAGTCCTCAACATTGACTCCGGACCCCATGAAGTCTCATGGCTTCAGGTCAAGCATGGGCAAGGAAACCTCCTGCTGATAACCACCTACTGCCCTCCCTCAGCTGATGAATCAGTGCTGCTCCATGTTGAACACCACTTGGAAGAAGCACTGAGAGTAGCAAGGGCACAGAATGTACTCTGGGTGGGGGACTTCAATGTCCATCACCAAGAGTGGCTCGATAGCACCACTACTGACCGAGCTGGCCGTGTCCTGAAGGACATAACTGCCAGTCTGGGCCTGCGACAGGTGGTGAGAGAACCAACACGACGGAAAAACCTACTTGACCTCGTCCTCACCAATCTACCTGTTGCAGATGAATCTGTCCATGACAGCAGTGACCACTGCACAGTCATTGTGGAGACGAAGTCCCGTCTTCACACTGAGGACACACTCCATCGTGTTGTGTGGCACTATCACCGTGCTAAATGGGATAGATTCAGAACAGATCTAGCAGCTCAAAACTGGGCATTCATGAGGCACTGTGGGCCATCAGCAGCAGCAGAATTGTATTCCACCTCAATCTGTAACCTCATGGCCCGGCATATCCCTCACTCTACCATTACCACCAAGCCAGGGGGCCAACCCTGGTTCAACGACGAGTGTAGAAGAGCATGCCAGGAGCAGCACCAGGCGTACCTAAAAATGAGGTGCCAACCTGGGGAGGCTGCAGCACAGGACTACATGCATGCTAAAAAGCAGAAGCAGCATGCTATAGACAGGGCTAAGCGATCCCACAATCAACGGATCAGATCAAAGCTCTGCAGTTCTGCCACATCCAGTCGTGAATGGTGGTGGACTATTAAACAACTAACGGGAGGAGGAGGCTCCAAGAATATCCCCATCCTCAATGATGGTGGAGCCCAGCACGTGAGTGCAAAAGACAAGGCTGAAGCGTTTGCAACCAACTTCAGCCAGAAATGCTGAGTGGATGATCCATATCGGCCTACTCCCGAGGTCCCCACCATCACAGAAGTCAGTCTTCAGCCAATTCGATTCACTCCACGTGATATCAAGAAACGGCTGAGCGCACTGGATACAGCAAAGGCTATGGGCCCCGACATACATCCCGGCTGTCGTGCTGAAGACTTGTGCTCCAGAACTAGCCGCGCCTCTAGCCAAGCTGTTCCAGTACAGCTACAACACTGGCATCTATCCGACAATGTGGAAAACTGCCCAGGTACGTCCTGTCCACAAAAAGCAGGACAAATCCAACCCGGCCAATTACCGCCCCATCAGTCTACTCTCAATCATCAGCAAAGTGATGGAAGATGTCATCGACAGTGCTATTAAGCGGCACTTACTCACCAATAACCTGCTCACTGATGCCCAGTTTGGGTTCCGCCAAGACTACTCGGCTCCCGACCTCATTACAGCCTTGGTCCAAACATGGACAAAGGAGCTGAATTCCAGAGGTGAGGCGAGAGTGACTGCCCTTGACATCAAGGCAGCATTTGACCGAGTGTGGCATCAAGGAGCCCTAGTAAAACTGAAGTCAATGGGAATCAGGGGGAAAATGGTCCACTGGCACAAAGAAAGATGGTTGTGGTGTTTGAAGGTCAATCATCACAGCCCCAGGACATCGCTGCAGGAGTTCCTCAGGGCAGTGTCCTAGGCCCAACCATCTTCAGCTGCTTCATCAATGACCTTCCCTCCAACATAAGGTCAGAAATGGGGATGTTCGCTGATGACTGCACAGTGTTCAGCGCCATTCGCAACTCCACAGATAATGAAGCAGTCCATGCCTCCATGCAACAAGACCTGGACGACGTTCAGGCTTGGGCTGATAAGTGGCAGGTAACATTCGCACCACAGAAGTGCCAGGCAATGACTATCTCCAACAAGCGAGAATATAACCACCTCCCCTTGACATTCAATGGCATCACCATCACCGAATCCCCCACTATCAACATCCTGGGGGTCACCATTAACCAGAAACTTAACTGGACCAGCCATATAAATACTGTGGCAACAAGAGCAGGTCAAAGGCTAGGAATTCTGCGGCGAGTGTCTCACCTCCTGACTCCCCAAAGCCTTTCCACCATCTACAAGGCACAAGTAAGGAGTGTGATGGAATACTCTCCACTTGCCTGGATGAGTGCAACTCCAACAACACTCAAGAAGCTTGACACCATCCAGGACAAAGCAGCCCGCTTGATTGGCACCCAATCCACCACCTTAAACATTCACTCCCTCCACCACTGGCGTACCGTGGCTGCAGTGTGTACCATCTACAAGATGCACTGCAGCAACTTGCCAAGGCTTCTTCGGCAGCACCTCCCAAACCCGCGACCTCTTCCACCTAGAAGGACAAGGGCAGCAGGCGCATGGGAACACCACCACCTCCAAGTTCCCCTCCAAGTCACACACCATCCTGACTTAGAAGTATATCGCCGATCCTTCATCGTTGCTGGGTCAAAATCCTGGAACTCCCTACCTAACAGCACTGTGGGAGTACCATCACCACACGGACTGCAGCGGTTCAAGAAGGCGGCTCACCACCACCTTCTCAAGGGCAATTAGGGATGGGCAATAAATGCTGGCCTTGCCAGCAATGCCCAGATCCCATAAACGAATAAAAAAAAAGAGGGATCCACGCTTGCTACAGTATGACAGCACTTCATAATTTTGTAGATACACTTAAGATGCTTCCTTCATGTGTTTCCACTAGCAGGTAAAAGTGCCACACTTTCAGCACCAAGTCTTTCAGACCAGTAGGTCCCAGATTGGATTCATTGGCTATGCAGAGACAACTAGAGCACCAGTTGGAGTGCTACAATTGACCTCAGCATCCTCGGTTAGGGAGGGGGGAAATAATCAGCTAGGGGTTTTTCTATATAAATTGTCTATTTAAATGTTCTTCCTTCCCTTTCTCTCTTTCTTCCCCTCCTCTCTCTCTCTCCTCTCTCTTTCATCCCTCTCTTTCTTTCCCTATCTCTCCACTGTCTCTCTCCTCTCTTTCTCTTGCTCTCCCTTTTCTCGCTCTCCTCGCTCTCTCTTCTCTCCCCTCACTCTTCTCTCGCTCTTTCTCTCCTCTCTTTTCTCGCTCTCTCTCTTCTTACTCTCTCTTCTCTCCCTTTCTTTCTCTCCTCTCTCTTCTCGCTCTCTTCTCACTCTCTCTTCTCTCCCTCTCTTCTCTCGCTCTCTCTTTTCTCCCTCTCTCTCTTGCTCTCTCTATCTCTTCTCTCCCTCTCTCTTTTCTCCCTCTCTCTCTTCTCTCCCTCTCTTTCGCTCTCGCTTCTCTCGCTCTCTTCTCTCTCTCCTCTCTCACTCGCTCTCTTCTCTCGCTCTCTTCTCTCTCTCCTCTCTCACTCGCGCTCTTCTCTCGCCCTCTTCTCTCTCTCATTCTGTCTCTCTTCTCTTGCTCTTCTCTCTCGCTCACTCTCTCTCTTCTCTCTCTCTATTCTCGCTCACTCTCTCTCTCTTCTCTTGCTCTTCTCTCGCTTTCTCCTCTCGCTCACACTCTCGTCTCTCTCTCTCTTCTCTCTTTCTCCTCTCACTCACTCTCTCTTCTCTTGCTCTTCTCTCGCTTTCTCCTCTCGCTCACTCTCTCGTCTCTCTCTCTCTTCTCTCTTTCTCCTCTCGCTCTCTCTTCTCTTTCTCCTCTCGCTCACTCTCTCTCTTCTCTCGCTCTCTCTCTTCTCTCACTCTCTCTTTCCCTTCTTTGCTGCTTTGTAGTGATGATTGGACATGTTAAGTACTGAGCCCACTAAGAACCCTAGATGTGTTGGAACTTCACCTGTTGCTATTTCAACACAATTCATGGTATATTTATGCTGTTAATTTTCTCTTCCTCTGCACTTGTCTGCACTAAATTTCAGCAGTCACTGTTTTGTCCACTTGTTTATCTAACTCATTTTACAGGTTCCCGACTGCCTCCACTGATTTCATTTGTCCCCTCTCAGTTCAGTAATATCAGTAAATGTGACCAATGTTAAGTTTCTGAATAGAAATCATGAATAGAAACAGTGGCCCTGACATCAATTGCAGGAGCTTTGCACTCTGCGTTTGTCCTCACCCTGCTATTGCTTGCCTAACAAGTTGTCTCTGCTTCCTACCCTGTTTCTGATCTAATGGGACCTTCCCTGTTTTCAACACCTTTCTAATGACTGCCATCTCACAAATCTGATTCATTTTCTCTTCGTACCATCCATCTGTGGGGATTTTTGTTTTGGAGTTTGTCTGAAGACCTCCATCTTGTTTGTCAAAGTTGTTAATATTACTTGAATTATTGCAATTTGGGAGGGGGTGTATTGATTATATCCTCCCTGGTGAATACTTAATGGTCATTATTTAGTTTACTAACTGTGTTCATCGTCCATTTCAACCCTGTTATCCCTTTTAGGGTTCTCATAAATTGTGTGCCTGCCCTCCTACTGTTCCAGTCCTGGGGGAATATTCCATTGGTGTGTTTTATCTGCGGTTATGCTCATTTCCAGGTTCCTCTTTGCTCTTCTTTGCTCCTCTGACCATCTTTTTACCATGTTTCTGAATATTCTTGTATTCATCCCAGCCTCTCTCTCTCGCCTCCTCCACTTTTTTGCCCTGCATAGAGTCATAGGGGGAAAAATTAGGTCGCGCCCCATTTGGGGCGCAAATATCGTCTGGACGCAAATATTAGCACCTGGCGCTAATTATCGGCACTGACTGGAAACTTCACTTTTACCGCCCCGGGAGGTGAGTGGAGCGCTAAATCAGGCGCTGCACACCTGTCTTAAGGCGCAAAGGCCAAGGAGTGAGGCGCTACCTCAGAGCGCTGGCGAAGCTCATGTAATGTCAGTCAGCAATGGAACACACACACTATGGCACGGGCCAGTTCTTAAAGGGGATGGTTAATCTTGCTTTCCATCCACATCCTGTTCATTGCAGCCTTGAATCTCGGCCTGGAGAGACTTGCACATCAAATGTGCTGGAAAGAACAATGGAGAGTACCAGGCAAAGAGCTCAGAGTGCAGCTCCCACAGTCTCTGCTAAATCGATACAAGGAATGGCAAATCAAAATGAACCTGCAAAGTGCTGCTCAGTACCCAAAACTCCTTCACACAACGTTGAATCTCTCCAGAAGTCTCTCCCTCTCGCTCTCAGAATGCGTAGTTCAAAAATGCCACCAACAATAAAAGACAGGAAGAGGCCCCCTTTAAATAGCGCCCCCCCCAGCCCCACAGCGATTGATAGCGTTCCAGTCTTCTGGTCGTTGGATGCGCCAGGCGATAAGGCAGGGGGCGCCACTCAATTTCCGCTCCGGGGCGCCACAAGGGCGTTGCACCATGGAATGACGTCACAATCTGCGCGCGCAGGTGGTCGCAGCGGTAAAGTTTAGCGCCGCCGCACAATCTCTAGTTAAGTTCCCGAGCGGCGCAAACATCGCTGCGCCCGGGCGTTAGCGGCTTTGCGCCCCATTAGCGCCCTCTTAAGGCGCTAACGGGAGGCGCAACCAACTGAATTTTTACCCCATAGAGTTATACAGCACAGAAAGAGGCCCTTCGGCCCATCGTGTCCGCACCGGCCATCAAGCCCCGTCTATTCTAATCCCATTTTCCAGCACTTGGTCCGTAGCCTTGTATGCTATGGCGTTTCAAGTGCTCATCTAAATGCTTCTTGAATGTTGTGAGGGTTCCTGCCTCTACCACCCTTTCAGGCAGTGAGTTCCAGATTCCAACCACCCTCTGGGTGAAAAAGTTTTTCCTCAAATACCCTATAAACCTCCTGCCCTTTACCTTGAAACTATGCCCCCTGGTTATTGACCCCTCTACTAAGGGGAAAAGTTCCTTTCTATCTACCCTATCTATGCCCCTCATAATTTTGTACACCTCAATCAGGTCCCCCCTCAGCCTTCTCTGCTCCAAGGAAAACAACCCCAGCCTGTCCAGTCTCTCTTCATAGCTGAAGCGCTCCAGCCCAGGTAACATCCTGGTGAATCTCCTCTGCACCCTCTCCAATGCAATCACATCCTTCCTATAGTGTGGCGACCAGAACTGCACACAGTATTCCAGCTGTGGCCTAACTAGCGTTTTGTACAGCTCCATCATAACCTCCCTGCTCTTATATTCTATGCCTCGGCTAATGAAGGCAAGTATCCCATATGCCTTTTTAACCACCTTATCTACCTGTCCTGCTGCCTTCAGGGATCTATGTACAGTATTCAGACCTTTGCATTTCAGCGTCCACACTCCACTATTGCAATGGAGAGGGATAGGGCCATACGGCAGGGCAGGGTTTATAATTGGGGGAGGGGTAATTATGATGCGATTAGGCAAGAATTAGGGAGTATAAGATGGGAACAGAAACTATCAGGGAAAGGCACAAACGAAAAGTGGAGCTTTTTCATGGAGCAATTACTGCGTGTCCTTGATAGGTATGTCCCTGTCAGGCAGGGAGTAAATGGCCGAGTGAGAGAACCATGGTTCACAAAAGAGGTTGAATGTCTAGTCAAGAGGAAAAAGGAAGCGTATGTAAGGATGAGAAAACAAGGTTCAGTTGGGTCGATTGAGGGGTACAAGGTAGCAAGGAATGAGCTAAAAAAAGAGCTTAGGAGAGCTAGGAGGGGGCATGAGAAGTCCTTGGCGGGTCGGATCAAGAAAAACCCCAAGGCTTTTTACTCTTATGTGAGAAATAAAAGAATGACCAGGGTGAGGGTAGGGCCGGTCAAGGACAGTAGTGGGAACTTGTGCATGGAGTCAGAAGAGATAGGAGAGGTGATGAATGAATACTTTTCGTCAGTGTTCACCGAGGAGAGGGGCCATGTTCTTGAGGATGAGTGTGTGATAAAGGTGGATAGGCTGGAGGTGGTAGATGTTCTGAGGGAAGATGTTTTAGCAATTTTGAAGAACCTGAGGGTCGATAAGTCCCCTGGGCCAGATGGGATATATCCTAGGATTCTTTGGGAGGCAAGGGAGGAGATTGCAGAGCCTCTGGCTTTGATCTTTGGGTCCTCACTGTCCACGGGGATGGTGCCAGAGGACTGGAGAGTGGCGAATGTTGTTCCTCTCTTCAAGAAAGGAAATAGGAATGACCCTGGTAATTATAGGCCGGTTAGTCTTACTTCGGTGGTTGGTAAGATAATGGAAAAGGTCCTGAGGGATAGGATTTATGACCATTTGGAAAGGGGCAACTTAATCAGGGATAGTCAACACGGATTCGTGAAGGGTAAGTCTTGCCTAACAAATTTGATTGAATTCTTTGAGGAGGTAACTAAGTGTGTAGATGAAGGTAGAGCAGTTGATGTCGTATACATGGATTTTAGTAAGGCGTTTGATAAGGTTCCCCATGGTCGTCTCATGAAGAAAGTAAGGAGTTGTGGGATAGAGGGAAATTTGGCCGATTGGATAAGTAACTGGCTATCTCATAGAAGGCAGAGGGTGGTGGTGGATGGAACATTTTCGGACTGGAGACCAGTTACCAGCGGTGTGCCACAGGGGTCGGTGCTGGGTCCTCTGCTGTTTGTGATTTTTATCAATGACTTGGAGGAGGGGACTGAAGGGTGGATCAGTAAATTTGCTGATGACACCAAGATTGGTGGAGTAGTGGATGAGGTGGAGGGCAGTTGTAGGCTGCAAAGAGACATTGATAGGATGCAGAGCTGGGCCGAAAAATGGCAGATGGAATTTAACCCTGATAAGTGCGAGGTGATTCATTTTGGTAGGGCAAATGTGAATAAGGATTACAGGGTCAACGGCAGGGTTCTGAGGAACGTGGAGGAGCAGAGGGATCTGGGGGTTCATATCCACAGATCTCTGAAGGTTGCCACTCAAGTGGATAGAGCAGTAATGAAGGCCTATGGTGTGTTGGCGTTTATTAACAGAGGGTTTGAGTTTAAGAACCGTGAGGTTATGCTGCAACTGTACAGGACCTTGGTGAGACCACATTTGGAATATTGTGTGCAGTTCTGGTCACCTCACTATAGGAAGGACGTGGAAGCATTGGAAAGAGTGCAAAGGAGATTTACCAGGATGCTGCCTGGTTTGCGGGGGAGGTCTTATGAGGAAAGATTGAGGGAGTTGGGGCTTTTCTCTTTAGAGCGGAGGAGGATGAGAGGCGACTTAATAGAGGTTTATAAGATGATGAGGGGGATAGATAGAGTGGATGTTCAGAGACTATTTCCTCGGGTAGAGGCAGCTGTTACAAGGGGGCATAACTATAAGGTGCATGGGGGGAGATATAGAAGGGATGTCCGAGGTAGATTCTTTACTCAGAGAGTGGTTGGGGTGTGGAATGGACTGCCTGCTGTGATAGTGGAGTCGGACACTTTAGGAACTTTCAAGCGGTTATTGGATAAGCACATGGAGCACACCAGAGTGATAGGGAGTGTGATAGCTTGATCTTGGTCTCGGACAATGCTCGGCACAACATCGAGGGCTGAAGGGCCTGTACTGTGCTGTACTGTTCTATGTTCTATGTTCCAGGATATTGCAGGATATAGAACCATAGAAGTTACAGCACAGAAGGAGGACGTTAAGCCCATCAGCCAGAATTTTTACCGTGGAGTTGGGTCGGGTGCGTGCAGGCCGCTTAGCGGGTCGGGAACGCAATGTTCCACTCAGCGCGTTCTTCAGGGCGACTTTAACTTAATGGCCCCACTTAAAGCAGTCATGTGCATTTCCCGGCCCAATTAAATGGAGCGAGTCTGATGACATCATCGATGACTCATTTCCAGCGCCGATGTTTAAACAGCCTTGCACTCAACTCATTTGAAGGTTGCTAGAGGAGTGTGGACGCTGAAATACAAAGGTCTGAGCACTGTTCTAAACTATCAATGATGGATACTCAAAGGCGGAGGGCTGCACCCCGATTTTCTGATGCCTCCCTGCATTCTCGGGTGGAGGCAGTGAGAGCATGCAGGGAGGTCCTGTTCCCTGTAGACACAAGAGACCTCCCAAAGACACCAAAAGAGCCTGGCTGGAGATAGCAGAGGAGTTCAGCAGCAGGGATGTGGTCACGAGGACCTGGATCCAGTGCAGGAAATGATTCAATGATCTCATGAGGTCAGGAAACGTGTGTGCAATGCCACACTCACCTTCATCCTGATGTGCCTGTCACCACATCCCCATCACTCTGCCTTCCCAAGCCTAATCCTGCACATCATTCCTCACACCAACATACCTTGCACGGCCATCCCTCTCTGTCTATGTTTATACTCACATCCCCATCTGACTCACCACCCCTGACAGTCATCCTCATCCTAATGCAATCATAGCAAGTAACAATGTAGAAGGAGGCCATTTGGCATTGGCACCCCACTCCCTCATAGTCACCCTCTGCAGATGTAACCCATCTATTCTTTATACTTATTCCATCACTCTCACTCAAAGTTCTCTTCTTTCGCTCCTTGCAGGAGAAAAGAGCCCATAACACGCAGGAGAGGCAGAGAACCGGAGCTGGCCCTCCAGTAGTCACACAACTGACACCAGCAGAGGAGGGGGCCCTGGAGATATCGGGAGTTGTGGAGCTGGTGGTGGTGGGAGACGGAGAGAGGGGGACATCCCAGCAACCTGGTGACAGAATTACATCTCATACAGCCACATGGCATACAGCAGTCACTCATATGGCGACTGATGTCAGCAGCCAGTGACAGCAGTGGAAACTCCTCACTGGAGGGCGCAGGACGTTACAAGCTCTGCTGAGCTGCATGCAGACGCTGAGCCTCGAGGGCCATCAAGAAAGAGGGTGATATTAGTGTGGCAGCAACAAATGCATGAGGCTCTGGCATCTTTTGCAGCCGCGATGTCTGGAAATGTGCAGAGAATGGAGGAGTCCATCTCCAACATGAGCAGCACCATGTCGCAGGCGATGGCGACGATGTGCTGTTCCATGGAAAGGATGGCCACCTGCATGGAGCAGCTAATGCGCCACTCACATGAGCACATGCTAGCTGTGGACAACAGATGGCAGGCACTCATAGACCTCCTCTCTAGGAGGGATATAAACGTAGACTTGGGTGTTCATCGCCCCACTGCTGTGCAGCTAGGTGCTCTCCAGCTCCTTGCTTGCAGGGAAGTGCGGGTGGCCCATGAGAGGGATGATGGTGAGAGGGGACATGGAAGTGGGGGCTCTTCGCAAAACACTCCCACTTCTCCCCCATTGCCTCCCCCTCAGTCATGCTTCCTCGGATCCGGATGGCTGAGTCTGCCCCTGCACAGTTGCAGGAGGAGCAGACTTTGGCGGGGCCATCACAGGCTCCAAAACCCAGAGGACGTCCACCAAAAGTGTCTAACCAGTCGCAGCAAGGAAGTGAGCAGCCTGCCTCTACCTCTGCTGAAGCCATAGGGGTTACACCTCGAAGAAGCACTCGGAAAAGAAAAAAAACACAAAATTAGATGTGCAAGGGTATGCACATGGGTATATCAACAAATGTTAGTGTTAAGTTTTGGTTCTTTTGATGACACAAATAAATTTATTTCTTTGCACCACTTTCCGGTCTTGTCTATTTTTGTCGACCACCTTGGAAGTGGCTTTGTCACTTGGAGTGAATGGTGAGACATTACTTAACCTCGAGCACTGGGGGTTTAGGTGAGAGGAATGGCTTGGTCATTGTAGGGATCTTTATGGTGTTGTTGGCAGGGGACTTAGTACAGCATGTGGCAGCCATGTCGCTGCATTGGAGCAAGTTAAGTAAATCTGACCATGATGAGGCCATCCCGGGCAGAAATGTGCGCCACTGCTGGTGCCATCTCCACCTCAGGTTCCTCCTCCTCCTCCTCCTCTTCCTCTGAAGAGACTGTGTTCTCTGCGCCTGCTCCTCCTGCAGCTCCAGTCCTCGCTGCTGCGCTATATTGTGCAGCGCGCAGCAAACGACACTGATTCTGGAGACCCTGGCTGGTGCGTACAGAAGGGCTCCTCCAGATCTGTCAAGACATCTGAAGCGCATCTTCAGCATGCCTATTGTTTGCTCTATGACACATCTGGTGGATATGTGGCTCTCATTATAACGCTCCTCGGCCTCAGTACTTGGCGTCCTCAAGGGTGTCATGAGCCACGTCTTCAGTGGATAGCCCTTGTCTCCAAGCAGCCAGCTGGTAAGTCTGTTTAGAGGTACGAAGAGTGGAGGTAGGGTGGCCTGGCGCAGGACAAAAGAGTCATGGCAGCTGCCAGGGAATCTGGCGCACACGTGCATGATCATCTTTTTATGGTTGCAGACGAGCTGCACATTGAGGGAGTGGAAGCCCTTGCAGTTCACAAACACTCCTGGGTGATGAGGGGTGCCTTGATGGCCACATGTGCGCTGTCAATGACATCCTGCACCTGTGGGAAGTCAACCAGAGCCGCAAAGCCAAGCGCCCAATCAGTAACACTGGCCTCATCAGTGGCAAAATTGATATAAATGGCTGACTTGTGAAACATGGCATCGCTCACCTGGGTGATGCATCTCTGGCAGCCGACTGCGAGATTCTGCAAATGTCTGCTGCAGATCCCTGGAAGGGGCCTGAGGCGAAGAAGTTGAGGGCGGTGGTGACTTTGACAGCGACTGGTAAGGAGTGTCCACCAGGACCTCTGGGCTGCAGGTCTAGTTCCAGCAAGCTACAAATGTCTGTGATGACCTGGCACGATAGCCTGAGCCTCCTGAAGCACTGCTGCTCAGTCATGTTGAGGAAGCTCATCCTCTGCCTGTATACCCTGTGTTGGGGGTATCGCCTCCGACGCGCTGCAGCCCTGTGGGAAGTCTCTCTCCTATGAAGCATCGGGTCGTTGAGGAGAATTGTGGTTGCTGCTGCTGCTGCTGGTGGTGGGGGTTATCTTGGTCCAATTCTGAGGACCAAGGTGAGACCGTGTAAGTGGCACCCATGCTGATGCAGTAGATGGCAGGTAAATTGGAGACCGGAGGGCCAATCCCTCAATGTTGTGATACTGAGTGGCAATGTGGTGAGAATGGCTTCCAAGGTTTCAGAAATAACCTGCAAACTGCTGACACCTAAATCTGTGGACAAAAGGGAGTGGGCAAGAGCCTTTCCATGAGGCAAGTAATGAGGTGTAATGTTGCAGTATTTATGTGCTTTTCCCAGCTCTCAATGAATGGACTCGACGCCTCCCCCTCACAGGCGAGGTACCCGAGCTGCGTGAATCCCGTACTCCTGCAGCAAAAGTCAAAAGCTGGCATTAAAAACCCTCTTAAGGGTATCTCAACAAGCAGTTAATGACTTGAATGAGGTCACCCGCCTCTGCCGATTGGGTCCATGTCGCGTCTTCAAAGCCGCCCGAGTTAAATGCGCGAGACGGCGGGATCCCGATGCGCTCACAATTTCTGGGATTTTTACTGCCGACCTGCCACCAAACCCGCATGCTCGGCAATGGGAAAATTCCAGCCATCGTGTCTGTGCTGGCTCTTTGCTAGAGTAATCCAAAATTAATTACACTGCATTTGTTCTCTCGCAATAGTCCTGTACCTTCCTCTCCTTCAAATATTTATCCAATTTTCCCATAAAAGATGCAATGGTCTCTGCCTAAACTATGCTCTGTGGCAAAACATTTCCTGCTTCAACGACCCTCCATGTATAGAAATTTTTCCTAAACCTCTTTCCGTGATCACGTGGTGACAGTTTGTTATATTGATGACTCCTGTCACTGACTTCCTCCTCCATCACAAAACCCTTTGTAATTTTAAAAACCTTCATTTAAATCTTTGCTCCATTGGAATTAATCTCAGTAGCACAAATCTCTCCTCCATAATTATAGTTTTGCATCATCCTGGTGGATCAACAGTATATGCTTTCTATGGCTTTATGTCTTGCACACGGTACTCTTAACAGTGGATGAGCCGATGTTTTGTAGAATATAGTTAACTGATTGCAGAATAGTGAAAAACATAGAATCCAGAGCAAGAAAATGCCACTGGGCTTTTCAAGCCTTCTGCAACCATATCCCATGCATGATTATTGCATCAGGAACTCTCATGCCCCTTCCCTGCCCCTCCAACACCATGGTCCTCTAACTTTTAAAGAAGACGTAGTTCCTTTCCTAACCACGCCTGAAAAATAGATCTGTTAATGTGGCTATAACCGTCAATCCCTGTTGTCACAGATATGGATCCAGTTCCCAAGGTGCCAATTGATTCTGAATAGTCTATTCTTCTCTGGGAGTGTGTTCTATGTGCCTACCATTCTTGGGGGGGGGGGGGGGGGGGAAGACTTGCTTTAATCTTGCTCGAGACTTGTGAATTATTCTAACCATACTCAAATTGTATGCGACAGAGATATATAACGAGATAGATATATTCGTTACATGAATGAGGAATAATGTGGAACATCTCCCATATCTTTAAAGTTTCTTAGATAGCTTGTTTAAATTTTCTATACCTGTATTTTTTTTTTTAAGTAGTTATATTAAGATCTTTGCTTTTGCAGGTGAAGAAATCACGCCATGATTTGGATACCACAGATGAGCAGGGTTTAAGGTTGGTGGACATTTGTGTATTTGAAATCTGTAATACATGTGTGGTTGATTTATCACAATACTGTAGGAAGAAAAACTGCAGCCAGCAAGCTTGCCTTCACCCTTCTCAAGTGATCTTCAACTACTGTGCCAGTAATTGGAAGCTACAGGATTTTATATAAACTTCTGAATGAATCAACAAACATGTAGGGCTGGATTTTGATACTGGGGCGGGTTGGGGGTCTTGTCATCCGCAGTTCGTGTTATCCACCCGACTGCAATTGGATGTGGGAGATTGATGCAATTTTCACCTAATTGGGCAATTGAGTTCCAGCATGTGGGAACCCATGAAACAATTAGTGGTTTCAGTCTGAAAGTCGCCTCTGATGATGTCATCATTGTTGCTGCATTGCAGGTCAGAGACTGCCTGGCCTTTGCTGTGAGAGGACCTGGATGCAAAATGAGCAGCATCTCAGAGAGAGAGAGAGAGAGAGAATGAATTTTTTTTGCATCCAGGTCCTCTCACAGCAAAGGCCAGGCAGTCTCTGAAGACATTCAATGCAGCAGCATCAGAGGCGACTTTCAGACCTAATACTACTACTACCTTCATCACATCTCCATTGTAATAGTGGACATGCAGCTGATAGTCAGCTATCCACTTGTGCTCCCGCCAGGTTTCACTTGCGTGTTTCAGATCAGGCGTGCTTCACATGGGAAAAGGGTTAAACTAGCTAAAACGTTTCAAAATGGCATTACAGAGGCAATTTAGGGCTTGTTGAGGGCTTTAATGGCCTCTCCCGCCTCTTGGAGGCGGGACGGAGACGGGACCACCGCACACGATTTCATCAAAATTGCGTGGAGGCGGAATGGAGGTGGGATGGGGTCCACCCGCCACTTTTCGCAATTTTAACCCCCCACATGCCTCCAAACCCGCCTCCACGGGTCTATGAAAATCCAGCCCGTAATCTTTTTTCAGGTGTATGTGGAAGTCAGATTTAAAATAACTTCCAATTTATTTGTTGCTGAGTTTACCAAAGGAGTGAGTCGTGAGTCAATGGTAGCATTACCACCTCCTGAGTCAGAAGGTTCTGGTTAGAAATTGTGGTTTATGCAAAACTCGAGCGATCCAGGTGCAGTCACTAAGTGGTTTGGGTTGCATAAATTTCTGGCCCCCAATGTGCAAGTTGATACAGTATTAATTTGTGCCTGCGTCTTTTTTTTAAAGCCAGTCGTGGGCAGATTCAGCTTATGCAAATGTAGTGAGGATCTGTGGAGTGATGTGCATGGTGACGATGCGATGTAGCCAAAATGGGCAAAAGCAGCGAAACAACTTTTTAATAAAAACATTTTTTTTAGTATAAGCGTATTAAAATAAAATATGTTGTGGGCAGCTGGCTCATGAAAAATCAAACAACCCTCTGTCCTAATGGTTAGAAGAAAGACACTATGCTCAATTCCTGTATTGACATACACGACTGACCTGTCCTTTTCCCAACCCACCATCTGCAAACTGCTGAGTTTTTTTTGAGTATTACATATTCCAGATGAAAGGCCAATATTCATCTTTTTATTTTATCCCAATTTTCACCTAGATTTCATTTGAAACAAAAATGGAAATATTCCACAAATACCTATGCAACCCTGCCGAGTGAAAACTGGTCTAGGAGAGGCTGATGGAATTCTGTCAGCTAGATCAACCTGCTTCTGATTGGTTGAAAGCTAGGGGTGGAGATCAGATAGAATGGACCAAAAATTGTCCTTTGGAAGAAGAAAAAGTTGATAGGGAGGAGGTTCTTCAACTACACCTCACATACAGTTATTTCAAGTTCTGGGGTTGAATAATGAAAGTCCATGAAAGGGTTTAGTTTTTTCTTTTCCTCCTATTTTGCCAGGACCAGGGAACTGCAGAGTCAAACTAACAGAAATGATGTGCAGAGGTCTGAGGCCAGCAGTCTGGTTCATAATTTAACTGTGCTGAATGAAGGAGAAGGTGAGTTGAACTCCTGGTTACTGAGAGTATTGGGTGCCTATTTGACTGCTGGGGGCATTGCTGTGAAGCCCAATATCCATTCATCCAGTTCCAATAGTGATCACCGGCCCTGGGAACCCTGGAAGATACAGTTTTTTCCAATTTGGGCCTCATGCTGGCTAATATCTCCCAACATTTCTCATCCCGTTTTCCCATTTCTGTTCCCTGTCATTGATGGCTGGTGCTAGGATGCTGTTTCATAGGTGTTGGGAGCCCACCAAGTTTTCATTCTTTATGTAAATTTGGACTGTGAAAACTGATTCAAAGTACTCATTTAACAAGTGTGTCATTTCCTCATTGACCATTATCGTCTCGCCTGCTGCTGACTTTAATGGGCCCACTTTCCCCATTAGCACTCTCTTTCTCCTAATATATTTATAAAACTTTTCCTCTTGGCTTTGTTAGCCCTTAGAAGTTTTATTTCACATTCCTTTCTTTTTTTTCTTTGTTGCTTTTTATAGCTCTCCCAGTCCATTGGATTTCAACTTTTCCTTGTATTTGTGTTTAACCTTTTTCCTTTCCCTTCCTCATTTGTTGACCATGGTATGCAATCCATTACTGCCTTCCCACTGTATGTGGAGTATTTCTTTATTTGAGAACAAAGGCTATTATGTGTCACGGTGAGTAATCTGTCCGTTTCTTTGAACCTGTCTTAACTTTTTAATATTTGTTCTTTATGTAGTTAAAAATAAAGTGGTTTAAAGCAGTGAATCTGAAACTCCAACAGGGAACAGAGTTAACATAATTAGGAGCAGGAGTAGGCCACATGGCCCCTTGAGCCTGCTCCGCCATTCAATAAGATCATGGCTGATCTTCCACCTCAACTCCACTTTCCTGCCCAATCCCCATATCCCTTGATTCCCTGGGGTAAAAATTCAGTTGGTTGCACCTCCCGTTAGCGCCTTAAGAGGGCGCTAATGGGGTGCAAAGCCGCTAATGCCCGGGCGCAGCGATGTTTGCGCCGCTCGGGAACTTAACTTGACATTGTGCGGCAGCGCTAAACTTTACCGCTGCGACCACCTGCGCGCGCAGATTGTGACGTCATTCCATGGTGCAACGCCCTTGTGGCGCCCCGGAGCGGAAATTGAGTGGCGCCCCCTGCCTTACCGCCTGGCGCATCCAACGACCAGAAGACTGGAACGCTATCAATCGCTGTGGGGCTGGGGGGGGCGCTATTTAAAGGGGGCCTCTTCCTGTCTTTTATTGTTGGTGGCATTTTTGAACTACGCATTCTGAGAGAGAGAGGGAGAGACTTCTGGAGAGATTCAACGTTGTGTGAAGGAGTTTTGGGTACTGAGCAGCACTTTGCAGGTTCATTTTGATTTGCCATTCCTTGTATCGATTTAGCAGAGATTGTGGGAGCTGCACTCTGAGCTCTTTGCCTGGTACTCTCCATTGTTCTTTCCAGCACATTTGATGTGCAAGTCTCTCCAGGCCGAGATTCAAGGCTGCAATGAACAGGATGTGGATGGAAAGCAAGATTAACCATCCCCTTTAAGAACTGGCCCGTGCCATTGTGTGTGTGTTCCATTGCTGACTGACATTACATGAGCTTCGCCAGCGCTCTGAGGTAGCGCCTCACTCCTTGGCCTTTGCGCCTTAAGACAGGTGTGCAGCGCCTGATTTAGCGCTCCACTCACCTCCCGGGGCGGTAAAAGTGAAGTTTCCAGTCAGTGCCGATAATTAGCGCCAGGCGCTAATATTTGCGTCCAGACGATATTTGCGCCCCAAATGGGGCGCGACCTAATTTTTACCCCCCTGAGTCTAAAAATCTATCTATCTCAGCCTTGAATATACTCAAAGATTCACCATCCACAGCCCTTTGGGGTAGAGAATTCCAAAGATTCAAAACCCTCTGAGTGAAGAAATTCCTCCTCATCTCAGTCTTAAATGGCCGACCCCTTATCCTGAGACTATGCGCCCTAGTTCTAGACTCTCCAGCCAGAGGAAACAACCTCTCAGCATCTACCCTGTCAATCCCCCTCAGAATCTTATAAAGAATGAGATCACCTCTCATTCTTCTAAACTCCAGAGAGTATAGGCCTAATCTACTCAATTTCTCCTCAGAAGACAACCCTCTCATCCCAGGAATCAATCTAGAGAACCTTCATTGCACTGCCTCTAAGGCAAGCATATCCTTCCTCAGATAAGGAGACCAAAACTGTACACAGTACTCCAGGTGTGGTCTCACCAGAGCCCTGTACAATTGTAGCAAGACTTCTTTACTCTTGTACTCCAATCCCCTTGCAATAAAGGCCAACATGCCATTTGCCTTCCTAATTGCTTGCTGTACCTGCATGTTAACCATCTGTGTTTCCTGTACAAGGACACCTAAATCTCTCGGAACACCAACATTTAATAGTTTCTCACTATTTATAAATATTCTGTTTTTCTATCCTTCCTACCAAAGTGAATAACTTCACATTTCCCCACATTATACGCAATCTGCTACCTTATTGCCCACTCACTTAACCCATCTATATCGCTTTGCAGGCTCTTTGTGTCCCCCTCAGAGTTTACTTTCCCACCTAGCTTTGTATCGTCAGCAAACTTGGATACATTGCACTCGGTCCCTTCATCCAAGTCATTAATATAGATTGGAAAGAGCTGAGGCCCAAGCACTGATCCTTGCGGCACCCCACTAGTTACAGCCTGCCAACCTGAAAATGACCCTTTTATCCCTACTCTCTGTTTTCTGTTCGTTAATCAATCCTCTATCCATGCTACTATATTACACCCAACCCCATGAGCCCTTATCTTGCATAACAACCTTTGATGTGGCATCTTATCGAATGCCTTTTGGAAATCCAAATATACAACATTCACTGGTTCCCCTTTATCTATCCTGTTGTTGCATATCCAGCCTCTTACCAGTGCAGTTACTTTGTTTAAAATGTGTAGTTTGTAAGTGAAGTTAAAACTCTGGTTGTGGATTGGTCCTAGTTACTCTCAATCTTTAGCGGATCCTTGAAATCAACACTGGCTAGTTCCAAAGCCCTCTCAATGGGGAGTGTATTTTCACAATATTTTTTCCCCGTCCATTCCCAAAGTTGTTGACTCCTTGATGGGGTATAACACTATTTGCGCTGGTCACCTGTGGTACTTTGTCCCAGTGCCATATTCATGTGTGTGCCTTGACCATGAGCATTCAACTACAGGAGCTTCAGAGTTGAATCTGATCTTGATCCTGGCTAGCAGCCACATGCACAGCAGGGGTTTATGGATACTGATCAGGAGACTGAACCCTTGCTGAATAACTCCTCTCCCCCCTTCCCTCACCCCCTTAACCCCCTTAACCTAGGGAAGCTGAATAACTGAATGACTCAATACTGCTCTGGCTACATTCAACTAACTTGGAATACGTTGGCTGGTTAGATTGAACCTGGGGCATCTCTGGTGTGTGTGGCTCAATGAGTCACTAAATAATCTTTTTTGAGCCATTGGAGGAATCTGTTAATTTCTTCCTTGTAGAAATTCCAATCCAAGTATAGCTTAAAAAGGAGACATCCTGCTGAATTGAACTTTAATCTTTAAATTATATAAAGGGAGATCAATGTTCCTGTCCAATGATTCAAGTGGAATTTCTTTAGAAGGCACTGTGTAACCCTTGTCACTGCTCTATAACCATTGATCTCATCTCTGTAACCTTTCAGATTCTGTAAGCCATATCCACAGGTAGACTTCCCAATACAAGTCCACCAGTTTATAGATACACAAGCGGCAGCAACAACTTGACTTTGTAGAGCACCTTTAAAACATCCCAAGGTGCTTCAGAAAGTTTTTTTAATTCATTGATGGGATGTGGGCGTCGCTGGCAAGGCCAGCATTTATTGCCCATCCCTAATTGCCCTCGAGAAGGTGGTGATGAGCCACCTTCGTGAACCGCTGGAGTCCGACGCCTCCATGGGGTAGGCTTCGCCATAAAAAATTAGCTAGTTGAACGTCTCAGAGACTCCCGTTGTGGAATAAACGAATGCCTCATGACTCTACGGCTCACCCTAGCCCGGAACCAGTGCGCTACGGTCATCAGTGCGTACGCCCCAACACTGGAAGCCACAGACGAGACCAAAGAGGAATTCTACTCCAGCCTCGAATAATCCCTGTCCCGAGTCCTAACGGGCAACAAGCTGATCCTCCTTGGGACTTCAATGACAGAGTTGGAAAGGACACAGACCTCTGGGGAGGTGTGATCGGCAGAGAGGGGGTAGGGAAAGCCAACTCCAACGGTACCATCCTCCTGACGAAATGCTTAGAACATGGCCTTGTCATAACCAACACCTTGTTCCGTCAGAGAGACAAGTACAAGGCTTCATGGCAACACCCTCGCTCCAAGCACTAGCATCTGCTGGACTACGTCATCGTCCGAGCGAGGGACTGCAAGGATGTCCGCATCACCCGCGCCATGACAGGAGCTGATGACTGCTGGACAGACCACCGCCTAATCCACTCTGTCATCTCCATCAACGTAGCCCCAAAACAGCGGCGGCAACAGAAGCAATGCCGCAGGAAAATCAACGCTGGAGCACTCAAAGACCCCGATAAGAAAGTCCTATTCAGCCTGCGCCTCACAACCAACCTGATGACTCCCAGTGATTCTGAGACACAGAGTGTCCACAGCGCCTGGTCTGCGCTCAAGGCCTCCATAATCAGCACCTGTGAAGAGATGCTCGGTCACTCGACCAGGAAACATCAAGACTGGTTCGACGAGAACGACCAGGAGATCCAGGAGCTAATAAGCTGCAAGCGCAAGGCATTCCTGATCTGGAAACAGCAACAGAACTCAAGAGCAAGAAAGCAGCTCTACAGACGCCTGAAGGCCAAGGTCCAACAAAAAACTCGTGACCTGAAGAACAGATGGTGGGTGGAGAAAGCGCAGGAGATCCAGCAGCTAGCCAACAACCACGACGTGTGTGGATTCTTTAGCGCAGTCAAGACCACCTATGGCCCAAGCACCCAAGGTCTTACCCCACTGCGGGCCAAGAACGGAGAGGTACTCATCAAGGACAGTGAGGCAGTCAGTGCCCACTGGAAGGAGCACTTTGAAGATCTCCTTAACCAAGACTCTGTCTTCGACGCGAGTGTCCTCAACTCCATCCCGCAGCATGCTACCCACCACCATCTCAGCACAAACCCAGCCCGGCATGAGGTTGAAAAGGCCATCCGACAACTGAAGAACAACAAGGCCTCAGGAGCAGATGGAATCCCCGCCGAGACGCTAAAATATGGCGGAGAAGCACTATTGGGGCGAATGCATGAACTCATTTCTCTTACTTGGAAGGAAGAGAGCATGCCAGGGGATCTCAGAGACACTGTAATCGTGACCATCTTCAAGAAAGGTGGCCGTAATTACAGAGGAGTCTCCCTGCTGTCTGCCACAGGGAAAGTCATTGCAAGAATCCTCCTCAGTCGCCTTCTCCAAGTGGCTGAAGAGCTCCTCCCAGAGTCGCAATGTGGATTCCACCCACTAAGGGGCACAATGGATATGATCTTCACCGCGCGTCAACTACAAGAGAAATGCAGGGAACAGCAGCAACCGCTGTACATGGCCTTCTTTGACCTCACAAAGGCCTTCGACACCATCAACCGTGAGGGATTATGGAGTGTCTTCCTCAAATTCGGCTGCCCTTACAAGTTTGTCACCATCCTCCGCCTGCTTCACGATGACATGCAAGCCGTGATCCTGACCAACGGATCCACCACAGACCCAATTCACGTACGGACTGGGGTCAAGCAAGGCTGTGTCATCGCACCAACGCTCTTCTCGATCTTCCTGGCTGCAATGCTCCATCTCACCCTCAGTAAGCTCACCGCTGGAGTGGAGCTGATCTACAGAACAAACGGGAAACTGTTTAACCTCCGTCGCCTCCAATCCAGATCCAAGGTCGTCCCATCCTCTGTCATCGAATTACAGTACGCAGACAACACTTGCATCTGCACACACTCTGAGGCCGAACTCCAAACCATCATCAACACCTTCACCGAAGCGTACGAGAGCATGGGCATTACACTAAACATCCGTAAGACAAAGGTCCTCTACCAACCTGCCCCCGCCACACAGTACTGCTCCCCGATTATCAAAATCCATGACGAGGCCTTGGACAATGTGGACCACTTTCCATACCTCGGGAGCCTACTGTCAACAAGGGCAGGCGTCGATGACGAAGTCCAACACCGCCTTCAGTGTGCCAGTGCAGCCTTCGGTCACCTGAAGAAGAGAGTGTTTGAAGACCAGGACCACAAACCCAGAACCAAGCTCATGATCTACAGAGCAGCAGTGATACCCGCCCTGCTGTATGCCTCAGAGACATGGATCATGTACAGCAGGCATCTCAAAGCACTGGAGAGGTACCACCAACGCTGCCTTCGCAAGATCTTGCAAATCCATTGGCAGGATAGGCGCACCAATGTCAGTGTTCTCGCTCAGGCCAACATCCCCAGCATCGAAGCTTTGACCACGCTCGATCAGCTCCGATGGATGGGCCACATCGTCCGCATGCCCAATACGAGACTCCCAAAACAAGCGCTCAACTTGGAGCTCCGACACGGCAAGAGAGCCCCAGGTGGGCAGAGGAAACGCTTCAAGGATACCCTCAAAGCCTCCTTGAAAAAGTGCAACATCCCCACCGACACCTAGGAATCCCTGGCCCAAGACCGCACAAAATGGAGGAGAAGCATCCGGGAAGGCGCCGAACACCTCGAGTCTCTTCGCCGGGAGCAAGCGGAAGCCAAGCACAAACAGTGGAAGGAGTGCACGTCAACCCAAGCACCCCACCCACCCGCCCCTTCATCCACCATCTGCCCCACTTGTGACAGAGACTGTAGGTCTCGCATTGGACTCATCAGTCACCTGAGAACTCATTTTTAGTGTAGAAGCAAGTCATCCTCGGTTCCGAGGGACTGCCTAAGAAGAAGGTACTCCCACAGTGCTGTTAGGTAGGGAGTTCCAGGATTTTGACCCAGCACTGATGAAGGAACAGCGATATATTTCTAAATTAGGATGGTCTGTGACTTGGAGGGGAACTTGGAGGTGGTGGTGGTCACATGCGCATTCTTCATGGGATCACCACCACCTCTGGGTGGTAGAGGCCGCGGGTTTGGGAGGTGCTGTCGAAGAAGCCTCGACAAGATGCTGCAATGCATCTAGTAGATGGTACACACTACATCCATGGTGCGCTGGTGGTGGAGGGATGGATTGGATGAAGCAGGAATAGGGAGAACAGTTGGGGGAGGTGGCTGAATGTGTGACTGAAGAGGTAGGTTTTATATAGAAACTGATCCCATGTCTATAGATAATGCTATTGAGTGGCAGCATATAAGTGAATAATAAGAGGCAAAGGATGGAAGCTTGGGGCACACCGGTGATTGTACGAGTCCTGGAGGTGAAGCCATTGTGCTGATAGGAATGGAACCAAGTGAAGATGGTCCTATGGAATGGACCATGAGGAAATTCAATGGAGGAGAGCGATTATATAGAAGGCAGCAGCAAGCATGAGGGGTGATTTGATCGAAGTTTTCAAGATATTAAGGGGAACAGATAGGGTAGATAGACAGTAACTATTTCCGCTGGTTGGGGAGTCTAGGACTAGGGAGCATGGTCTAAAAATAAAAGCCAGACATTTCAGGAGTGAAATTAGGAAGCACTTCTACAGACAAAGGATGGGAGAAGTTTGGAACTCTCTTCCGCAAACAGCAATTGATGCTAGGTCAATTGTTAAATTTAAATCTGAGGTTGATAGGTTTTTGTTAACCAAAGGTATTACGGGATATGGAGCAATGGCGGGTATCTGGAGTTAGGTCGCAGATCAGCCATGATCTCAATGAATGCCGGAACAAGCTCGAGGGGCTAAATGGCCTACTCCTGTTCCTACGTTCCTATAACGCACCACAATCGCAGTCACACAGGATATCATTCGTGAGCTTGAACAGGGTGATCTCAGTCTGGGGACAGGATGAAAACTAGATTGTTGGGGATTGAAAGGGAATGGTGGGATGGAGGGGGGGGGGCAAGCAGGGGGAGAGGTGCTCGAGGAGTTGGATGGTCACGATGCATTTGAAAACCCTGGAGAGAAAAATAATGTAGGAGGAAAAAAAAAAAAACTTGCTAATGTGCAACTAAAAATAGAAATGCTGGAAATATACAACATCTCTGGCATCATTTGTGAAAAGGAAAGACATTGTGGTATTTTGGGTGTGTAACCCATCATCAGTTGTGATGAAATGTTACACACTTGAAACATCAGTAACCTGTCCTTTCTATTTAGATGCGGACTGACGTACTGTGTTTCTCCATCATTTTCTGCTTTTGTTTAAAGTAGATGAGGGAACGAAAAGTGTGAGTCACTTAATGGAGGGCAGGAGATGAAAGGAGTTGGAGTGGGAACCGGGAGACTGAAGTGTAGGGAAGCTCCAGAGCAGCAGCCAGTAGATGCATGCAAGTGGACACAGAGGTAACATTAAGTTACATAAGCAAATCTCCAGGTAAAATCATATATCGCTAGAAAGAGGCATTTGTTAGGAGCCTGAAAAGGGTAGATGGAACCTGGTCCTGACATGGTGGTAAAGCCCAGGATAGGCAGCACGACAGCTGGTGGTATCACTGGACAACAGTTTCATGGGAGATAACACTGGGCAGGCCGAGTGACACCTCCTATAAGGACATAAGAAATAGGAGTAGGAGTAGGCCATTTGGCCCTTCGAGCCTGCTCCAACATTCAATAAGATCATGGCTAATCTTCTACCTCAACTCCACTTTCCTGCACTATCCCCATATCCCTTGATTCCCTTAATATTCAACAATCTATTGATCTCTGTCTTAAATATACTCAACGACTGAGCCACCACAGCCCTCTGGGGTAGAGAATTCCAAAGATTCACCACCCTCTGAGTGAAGAAATTTCTCCTCATCTCAGTCCTAAATGGCCGACCCCTTATTCTGAGACTGTCACCCCTGGTTCTAGACTCCCCAACAAGGGGAAACATCCTCCCTGCATCTGCCCTGTCAAGCCCTGTAAGAATTTTGTTTGTTTCAATGAGATCACCTCTCATTCTTCTAAACTCGAGAGAATATAGGCCTTGTGGCCTTGTGGTCTTTAAGTCTGTCCCTATGGAGGTTCATCACAACTGAAGGAGAAAAGGAGCTCTTCGGAGGAAGCTTGCAGCAGAGTCTCTCCGCCTTTACTGTTATTCGAGTCCTGCAGGGGCAGATTAGGAACTTAAAACAGCCCTGGAAAATATTCTGAAAGCGGCCCATGTCGCCCATCCAATAGTAATCTTATAAGCTCATTTTCAGTAACCCTATTCCTACCGATTCAGTTATTGTTATTCTAATGTCTGTATTATCAACACTCTCCTCTTGGTTGTTCAAGATATATTCCTCGGGTAGTGAACTTTTCAGCCCGTCCCACTTATTTGCCAAACTTACAAGCTCTGATTGCAACTGTTCTTTGGTTATTTGCTCATCAAACCCAAACTCAGGACTCAGAATTTGTAGATTCAGACCCATCCAACTGTGATATCCGTGGTAGATACGATTAGATTAAACAAGGTCTTGGTGGCTTCCTCAGCCCAAGCAGCATTTGGTAAAGTCATTATTTGTATTAGCTGTAGGGTCTAAGTACATGACTATAACAGAATGTCCTACACACTTGTTTTTGTCAATTGCAGATTAACGGTCCATTTATACTGCAAGTTTAGCATTGGTGCAAGCCTTGTTGGCTTCACACTCATGCTAAATTTATGCAATCGAGGTGAGGTGATAGAACACGACCTGACCCCAGGGTGAAACAGTGAGACTTCCTCCTCCCTCCCTAACTACAAATCCAGGATGCAGTCACACTACCACTGTTTATTTTTACACCATGCACCTGTAGTCACCACACCCTAAAATGACAGTGCAGCCTGTAGTGAAGCACTAATGTTAGAATTCCCAAAATTTCTACTAATAACTGTTCTGTTATATAATGAAACCAATGTTTTGCTGTGAGCTTATTCACCAGTTGTCGTATTCTACTGGTACTTTGACGTACTATGCAGAGTAATGTTTTAAAAGCAGCTGTAGTACAGTATATCTAAAGTGAGCTTACAGGTACACCCGCATATAACAAAGAAAATTGACAAGTTGCAAGACACAAAGTTCAGATAACATTTGCCAAACACTGAAACTTCACGTTCGACGTTGATCGTATATGTGGTGAAACCATCTTTATAGCCTTCTCTAAATTTCACTCCAACCCATTTATTAAAGTGTACAGTATGTGGATGTGTACAATGTTTATTTAACTGTGTACTTAAACAGGCCATGCAACTCACCTCTACTTCATTTCTGAATGTACTGGCATATTCTGTATAAAACAATAAATTAAACATTTGTGAAAATCGAAAGCTTCTTGGGGCCTATTGCAGCCCCTGAATCCTTATCGAATCCCCAGCTTACAGCGGTCACCTTCAATACTTGGCTGCTCGGGTTGGTAGGAGTATGCAGTGAAGTTGCGGTCATAACAATAGGCTCCCCTGGAGATTCCCTTCAGTGACCCTCCTGGTCATCAGTCAGACCCCGACCTTCAGTTCCAAATGTGCAGCTGTCTTGTGAACTTGCCACATGCTTTCAGCCAATAAAAAATATATTTAGCAATGTTGAAGCTCAAACGGATGTTAGTTTATGGACAACCCTACATGCAGCTCCAACTGGCCCACAGACCCACCGGGAATTCTCCCGATCTCGAGATGGCCAAATCCGTCCCTGGAGTCCTGTCACTTTGCAGGTGTGGGAGTCTTGTCAATGTGGATCATGCGCGACGAGAAAGAGCAAGTTCCAGACTTTGGGCTTTACAAATGATCCCACTGGGAACCAGCAGCAGGGTGGTAACAGGGCCTGGATCAGGAGTGGGAGAAGGAGCGGGTACATCAGCAGCTCAAGGCTGAGATCAAGGTGGGTTAGATTCCACTCTGGAAGTCTCGAGGGGCAGCATGCTGTGCATTCGACATCTTCCACGTTTTTCGAATCATACTGCAGGTATCAACAACAACTTGTATTTGTATAGCCCCTTTAACATAGTAAAACATACCAAGTGCTTCACAGAAGCATTATCAAACCAAATTTGACTCTGAACCTCATAAGGAGATATTAGGATAGGTGTCCAAAAGCTTAGTCAAAGAGCTAGGTTTTAAGAATCATCTTAAAGGAGGAGAGAGAAGTGGAGAGGTTTAGGGATGGAATTCCAGAGCTTAGAGCCTAGGCAGCTGAATGCATGGCCGCCAATGGTGGAGCGATGAAAATCAGGGGTGCGCAAGAGACCATAATTTGAGGAGTGCAGAGATCTCGGATGGTTGTAGGGCTGGAGGAAGTTACAGAGATGGGGACGGGCGAGGCCATGGAGGGATTTGAAAACAAGGATGATAATTTTAAAATTGAGGTGTTGCTGGACTGGGAGCCAATTTAGGTCAGCGAGCACAGGGGTGATGGGTGAACGGAACTTTGTGCGAGTTAGGATACGGGTAGCAGAGTTTTGGATGAGCTCAAGTTTATGGAGGGTGCAATACGGGAGGCCAGCCAGGAGATTATTGGCATAGTCGAGTCTGGACACAATAGGTGTGGATGAGAGTTTCGGCAGCAGATGAACTGAGGCAGGGGCTGAGACAGGCAATGTTACAGAGGTGAAAGTAGGTGGTCAAACCTTTTACATACACTCAGACCTGAAGTTCCCAAGCAATGCTACCCTGTGCAGCAAGGGACATTCAGAAAAACATGAATTTATCTACCATTTAGGTCATCAAAACAACTTGCCAGACAAATTGTTTAATGTTTTCCAGCCTTGACAATGAGATCATAGGAATTAATTTTCAGCTTTTTCCTGCCACTGATTAAACCGTTACCCTGGTAATTCACGACATATACGAAGCATCTTGTTCACTTGCTGTTAACATAACCTGAAAGGATTAGAGGGATTTGCAAGTCACAACATCCTGCTGTACTTTCTTTCTGTTGGTCTCTTTCCAGATTATACAACAAAGCTGTTGCTATACCATCGAAAGAATTGCAGACAGCAGCTAAATACAAGTTTAAACAGCCAATTACAAAATCATCAAAAACTATATAGTTAAACAAAGGTATTCAGGGATATGGGGCAAAGGCGGGTATATGGAGTTCGGTCACAGATCAGCCATGATCTCATTGAATGGTGGAACAGGCTCGAGGGGCTAAATGGCCTACTCATGTTCCGATAAGAAACATGATGAAAATTCAGAATGTATTAATCTGCTTAGAATACTGCCCTTGACCAATCAAAAAACAGACACCCTCTTGTTCAAAATTGTCTACATCATGGGAAAATGCCAATTGACATTTAGGCTCGTGTGCAGCATAAAAGCCGGCACAGACCAGATCGGCCAAATGGCCTGTTTCTGTGCAGCAAACTCTGTCACATATCTAAAGTTCAGAATTTAATTCTTCAAAAAGAAAGTATAAAGAATACATTCAGTAATATGAGTCTTAAATCAGATAGGTTACTGTGGTTGACACTTGCAATAATCACATGCAATCTAAGACTATTAGCAGGAGCTAGGAAATTGATTTTCATAATTACTGATTTTCTGTAATATCTCATTGCAAGGGTGCAGGTGGCAAGGCCCAGGACATTAGGAAGAGCAATATCTCTGAAGGGGTGGGATAATCACACAGTTATCAAGTTATGGAACAAACTTGTATTCACAGGTGTCAAGCAGGAGCTATTAAAGGAATTGACCATATGAGGTAAAGACAAAAGGCAGAGATCGAGCTGGACTGTTTAGAATAGGTTATCTGGAGAGATTATTTGTGCATTTAATAAATACCCATCAATGGGGATTGAAGAGGTCAAAAATATGTCTTGAAAATATTTTAATTGAAATTTGCTGATAATACCAAATTTGGGGACTTTGAAAACTGAAGAAGAATGCAAGAGATTGTAGGAGGAAATAGACAGGTGGGCAGGTAGGTGGCAGATGCTATTAAGTGCAGAGGACTGTGCAGCGCTTTTTGGGGAAAAAAGAACATTGAAGGGAATTACACCCTAAACAGATGCTTGAGAGTGGACGAACACTGAGAACTATTGGTGCAGACACATGCATCTTTCACTTCAGAATGCGAATAAAAATGGCAAATGGGATCTAGCTTTTATGCATTGAGTACAAAATTTAGGGAGCAATGGTGAATTTATACAAGACATTGCATGCAGTTCTGGGTTCTTCATCTATAGGAAGGATATTGGAGCCATGGAAAGGGATTTGTGGCGATTCACTCGAATGGTACCAGGAATGAATGGTTATAGTTATAAAGGAAAGCTGAAAAAATAGGGGCTTTTTCCATAGGTAATGGTCTTTGTAACCCATTTTCAGATGGCTTGTATTAAAAATATTAATTGGCAGTTCACAACTGCTTCTCTTTGTGTTTGAGATTAAGTACCTACTGTTGAATGCTTTTCATGCTGTATTTAAAAGGTTTGTTAAATCCTGGTGGTCTTGTTTTACAAAAGCAAATTTGTACCTCTGTAATTATAATCTGGGCAAAGTAGGACAGTGTAGCAATGAGGTTTCATGTTTCTAGTGTTGATTCCAGGTAATTAAAATGAATATCTTCTGCTGTTTCTCTTTTTGCAGTTACAACCTACACGGGTTATAGTCCATGGGTGCCAAATCAAGAAAACTCGCTCATGTTTCCTGCAAAGTAAGTTTCAACTTAAATGGGTGATGTTGGCTTGGGCTGGAATTTTGCTGGCGCTCAGCAGACAGAATGCAGACCCGTTGTCAAAATGCGCACACTGGACTTTCCCAATGTCAGGTCTGCCAGCGCTGAGCAGACCCAACAGGCAGCGGTGGGGGAGGCAATTAAAATCATTAGTGGCTTATTTACAGCCACTTATCAATGGTTTTTTTCCAGCTTTTTGGATTTGACAGGTTGCCCACCGGTTTCCCGCTGTGCCTAGACCTCGTCTGTGAAGCTGAGGAGGGAGGTCAGTGGTCATTGAATCAGCTGATGAGTTGACAGCTTCAAATGTCAAGTCAAAGCTCCCAGCTGATTGAGAAATGTTCCCTTAACCACTAGCTTCTCTAAACTGCATTTCCACTACAGATTCAGGATGCTACAAGTCTTTAGACAAGTCTCCATCCATCTGACCTCATTATCTCTCCCACCATTGACAGATAGCTTCTGTCATCTCTACTTCACCTGCCATCTATTCCATCAGCATGGGTGCCTTTGATTATGTCTCACCATTCACTACAACTCACTAAGCCACTTCCAAATGTGCACACAAATCTGTCCAAGAATGCAAAGTGTTGAAAATAAAGATTTTAATGTTTGACAGCACAGTAACAGAAACTTTACATGAACATTGGCTAAAACACCCAAGTGCCTACCCTTGTGTGTTGTTAGTTGGTATGATTGCACTAGGATGAGGGTGAGTGTGAGGGGTGGCTAGTGAGATGGGGAAGTGATAATGTAGATAGAGAAGGATGGGTGGAGGTGCTAGGTAAGTTGGTGTGAGTAAGGATATGCAGGAGTAGGGTAGGGAAGGCAGAGGACATCAGCACTCGAACATATTGCTGCCCAGGATGGGGATGTGATGAGTGGCACAGCAGGATGAGGTTGAGTGTGGCTTTGCAGTAACATTTCGTGATCTACTGAGATCATTCAAAGGATTGCGCCACTACAGCCAGGTCCTCCTGACGACATCCCTGCTTCTGCTCTCCTCTGCAATGTGCAACCAGGCTGCATTGGTGTCCTGGGGAGGTCTCTTCCGCCCATGGGAAGGGAAGAGGACCTCCCTGCGTGCTGTGACTTCCTCCATATGTAAAAAGAAAAAGATTGTTGAAGACAAATGTAGGTCTCTTACAGTTAGAAACGGGAGAATTTATAATGGGGAACAAGGAAATGGCTGAGCAATAAACAAATACTTTGGTTCTGTCTTCACGGAAAAGGACACAGATAACTTCCCAGAAATGCTAGGGAACCAAGGGTCTAGTGAGAAGGAGGAATTAAAGGAAATTAGTATTAGTAAAAAAATAGTGCTGCAGAAATTAACGGGACTGAAAGCCGATAAATCCCCAGGGCCTGATAATCTGCATCCCAGAGTACTAAAAGAGGTAGCCATGGAAATAGTGGATGCATTGGTTGTCATCTTCCAAAATTCTATAGATTATGGAACAGTTCCTGCAGATTGGAGGGTGGCAAATGTAATCCCACTATTTAAAAAAGGAGGGAGAGAGAAAACAGGGAACTTCAGACCGGTTAGCCTAACATCAGTAGCAGGGAAAATGCTAGAGTCTGTTATAAAGGATGTGATAACAGCACACTTAGAAAATATCAATGGGATTAGACAAAGTCAACATGGATTTATGAAAGGGAAATCGTGTTTGACAAACCTACTGGAGTTTTTTGAGGACGTAACTGGTAGAATAGATAAAGGAGAACCAGTGGATGTGGTGTATTTGGATTTTCAGAAGGCCTTTGATAAAGTCCCACATAAGAGGTTAGTGTGCAAAATTAAAGCACATGGGATTGGGGGTAATATACTGGCATGGATTGAAAATTGGTTAACAGACAGGAAACAGAGAGTAGGAATAAATGGGTCTTTTTCGGGGGGGGGGAGGGACTAGTGGGGTACTGCAGTGCTTGGGCCCCAGCTATTCACAATATATATCAATGATTTGGATGAGGGAACCAAATGTAATATTTCCAAGTTTGCTGACGACACGAAACTAGGTGGGATTGTGAGTTGTGAGGAGGATGCAAAGAGGCTTCAAGGCGATTTAGACCAGTTGAGTGAGTGGGCAAATACATGGCAGATGCAGTATAACGTGGATAAATGTGAAGTTATCCACTTCGGTAGGAAAAACAGAAAGGTAGAGTATTATTTAAATGGTGATAGGTTGGGAAATGCTGATGTACAAAGGGACCTGGGTGTCCTTGTACACCAGTCACTGAAAGGAAACATGCAGGTGCAGCAAGCAGTTAGGAAGGCAAATGGTATGTTGGCCTTCATTGCAAGAGGATTTGGGTACAGGAGCAAGGATGTCTTACTACAGTTGTACAGGGCCTTGGTGAGACCACACCTGGAGTACTGTGTGCAGTTTTGGTCTCCTTACCTAAGAAAGGATATACTTACATTGAGGGAGTGCAGCGAAGGTTCACCAGACTGATTCCTGGGATGGCAGGACTGTCATATGTGGAGAGATTGGGTCGACTAGGCCTGTATTCACTAAAGTTTAGAAGAATGAGAGGGGATCTCATTGAAACGTATAAAATTCTGACAGGGCTAGACAGACTGGATGCAGGGAGGATGTTTCCCCTGGCTGGGGGGTCACAGTTTTAGGATACGGGGTAGGACATTTAGGACTGAGATGAGGAGAAATTTCTTCACTCAGAGGGTGGTGAACCTGTGGAATTCTCTACCACAGAAGGCTGTGGAGGCCAAGTCACTGAATATATTTAAGAAGGAGATAGATAGATTTCTAGACACAAAAGGCATCAAGGGGTATGGGGAGAGAGCGGGAATATGATATTGAGATACAGGATCAGCCATGATCATATTGAATGGCGGAGTAGGCTCAAAGGGCCGAATGGCCTACTCCGGCTCCTATTTTTCTATGTTTCTAACCTGGGTGCAGCCGTGCACCTCTGTGCAGTGCTTGGCAGTGTTTGCAGCACCTCAATGCTATAGGACACTGACAGCACAAATGTCAAACTAAATTTAGCCATGGCCCCTTTAAGGAAACCGACATCGCCCGCCTGCCTTTGACCTGCCGAGGTTCGTAAAATCGCGGCCATGAAGTTAGTAAGCGTTTCTCAATTTGACCATCCATTACTTTTAGACCATGCACACATAGAGAATCTAAGATTTTTTAGGAAAAAGAGAAGACCATTAGACACACGCCTGTGTTTTTCATAGATCAAACCATCCTACCCGCCTTCTTGCCATATCCCCCAATCCCTCCTCTCTCTAGTTGTTTCTCAAATCCACTTATTCTGTCCATTTTATTGGCTTTCCCTGGTAACTTATTCCATACGACTATTGCTCTTTGGATGAAAAATTTTCATCTGATTTCCCTTACTATTTATAACTTTCATGTCCCCTAGTATGCGAGCCCTATCCTGTAGTGAACAATTTGCCCAGATAGGTATACATAGATTAAGCCTAAGTGCCTGAAAGTGAGGAGTGGACAGACTCTAGTCATACAACTCATTTCAAAAATGAGAGCCCCAGGTCCATCTGCAAGGATTCCATAGTGATTGAGCATGGGTGCAGCAGATTTTCCACAGTAGGGAACAGGAAATTAGGCAGTATCTTTTCCACAGATCAGTACCTCAATGGCTTGTCACGTTTCTCCATGAGTGAAAAATAATTCATTGAACTCTATAAAGCTGAATATTCTCGCTGCTTTCAATTTTACAACTAATATATTTCAAAGGATTTTATTTTTAAATGAATTACACAAATACTATTTTACATTTCACTTGGTTTTGCCTCCTTTATAATCGCACTTTTGTTGTATATTTGGGGGCAGTTTGCTCCTTTAGCTCTAACTCTGTCCTCTTTTGCATTTTCTATGTGAACTTTCCCAATAACTTGATTGTAAAAATTCTGAAAGCTTTTTGATTGTGTACTTTTTACATCTACTGTACATTAATGGGGGGATTTTTTGATGGTGCATGTTCATTACATTACAAGTCCTTGCAAATTAGTTGAAGCCTTAAGTATCGATGGGAGGATTTTAATACTAAAGTATTTTGTTAAAATACGTTATGGTGGCATGAGTTCTAGTATTTTACCTAACATAATATTGTGTAAAAACTGCACTTGTGATCCACTTCATATACTTAATTTCTTCACTGATGAGAAATAAGTTCATTATTGGTCCAACTGCTCAGCTGTGTTTTTAAGGATTAGTAATGGTCCAGTGTTCCCTCTGTACTGTTTAACCAACAATAGTTGCAGCTCATCAATTTGTCATTGTAATGAGATCATTTTGAGAGTTTTTAGTAAGAACAGTTTTAGAGTCTTTTAAATTTACTTCAGACTAATGAGTAGTGGTTTAAAGGTACTTTAGACTAATCAGTTTTTAATCATTTTTAGGCCATATCTAGATCTTTTTTCGCCACCAATAGTACAAGCTTCTTATACGGGACAGACACGATACCCAGCAGTGCAACAGTCAGCATCTTACACTGCATATCCTCAACCAAGTCAGCCTTATGGACTACCTCCCTTTGGTAAGCTGATCCTGCAACCCTCTTCATGTATGTGAAATGGATCATAGAATTTTTTAAGATACTTGATTCATTTGCTTTCCTTGAAGGTGGTTTACCTAATATTGGCCTTGTTTGAAACTAAGTTTAAAAGGTTAAAGATCCTTCAGAAAGCTGTAAACTAGAAAAAAAGATAAAGTTGCAGCGTCTCAGCAAGGCGGAAATTTGTTTGGATTAAATGAGCAGTTGATTTGTATCAACGACTGTTTGGAGATATTTTTCATTAAAATATCAGGCACTCTGTAGATGGACAGTTATTTAGATGAAGCAGATGATTGACCATGGGGAGATATGTGCTTGCCCACTATTGTTTTTAAACAATTTTTCCATTCATCCAGGTGAGTGAGTTCTAGGTCAAAGGTTCATAAGTTAGATGCAGAAGGGCCAGATGGAGTACAAAGTGCCCTCCAAATAAGTTTCCAGCACAGAAGGAGGCCATTTGGCTCATCATGTTTGTGCCCAGTGATATACTTTATCTACATCCTATTATTAATCTCAGTCTGAATTTTTTTCCATTTCCCGCGCCAGTTATTCTCGTGGCCTGCCTGACAAGGATGCCAACTTGGGAAGTTTTTTTTGTGGGGAAACCACGCCAGCTAGGAGCTGGATTGAGACTGTTCAAAGTCATTTGGTTTCAGCCTACTGTTGGCAGAGAGAGAAAGAGAAGAAACTTGATCCTGTCAGTCTGGACTGGATTTAAGCCCAGGTCCCAAAAGTGAAAGGATTGTACGCTAACGCACCAATTACCCAGTTTATCCTTGTTCCCCACTCCCCTAATTGTACTTTCCTGAAGGAGTAATAAATAGTGGCTATTCAAAATGTTGCACATTTGGATTCTTCTGATTTTCAGATCTACACGACTGCTCCTGATTGTGAATTGTGTTTCAAAATGTTCAATTGTTAGAAATCAGTGGTGTCCAAAATGTATATGGTTATGCGGATAAAATTGTGACGCGAATAATGCTGTGTTTACATGATGGTATTAGAACTTGAGACAAAAAATCTCTTCAGACTAGTGTTAGAATAACTGGATAGATGCTTAGAATTTGCTTATGTTCCGGTTCCCTGCAGATGTTAGAACATTTTGCACTGTGACGATCACATATGACCTTGTTTCCAGGCGAGCTGCCTGCTGTTAGGGTGCTGGGAACATTGTTTTCTGTATCTTTAATTTGACCAACCAAGGCCCAATGCCTATGTTTCTTCCATTACTGCTAATAACCATATTATAGTGCTAAGTTAGGATTTTAACTTTGTTTAACAAAACTGCTTTAAAATGCGTAAGTTAACCAGTGTATGAGAATAGAATAGAAGATATCTTTGGGAATTTAATGATTCATTCCATGGTATAATAGTCTGATACTGAAATAGTTAGTTTTGCATAGCTAAAGCGGCATGAACAGCATGAACATAATGAACATAAATAACTGATAACAAGCAGTTACGAACATCTGATGGCCGAGAATGGCATGTCTGACTCCAAACTAGGAAGGATAGGGACAAGGGAGATAAGAGAAATTCCAATGGGTAGGTCTTCAAAACATATAAGCAATAAAGCATGTGTAATGATTGTGAAGACCCCTCCTGGAGGGAGGATCTTCATCTCGAAGTTGAGACAAAGAACTCGACATGCCATTGGGCACTGAGTTCTTAGGGGAACCTCTATAGGTTAAATGGTCTTGTCAATAATTTGGCCCCAGACCCACCCCTAAAAAGAGAATAAGAGAAAGACCTGAAAAGCCCTTAGTACAGACAGTGGAAGGGAGAGCCATATAAGAGTGGGGCTGGTCTAACACTCTGCCGGGAGCAGACTCAACCCATTCTTGGAGGTTCTAAACGAGAGGGAGAAAGGCCGTAAGCCAGAGAACTGTTCGTGCATGCCAGCTGTCTGTCTGATCAGGACCGGTACCAGTTGCTTGTCACGGTCGTATGATTTTGCTGCACAGCTAATGTGTTATATTCCGTCTTAAACTCTGATTAAACACAATCCCACCATATTGGTTTGCAGTCGAACCTGATAATTTGAAAGAGATTGGTAATCTCTACAAGCTAACACAATAATTTAAATAATTAATCTTCTGGTAGTATAGAAACACAGTTACTGTGGGATCCAGTAAACTGAAACCTGAAGTCATTTCTGTAATGTTTTGCAGAATAGCCCCCTCGGCATATATTGTGCCTTTGGTTTACAACAAACGCTTCCATTCTGGTATTTTGTTTTTGCTTTTGGTATCTTGTGTCATGTATAAGTGCCATTAATGGATAATTGTTATTTTAATCTTAGGTGCATTGTGGCCTGGTGTGGAAACAGAGGATGGATCACCCAGTCAGCCTGGATACCTCAGTTACAGTACAGGGTTTAGCTCAAACCAAACCACTTCAGCACGCTGTACAAATCGTGTTCACGGTAAAAGTATAACATAGGCATCGATATTAACCCCCCCACAGGCAGTAAAAGGGAGGCGGGAGCTTCCGGCTCACGAAGGTAAGTGCCGTTTACAGCACTCCTTGTGGGCCACCCCAGCCTCTCCAGGAAGCCTTCAGCCTCCCCTCTGCCGATCGCGGACTCTCTATCAACCACAGTCGCCGACCTCCTCCCGCCCCGATCTCTCGCTCCTGCCCCGCGATGGACGACCTCCCCAGCATCGATCTCTCGCTACTGTGCTCCCCCGCTTCTCCCCGTCTCCCCATAAATATCGGGGCCACAGCCTCACCATGAAAGGAGGGGTTCTGTAGAACATCTATGAATTTTGCTATATGTCATGCGATGTTTAGAAATAGTTATATTAGCAGTATTCACCTTGTGAAATATCCTAATTATTAGCAACATTTCTGTATTTTTCTTCAATTTTTTATGGTTTTTAAATCTTAGGCCGGGATTTTCCGAGTGGAGGCGGGTTGGAGGCGGCTTTGATGTTCGGTGGGTTCCAGTCCCGCTGCCGGTTTCAGCCGCCCTGGAATTACGATTTTTGCTTAAGTGGGCTGATTAAGCCCGTCGTGCGTGCTACCCGGCCCAATCAGTGGGTTCGGGTCTGCTGCTCGCCTCTGCTGACGTCTCTCAGCCAGCTGTATTTAAGGGGCCCGTGCAGCCTTGTTTTTGATCCATCCTTTCCTGATGCTTCTCGGTCTGGCACTTCTGAAAATGACTACTGCAAGATCCAAGGCATCTCCCAGATTTGATGATGACTCCCTCCATGCTGTTGTGGAGGGAGTGAGAGGACGCCAAGAGGTTCTGTTCCCCTCAAACGGACGGAGGAAGTCTCCTCAGCAAACCAAGGCAGCCTGGCTGCAAATTGCTGAGGAGGTGAGCACCAGGTCTTTGTGTGCACGGACCTGGGTTCAGTGCAGGAAAAATTTCAATGACCTGCTACGCACAGCAAAAGTGTGTATAACATCACACTTACCCTTCAATCTGCTCCCCATCTCCTCTCATCACCAGCACTCTGCATTACCAACCTACTCCTGCACATCACACTTTACCCTTACATCCCTTGCACCCTTAACCATCCCTCTCTCTCTTTGTTCAGAATCACTCCACCATTCTACTATGCACCCCTCACACTCGCTATCACTGTTATGCAATGACAACAACTAACAACGCACAGGGAGGGCCCTTGGTATTGGCACCTCACTCCATCTTTGTCTCCCTCTAAGCATCTATACTATGGATTCTCTACACTCACTCCAACATTCTCACTCAAACTCCACTTGTGTCCTTCATTGCAGGAAAAGAGAGCCCACAATAAGAGGGAGAGGGGCAGGACAGGAGGAGGGTCACCTTCGATTGCCCACTTGACCACCGCTGACATCGTCGGAGGTGCTGAGGATCTGGAAGTGGGGGACGGTCAGACGGGCGCAGTAGAGCAAGCTGGTGGCAGAATAGATTTGCAGCCCTCTCATTTAGATTACATGAGTGACTGATATGGCATCTGATGTTCATACAGATTGAGTTCTGATCATCTACACAATTCGATGTGCCTGCTATGTTAATATCACATGTCTAACTCATGCCTTTACTCCCCACAGGACCATCGAGAGCCCCCCTCCCCACTGTCCAGGAGGAAGAGCCAGAGGACTCCTCAGAGGAAGCTGCAACCTCTGAGGGCGCAGTGTCAGCAGAATTGAGCGCACCCAGCACCAGCGCAGAGACGCACACCTCAGTGGGTCATTCGCGAGATAGATTAGTGTTGTCACCTGGTGTATCACAGCTCACAAGTGAGCATCAGCAGATGGTGGAGACAGGGACAGCAGTGGAGAGTGCTCGTTGGAGGCTGCAGGGTGCTCCTAGCTCTGCTCAGCTGCATGTAGACGCTGTGCCTCTGGGGCCATCCAGAAAGAGAGCGGTGCTGGAACTTCAGCAACAAGTGCAGGAGTCTCTGACAGGTTTTGCATCCACGGTAACTGCGAGTGTGCAGAGAATGGAGGAGTCCATCTCAAACATAAGCAATGCCATGGTGGAGGCAATGGCGCATGAACGTGCCACCATGGAGAGGGTGGCAACCTCCTTGGAGGTAAGTCACCAGACTCAACAGAGCATGGTGACTCTTCTAAATAGATGGTCTGCTATGGAGGATAGATGGGCAGCTATTGAGGAGAGACACCAGAGGTACATGGACGTCCCCGTTATGAGGACTGTCAGTTCAGAGACGGGTCCTGATGGCCCCACTGATGTGCAGCAAGGTGCTCTCCAGCCACTTGCTAGCAGTGAAGTGCAGGCGACCCATGAGAGGGATGTTGGTGGTCGACAACAAGGAAGTGTGGGCTCCTCTCCAAGCGCTCACACTCCCATGCCACTGTGGAGCCCTCGGTCAGAGCTCCAGATTCCTCACCCAACTGAGATGGCCGTCTCAGCCCCTGCACAGCCACAGGAGGAGCAGACTGTTGCCGAGCCCTCCCAATCTCCCAAACCCAGAGGACGCCCGCCAAAGGTGTCGAAGCAGGAGCAGCATGAAAGTGAGCAAGGTGTCTCCACATCTGCTGAAGCCACAGGGGAAGCACTACGTAGAAGCACCCATAAGAGAAAGTTAACAGACAAATAGTCACAAGGCTAGTCACTTGCGTGTTTTGATGGAATACATATTTAAGATTATGATCGGCATTTCAATTGTAATAAAGAAATGCGATGGCAAACATTCAAAGAGTTGGCCTATGTGTGCCCAGAAATGGAAGTGTCACAGTGAGGTGTCAGGGCACCTTTCATCTGTAATGATGGTGGTGAGAGTGATAGGAACCCACAGTTTATTGTACAGATTGTGTATGGTGTGTTAAGAAGGTGGCAGCCACATGTGTTTGCTTCGTAAACTTAAGCGAATCTGGCATGGATTAGTGCATCCCTTGCATCACGGCCAGCAATGTGCTCGCGTGCTGGTGGAACTGGCAAATCCGCCTCCGCAAGGTCTTCCTCCTCCTCGGAGGAGGAGGAGGCTGTGCACTGAGCCACCTGCTCCTCAGGCACGATGTTGTGCAGTGCACAGCAGACCACGATGATTCTGGAGACCCTGGTTGGTGCATACTGTAGGGCTCCACCTGATCTGTCGAGGCATCTGAATCGCATTTTGAGCAAGCCGATGGTTTGCTCGATGATGGCTCTGGTGGAAATGTGGCTGGCATTGTAGCGCTCCTCAGCTTCGTTTGATGGCCTCCTCAAGGGCGTCATTTGCCACGTCTTCAGGGGATAGCCCTTGTCTCCAAATAGCCATCCGGAAAGTTGGGGTGGCGGATTGAAGAGCTGAGGCACAGTAGACTGCCGTAGGATGAGCGAGTCATGGCAACTGCCAGGGAACTTGGCGCAAACATGCATAATGTTCTTCCTGTGGTTACACACTAGCTGGACGTTACACACTAGCTGGGAGTGGAACCCCTTGCGGTTGACAAATAGAGCTGAGTTGTGATGGGGTACCCTAATGGCCACATGTGTGCAGTCTACGACGCCCAGCACCCTTGGCAAGCCTGCCATATTTGCAAAGCCAACCGCACGCGCGGTTACACTTGCTTCATCCGTGGAGAAGTGGATGTAATTGTGCGCCTTTGCAAAGAGGGCATCGGTAACCTGCATGATGCAAGTGTGTGTGGCCAACTGGGAGATGCCGCTGATGTCTGCTGAGGATCCCTGGAAGGACCCTGAAGCAAAAAAATTGAGGGTGATGACTTTGACAGCCACTGGTAAGGAGTGGCCACCTGCTCCTCTGGGCTCCAGGTGTTGGTGCAGCATTGCGCAGATGTCAGCGACTACCTCTCGCGAAAGTCTCAGCCTCCTTTGGCACTGCTGCTCACTCATGTTGAGGAAGCTCATCCTCTGCCTGTAAACCCTGTGTTGGGGGTATCTCCTGCGGCGAGGTGCAGCCCTGCGCTGACGCCCTCCGCCCTGTGCAGCATCAGGTGGGTGAGGAGAAGGTTGGCGCTCCTGTTGCTGCTGCTGCTGTTGTGCCTGGTTCTGCTGCTGCCATGGCTGCTCTTCCTCCGAATCTGAGGGCCAGGATGAGAGGGTATAAATGGTTCCCATTCCGCTGGTATATATGTCAGTTGAGGAATAGATGTTGTAAGCGCTCAGGCAATGTGGGGAGAGGGTTTTCCAAGGAGGTCATACTGCATATGGATCTCAGCTTAACCACTTACAAGCTCAATAGATCTGCAAAAAGTGTTCCAACACCTGAAAAAACAAAGTTCTATCATCTGAAACTCAGCCATGTTACAGGTCCGCTTTTATGCTGCAGGTGCAGCTGTCAAGAATTCGCATAGTTCCTGAACCCTTGCCAGCGACGCCCCCATCCCATAAAAAACGAATTAAAAAAAAAAATCAGCTGGCGTGTTTTGCGAATGGCGTGGAACACGACGAAAATGTCCTAAAATGGGAAGAGCCTGCTAAAATCGGATTATGTAGGCAGTTAACAAGCTGTTAACGGCCTTAAGTGCCTCTCCCGCTGCTTGGTGGCGGGTCTGATCGGGACTCCCAGATCCGACACTTGGCAAAGTTGTGTGGAGGCGGGTGGACGGCGTGTTCGGAACCCGTCGTCAATCAAAACGAATTTAACCTCTGACTCGCCTCCAAACCCACCCTCTGAGCGCTGGCAAAATCGCGGCCTCAGGGTTTACTACAGATATATTGTCCATACGCATGTGTGTGTATATATTTATATGTATTTTTTGAAAGTGCTTTAACTTTTATTTTATTTTTGACAGGCAAAGGTTGCCTGGGAACTGGTGTTTATTTTGGCGGCGCTGCTGCTCCTGTTGTTACCAGCGCTGCAACTCCCAGCAGTTCTAATCAGGTAGGTCATGTGTTTTCTTTTTCTGTCATATTTTGAAACCACTTTTTTTCTAAATAAAATTATTTTTTGCCCCTATCCATTTTGTTTATATAGGATTATCCTTCCTACGCCTCTCTTGGACAAAGTCAGTATGTGCCGTATTTTCCCAATTCAAATGATGGAACCACAGTGACTCCAAACTCTCTGCCTGCCAGCAGCACCTCAACAAGTGCCACCTACCAGATCCAAAAAATACAAGCAGAGGTTTCCAGTTCAACAGGCCAGGGTTTCCAATCAGGTAATGTGTTTTACTACAGTTCTGTTTAGAAGCTGGTCCATTAAAATCTACAGTACTGCTGTGCAACTGTAATGCTTTGAGCTCAATGCACTACTGCATAAATCTCTTAAAGGGATACTGACTTTGCAAAGATTTTGAATGTTTTTCCGGTATCGGGGGGTGGGGGGCCAAGGAACATGTTGAGCCTCAGGGACTAATGATGAGGTAATTAAGATAAATATTCAACACTCTTGGCCTTCCCAAAGAAAAACGCTGTTGGGGGCTAGGTGAGCACTTCATTTACATTAAAACTAGTCTTCTCTTCTTTTGGCAGTAAAGTTCTTATTATATGGAAGCCTATCAGTATGTGTAGGGACCGTTAAAGTCAGTTTTTACTGATTTCCACTGATACATTTCCACCAATAAATTCCTGGATTTCTTTTTTTGAGAATGGTGTGGATAGTGAAGGGGCTAAAAATTGATTTTCCTCCCAAACTTGATGAAAAAAGTCTCCATTTCCCATTGTTTTCTTACCAAAAATCAGGTCGGGAGATGCACACGAATCACATGAGTAATATTGTGTGCTGTACGTGCCATTCTGATGCATGTGCATCTCTGAACCCAATTTTTGGCTGGAAAAGAAACAATGTCTGTGCAATTTGGACTTTTAAGAGGACCTGGATCAACTTTAGGTACGGCTGTAAGGACTTTTTTTTTTAATACTATAGAAACTGCCAGTCTTTCTTCTTTGGGTGTGGAATAAGGACAGCAGTGCACTGGCATAGTTACCACACTAATAGTTCCGTATAGACAGAGGTCATCAATCAAAGGCTGACTCAGGTCACACACCAAGGAACTGTTTACTAAAAGCAAAATTGCAACTGTCCCCTCTGCATAATCTCCAACAATTTTTAATTTCCCACCATCATATTGCAAGCTCAGTGGCTAGTGCCACAATCAACAAATATACATTCTTTAATTTTACTTCCAATTTTGGAAAAAAACTGTCCAGGGATTATGGGCTGGATTTTGTCTTGGGGTCGGGTTGGGGTCGTGTAATCCGCATTTTGGGCTGGATTTTGTCTTGGGGTCGGGTTGGGGTCGTGTCATCCGCATTTCGTGTTCCCCCCCCCCCAACTCCAGATTAATGTGGATGAATGATGCAATTTTCACTTAATTGGGAAATTGAGTTCCAGCATGTGGGAACCCATGAACTAATTAGTGTTTTCAGTCTGAAAGTCGCCTCTGATGATGTCATCATTGCTGACTGCCTAGTCTCAGAGACTGTTGGTGAGAGAGGACCTGCGTGGCTTGCTTTTGATGTGAGTGGACCTGGATGCAAAAATGGGTTGGGGGGGGGAAGAGAGAGAGAGAGAGAGAGAGAATGAATTTTTTTGCATCCAAGTCCTCTCACAGCAAAGGCCAGGCAGTCTCTGAACACATTCAATGCAGCAGCATCAGAGGCGACTTTCAGACCTAATACTACTACTACCTTCATCACATCTCCGTTGTAATAGTGGACCTGCAGCTCATAGTCAGCTATCCACTTGTGCTCCCGCCAGGTTTCACTGGCGTGTTCCACACCAGGCGTACTTCACGTCAGAAAAGGGTTAAACCAGCTAAAACGTTTCAAAATGGCATTACAGAGCCAATTTAGGACTTGTTAAGGGCTTTAATGGCCTCTCCCGCCTCTTGGAGGCGGGACGGAGTCGGGAACCCCGCGACTGATTTTGTCAAAATTGCGTGGAGGCGGGATGGGGTCGGGACCCCCGACCCCGCAAATTTAACCCCCCACACGCCTCCAAACCCGACTCCATGGGTCATTCAAAATCCAGCCCTTTGTGTTTCCCCCCCTGACTTCAGATTAATGTGGATGCCTGATGCAATTTTCACTTAATTGGGCAATTGAGTTCCAGCATGTGGGAACCCATGACCTAATTAGTGGTTTCAGTCTGAAACCCGCCTCTGATGATGTCATCATTGCTGATTGCCTGCTCTCAGAGATTGTCTGGTTGCTGGTAAGAGAGGACCTTTCTGCATTGCTTCTGATGTGAGTGGACCTGGATGCAAATATATATGAGAGAGAGAGAGAGAGAGAGAGATTTTTGCATCCAAGTGCTCTCACAGCAAAGGCCATGCAGTCTCTGAAGACATTCAATGCAGCAGCATCAGAGGTGACTTTCACACCTAATACTACTACTACCTTCATCACATCTCCGTTGTAATAGTGGACTTGCAGCCGATAGTCAGCTATCCATTTGTGCTCCCGCCAGGTTTCACTGGAGTGTTTCACACTAGGCGTGCTTCACGTCAGAAAAGGGTTAAACTAGCTGCAACGTTTCAAAATAGCATTACAGACCCAATTTAGGGCTTGTTAAGGGCTGTAATGGCCTCTCCCACCTCTTGGAGGCGGGAGAGAGTCGGGAACCCCGTGACTCATTTTGTCAAAATTGCGTGGAGGCGGGATGGGGTCGGAAACCCCGACCCCACAAATTTAACCCCCCGCACGCCTCCAAACCCGACTCCATGGGTCATTCAAAATCCAGCCCAATGAGTCCAATGTTGAGGCTCATAAAAATGGTATCGGTTAATTGTGTATATAATGTGGGTTGTCACCTGACTGTGTCCCTTGCTTGTTTTTTTTTTAGTTTTAGTAATGTTCAAAATAAAAAGTACCTTTTCCTGATTTTTTTTCTGAATTTACCTAAGTTTTTTCAGGGGTTTATTTTTATTCCACTGATTTTCTCAGGTTTTCAAATTGACAATAAAAACTGACTGTAATGGCCCTTGGGTATGTGGTACACTTGCTCAATAGAAGCACCATAGACCTATGTGACCTTTTCTCCTTCCACGTGCAATAGTTTTCCCTAATTTTGTTTGATGTTTGCGTGTATTTGAACTTTCTTCAGCTGATCCCCGGCAGTAGATGAGATTGGGGGAAAAAATGTTAAGCAGTGTGGACTCAGTGACAGCCACCTTTTCACTATCTTCCAGCCTGTGAAGTCACTCCAATATATGCACTATTTCACAAACCAGCAAGAACACATTTGATTCATCAACTGCCCAATAGCAAACTGGGTATTGAGCTCAGTGTTTCCCTCTCCCTTTTCCTCTCTTTCCACAGCTTTAAAAGCAACTAAAGTTTTCAAAATGGCAGCTGGTGTGGGAATGAAGCTGCACGCCGAACCCAGGTCAATGCATATTTCTGATCCTCATCAGCTCCCAGTGTAGTCATCTTCATGGTTTTACATTTAAAAGTTGTATCATTGTTCATCCAATTTGACAGACTGAATTTCAGAGTGAGTGCCTGTTTTTCAAAGGAATCATTACTGTTGAACTGTTATATTGCAGTTTGGCTACCTGGCCATGATGGATAGGGATATAGTAATCTCTAAACTGGCTCTTCCATAATTCCTCCAATTCTCTTCGCTGGGGAACAAGATCACATACTTCTTTCTAAGAAGCATTCCATGCCAGTATCTGCAAAAAGAATTATAAAGAGACTTGTCAGGCTGCTTTAATTGGTTAACTCCTTGCAAACTGTCTCCAGGCTTGTAGTACTCTATTGTGTTGTTTAAAACCTCACCTGTAAACAAATCTGATTAGTAAATTAGCCGATTACGGAGAGTGCCTTGAGTGGCTAAATTTGTCACTTCACTTCAGAAGATGGATGTGGTGGAATTCTGTGTACAATTTTACCACAAAAGGGTAGATTGTTAACTCTGAGACATGCTACTCAAATTCACGGTACATTCTAAATTTGTAAGTTTTGACTCACAGGGACCACGAATGAAAACTGCAATTTGCCGTGAATATTAACGAAGCAGCTTGGGAGAGGGCCAAATTGTAACAGTCGGCTTTTTGTTCAGACACAGTCTTGTTATTTCGTGGGAGTGGCTACTCCTCCTCTTTTAGGTGGTGATAAACCTTATTTTGAGGCTCTGGGGGTTTTGGAACAATTTGGATCATTTTGGTTTTGATGTACTGTAAATCCTACAATAGCAGATGAAAGAAATTCACCAAAAGTGGAGAAAAAGCCTAGAAAACAAGATATTTACTGTCCAGTTTAAGTCCAAACTAAAAGCAGTACTTTTGATAGAAAATGTTCTCAGATTCTTGTTCATTGTCATAATCTTGGTGTTGTTACATTCTTCTATTGGGGTAGAAGAGAACTGATGGATGGACTGTGGAGCCTGCAAACAACCAGTATCCGGTTTAAGATGGAGCTGGATTTCTGTGGCTCAATCTGCTGAAAAGGGTCAGTACTGCAAAAGGAAAGCGAAGCTGTTGGAAGGAAGTGCTCTTGTAGCATTTGAAAGAAGTTAAAACTCCACAGACCTACTTCTCTTCTTAGGCATGGTTGGTGAGGATCGTCGGAAAGAATAATTCGATTGTTTGTAACAAAAATGATCAATTTTAAACGGAGAATCGACTAAATCTGGGTTGAAAGACCAGAAAAGCTTTAAAAGCCAGCACTTGAGTTTTTGCAGCAGTACGAAATGTAAAAATGTCGGTGTTTTTAAAGGAATTGCATGTGTTAAAGTTACATACTGACTCTCAAAAGTACTGGCTTGATTTTCTTTCGTGTTCAGGAGATTCTGGTGCAGTTCAAAGTCTGTCACCCACAATAGTAAAGGAGCTTGAGGAGCAATCTCATAAAAATCCAGGTGGGAAATCCAGGGGCAAAGGAAAGAAGAGTTGTTCCTCGCCACTACCTGATAATGAACTGGAGGTACATTTAGGTTTTGACCAAACTTTTGTGGAGGATGGAAGGGGCAGTAGGGGCAAGCTAATTGTTTTAGATGTATTGCTGTCTGTTGTTTGACATACGTAACGTTACTATTCATTAAAAATCAGTGGTTGTTCACACCCAGCCTGAACAGTCTGTAGTTTACAATGAGAATTTCAGCAGCAAAATCTTATTTATTGATCTGATTGCTTTCGAGAGAACAGTTTGGGAAAACATCAGCTAAACTATCTTGTCACAGACCCTATAGTTTTATTTAAAAAACAAAACCTGATTTAAGGAAGATATTGAGAATGTGGCAGCTGCTGCTAGAAAATACAGAGGCTACATATTCCATCAATACTTTGAGTTTTTAAAAAGACCATTGGTGCACTTAAATTTAAAAGGTCTTCTTCCATGAAAATATTTTCCCTCTTTTCGGCAGTACGAGTACTGTTGACTGAGCCAGCAGTGGATGCTCACCACCATCCTGCAACGTGTCTTGAACTTGCTGTTTGTCATCTTGGTACAAAATTGTTAGGAATGGAAACATCGAACTACGGTGTACAGAATCAAAATAAGAAATCTAACAGAACTGCTGTGTTCAGTATGAGGGAATGGTTAAAACAACGCATGCTGGGATAGCTATTTCACAGAGCTTCAGAAGATTTACCATGGCAACTTATCCCTTACGTGTAAAAAAAATTATATTCTTTCCCTGTGTTCCTTTACAGCGTGTGTTTGTGTGGAACTTGGATGAAACCATTATCATCTTTCATTCACTACTTACCGGGTCATATGCACAAAAATTTGGAAAGGTAGGAAATGACTAAAAGCTTCATGTAAAGCTGGCTTAATAGCTGAGTATTAAAGGTGGACCAACACTCAAACAAATTTGCAATGAATTAGTTTTGACAAGTCTATTGTACTTCAGGTGTTATGCATCAAAATTTCTGGCGCACAAAGCAATCATTTCCAAAATGCAGAAAAACTATCCCATCAACAGAAAATGCTTTGATTGACTTCAGAAGTGACACTTTCTTGTTTTTAATAAAGAAAGCCAGTCTGATTGCTAATTGAGGGTAACACGGTGGCATAGTGGTTAGCACTGTTGCCTCACAACGCCAGGGACCGGGTTCGAATCCGGCCTCGGGTGACTGTCTGTGTGGAGTTTGCACATTCTCCCCGTGTCTGCGTGGGTTTCCTCCGGGTGCTCCGGTTTCCTCCCACAGTCCAAAGATGTGCGGGTTAGGTTGATTTGGCTATGATAAATTGACCCTTAGTGTTAGGGGGATTAAATACGTTGGGTTACGGGGATAGGGTGGGATATGTGTCGGTGCAGGCTCGATGGGACGAAATGGCCTCTATCTGCACTGTGGGGATTCTGTGATTCTGTGAGCTGAGGATCTGTTAGGGGCACTCAGCCTTCAATTGACCTGAGGAACCCACAGCAATTACACCTTGTGCTCTTAAAGAGACGCATCAAGTTACATCCTGAAGCTCTTCAGCCAAATAATGCATTGTGTTTATAATATACTTGTCTTTATAAAACAGTGTGTCCTCTGACCTTTACCGTTACTGGGAATGGTAGCTTTGTGGTTATGTTATTGGACTAATAATCCAGAGGCCCGGACTAATGATCCAGAGATGTGAATTCAAATCCTACCACGGCAGCTGGGGAATTTAAATTCAGTTAATTAAATTAATCAGGAATAAAAAACTAGTATCAGTAACGGTGACCATGAAACTATCGGATTGTCATAAAAACCCATCTGGTCACTAATGTCATTTAGAGAAGGAAATCTGCCGTCCTTATCTGGTCTATATGTAAACTCCAGACCCACAGCAATGTGGTTGACTCTTAATGGCCTACCAAGCCTCTCAGTTGTAACAAATTGCTGCAGAAAACAATAATAATAAGAAGAATAAAACTGGACGGACTACACAGCATCGACCTCGGCACCGGCTACAGATACGACAACCGCATACTCTGCCCAGTCAACCCTACAAAGTCCTCCTCACTAACATCTGGGGACTTGTGTCAAAATTGGGAGAGCTGTCCCACAGACTAGTCAAGCAACAGCCTGACATAGTCATACTCACAGAATCATACCTTTCAGCCAATGTCCCAGACTCCTCCATCACCATCCCTGGGTATGTCCTGTCCCACCAACAGGACAGGCCCACCAGAGGAGGCGGCGCAGCGGTATGCAATCGGGAGGGAGTGGCCCTGGGAGTTCTCAACATTGACCCCGCAGCACACGAAGTCTAATGGCTTCAGGTCAAGCATAGGCAAGGAAACCTCCTGCTGATTACCACCTACCGCCCTCGCTCAGCTGATGAATCAGTACTCCTTCATGCCGAACACCACTTGGAAGAAGCACTAAGTGTAGCAAGAGCACAGAATGTACTCAGGGTGGGGGACTTCAATGTCCATCACCAAGAGTGGCTTGGTAGCACCACTACTGGCTGAGTCCTGAAGGACATAGCTGTCAGACTGGGCCTGCGGCATGTGGTGAGAGAACCAACACGAGGGAAAAAACCTACTTGACCTCGTCCTCACCAAGCTACCTCTCACAGATGCATCTGTCCATGACAGCATGGATGGCAGTGACCACCGCACAGTCCTTGTGGAGACGAAGACCCGTCTTCAAACTGAGGACACCCTCCATCGTGTTGTGTGGCACTACCACTGTGCTAAATCGGATAGATTCAGAACAGATCTAACAGCGCAAAACTGGGCATCCATGAGGTGCTGTGGGCCATCAGCAGCAGCAGAATTGTATTCCACCACAATCTGTAACCTCATAGCCCAGCATATCCCTCACTCTACCATTACCATCAAGTCAGGGGACCAACCCTGGTTCAATGAGGAGTGCAGGAGAGCATGCCAGGAGCAGCACCAGGTGCACCTAAAAATGAGGTTCCAACCTGGGGAAGCTGCAACACAGGACTACATGCATGCTAAACAGCGAATGCAGCATGCTATAGACAGAGCTAAGCGATCCCACAACCAATGGATCAGATCAAAGCTCTGCAGTCCTGCCACATCCAGTCGTGAAGGGTGGTGGACAATTAACTAACGGGAGGAGGAGGCTCCATGAACAGCTCCATCTCCAATGATGGCGGAGCCCAGCACGCAAGTGCAAAAGACAAGGCTGAAGCGTTTGCAACCATCTTCAGCCAGAAGTGCCGAGTAGATGATCCATATCGGCCTCCTCCTGACGTCCGCACCACCACAGAAGCCAGTCTTTAGCCAATTCAATTCACTCCACGAGCAAATTTGGCTAGGGTAAATAAAATCAGGGAGTTGAATGCGTGGCTCAAAGACTGGTGTGGGAAAAATGGGTTTTGCTTCTTGGGACACTGGCACCAGTACTGGGGCAGGAGAGAGCTGTTCCGTTGGGACGGACTTCACTTGGCCAGTGCTGGGACTAGTGTCCTGGCGAATCGAATAACTAGGGCTGTGGAGAGGGCTTTAAACTAATTAGTGGGGGGGAGGTTTCAAGAGAGCAAAAAATAAAAATGACAACAGAGAGGGTCATAGACATAGGTAGCAGTAGGGGAATCACAAATCAGAGCGTGGCAGGAAGGGACAGAGTGTGTGGAGTAAAAGGTAAACTGGTAAAAAGTGAAAAAGCAGGAACTAAGTGCCACAAAGCATATTTGAAAGTTCTCTATCTGAATGCACGTAGCATTCGTAACAAAATAGATGAGTTAATGGCACAAATAACTACATATGGTTATGATATTGTGGCCATTACAGAAACATGGCTGCAGGGTGACAATGCCTGGGAATTAAACATACCAGGTTATTTAACGATCAGGAAGGACAGGCAGGAAGGAAGGGGAGGTGGGGTGGCTATGTTAATAAAGGAAGGAATCACTGTAATACAGAGTAATGATATTGGGTCAAAAAATCATGATAATGAAACAGTTTGGGTGGAGATAAGGAATAATAAGGGGAAAAAAACATTAGTGGGCGTAGTCTATAGGCCTCCGAACAGTTGCAACTCTATTGGACGGAGTATCAATCAGGAAATAGTTGAGGCATGTAATAAGGGAACATCTATAATTATGGGGGATTTTAACTATCATATTAATTGGACAAATCAAATGGGGCAGGGCTGCCTTGAGGATGAGTTCATTGAGTGTATTAGGGATGGGTTTCTTGAGCAGTATGTAACTGAACCGACCAGGGGGCAAGCAACCTTAGATCTGGTCCTGTGTAACGAGACAGGATTAATTAAAAATGTCCTAGTAAAGGATCCCCTTGGAATGAGTGACCATAACATGGTTGAATTCCATATTCAATTAGAGGGTGAGAAGGTTGGATCTCAAACAAGCGTGCTAAGCTTGAATAAAGGAGACTATGAAGGTATGCGAGCGGAATTGAGTAGAGTGGATTGGGAAAATAGATTAAAGGGTAAGACGACACATGATCAGTGGTGTACATTCAAGGAGTTATTTTACAACTTCCAAAAAAAATATATTCCACTGAAAAGAAAAGGGTGTAAAAGAAAGGACAGTCATCCGTGGCTAAGTAAAGAAATTAAGGATAGTATTCGACTAAAAACAAGGGCATATAAGGTAGCGAAATCTAGTGGGAGGACAGAGGATTGGGAAAACTTTAAAAGGCAGCAAAAAATAACAAAAAGATTGATTAAGAAAGGGAAGATAGATTATGAAAGTAAATTAGCAAAAAATATAAAAACAGATAGTAAGAGTTTTTATAGTTATATAAAAAGAAAAAGGGTGGCTAAAGTAAATGTTGGTCCCTTAGAGGATGAGACCGGGAAATTAATGGTGGGAAATATGGAGATGGCAAAAACACTGAATGAATATTTTGTATCAGTCTTTACAGTAGAGGACACTAAGAATATCCCAACACTGGACAAACAGGGGGCTATAGGGGGAGAGGAGCTAAACACGATCAAAATCACTAAGGAAGTGGTACTCGGTAAAATAATGGGACTCAAGGCGGATAAATCACCTGGACCTGATGGCTTACATCCTAGAGTCTTGAAGGAAGTGGCGGTAGGGATTGTAGATGCATTGGTAATAATTTTTCAAAACTCCCTGGATTCTGCTGAGGTCCCGGCAGACTGGAAAACTGCTAATGTAACACCCTTATTTAAAAAGGGCAGTAGACAGAAGGCTGGTAACTATAGACCGGTTAGCCTAACATCTGTGGTAGGTAAAATTTTGGAGTCCATTATTAAGGAAACAGTAACAGGACATTTGGATAATCATAATTTAATAGGACAAAGTCAGCATGGTTTTACGAAGGGGAAGTCATGTTTGACAAATTTGCTGGAGTTCTTTGAGGAAGTAACATATAGAGTGGATAAAGGGGAACCAGTGGACGTAGTGTATTTAGACTTCCAAAAGGCATTTGACAAGGTGCCACACAAAAGATTATTGCTTAAGGTAAAAAATCACGGAATTGGGGGTAATATTCTGGCATGGATAGAGGATTGGCTATCTAACAGAAAGCAAAGAGTTGGGATAAATGGTTCATTCTCAGACTGGCAATCAGTAACTAGTGGTGTTCCACAGGGGTCAGTGCTGGGTCCCCAACTCTTCACAATCTATATTAACGATTTGGAGGAAGGGACCAAGTGTAACATATCAAAATTTGCAGATGATACAAAGATGGGAGGGAAAGTAGTGAATGAGGAGGACATAAAAAACCTGCAAGGGGACATAGACAGGCTAAGTAAGTGGGCAGAGATTTGGCAGATGGAATACAACACTGGAAAGTGTGAGGTGATGCACTTTGGCAGGAAAAATCCTAGAGCAATTTATTATCTTAATGGCAAGAAACTGGAGAGTACTGAAGTGCAAAGGGATCTGGGGGTCCTGGTGCACGAAACTCAAAAGGTTAGTATGCAGGTGCAGCAAGTGATTAAGAAGGCAAATGGAATGTTGGCTTTCATTGCTAGGGGGATAGAATATAAAAATAGGGAGGTATTGCTTCAGTTGTACAAGGTATTGGTGAGACCGCACCTGGAATACTGCATACAGTTTTGGTGTCCTTACTTAAGGAAAGACATCCTTGCTCTCGAGGCAGTGCAAAAAAGGTTCACTCGGTTAATCCTGGGGATGAGGGGGTGGTCATATGAGGAGAGGTTGGGTAGATTGGGACTCTACTCATTGGAGTTCAGAAGAATGAGAGGCGATCTTATTGAAACATATAAGATTGTGAAGGGGTTGGATCGGGTGGATGCGGGGAGGATGTTCCCGATGACGGGTGAGACGAGAACTAGGGGACATAGTCTTAGAATAAGGGGCTGCTCTTTCAAAACTGAGATGAGGAGGAACTACTTCACTCAGAGGGTGGTAGGTCCATGGAATATGCTGCCACAAAAAGCTGTAGAAGCTACAACATTAATTAAATTTAAAACAGAAATAGACAGTTTCCTAGAAGTAAAGGGCATTAAGGGTTACGGGGAGCGGGCAGGAATTTGGACATGAGTCTAGGTTCGGATCGGTCATGGCCCTGTGGGTAGTGGAGCGGGCCCAGGGACTGTGTAGCCTGATTCTGCTCCTATTTCGTGTGTGCAATTCTGTTAGATGCAGGAGATGGTTCTGTGATAGATAGTAGATTGGCGGTTAGGATCAGATCAGCCATGATCTTATTGAATGGCGGAGCAGGCTCGAGGGGCCGATTGGCCTACTCCTGCTCCTATTTCTTATGTTCTTATGTTCTTATGTTCTTAAATGGCTGAGCGCACTGGATTAGGCAAAGGCTATGGGCCCCGACAACATCCTGGCTGTCGTGCTGAAGTCTTAGGGGGAAAAATTCAGCTGCTTGCGCCTCCCGTTAGCGCCTTAAGAGGGCGCTAATGGGGCGTAAAGCAGCTAACGCCCGGGCGCAGCGCCGCCCACGCCTCCCGAAAAATTCAGCGGGAGGTTAGCGGCGGCGCCAGCCGGTAGCGCCCTGTGGCGCTGCGCCGCCGGCGATGACGTCATCGCCGTGCGCAGCACCCCGCTCGCGCTCCAGCCGCGATCTTCAGTCGCGCCCCCTGATTTACCGCCAGACGCTATGTCCGACGGGTTCAGGGAGGCGTACGTGCGGCCGGGGCGGCGATATTTAAAGGGGAGGTGGCAGGCGGCCATTTTTGTTGCTGGCCGCCTGCCAGCACCTGCCCCCGTTGCTGTCCCCAGCCCCCGTGAAGCCCCCCCACCGTGAAGTGCCGGCTGCGCTCCAAGAGCCCGGCACTTCTCTTGAGTGCCGGGCTCTTTTGCCGGCACTCCCGATCCCTGGGGGCCCAGCTGGGCCCCGGTTCGCGCTGCGCAGGGTCCCTCCCCTTTAAGAAGGGGAGGAAGGCCTGCAATACCGCGGCGCGACGTGCCGCAGCGCGTGGCGCTGCGGCACGTAGCGCCAGGATATTCCCTCGCAGCGCCCCAAGAGGGATGCGGGGTGCTTCCAGTGGCGCCCCGCTTCCCTCTTGGGGCGCAACCACTGAAGTTCCGGCGCGGGGCCGCTAATTTTTTCGGGGCGCTAAAAGTCGCGCCCCGGCGAGGTTAGCGCCCCAAATGGGGCGCGACTCAATTTTTACCCCTTGTGCTCCAGAACTAGCCACGCCTCTAGCCAAGCTGTCCCAGTACAGCTAGAACACTGGCGTCTACCCGACAATGTGGAAAACTGCCCAGGTATATCCCGTCCACAAAAAACAGGACAAATCCAATCCGGCCAATTACCGTCCCATCAGTCTACTCTCAATCATCAGCAAATTGATGGAAGGTGTCATCGACAGTGCTTTCAAGTGGCACTGACTCACCAATAACCTGCTCACCGATGCTGAGTTTGGGTTTCGCCAAGACCACTCGGCTCCAGACCTCATTACAGCCTTGGTCCAAACATGGACAAAGGAGCTGAATTCCAGAGGTGAGGGGAGAGAGACTGCCCTTGACATCAAGGCAGCATTTGACCAAATGTGGCATCAAGCAGCCCTAGTAAAATTGAAGTCAATGGGAATCAGGGGGAAAACTCTCCACTGGCTGTAGTCATACCTAGCACAAAGGACGATGGTTGTGGTTGTTGGAGGTCAATCATCTCAGCCCCAGGACATCGCTGCAGGAATTCCTCAGGGCAGTGTCCTAGGCCTATCCATCTTCAGCTGCTTCATCAATGACCTTCCCTCCATCATAAGGTCAGAAGTGGGGATGTTCGCTGATGATTTCACAGTGTTCGGTTCCATTCGCAACTCCCCAGATAATGAAGCCATCCATTATGGCATGCAACAAGACCTGGACAACATTCAGGCTTGGGCTGATAAGTGGCAAGTAACATTCATGCCACACAAGTGCCAGGCAATGACTATCTCCAAAAAGCGAGAGTCTAAACACCGCCCCTTGAAATTCAACGCCATTATCACCGAATCTCCCACCATCAACATCCTGGGGGTTACCATTGACCAGAAACTTAACTGGACCAGCCACATAAATACTGTGGCCACAAGAGCAGGTCAGAGGCTGGGTATTCTGTGGCGAGTGTCTCACCTCCTGACTCCCCAAAACCTTTCCACTATCTACAAGGCACAAGTCAGGAGTGTGATGGAATACTCTCCACTTGCCTGGATGAGTACAGCTCTAACAACACTCAAGAAGCTCGACACCATCCAGGACAAAGCAGCCTGCTTGATTGGCACCCGATCCACCACCTTAAACATTCATTCCCTCCACCACCGGCGCATCGTGGCTGCAGTGTGTAACATCTAGAAGATGCACTGCAGCAACTCGCCAAGGTTTCTTCGACAGCATCTCACAAACCCGTGACCTCTAACAGCTAGAAGGACAAGGGCAGCAGGCGCATGGGAACACCACCACCTCCAAGTTCCCCTCCAAGTCACACACCATCCTGACTTGGAAATATATCATCGTCACTGGGTCAAAATCCTGGCACTCCCTCCCTAACGGCATTGTGGGAGTACCTTCACCACACTGACTGCAGCGGTTCAAGAGGGCGGCTCACCACCAGCTTCTCAAGGGCAATTAGGGATGGGCAATAAATGCTGGCCTTGCCAGCGACGCCCACATCCCGGAACGAATTTTTAAAAATGTGATCAGTGCCACAGGTGATCTGCTCATTCTATAATTTTCATAAATTTCTCTGAATGTTAAATAGAAATTTACAGAATTAAGGTGAAACTAATAAGTGCTTTACTCACCAGCACGCTAATTTAGGCTCCAATGTTAAACAACGCAGCAGAGCTGAACTGGTTACTGTGCCAGCTGACAACTTTCTGCATGACCAGGTGGCCAGGTAAAGACAGACCGCTAGCACTTAAAACCTGGTTAAAATTAAAATGACGGTAAGAAGGAGACACGCAGTCGCAGAGTATAACTGGTAGCATTGCATTTTACATGCCTGATACATAAGACTTAAACACCATGGTCTCATGAAATATACCTGATACTATTTCCAGTTTTACAACATGTTAATGCATATCAGTTGTGGCTCGGTTGGTAGTACTCTCGCCTTTGTGTCAGAAGGTTTGGGTTCAAGTCCCAGTCCAGAGACTTGCAGCACAAAAATCTAGACTGACACTCCAGTGCAGTCAGAGGTGCCGTCTTTTGGATGAGATGTTAAACCGAGGGCCCGTCTGCTGTCTCAGGTGGATGTGAAAGATCCCGTGGCACTATTTCGAAGAAGAGCAAGGGGCGCGGTGTCCTGGCCAATATTTATCCCACAATCAACATCACTGAAAACAACCAGATTATCTGGTCATTATCACATTGCTGTTTGTGGGAGCTTGCTGTGCGCAAATTGGCTGCCGTGTTTCCTACATTACAACAGTGACTACACTTTCAAAAGTACTTCATTGGCTGTAAAGCGCTTTGGGACGTCTGGTGGTCGTGAAAGACGCTATATAAAAGCAAGTTTTTTTTTATCATTATACAAGTATTTTTTTTTAATGCCCCTCTAATTTTCTCCCTTTCTGTCCTGAAGCATTGGCTTGTGTTAGCGAGTGGTTGATGGGTCCCAGCTTTCCAAATTCAAATGTGCTATTTGAATTTCCAAATAGGACATTACCATTTTCCATATGTAAACCTAAACACAGTGTCTGCATGTTTTTGGTCACAAGCCTATTCCTGTTCTTCAGGAATCTTCCAGCAGGAGTCACTGGACAGTGATCAGGAACAGAAACCATGGCCGCGATTTCCCCTATCTCGGAAGGTCCATGGCGGGCGGGCCCCAACCCCGCTGCTGGCTCCAGCCCGCTCTGTAGAATGATTTTACGTTGATTGGGCTTGTTAAGCCCACCCAGCATGATTGCCAGCCAATTGAAGGAAGTGGATTTGATGACGCGTCATCAGCCGGTTTCCTTAAAGGGACAATGCGCAAATTTACTTTGACATTTGTGCTGTCAGTGTTCTACAGCAAACACTGGCACGCACTGCACAGAGGTGCACGGCTGCACCCAGGCTCTCCCATGACTCCCTCCATATGCTTATGGAGGGAGTCACAGCACGTAGGGAGGTTCTCTTCCCTTCCAATGAGTGGAAGAGACCTCCCCAGGAGACCAACGCAGCCTGGTTGCACATTGCACAGGAGGACACAAGCAGGGATGTCGTCAGGAGGACCAGGCTGCAGTGGCGCGAAACCTTTCAATGATCTCAGTAGATCACGAAACGTTACTGCAAAGCCACACTCAACCTCATCCGGCTGTGCCACTCATCACATCCCCATCACTCTGCCTTCCCTACCCTACTCCTGCACATCTTTACTCACACCAACTTACCTTGCACCTCCATCTATCCCTCTCTATCTACATTATCACTTCCCCATCTCACTAGCCACCCTCACACTCACCCTCATCCTATTCCAATCATACCAACTAACAACACACAAGGGTAGCCACTTGTGTGTTTTCGCCAAAATTCATGTGAAGTTTCTGTTAATGTGCTGTCAAACATTAAAACCTTTATTTTCAACTCTTTGCATTCTTGGACAGATTTGTGTGCACCTTTGGAAGCGGCTTAGTGAGTTCCAGTGAATGGTGAGACATAACGGTACCCCCCGCAATGGTCATGGGTGAGAAAGGAATAGCTTGGGCATTGTAGGGATGCTTTATGGTATTGGTATGAGATTGTGCCAACCTGGCGCATTATGTGGCAGCCAGAGTGTACAGCGTCAAGTGAAGTAAATCTGACCATCCCTGGCCTCCCGGGCAGCAATGTGGTCGGGTGCTGATGCCCTGTGTCCTGTGCAGCATCAGTTGGTTGCAGAGAAGGTTGATGTTGTTGGTGCTGCTGGTGTTCCTGGTGCTGCTGGTGTTGGGGCTGATCGTGGTGGGATTCTGAGGACCAAGGTGAGATAGTTTGAAGGGCAGCAATGCTGATGGAATAGATGGTAGGTGAAGTAGAGATGACAGAAGCGATCTGTCAATGGTGAGAGAGGTTGTTCCAATGAGGTGACACTGGATAGAGAGTTTGCCCCAAATACTTGCAAGCTGCATAAAGCTAAATCTGTCTTCCAAATATAGTAAGCAACAGCTTCTGAGCTTGGAAAGTGAACAGCTCTGAGATGGGAGCTTTTATAGCACATTTGTAGCTGTCAAGTAATGAGATGATCCCATGGTCATACAACTCCCGACCTCCTTACCTGACGTGATCCCCAAGCTGCGTGGACCCCACGGGCAACCTCGTAAAATGGTAAGGTGAGCTCAAAATACTTTTAATGGGCTGTTAACGAGGTCATAATGACCTGAATTGCCTCCCCCGCCGCTGCGTGTCAGGCTTGTTTAGCCCTGACAGACCCGACATCTGGGAAAGTCGCGTGGCGGTGGGTTGACAGCGGGTTCCCGACCTGTTGTTCAAAACATTTTTTCCCACCCAACCCGCCACCGAATGCACCCGCTAACCCCCCAAAAAATTCCCCCCTTTGAGTTTTCTCTTTCCCTCCTCAGTCCTCCCATTACAGTCCAGAGGCACAGAAGCTAATTACAGTGCTCCAACTGTCCTCCACCACTAAATTACTAGAAATTTAATTGTTTTCTTTTTGTTGTTTTCTCTCAATTAAATAAAACTGGAACACAGTTTATATAGCGTCTGATGCCTCTATTGACTGACTATGGTTATTTTGCAGGACCCAACATCAGCATTGACATTAGGGCTACGAATGGAAGAAATTATTTTTGATGTTGCTGACACACAGTTGTTTTTCAATGACCTGGAGGTAATGAATATCGGCTAGCGGCAAAATATTAGAGTGTTAAGAAGACTTATATTCAAGTCTTTCTGTATAAACTTTGAAGGCAAATACTGTTTGAAATTCCAACCTTCAAAAGTTAGAATCATTTGATGAATGAAGCACATAAAGGGAAAATAATCATTTTATTTAGGAAAAAAATTGCAGGTCTATTTTGTACCAACACCTTCTGCTACAGAGTGCTATATTGTGGATTTGGTGCTGGTTTTTAAATATCTTCTCTTGATTATTGGGCCAGTGCTAAGCAAAGGCTGTGCAATTTCATGGAAGATAGAAAGGGAACACTGAAGGTCGAGTTACCCCAGACCTTGTGCATACTCATGACTGATAGCATGGCTAAGATGGTTTGCCTACTATATACATTGTACTACTAATAATTTAACTCTGAACAGTAGTCACTTAGTAATCTGGCTTTTTTAGTCTGTTTCTGGACTCCTGTTCAATTCTTGGATGGCAAACATGGAGCTTCCTTTTATGACTGCAGGCAAGCATAAGAACATAAGGAATAGGAGCAGGAGTCGGCCATACGGCCCCTCGAGCCTGCTCCGCCATTCAATAAGATCATGGCTGATCATCGATCTCAACTCCACTTTCCCGCCCGATCTCCATATCCCTTGATTCCCCTAGAGTCCAAAAATCTATCTATCAAACACAGGAACTGGGGAAGAATAATGTGCGTAATAGGAAAGTTTAACCAGTGCTCACTACAGTACAGAATCCCATGGGTTGTCAGTGCTAAATGGCACAAAACCCGTGTGATTTCCTCACTGTTCATTTGTTAGGCCTCTAATATTATGTGGAGACTCGAAGTCTGAGTTTGAAATCTGCATAATTCCAAGTTCATGCTTTTTGCTTTGCTTATTCAACAGGAGTGTGATCAAGTTCATGTGGAGGATGTTGCAACTGATGAAAATGGACAAGACTTAACGTTAATATATTTAACATTTTACATTCAGTTTAAGTCTTACACTTGCTTGCTCCTGCTCATGCATTAATGTTGTGCTATGACACAGTTGTGGTTGAAATTGATAGCCGTCTGAGACTGGTTTTTCACATTTTTCCCTTTTTTCTTAATTTTTTTTTGAAGTTTGAACTTTTTCACACAAAGGGTAGTGGAAATCTGGAACTCTCTTCCCCCTAAAAAGCTGTTGAGGCTGGGGGTCAATTGAAAATTTCAAAACTGAGGTTGGTGGATTTTTGTTGGGCAAGTGTATTAAGGGATATGGAACCAAGGCGGATCGATGGAGTTCAAATACAGGTCAGCCACAATCTAAATAAATGGCAGAACAGGCTCGAGGGGCTGAATGGCCGACTCCTGTTCCGATGAATTGCATAGTCTTGTGTACACTTTGTTGATTTTGCTTGTACATAAATGTTGAAGCAACCAGCTGGGATATACATTTACACAAGTATTGGACATTTGATCTATCCTCTGTTTAATTTCCAGTCCCATTTAAAAACAAAGAGTTCAATTTTCAGCTGGGCTGACGGGAGAAGGTGCCAAGCTGAAGTAAAGTGATTCAGCTGGATAGAAAATCTCACGGCAAAGGGAAAAAAGATTTGCTGTCATTACCGAGCATTTACTGGGGTCCATCTGGAGTGTATTTGCTTATCAATTTGAAACGAGTTATTCTCGCCTTGTGTAGATTGTTGATTGGGACACATTTGGCAGATTGTTTGCATATTTAGGTACCTTACCTTGTAAAAAAAAATGAGTACAAAAGCAAAATACTGCGGATGCTGGAAATCTGAAATTTAAAAAATGAGTAATCTATCCGTAACCACCAGAGAAAGATCGGTAGGCCAGAGAAACAGAGACTGTAGTCAGCAGCAAACCACCATGTAAATGTTAATATTCAGAGAACTTGTAACTGCATTAAATCTCTTGGAGGTAAGCTTTTTCTTATGATAAACAGTAAATGGATAAGTGAATAGAAATAATGACACACTGTAGATTTATGGTTGTTACAAGTTCCCTGAATATTAACCTTTACATGGAAGGTTTTTGCTGCCCATCCAGAGTGTGACTATGGCCTCTTTCTGAGTTTAAATGAACTGGCCTATTTTTGCAAGACAGGCCGAGAATATGTTTTATATTAAAAATTGACTGACTCAAAGAAACTTTATATAATACAAAAGTAAAATACTGCGGCTGCAGATTTAAATAATCTTTCAAACTCGAAGAGTTGCCAATCAAATACCTATGCAAACAAAACCCACAAGATGCTTGAATTTGAATTGATTGGTTTGGGCCCTCGCTTGGCTACCTGACCAGACACAATGGCCGGAATTTCTGTAACTGGTCGGGTGCGGGCGGTTGGCGTGGAGGGTCGCGACCCCATTGCTGCTTCCATCCCACTGCAGGAAACGACTTTGCGATAATGGGGCCCATTAAGCCGGCCCTGCACGTTACCCGGCCCAATTAAATGGTGCAGGTCTGATGACGTCATCCATGACGAATTTTCTGCCAGTATATTTAAAGGAGCCATGGCCACATTACATTTGAAGGTTCATCTAGGAGTGTGCAGGTAGCACACTGGAGGTTTTCATTGCTCCAAACAGTTGGAGAGATGGCTGAACAGAGGCAGAGGGCTGCACCCAGGTTCTCCGATGACTCCCTCCATATCCTTGTGCAGGGAGTCAGAGCACGCAGGGAGGTCCTCTTCCCTTCTAATGGGCGGAAGAGACCTCCCCAGGAGACAAAAAGAGCCTGGCTCCAAATTAGAGGAGGTCAACAGCAGGGATGTGGTCAGGAGGACCTGGTGCAGTACCACAAACGTTTCAATGATGTCATTAGATCTGGAAAGGTAAGTACAAAGCTACACTCAGCTTCATCCTGCTGTGCTTCTCATCACATCGCCATCACTCTGCCTCCCCAACCCTACTCCTGCACATCCTCACTCAACCCAACATACCTTGCACGTCCACCCATCCCTCTCTCTCTATCTACATTATCACATCCGCATCTTACTAGCCACTCCTCACATTCAGCCTCATCCTAATGCAATCATACCAACTAACAACACGCATGGAGGCCACTTGGCTTTGGCACCCCAATCCATCATAGTCTCCCTCTAAAGATGTAACCTATCCATTCCTTACACTCATTCCATCACTCTCACTCAACCTTCTCTACTTTCCCTCCTTGCAGGAGAAGAGAGCGCACCATAAGAGGGAGAGGGAGAGAACTGGAGTTGGGCCTCCATCATTTGCGACCCTGACAACAGCAGAGGAGGCAGCATTGCAAGTCTTGGGAGTGGCCGAGCAGCTGGAGGTGGGAGATGGAGAGAGGGGGACATCTCAGCAACCTGGTGACAGAATTACATATCATACAGCTACATGGCGTACATCAGTCACTCATATGGGGACTGATGTCATCAGCCACTGAATGGTCATCATGTGCATAATGATATGTGTACCCATTCTTCATATGGCATATCTAACTCCTCTTTTCTCTCTCACAGGTCCATCAAGAGCCTCCCCCACTGTCCAGGAGGAAGAGCAAGATGACTCCTCAGGGAGCCTCCAGCCTGTGAGGGCGCAGCGTCACCAGACATAAGCGCAGCCAGCACCAGCGCAGAGATGCACACCTCGGTGGGTCCAACGTGAGATAGAGTAGTGTTGTCACCGGGTTCCTCACAAGTCACAAGTGAGCAAGAGCAGATGGTGGAGACAGGGACAGCAGTGGAGACTCCTCACAGGAGGGCGCAGGCTGCTCTCAGCTCTGCTCAGCTGCATGCAGACGCTGAACCTCGGGGCCATCCAGAAAGAGGGCGATCCTGGAGGTGCAGCAAGAAGTGCAGGAGGCTCTGACAGGTTTTGCGAGCGCGATGTCTGCAAATGTTCAGCGAATGGAGGAGTCCATCTCCAACATGAACACCACCGTGTCGCAGGCGATGGTGACTGTAGGCTCTTCCATGAATAGGATGGCCACCTGCATGGAGCAGCTAATGCGCCACTCACAGGAGCACATGCTACCTATGGAGAATAGATGGCTATCTATGGAGCATAGATGGCAGAGGCTCATAGACCTCCTGTCTAGGAGGGATGTCAGCATAGACTTGGGTCCTCATGGCCCCACTGATGTGCAGCAAGGCGCTCACCAGCTCCTTGCTAGCAGGGAAGTGTGGGTGGCGCATGAGAGGGATGATGGTGAGAGGGGAGAGGGAAGTGTGGGCTCCTTTCAAAGCATTTACACTTCTCCTCCGTTGCCACCCCCTCAGTCAGATCCCCATATGGCTTCTCGGATCACGATGACTGAGTCTGCCCCTGCACAGTCGCAGGAGGAGCAGACTTTGGTGGGGCCATCAGAGACTCCAAAACTCAAAGGACGCCCGCCAAGAGTGTCTGATGAGTCACAGCAGGGAAGTGAGCAGGCTGCCTCTACCTCTGCTGAAGCCACAGGGGTAGCACCTTGTAGAAGCACGCGAAAGAGAAAGATGACACACAAGTAGATTTATAAGGGTACCTTGGATGTTTTAGTCAATGTTAATGGCAAGTTTCCGTTAATGTATTATCAACCCTGAAAATCTTTATTTTCACCACTTTCCCGGCTTAGACACATTTGTGTGCACCTTTGGAAGTGGCTTAGTGAGTTGCAGTGACTGGTGAGACATAACAGAACCTCCAGCAATGGTGGTCAGTGTGAAAGGAATGGCTTGGTTATTGTAGGGATTCTCTATGGTGTTGCTATGGGGTGGTGCCAACCTGGCACAGCATGTGGCAGTCTTATGGGTGTACAGTGTAAAGTTAAGTAAATCTGGACATGATGAGGCCATCCCTGGCAGCAATATGCTTGGGTGCTGATGCCCTCTGTCCTGTGCAGCATCAGGTGGTTACGGAGAAGGTTGATGCTGCTGTTGGTGCTGCTGGTGTGCCTGGTGCTGCTGGTGTTAGGGCTCATCGTGGTCAGATTCTGAGGACCAAGGTGAGACAGTATAAACGGCACCCATGCTGATGAAATAGATGGCAGGTCAAGTAGAGTTGACAAAAGCAATCTGTCAGTGGTGAGAGAGGTTCTTCCAGTGAGGTGACACTGGATGGAGACTTTGCTGGAAACACTTGCAGCCTGCAGAAAGTTAAATCTGTGCTGGCAGTGTAGTCAGCAACAGCTTCTGCCTGAGGAAAGTGATCAGCTGTGAGGTGGGAGCTTTTATAGTACATTTGATGCTGTCAAGTAATCAGCTGGAGCAATGGCCACTCAACTCCCGGTTCAGGTTGACAGATGTGGTTCCCGAGCTGCGTGAATCCCGTGGGCATGCAGGGAAATTTGAAATGTAGGTGGGAAATGGCACTTAAGTGGCTGACAACAAGCTTATAATGATTTCAATTAGGTCGCCCGCCTCTGCTGGCCGGGTCGCTGCCTGCACCGGCAAACGTGCCCGAGGGAAAGGCGCATGAGGGCGGGATGATGGCGGGTTCCTGACCTGCTGCAACTTTTTTCAAATTTCCCATCCGACCCGCCTCCGATCGCGCCCGCACGGACCCCAGAAAATTCTGGTGAATGTCTACATTCTGTAGCTATTATATAAAAACAACCTGGGGCATTTTCTGAGAGTATGCCTCACTTTTAATCCCATATGTATCACGATAGAAAGAAGCCATTACTGTCATACATCATAAACAGCCAACTTTCCTGTCACAGTGATGAAGTTAAAATGTACATTGATGTGGTGAAATTCTTTATGGAATTTAACAGTTATTGAGCTATTGTCATTGCAGAAATGTTATGCTGTGGAAAGCAACCAAAGCTGAATATTTTGTATGGTTCAATATACTCAAGAGTTTTCCTTGATTTGGGGCAGAACAAAACTTTGCAGTACTCTATCTCAGGAGATTAAATAAATTGGGTGGAGTCTATGATCGCAAGATTGAAACAATTTATGGAAGAATGGTTCTTGATGGGCTGTATGCCCTTCTCATTTCATTAATTTTTTCTAGGTTTTTAAATCGACCTGCAGTATTATTGAGTGCCTTCTCGTCGCTTATTCAAGAGTGGCATTGGCAAGAGGTTAGATAAAAACACTCGACTGGCTACTTGGTCAGGGAGTGAGGGAAGAACCCAACAAGGCAAGAGAAATCAAACTTGCAGAAGTGGAGGAATATTGCTGTAGAAATGCAAAAAGTTGATTGATTAATTGCAAAAATAAGCAGTTTTTTTCCAACGCTGGTATGAGGCAATAACGAGTAATTATTTTTACATTTGAACAATAACTTTTAAGAAGCTATTTTAACTTTTTGGTTTCAGTAACTACGACTTTGCTGCCGATGGCTTTCATGGATCAGTGTCTGGTTCGAGCCATTCCTCGGGAGGTGGTGTTCAGGGAGGTGTTGATTGGATTAGAAAGCTGGCCTTTCGATATCAACGTGTAAAAGAAATGTACAATACATACAGTACAAATGTTGGAGGTAAACTTATGACAAAGTTATGAGCAGCCACCTTGAGAATTATTTTTCCACTCAGAATGGCTGCAATAATCATTGGTAAAGGAGGTAACAAAAATGAATAAATGTCACTTATTATATCATGATGTGGAGATGCCGGCGTTGGACTGGGGTGGACAAAAATGAGAAGTCGCACAACACCAGGTTACAGTCCAACAGATTTATTTAAAATTACAAGCTTTCGGAGCTGTCGCCCCTTCCTCAGGTAGAGTAGCTGTGAGAGAATCTCCCAGAATTCACAATATAAACACAGAAAAAATGTATTCAAATCTTTCCCTACATCAAAGACACACTAAGAGCACAGCCAAGACAATGAGATGTGTCCCAGGGGGTCCAACGTGTCAAAACACCTGCTGGCTGCATATCCTCTGCAGTTGAGTTTGGACAGAGCTGCTCAATCCGGCCAAGAGGGATTGCTTACAGCAGTTAAGAGCTGATGTAGAAGTGTTGACTGACTCCTGGCTAACAACTGCATTGAAATCACTATTGCTGATTCAGTCAAGGTAACTGAACAGATTCCCAATGTACATAAAAAATAATGTTTTGGGATTTTGTTGAGAATATTTATTTTATCTTTCTGCTGCATTCTACATCTGAACAGTGCTCTGATATTCAAATTGCGTTATTGAACTTCGAAGACCTAAATATGTTCAGATCAAAGCCTAGCGCTTTACTGGTAACAAACACATTCAGCAGATTTGCGTAGACTCTGTGTAGAAGCATGCTTAAGGAATAAACTGAAAGGATCATTTGCTGACTTTGCGTCCTTGGGTCGCCTTGCCTGCCAGAAATGCAGATCGGGAGCTCGGGGATGTGCTGCACACAATTTTCCATCTGTTATTTTAATGAAAATAGACTCCTCTGTCTGCTGGTTATATGTAAAATTGAATTTGAAGCTTTCAGTCTAGTTTCTAGTCGGCAGTGGACCCCAGTACAAAACTGCCCACAGTTAAGCACTAATGATCTTGCTTGGAGAGAGCTTAAGGATGGCTGACATGAGAAGTGGAGTAATTTCAAGCTATGCAGTGGGGAGTGCTGTTCCTAAGGGCTGATCATGGTACATTATCAGGGCAGGATATGGCTCTATTCTGCATTCAATCTTGTTATACTTGACCTAGGAGTGTATGATGTTGACGCTGGTTAGCCAAAGTGAAAAATTGTCCCTTTCGCTGAAGCCAACTTCCTCACCTTGGTAACCACAAAAAGATAAAAGTGGAGTGTGGGCGGGGGGGGGGGGGGGGTGGTGGAGAGAAACAAGAGGCTAACGTCGGTTGAAAAAATTAAATAGACTGGTTCAAGTCTTTTTTTTTATTCCAGAAGAAACTACGTTAATATCCTGGTCACTGCAACACAACTAGTTCCAGCTCTGGCTAAAGTGTTGCTGTACGGACTAGGTGAAATTTTCCCGATTGAAAACATTTACAGTGCCACAAAAATAGGTAAGGGATTTGGTTTCAATTTTATTTTTCAGTTATTGTCTTTGGGTGACTTCCTACAAGATAATTAAATGCAGCACCACTGGTAAAACTAACTGGGTATTTTTTTGAAACTTATACACATTGTGTTGTAAAGTAAGCCTGTTCAATATAAAGTGGCATTGATGTAGTCGCGTGATATTTTAATTCTGATGGAAATTCAGATAATGCTTCCAAGTAGCCTCGATACATAGAACATTTTAAGGGTGTCTCTGTTGTGCAGTGGAGAGAGTCACACTAGGCTGTTCTCGTGCAAATTCTTGCAGCTGATCAGTGTACAACATGGGAAGAGACCTGGAAAGACACCCACCTGTATATCTACTTGGCTGACAATAGTGTGGGGTGGAGAGAAAAGAATATCAACAAGGTTTGAGCATCAGCTTGTGTGGGTGCTTTTTGTTCTGTCTTCCTGTAACCTGCCCTACAGTTAGTGACTGCTATATTAGTTTATCATATGACCCTATATTTTCAAGATCTATCATGATTTATATCACTGTCTTTTTTTAACATGATGCGGAGATGCCGGTGTTGGACTGGGGTGGACAAAAGTGAGAAGTCACACAACACCAGGTTATAGTCCAACAGTTTTATTTGAAATCACAAGCTTTCGGAGCTGCTGCCCCTTCGTCAGGTGAAGTGAAGCCTTCACTTCACCTGACGAAGGGGCAGCAGCTCCGAAAGCTTGTGATTTCAAATAAAACTGTTGGACTATAACCTGGTGTTGTGCGACTTCTCTTTTTTTTAACATGTTCTGGAATAAGTTGTTTTGTAGCTAACTGACCTGTCAGCCCATAGTATGATTATCCCAACAGCTGGTATTATGTTCCAAAGTATTCCTGACTTATTAACCCTTTCATCAGACAATTCTAGTCTTGTAGATGCTGTTAGAATAAGTTTTGATAGTTTTGACATTCTCCCTGTTGCTTTCGTCAGTTCCTGCGAGGTTTTATTTTCTCTTTTTCATTTTGTTAAAATTCTTAGTGAATTGAAACAAGTCCATTCAAAAAATATCTGACAATGTGAAGAGCATTATTTACATAAGCTACAGCTAGCGATGAAAATGTAGGTTCATTTAGAGGGTATTTTGTTCAGACTTGCATATAGTTTCATGTTGATTGTTAATCTCATAATTCAACAGAGGGGACTGGGTTGCACAGTGCATTGGAACACTCAGTTCATATCTGGGCCATGAATTTGAATCTAGCCCAGACCACTGGATAGTCTTGGACAGCTACTAAAAACCTCAATAGAATGAGTTTGGAAAATCTTAACACGGCTCCTAATGAGCATGAATTCATGCACAAAGCTTCCTAGGATGTCTGATAGGGAAAATGGAAATGTAATGCTCTTGCAGTAGAGTTTCTTATTCTAGTGCCTTATACTAGCTGAGCCAGCATGAGTGAGCCACTTAACACGCACTGGATACAGCAAAGGCTATGGGCCCTGACAACATCCCGGCTGTAGTGCTGAAGACTTGTGCTCCAGAACTAGCCGCGCCTCTAGCCTAGCTGTTCCAGTACAGCTAGAACACTGGCATCTATCCGACAATGTGGAAAATTGCGCAGGTATGTCCAGTCCACAAAAAGCAGGACAAATCCAATCCGGCCTATTACCGCTCCATCAGTCTACTCTCAATCATCAGCAAAGTGATGGAAGGTGTCGTCGACAGTGCTATCAAGTGGCACTTACTCATCAATAACCTGCTCATCGATGCTCAGTTTGGGTTCCACCAGGAGCACCCAGCTCCAGACCTCATTACAGCCTTGGTCCAAACATGGACAAAAGAGCTGAATTCCAGAGGTAAGGTGAGAGTGACTGCCCTTGACATCAAGGCAGCATTTGACTGAGTGTGGCATCAAGAAGCCCTAGTAAAATTCAAGACAATGGGAATTGGTGAAAACACTTCACTGGCTGGAGTCATACCTAGCACAAAGGAAGATGGTTGTGGTGGTTGGAGGTCAATCATCTCAGCCCCAGGACATCACTGCAGGAGTTCCTCAGGGCAGTGTCCGAGGCCCAACCATCTTCAGCTGCTTCATCAATGACCTTCCCTCCATCATAAGGTCAGAAGTGAGGATGTTCGCTGATGATTGCAGAGTGTTCAGTTCCATTTGCAAATCCTCAGATAATGAAACAGTCCATGCCCGCATGCAGCAAGACCTGGAAGACATTCAGGCTTGGGCTGATATTTGGCAAGTAACATTCACACCACACAAGTGCCAGGCAATGACCATTTCGAACAAGAGAGTCTAACCACCGCCCCTTGATGTTTAACGGCATTACAATTGCCGAATCCGCCACCATCAACATCCTGGGGGGTCACCATTGATCAGAAACCTAACTGGTCAGCCACATAAACACTGTGGCAGGTCAGAGGCTGGTTATTCTGTGGTGAGTATCTCGCCTCCTGACACTCCAAAACCTTTCACCATCTACAAGGCAGAAGTCAGGAGTTTGATGAAATATTCTCCACTTGTCTGGATGCGTGCAGCTCCAACAGCACTCAAGAAGCTTGACACCATCCAGGACAAAGCAGCCTGCTTGACTGGCACCCCATCCACCACCTTAAACATTCACTCCCTCCACCACTGGCACACCATGTCTGCATTGTGTACCATCTACAAGATGCTCTGCAGCAACTCACCAGGGCTTCTTCACCAGCACCTCCCAAACCACGACTTCTACCAACTAGAAGGACAAGGACAACAGGAACACCACCACCTGCAAGTTCCCCTCCATGTCACACACCATCCTGACTTGGAAATATATTGCCGTTCCTTCATCGTCACTGGGTCAAAATCCTGGAAGTCCCTCCATAATGGTATTCCCACAGTGCTTTCACCACATGGGCTGCAGCAGTTCAAGAAGGCAACTCACCACCACCTTCTCAAGGGCAATTAGGAATGGGCAGCGACGCCCACATCCCATGAACGAATTATAGCATGGCAATCAAGTACTCATGGGCTCACACAGTTTGGAGTACAACCTTCCACCAAGAGCTCAGATGCTTACATGCCTCAACTACTGCTTACTCGAGTGCCATAGGAAGCCAAAGTGCCCAGTGTACAGCCCATGATACTTGGGTAATGCACATTAAATCTACTGGTGAACTGACTATTGGCCTTGTGCCACTAGGTACAGGGCATCTCCCATGTGCACAGTGATATCATGGTGCACACTGGATTCTGGAGTGTTGTGGTTGGAGCATTGGACCACAACCATGGGCAGCTTTTGAATTGAAGTGAGGTTTGGTGACACTATTGGCGTGATTTACACACTGAATTACACTCTGCAGGTATGAATTTATCATGAAAATTACTGTACAATGGGGGGATAAGGCAGTAGTTAAGACATGTTAACATTGTAAATGAAGCAGTATTCTGCATTTGAGTTGTACCTCAGGCTGGCGCTGGTTGGAAGAAGTGAATATATTCTTGTTCCCAGCATAGGCCAATCATCTTATGTTTCAGAAAAACATTTTCAAAAATGTATTATATGGATTGCATCCAAATTTGGATGAATTTACCATGTTGAAGAATAGAAAGAGGTCTTTTAGGCTCATTTTATTACATTGAGTACCTTATTTGTTTAAAACAAGTTTGAAAATGGGATAGTAATAGTGTAAAGGGCAGAGAGGGGGAAGAATTTCTGAAGTGTGTTCAGGAGAACTTTCTTGATCAGTACGTTTCCAGACCAACGAGGAACAAAGCATTGCTGGATCTGGTTCTGGGGAATGAGGTGGGTCAGGTGGATCAAGTTTCAGTAGGGGAGCATTTGGGGAACAGTGATCACAGTATCGTAAGGTTTAGGTTAGCTATTGAAAAGGACTAAGCGCAATGTAGATTCAAAATACTTAATTGGAGGAGAGCCAATTTCAGTGGGTTGAGAACAGACCTGGCCCGGGTAAATTGGAATCAAAGATTGACAGGCAAAACTGTAATTGAACAATGGGCTGCCTTTAAAGAGGAGATGGTTTGGGTACAGTCGAGGCACATTCTCATGAGGGGGAAAGGTAGGGCAACCAAAGCAAGAGCTCCCTGGATGACGAAAGAGATAGAGAGTCAGATAACGCAGAAAAAAAGGGTGTATGACAGATGTCAGTATGAGAATACAAGTGAGAACCAGGCTGAATACAGAAAGTTCAGAGGGGAAGTGAAAAAGGAAATAAGAGGTGCAAAGAGGGAGTATGAGAATAGACTGGCAGCTAACATAAAAAGGAATCCAAAAGTCTTCTACAGGCGCATAAATTGTAACCGGGTAGTAAGACGAGGGGTGGGGCCGATTAGGGACCAAAAAGGAGCCCTACACATGGAGGCAGAGGGCATGGTTGAGGTACTAAATGAGCACTTTGCATCTATCTTTACCAAGGAAGAAGATGCTGCCAAAGTCATAGTGAAAGAGGAGGTAGTTGAAATATTGAATGGGATAAAACTTGATAAAGAGGAGGTACTAGAAAGGCTGGCTGTACTTAAAGTAGTTGAGTCACCAGGACAGGATGGGATGTATCCTAGCAGGCTGAGGGAACTAAAGGTGGCAATTGCGGAAGTACTGGCCATAATCTTCCAATCCTCCTTGGATACGGGGTTGGTGCCAGAGGACTGGAAAATTGCAAATGTTACACCCTTGTTCAAAAAAGGGTGTAAGGATAAACGCTGCAACTACAGGCCAATCAGCTTAACCTCGGTGGTGGGGAAGCTTTTAAAAGCGATAATCCAGGACAAAATTAACAGTCACTTGGACAAGTGTGGATTAATTAAGGGAAGCCAGCATAGATTTGTTAAAGGCAAATCATGTTTAACTAACTTGATCGAATTTTTTGATGAAGTAACAGAGAAGGTTGATGAGGGCAGTGCGGTTGATGTGGTGTACATGGACTTCCAAAAGGCGTTTGATAAAGTGCCACATAATAGACTTGCCGGCAAAATTGAAGCCCATGGAATAAAAGGGACAGTGGCAGCATGGATACGAAATTGGCTAAGTGACAGGAAACAGAGAGAAGTGGTGAATGGTTGTTTTTCGGACTGGAAGAAGGTATACAATGGTGTTCCCCAAGGGTTGGTACTAGGACCACTGCTTTTCTTGATACATGTTAATGATTTGGACTTAGGTGTACAGGGCACTATTTCAAAATTTGCAGATGACACAAAACCTGGAAGTATAGTGAACAGTGAGGAGGATAGGGATAGACTTCAAGAGGACATAGACAGGCTGGTGGAATGGGTGGATATGTGGAAGATGAAGTTTAACGCAGAAAAGTGCAAAGTGATACATTTTGGTAGGAAGAATGAGGAGAGGCAATATAAACTAAAGAGTACAATTCTAAAGGGGGTACAGGAACAGAGAGACCTGGGGGTATATGTGCACAAATTGTTGAAGGTGGCAGGGCAGGTTGAGAAAGCGGTTAAAAAAGCATACGGGATACTGGGCTTTATAAATAGAGGCATAGAGTACAAAAGCAAGGAAGTTATGATGAACCTTTATAAAACACTGGTTTGGCCTCAACTGGAGTACTGTGTCCAATTCTGGGCACCGCACTTTAGGGAGGATGTGAAGGCCTTAGAGAGGGTGCAGAAAAAATTTACAAGAATGGTTCCAGGGATGAGGGACTTCAGTTACATGGATAGACTAGAGAAGCTGGGGTTGTTCTCCTTAGAGCAGAAAAGATTGAAAGGAGATTTGATAGAGATGTTCAAAATCATGCGGGGTCTAGAAAGAGTAGATAGAGAGAAACCGTTGCCATTGGCGGAAGGGTTGAGAACCAGAGGACACAGATTTAAGGTGATTGGCAGAAGATCCAAGACATGAAGAAAAACTTTTTTACGCAGTGAGTGGTTATGATCTGGAACGCACTGCCTGAAAGGGTGGTGGAGGTAGATTCAATCGTGTATTTCAAAAGGGAATTTGATAAGTATCTGAAGGAAAAAATATTGCAGGGCTATGGGGAAGAGGCAGGGGAGTGGGACTAGCTGAAGTGCTCTTGCAGAGAGCCGGCACGGGCTCGACGGGCCGAATGGCCTCCTGCTGTGCTGTAATGATTCTATGAAAATATACGATCTGTCTGTGTTGCATGCTGACTTAGAGCTTCATTCCCAGTGAAGTCTATTCCGCTTGCCAGTTTAGACTGAAACAGAATACAGGCTCAAGCTGCAAGGAACATTTTCCTGAAATAACTTTAAAATCACCACCTTAAGGTTGATATGAAAAGCAATTCTCAAAAAGAAATATTTGTAGTGTTCGATGTTGTTGAAACATCTGACTTTCACAGAATGAATTACGTCTGGGTGGGTAAACGAAGTAGCCGTTCATTGCCAACAATGTCCCTCAGGCCAGTCCATCTGTTTTTTGGTGGTGTTACTTGAAAGAGGAATATTAATGAGGGCACTGGAAAATTCCCTGCTCCTCATCAAGTGATGCCAAGGCGGTGGGTCTTTTTAACGCCCACCTGAACAGGTAGATGGAGCCTTAGTTTAACACTTCAACCTTCAATATATAAAGTATGTTGCCACGCTCCATATTGCTCCCGTAAGTGTCTTCAGCAAAGTTTCTCTAATGCAAATGAGTTATCTTACTGGAGGGAAAAATTATTTTAAACAGTTGGCCTTGAAAGGCAGGTAGAAAGAATTCATGAAGTCTGTGTAAACAAAGCCTCCATCTTCGCTGGGCTGTAAAATCACTAAGACTTATTTGTTTTTCAGGCAAAGAAAGCTGTTTTGAGCGCATTGTGTCCCGATTTGGGAAGAAAGTTACGTATGTAGTCATTGGAGATGGTCGGGATGAGGAGTATGCAGCTAAACGGGTAAACTTGACTTGAAATATTTTGCAGTGAAAGTAAACTGTGCACATTTGGCAAAGGTTTGATCTAAAGGTAGCGGACATAATTGTAATTACGCAAATAAGGGACAAATGCCAGATATAGCAAAAGGATGCAATAGTTGATCAGGGTTAAGTTTAGCAAAATATTGGCTGTGATCACTTGAAAGTGTCATAATGTGGGATATTTTTGGGCTGGCGGGATTTGTCTTAAAGGAAGTTTTGGCGGTGGTTGCATACTATTAACTTTTTGCATGAGATTGAACCTAATAGATCAAAACAAGGTAAACTATGCTTCCCTTATTTTCTTCAGGACCACTCCAGTTTTTAGAGTCAAATCCACTTGTGTGCAAAATTACATTGCTTGAAAGGCCCAATTTCACCTCCGTTCATTTGCTGTATTTTGAAGTCTGGCAAAGTCTGCTATATATCTAACCTTCCCCCGCTAACCATGCCTTGACGTCCAACATGTGCGAGCTTAACGGTAACACCTGACTGCAAGTTGCTGACTGATGCCTGAAATGATGCCAGTCATCTTCCCCTATTGGTCTGTGTAAATGAAGTCTGAAATTTGATCCTTGGACATTTCACCACAGTTTTCTTGCCTTTTGTGTGTTACGGTTTTCGGAGTGTCGTTTTCTTTTATTCCGTTTCTCAATAATTAGAACTAGTTTTGATTCAGTTTCTCTGGACCTTTTTTCTTGCATTGCATTGTCATTTTTCTTTTTCATTTTCCAATAGTTTTTTCTTCTGATCCTTTATGTTCTCTGTGTGCTTTGCTTTGTATTAATTGCTGAATTTCTCTCAGTTTGCATACACACTAACTAACCATGCTTCATTCTCTTCCCTGAGGCACAACATCGCCAAAGATGCGTTCATTTAAAAAATGAGATGGTAGTGCGCCGTGTCTTTTGTATTATTTTGAAATAGGGATCAAAGATCGTTTTCTGGACCATCAACGAATGAAAAAGAACAAACTTGCATTTATATAGTGTCCTTCATGACCTCTGGATGTCCCATGGGCACTTCAAAGTTCATGAGTCACTGTGGAGGTTTTGCAGGCATATGCAGCAACCAATTTGCGCGCAACAAGATTCCACAAACGACAATGAGAAGAATGGTAAAACAAAAACTAGTAAGCGGAAAACTCATGTTTCCTGGTTCCGAGAAAGTCATCAGTCGCGAAGTGCACATATAAAAGAATAAAACCTGTCCTGATCTATCCCTCAAGGATCATTGCTTAAATTTCCTGTTGTAGATGTTTCCACTTTCAATTGTGTTAAAACGCCTGTTGATAACTAACTTGCTGGGGGTTTCTGTAATTCAAAAAATTATATTTCATAGCATTGCTTGCAAAACCCTGAAAAACTGCTTTGTTATATACTGTATAGAATATTGTTTTTGGGCTTCCAGCACCTTCATTTTCAACAGATAAATTTAAATCCGTTAGCTTTCAATCAACACGATGCCTGTAATGAAATGGGCCCTTTTACTCTGTGTAAGGTTTGGTGAAGAAAGACAGCTAAAAACGGTGTTCGATGATTTACAATTAAGCATCTATGTGTGCAATATCTCAATGGAAGAAGCCATAGTCTAGTCTAAACATGCAAAGTAATAAAATATATGAACAGTGGACTTTGGTTCTGATTGATTGTGGAAAGGTGCAAGCCTATCGTTATGCAGAATTATCACTACATTTTATTTGAGTACTTTAATATTGGCTCATACTGTTACCTGCCGGTACTTTGAAACATTTAGAATTCTCTTTTTAGACTTAAAATGTGATGAGCAGAATACATATCGTTGAATACACCAAAACGAGTATGATATTCAAGAATGTGCTCCAGTCACAGTCAAGGGTATGGTTATGATGTTTCATAAAGTTGGGGAAATGTTCTTGTTTCATTGGGTGCTATTAAAGTGGTCACCAGGCAGCAGAGCCATGTTAGCCTTTCCAGCAGAATTCCTTGAAGAAAAATAAGTGTTTTGCCAGCTTCCCTCATCCACAAGTGGATTATAACTGCTGTCACTAATTGTAGTCTTATTCTTTTAACACGGCAAATAGACTTTGATTAAAGGTACAGTTCCATAATCGCATCAACGAAACCAAATTCTGCTGATCATTGTACGTGAACACAATCATTCAGAGATATAGTGGAGGTGATTTTGATAGGGGCAAATACTTTATTACAACCAAACGGTGATGACAAGCAGTGATCATTGAAACTAAAATTCACTGTATCCTTTCTCTGAATTTCTCAAAACATATCTATTATACATTAGATATGTATACCTAATTAATATTCATGCTACGACACAAACTAATGCAACCACTGTAATGCAATCCTGGTAGTCTTGTTGGTTTAATTCTTTTGGACTGCCTATAAAGAATGCAACCTCACACTCACTATGTGAAATCTTTGGCCATGATAAAGTTTGTATGGTTGCATCTAATTTATTATGAAATTTCTCTGCAATTAGACCTTCTGAATCCTACTTCTATGAGCTAATCAGTAATTTTAGGGATTAAAATGTAATGCTTCTTCAGTACATGTAACCCTGTGTCTGAAGGTTGATCGCCATCTGCTGGACTTCAGTAAGGGATGCAAAGCACAGAGGTTCAGTTTCCAGTTTTACATTGGCAAAATGCACAACTATCTCATGAATTAAAGGAGGGAGCAAAAAGATAGTAAAATACATTCACAGAAAATATACCTTTTTCTATTCATAATCTTTGCTCCAATAAAGTTTACTATAATTGTCTTGAAAATTTAACTAGGGTTCACCTATTACTTATACATGATTATTTTTTATACTCTTCAGTTCCAGCACAATATGCCGTTTTGGATAATATTGAATCATGGTGATCTGATGTCATTGCATCAAGCTCTGGAATTGGACTACCTGTGAGCAAATGGAAAGGAACAAGAAGCTGAGCTACTGCAACAGATTTACACTCCTGGCTGGCCTCTCACATTCCACTCTACGTAAACTTGAGGTCATCCAATACTCATCTGCCCGTGTCCTAACTCGCACCAAGTCCCGTTCGCCCATCACCCCTGTGCTCGCTGACCTACATTGGCTCCCGGTTAAGCAGCGCCTCGATTTCAAAATTCTCATCCGTGTTTTCAAATCCCTCCATGGCCTTGCCCCTTCCTATCTCCTTCAGCCCCACAACCCCCCTGAGATATCTGCGCTCCTCTAATTCTGCCCTCTTGAGCATCCCTGATTATAATCGCTCAACAATTGGTGGCCGTGCCTTCTGTTGCCTAGGCCCTAAGCTCTGGAATTCCCTGCCTAAACCTCTCCGCCTCGCCACCTCTTGTTCCTCCTTTAGGACACTCCTTAAAACCTACCTCTTTGACCAAGCTTTTGGCCACCTGCCGTAAATTATCCTTATGTGGCTCGGTGTCAAATTTTTTGTCTTAAAATACTCCTGTGCAGCGCCTTGGGACATTTAACTACATTAAAGGCGCTATATAAATACAAGTTGTTGTTGAGATGGACCACAAACTTTGTTCATAGTGATTCTTGTTTAACCCAGGACAAACCAGTTAGGACTGTGAGCAGTCGAACTATGAGAGTGATCTGCATTATAGTAGCAGGCATCAACTTAAAAACACACACACACACACACACATATGTTGCAGGAACTCAAGAGGGTTTAATTACCACCCCTTTTTAAAAAAAATTTGTATTCACACATCAAATGTTTGAAATGGATGTTTAAAGGAAGAGAAGATCTTGTGCTGAACTATAGTCAAGCCAGTGTCTGCTCCATGTTAAATGCACCAAAACCTCTGCAGGTATTACTATGGAGGCTTTGTGCAAAACATTCATTGGAAATTTTACTGTATAAATGTTCCTGAATATCCATATTTCAGCATTATCTACAAACCAACCCAGAGCCAGCCGGATGTTATGGTGAGAAGTTCAGCTGCAGAAGTGCATTGGAGATTTATTTGACAAGAAGTATAAAGGAACAGTTCTATCTACTTTTAAAAAAAAACTGACCTTCATTTCAGTTGGGGGTCATTTTAATTGTCATTTTCTGTAATTTTTGATTAAACACCTTTCTTGGGTTCTACACCAATTCCGAATGTTCCCATGGTGATACAGTGCCGCTCAGCGCCAGATAGAGCATCGAATACAGCAGTGAATCCATGTTGGAATTTCCAGTTTAACACTACTTGATGTAGTAGAGGAGGGAGATGATATGCTGATCTTGATATTGCATCGTCTCTTTCTCCTCCTCTGTCCCTCAAACATTCAGTTGCTTCTTTCTATTTTTCTTTTGTCAGCGACAGAATCACTATATTAGCAATTTTCTGTTGTTGGCCACTCCACTCGGATTGTTCTTCAGGCATATATTTACGATATTACAAATACTGTTATCCTTTTATTAGTCAAACACCCCATAGAAAATATCTGGTTTGAGTAATTTGGATATCTGAGATGCTGGTAATAATGTGTATTAGTTGATCTGTGAATGAATAAAGAGACGTAGAAAAAATATAGTTGGCTGGGCTGTTTGTTTCAAATGTTTATAAACTGTATTTATTCCAAACTGCAGAATGCAAATTGAGTTTGTTAAATTAATACAATAGCAAAATACTGCAGATGCTGGAAATCTGAAATAACAACAGAAAATGCTGGAAACACTCAGCAGGCCAGGCATCATCCGAGGCAGCATTCGTGGAGAGAGAAACAGTTAACGTTTCAGGTCTGTGACCCTTCGTCAGAACTGGTAAAAGTTGGAGATGTAACAGTTTTTAAGCAGGTGCAGAGGCAGGGAAAGGGGTGGAAGGGGGAGGAGAGGAAGGAACTCCGGGGCATAGTCTGTGCTAGGATTGAACTCAAGAGAGATAATGGGCTGGATTTTGTCTTGGGGTCGGGTAATCCGCATTTCGTGTTTCCCCCCCGACTCCAGATTAATGTGGATGCCTGATGCAATTTTCACTTAATTGGGCAATTGAGTTGCAGCATGTGGGAACCCATGAACTAATTAGTGTTTTCAGTCTGAAAGTCGCCTCTGATGATGTCATCATTGCTGACTGCCTAGTCTCAGAGACTGTTGGTAAGAGAGGACCTGCCTGGCTTTTGATGTGAGTGGACCTGGATTTGGGGGGGGGTGGGGGAGAGGAGAGAGAGAGAGAGAGAGAGAGAGAGAGCCCCTTCACCACATCTCCGTTATAATAGTGGACTTGCAGCCGATAGTCAGCTATCCACTTGTGCTCCCGCCAGGTTTCACTGGAGTGTTTCACACCAGGCGTGCTTCACGTCAAAAGAGGGTTAAACTAGCTACAGCGTTTCAAAATGGCATTACAGAGCCAATTTAGAGCTTGTTAAGGGCTTTAATGGCCTCTCCCGCCTCTTGGTGGCGGGACAGAATCGGGAACCCCGCGACTGATTATGTCAAAATTGCGTGGAGGCGGGATGGAGTCGGGATAGGGTCGGAAACCCCGACCCCGCAAATTTAATCCCCCACACGCCTCCAAACCCGACTCCATGGGTCATTCAAAATCCAGCCCAACATGTTGCAAATGGGGATGGCAGAATCATCAACAGCTGCCGCCTGAAAAAATGGGGGATTTATAGTCTGAAATTGTTGAACTCAATGTTGAGTTCAGAAGGCTGTAAAGTGCCTAATCGAAAGATGTTCCTCATAGCAAGTGTAAGGGCAGGGAGAGCGGGGAGGGGAGGAAAGAACAAAAGGGAAGGTCTGTGATAGGATGGAAGGCAGGAGAGATTAAGAGACAAAAGGGGTGATGGCGCAAGGCAAAAGGAGATGGTAATGGGACAAGTTAAGAAACAAAAGATGACTCAAGATGAAGCGTAAATGGCAGTGGCAGAATGATCAACAGCTGCCATGAGAGAGAGAGAAAAAATATGATAGGGCCAGAGGTTATGGTCTGAAATTGTTGAACTCGACGTTGAGTCCAGAAGGTTGTAAAGTGCCTAATCGAAAGATGAGGTGCTGTTCCTCGAGCTTACGTTGAGCTTCATTGGAACAGTGTAAGAGGCCGAGGACGGAGAGGTCAGAGTGGGAGTGGAGCGGAGAATTAAACTGAAAGGCGACCAGAAGCTCGGGGTCACCCTTACGGACTGAATGGAGGTGTTCCGCAAAGCGGTCACCCAGTCTGCGTTTGGTCTCCCCAATGTAGAGGAGACCGCATCGTGAGCAGCGAATACAGTATACTAAAATTGCAAGAAGTACAAGTAAATCGCTGTTTCACCTGGAAGGAGTGTTTGGGGCCCTGGACAGTGGGAAGGGAGGAGGTAAAAGGGCAGGTGTTGCATCTCCTGCACGTTCACCTATCGTGGCTCCGGGAGGGAGGGGTGGGGGTGAGAGCAGAAGTGCGGGAGATAGAACGGACACGGTCAAGGGCCGTGTCAACCACGGTAGAGGGGAATCCTCGGTTGAAGGAAAAGTAAGACATGTCGGAAGCACTGGTATGGAAGGTGGCATCGTCAGAGCAGATGCGGCGGAGACGGAGAAACTGAGAGAATGTAATAGAGTCCTTACAGGAAGCGGGGTGGGAGGAAGTGTAGTCCAGGTAGCTGTGGGAGTCAGTGGGCTTATAGTGAATGTTTGTCAATAGCCTACCCTCAGAGATGGAGACAGAGAAGTTGAGGAAGGGAAGAGTCGGAGATGGACTATGTGAAGGTGAGGGAAGGTGGAAATTGGAAGCAAAGTGAATGAAATTTTCTGTATTGGTCATCTATCAATATGGAAGGTTAACTTAACACGAAGTAAATACAGATGCTTTACACTCTCCCATCCTGGTCGTTCCCCCTAATATAGCCCCCATCTTTAAGCCTTCAAGTTCAAAGGACATTTACCAATAACCTGCTCACTGATGCCCAGTTTGGGTTCCACCAAGACCACTTGGCTCCCGACTTCATTACAGCCTTGGTTCAAACATGGACAAAGGAGCTGAATTCCAGAGGTGAGGTGAGAGTGACTGCCCTTGACAGCAAGGCAGCATTTGACCAAGTGTGGCATCAAGGAGCCCTAGTAAAACTGAAGTCAATGGGAATCGGGGGGAAACGTGCCACTGGCTGGAGTCATACCTAGCACAAAGGAAGATGGTTGTGGTGGTTGAAGGTCAATCATCACAGCCCCAGGACTTCGCTGCAGGAGTTCCTCAGGGCAGTGTCCTAGGCCCAACCATCTTCAGCTGCTTCATCAATGACCTTCCCTCCAATAGAAGATCAGAAATGGGGATGTTCGCTGATGACTGCACAGTGTTCAGCGCCATTCACAACTCCTCAGATAATGAAGCAGTCCATGCCCACATGCAACAAGACCTGGACGATGTTCAGGCTTGGGCTGATAAGTGGCAGGTAACATTCGCGCCACAGGAGTGCCAGGCAATGACTATCTCCAACAAGCGAGAGTCTAACCTCCGCCCCTTGACATTCAATGGCATTACCATCGCCGAATACCCCACCATCAACATCCTGGGGGTCACCATTGACCAGAAACTTAACTAGACCAGACACATAAATATTGTGGCAACAAGAGCAGGTCAGAGGCTGGGTATTCTGCAGCGAGTGTCTCGCCTCCTGACTCCCCAAAGCCTTTCCACCATCTACAAGGCACAAGTAAGGAGTGTGATGGAATACTCTCCACTTGCCTGGATGAGTGCAGCTCCAACATCACTCAAGAAGCTCGACACCATCCAGGACAAAGCAGCCCGCTTGATTGGCACCCCATCCACCATCTTAAACATTCACTCCCTCCACTACCGGCATACCGTAGCTGCAATGTGTACCATCTACAAGATGCACTGCAGCAACTCGCTAAGGCTTCTTCGGCAGCACCTCCCAAACCCGCGACCTCTTCCACCTAGAAGGACAAGGGCAGCAGGCACATGGGAAAACCACCACCTCCAAGTGACACACCATTCTGACTTAGAAGTATATCGCCAATCCTTCATTGTCGCTGGGTCAGAATCCTGGAACTTCCTACCCAACAGCACTGTGGGAGCACCTTCACCACACGGACTGCAGCGGTTCAAGAATGCGGCTCACCGCCACCTTCTCAAGGGCAATTAGGGATGGGCAATAAATGCTGGCCTTGCCAGCGACGCCCACATCCCATAAACGAATTTTAAAAATAACTTATATGGAAAACTTATACATTTATTGTGGCATGTATTACATAGATAATAAACACTCCATAAGGTATCTTGTTTATTAAATATGCTCCAATCATTGTCAATCAATTATGGTTAGTGGTCCACGGAGGGAGGTTTTTCAAGTACTGCAGTCATTCAACTGTTGATTAATAAAGCCTAATTTAGAAGGACAGGTTGGCTTTGCAAAAGTTTCTTGAAACCCACTTTCTTATATTTCAAAACCTATTCTCTTTTATTGTGTCAACTGCACCACAAACTGGAGGCATTGAAATTCAGAGGCTACTCCAAAAATTCCAAAATGCCCACTTTAAATATTATACCAGCCTATATGGAGGGCAGCACTCTCAGTCCATGGCAGAGGCAGGTTTAGAGTTGCCTCCCGTCCTTTATACACTACACGTTCTCACAGTGAACCCAGTATGGACAAACCTTACAATTAACCTATTGGATATAATTAATATACTGCATGGATCTGATATTGGTGCGATTCTGTCAGCAGTGTAAACTCACACTGGTTTCACGCTTGAGTTGTGCTACAACAGAACAAATTCAGTTACAGGAAAAGCAAAGCCAGTAGGACAGTAACATGAAAAGGTCTTGTACACCAAAGGGTTACAGTACTGGACTAGCAACCCAGAAATCCTGAATTCATAATCACACCTTGAAAAATTGTGAAATTGAATGTAAAAAAAATCTAGCTTTTGCTGGGACCGAAAAAGAAAAATGATCACAAAAGTTGCAAAAACCTAACTTGTTCACCAACGCCCTTCAGGGAAAGTCCGCACTCCTATCTGGGATCGTCTTGAATGGCGGAGCAGGCTCGAAGGGTCGTATGGCCTACTCCTGCTCCTAATTCTTATGTTGTTATTCATCAGCTGAGGGAGGGCAATAGGTGGTAATCAGCAGGCGGTTTCCTTGTCCATGCTTGACCTGCCACGAGACTTCGTGGGGTCCGGAGTCAATGTTGAGAACTCCCAGGGCCACTACCTCCCAACTGTATACCACTGTGCCGCCTCCTCTGGTGGGTCTGTCCTGCTGGTGGGACAGGACAGGATGGTAATGGATGTGTCTGTGACATTGGCTGAAAGGTATGATTCTGAGAGTACGACTATGTCAGGCTGTTGCTTGACTAGTGTATGGGACAGCTCTACCAATTTTGGCACAAGTCCCCAGATGTTAGTGAGGTGGACTTTGCAGGGTCGACTGAGCTGGGTGTGCCTTTGTCCGAAGCCAGAGCCGAAGTCGATGCCGGGTGGTCCGTCCGGTTTTATTCTTATTATTGTTTTCCATAGCGGTTTGGTACAACGGAGTGGCTTGCTCGGCCATTTCAGAGGGCAGTTAAGAGTCAACCACATTGTTTTGGCCAGGCCAGATAGGCAAGGATGGCAGATTTCCTTCCCTAAAGGACATTAGTGTACCTGATGGGTTTTTACGACAATCCGGTAGTTTCATGGTCACTGATACTAGCTTTTTATTCCAGATTTATTTAATTAACTGACTTTAAATTCCCCAGCTGCTGTGGTGGGATTTGATCTCCGGATCACTTGTCCAGGCCTCAATGATTACTAGTCCAGTAACATAACCACTATGCTACCGTACCATACCTTTGCTTGTGCTGAATAAAGTTTAAGCACTGCTATCAACACAGGTCAACATCGAATCATTTGGAATCATGGCCCCAAAAAGGAGGTTTTTAATCAAATTGGCGACCACTGGTAGCAGGTCGATAAGCAGCTGATTTATTTTTATTAACATATTCAGCACGAGGGAGATCCTAGCCAACGTGGCTGATCTCGCCTAGTCGGTTACTGAAGGGATCCTGCGGAAGTGTAGGACCCTGCGTCCTACCAGTGGTATTAGCAGCACGACACTAAGTATTGCTAGCCTGACAAGAGGTTGAGTTTGGGAAACTCTGCGTCACGGACTTGGTATCGGTTCTTGCAAATCCCGAGGGGGATTCGTATCCAAAAGCAGTCGAATGGATGCAGAGCCAGATTTCTCTGGGAAAGATTTAATTGGATAAAGGGAAGCGTCTATTGTCTTACGCGTCCCACTATTGTACCAGTGAAGGAAAAGATTCGGAAGCGCAGAAAATAACAGAGTTAAAAAGAACGCCAGCAGCCAGAAAGCAGGAATGGTGATCTAAGCTGTATATTAACCCAACTCCAGGCAGGGGGCTGCGATAGGAGAGGCAACAGCTCTGGGAACTTAGCAAAGGAAGGAAAAGAACAAGAAGTTAGAGAACCAAAACGAGCTGCTGAGACAAAAGGTGGAAAAAAGGAACTTCAAGTTAAAACCAGCACTGAAGCTGATGGGAAATGCTGCCAGCTTCAGAGGCGGCGGACCTGAGCAGGAGCGGAGTGAGAGCTGAGCGGGGATAAAGAGTACAGCGAGAGCAGGCCCAAGACCAGAGGCGGCGGACCTGAGCAGGAGCGGAGCAAGAGCTGAGCGGGGATAAAGAGTACAGCGAGAGCAGGCCCGAGACCAGAGGCGGCGGACCTGAGCAGGAGCGGAGCAAGAGCTGAGCGGGGATAAAGAGTACAGCGAGAGCAGGCCCGAGACCAGAGGCGGCGGACCTGAGCAGGAGCGGAGTGAGAGCTGAGCGGGGATAAAGAGTACAGCGAGAGCAGGCCCAAGACCAGAGGTGGCAGACCTGAGCAGGAGCGGAGTGAGAGCTGAGCAACTCAACACAGGCAGAATTTGAAAGAGTGACATCAGAGTAAAAAACCTAAAGTGACATCAGCACAAGGGAAGGAGCTGATTGTTGAGTAGCTGGTGAGTGTTATTTTAAGTTTTAAGTTATTTCTGCTAAGTTTGTTAATAGTCTATCAAATAGAGGCACGGCAGGGCACCTCAGTCCCACGGAATGTACATCCTGTGCCATGTGGGAAATCCAGGACGCTGGCCATGTCCTGGACGACCACGTGTGCAGGAAGTGTCGTCAGCTGGAGGAGCTCGAGCTCCGGGTTTCGGAGCTTGAGCAGCGGCTGGCGTCACTGCGGTGCATCCGTGAGAGCTTCGTAGATAGCACGTTTCAGGAGGTGGTCACCCCACAGCTTAAGAGTGTGCAGGCAGAGAGGGAATGGGTGACTGCCAGACCAACAAGGAGGACCAGGCTCGTAGTGCAGGAGTCCCGAAGGCATCTCGCTCTCCAACTGGTATTCTGGTGAGGGCGATGGTTCCTCTGGGGAGTATATCCAGAGCCAAGTCCATGGCACCACAGGTGGCTCAGCTGTACGGCGGGGGGAGGAGGGAGATCGGGAAAGCAATAGTGATACGGGATTCAATAGTTAGGGGAACAGACAGGCGTTTCTGCGGCTGCAGACGTGATTCCAGGATGGTATGTTGCCTCCCTGGTGCCAGGGTCAAGGATGTCACTGAGTGGCTGGAGAACACTCTGAATGGGGAGGGTGAACAGCCGGAGGTCGTGGTCCATATCGGTATCAATGACATAGGTAGAAAGAGGGATGAGGTCCTGCAGGCAGATGTTAGGGAGCTAGGAAGGAGATTTAAAAGCAGGACCTCAAAGATAGTAATCTCCAGATTACTCCCGGTGCCACGCGCAAGTGAGTATAGAGATAGGATACAGCAGATGAATGCCTGGCTGGAGAGATGGCGAAGAAGGGAGGGCTTTAGATTCCTGGGACACTGGGACTGGTTCTGGGGAGGTGGGGCCTGTACAGGCCGGACGGGTTGCACCTCAACAGAGCCGGGACCAATATCCTCGTGGGGGGTTCGTTAGTGCTGATGGGGAGGGTTTAAACTAATTTGGCAGGGCTATGGGCATCAGGATGTAGCATTAGAAAGGAGAAACATGGAGCACAAAAGAGTGGGAGATACAGATAGCACTAGAGTAAGAGATAGTCTCACCCCACCTAATACCGTACTAAAAGAAAATACAAGAAGGTCTAAAATACGTTTACAGCGCATGTATGTAAACACGCGAAGCCTGGTAAATAAGGTTGGTGAGCTGCAGGCGCAAAAAGCCACATGGGAATATGATGCTGTGGCGAAAACGGAGTCCTGGCTCAAAAAAGGGCAGGATTGGGTATTAAATATTCCTGGATATAAGGTGTTCAGGAAAGATAGGGCAGGAAAAAAAGGAGGTGGGGTGGCAGTATTAGTTAAAGAGCTGGAGAGAGAGGATGTCCTGGAATCTATTTGGTTAGAGTGAAGAAATAATAGAGGTGCCATTACACTACTAGGTGTACTCTATAGGCCACCGACTAGTAGGAAGGATATAGAGGAGCAAATTTGCAGAGAAATTACAGAGAGATGCAAGAACTATAGAGTAATGATAATGAGGGACTTCAATTATCCGAATATAGACTAGGATAGTGTAAAGGGCAGAGAGGGGGAAGAATTTCTGAAGCGTATTCAGGAGAACTTTCTTGATCAGTACTTTTCCAGCCCAATGAGGAAGGAGGATCTGGTTCTGGGGAATGAGGTGGGTCAGGTGAATCAGGTTTCAGTCAGGGAACATTAAGGGAACAGTGGTCATAGTATCATAAGGTTTAGGTTCACTATTGAAAAGGACAAGGAGCAAACTAGAGTCAAAATACTTAATTGGACGGGGGCCAATTTCAGTGGGTTGAAAACGGACCTGGCCCGGGTAAATTGGAATCAAAGATTGGCAGGCAAAACTGTAATTGAACAATGGGCTGCCTTTAAAGAGGAGATGGTTCGGGTACAGTCAAGGTACAAACCCACGAGGGGGAAAGGTAGGGCAACTAAAGCCAGAGCTCCCGGGATGACGAAAGAGATAGAGAGTAAGATAACGCAGAAATAAGGGGCGTATGACAGATGTCAGTTTGAGAATACAAGTGACAACCAGGCTGAATACAGAAATTTCAGAGGGGAAGTGAAAAAGGAAATAAGAGGCACAAAGAGAGAGTATGAGAATAGACTGGCAGCTAACATAAAAAGGAATCCAAAAGTCTTCTACAGGTGTATAAATAGTAAACAGGTAGCAAGAGCAGGGGTGGGGCCAAATAGGGACCAAAAAGGAGACCTACGCATGGAGGCAGAGGACATAGCTGAGGTACTAAATAAGTACTTTGCATCTGTCTTTACCAAGGAAGAAGATGCTGCCAAAGTCATAGTGAAAGAGGAGATAGTTGAGATATTGGATGGGATAACCCGCAACCTCTACCACCTAGAAGGACAAGGGCAGCAGGCGCATGGGAACACCACCACCTCCAAGTTTCCCTCCAAGTCACACACCATCCTGACTTGGAAATATATCGCCGTTCCTTCATCGTCGCTGGGTCAAAATCCTGGAACTCCCTCCCTAACAGCACTGTGGGAGCACCTTCACCACACGGACTGCAGCGGTTCAAGGCGGCAGCTCACCACCACCTTCTCAAGGGCAAATAGGGATAGGCAATTAATGCTGGCCTTGCCAGCGAAGCCCACATCCCATGAATGAATAAAAATAAATGAATTGATAGAGGAGCTACTAGAAAGGCTGGCTGTACTTAAAGTAGGTAAGTCACCAGGACTGGATGGGATGCCTCCTAGGATGCTGAGGGAAAGTAAAGGTGGAAATTGCGGAGGTACTGGCCATAATCTTCCAATCCTCCTTGGATACGGGGGTGGTGCCAGAGGACTGGAGAATTGCAAATGTTAAACCCTTGTTCAAAAAAGGGTGTAAGGATAAACCCAGCAACTACAGGCCATTCAGTTTAACCTCGGTGGTGGGGAAGCTTTTAGAAACGATAATCCGGGACAAAATTGACAGTCACTTGGACAAGTGTGGGTTAATTAGCAAAGCCACCACGGATTTGTTAAAGGCAAATCGTGTTTAACTAACTTGATTGAATTTTTTGATGAGGTAACAGAGAGGGTTGATGAGGGCAATGCAGTGGTGTACATGGACTTCCAAAAGGCATTTGATAAAGTGCCACATAATAGGCTTCCATAATAAGTTGAAGCCCATGGAATAAAAGGGACAGCGGCAGCATGGATACGGAATTGGCTCAGTGACAGGAAACCAAGAGTAGTGGTGAACGGTTGTTTTTCGGACTGGAGGAAGGTATACAGTGGGCTTCCCCAGGGGTCGGTACTGGGACCACTGTTAATCTTGATATATATTAACAATTTGGACTTGGGTGTGCAGGGCACAATTTCAAAATTTGCGGATGACACAAAACTTGGAAGTATAGTGAACAGTGAGGAGGATAGGGATAGACTTCAAGAGGACAGAGACAGGCTGGTGGAATGGGCGGACACGTGGCAGTTGAAGTTTAACGCAGAAAAGTGCGAAGCGATATATTTTGGTAGGAAGAACGCGGAGAGGCAATATAAACTGAAGGGTACAATTCTAAAGGGGGTGCAGGAATAGAGAAACCTGGGGGTATAAGTGCACAAATCATTGAAGGTGGCAGGACAGGTTGAGAAAGCAGTTAAAAAAGCATATGGGATCCTGGGCTTTATAAATAGAAATGAGAAGTCGCACAACACCAGGTTATAGTCCAACAGATTTATTTAAAATTACAAGCTTTCGGAGCTATCGATCGCCCCTTCTTCAGGTAAAGTTACAATGAGTCAATCTACAAAACTTCACAGAATATAAACACAGAAAAAGCAGAGATACAATCTTTCCTTACATCAAAGACACACCAAGAGCACAGCCAAGACAATGAGATGTGTCCCAGGGGGTCCAACGTGTCAAATCCTGCTGTCTGCATATCCTCTCCATATCCCTTCCTCTCTCTCCGTCCTTTTTGGGTTTGTTTTTTGGGTTTGTTTTTTAAAAACTGGAAAGACAGACAAATATTATAAATAGAGGCAGAGAGTACAAAAGCAAGGAAGTTATGATAAACCTTTATAAAACACTGGTTCAGCCACAACTGGAGTACTGTGTCCAATTCTGGGCACTGCACTTTAGGAAGGATGTGAAGGCTTTAGAGAGGGTGCAGAAAAGATTTACAAGTATGGTTCCAGGGACGAGAGACTTCAGTTACGTGGAGACTGGGGTTGTTCTCCTTAGAGCAGAGAAGATTGAGAGGAGATTTGATAGAGGTGTTCAAAATCATGAGGGGTCTAGACAGAGTAGATAGAAAGAAACTGTTACCATTGGCGGAAGGGTCGAGATCCAGAGGACATAAATTTAAGGTCAAAAGATCCAACGGCGACAGAGGAAAAACTTTTTTACGCAACGAGTGGTTATGATCTGGAATGCACTGCCTGGAAGGGTGGCGGAGGCAGATTCAATCGTGGTTTTCAAAAGGAAATTAGATAAGTACCCGAAGGAAAAAATAATACAGGGCTACGGGGAAAGGGCGGGGGATTGGGACTAGCTGAAGTGCTCTTGAAGAGAGCCAGCACAGGCTCGACAGGCCGAATGGCCTCCTACTGTGCTGTAATGATTCTATGATTCTAGCTTCTGTGCCAAGAAAAATGAAACACAAGAATTACTGAGTGAAAGAAACTTAAAGGATGCTGAAGTTTAATCTAAAATGCTGTCTTCCCTGATGAGAATGTGTTTTTTTTTAAGTTAATAATGATGTCACTAATGATTTCTGCTGTTTTAATAGATTTTTAATTCCTAAGAAGTTTTGAAGGTACAAAGACTTTGGAAAAAAAGTGAAGGGGAGTTTGGTTCTTTTCATTCAAACGTGAGGTGACGCAGGTGTGTGCATGTGACAATCTCTCACTCCGCCTTCTTATAAACCTGCAAAGAAGTTAACCCTTTCCGCTGACAGCTGTTTTTTAGTTCACAACACAACTTTTGTATTGCTGAATTAAAATGATACATTGGACATTATTAAATTTAAGTTTCTTAATTTTAAGTGGATATTTCCCCACAGTGACAGAAGGAAATTATGATTTGACAAATTAACCCCTTGGGCTCTTAAGCAGAGCCACAATGGATTCTCTGTTTTCTTTTCTTTTAAATAGTTGGTCACCGCATGAATACTGATGGCGCAGCAAGATATCGAGTAGGTTTAAGAATTCATCTGCAGACTTCGGCAGACATCAAATATCACAGCACGGTGATGATTTGGACTAAAGGCTTTGTCCTTCAAAAGCTCGGACTTAATCCATTCAGGATCATTGGTTGTCTTCCGAGACAGAGTGCTCGAGAAGGGGAGATATGGAAGTTACCCCCAAACTAATTGCAACTCGTCTGTCTCTAATGTGGAACCACCACCTAACACCACCGAACCTGGGCATCACTTACTTTTCAAACTGGAATTGCTAAGATAAATTGATGCGAGATGGGAAAATTTACCTTAAATTTAAGGGGATAATCAACTTTTCATTGAGAGCAAAGGAGAGCAGTGCAGTCTATGTGGTTCTTGGAAGAAAGATCTGGGGAAAATAAAAGGTCCTCCAAAATAGAGAACAAACAAACAAAATGCGTTAATAACTGGGACCAAGTGGGAGTGTTTGATCTATGTTTTAAAGATATTATGAGAATATTGTATTGGACGGTAAAGTTCCTCTAGGGCTCATGCCCCACTTAGGATGTGTCGAAGTTTTATATGCTGAGTAAGACTCTTAAAACATAGAATATCGTCAAAGAAAGGCTTTTACTAAAGTTTTACTTGTACAAGGGAAGGTTCTGACATAGTCAACTGCTATGTCAGAATGCTCCAAAATCTTACAGGATTTGAACATACTTTATACAAAAAAACACAGAACAGGCCACATGACATAGTGTTAAACATACTGATTACTGAGGCACAAACTTGTAAGTTATTGCATAGGCTTTCGTTAGAATAACGAGCAGAAATACCTTAAAGATCAAATAACTAGACCTTCGTTGTGGGATCCCTTTGTTCATTCTCGTTCATTCTCTATGTAACTCTAGTCTGTGGGCTGATGTTTTACCTTATCTCATCCTGAGCTTGTTAGAAACTAATTGATGCCTTGTTTTGCTAAGCTTTTCTAAGATAAGGAGTCCTGAGTTGTCTCCATCCTTGCAACCTATTAGAATGATTTACTTATACAGTGACTCCTACTGTCGGCCATTTTGAATTCCTTTTATTCTTTTCTCAGAAAGCCATTTTGTTTGTGTCTAAAAAGTAAACTGCACTTCTACAGATGCAAGATAGAAACAGGAAATTTTTCATTACACCACCAAATAGGAATTTTTCTAAAAATTATTTTTCTTAGGCAAAATGGAATAAATCAGGTACATTCTGGTGAATGTCAGGAAAGTGCAGGTGAGAATAGTAAATTGATCATTTTCTCTTGGAGATGTTTGCATTTTTGGCTAGGAACTTCCTAAACCATCCAAACTCCATTTGATAGCTTAGCCACTACCCGAGACATCTGGACCATGCAGGGGCAGATGAGCAAAAATCTCCCTTTTTGATGGATGGTTGGGCGTGAGCCAGTGATGGGACCAGTCGAGGTCCCATAGGTTTGAATTGAAAATAACGCTACAAGAAGGGGACCCCAGAAGGGGTTAAGCATAGAAGGCTTGAGAAGAATTCTGGGAATAATAGGAAACACTCAGAGGACAAGGCCAGGGGCACAGGCCAGAGGGTGTAGACATCTCGCCGCAACTTCTGCCCAAGGCATAACGGAGTAGTATAACTATTCATTATACCTTGTAAACTGCTGCTTAAGATACAGTAATTGTATTAATCCTTGCTTGTGCTGAATAAAGTTTAATCACTGCTACCAATACAGGTCAACATCAAATCATTTGAAATTGGAGTCCCCAAAAAGAGGTTCTTAACAGCCTCAGGATCAGAAAGTGTGCTTCACTCTTGTGATAGACTGCATTTTACAATCTGGACCAAGACTAGAGTCTATATTTGGCTGAGTCCCAGTAATTAATGGTCCAGATTTTGTGGTGGTAATCAATGTTTCCTTTAAGCTGCTTGGCCTCTGGAGCATCCACACAGCTGGCTTACTGGCTTTAAATGTAAAAAAAAACGCACATGCGCAAAATTTTGAATGGGCCGCACAGCCGGTTAAAGGGGCCGAGCGGCCTAAAAAAGAGAGTGCACATTGGTTGAAATGACGGTGAAACTGTCAGCGTTCACCATCAGTACCACTTTGAAACTGACAGCAACTTCAGGACTTTGCGCTTTGGAACTCACACATCAATTGAAATCACGTACAAGGACGAAAACATCCCCAATTACGCTGGAATATCGCTGTTAAATCACCAGCCCCCGCCACCACCGAAAAAATTAATCTTTGTTGAAAGCGGTGTAACTGGGTTTTTAACAGCGTATTGATTGTTGAACAACCGTTGTGGCCCTGAAAAACGAATTTTATTTTTGTGGAATGTCAAATTTTTCCATTAATATGATTAAGAATTACAAGTTTTTAATTTTAAAAAAAGTTTATGATATTTCAGCTTCTACCTTAATCCTATGTATATCTCCCAATCTTTATTTTGCTCTCTAAAATGTATAAAAAATAAATTACAATCTGTGCATTTTACTCCCTGGTTTGCTGTCTGTGAGAATTCTTCATTGTGATTGGCTGCTTAGCCAGCTTGATGACATGAATGTTGCTGGAAGCTGGAGATTCGCTTGATTTGGCGCAAGATTCAAACAAAGGTCGGGAGAGCTGAAATCAACACCACAGAGATTGCTCAATCTTTGTGTGCAGCATTCTTCGCGGTCAGCGCGTCGCTTCGCCGCTGACCGCATATTCCGGGCCAATATTTAATTAGTCCACTTTTAAATGTTAAAATGATTCTTTTTGGTCTTTTATAGCTTCCTTATCAAGGGTGAATAGCTTGTTCAGGAAACTGCTTCCAGCTGACTACAAGCTTTGCTTCGTTGATATAAGAAGACATCCAACCCAAAGTATTACAAAAGAAATGCTGCTTTGGAAAGAAATAAAAGACATCTTTTCAAGATGGGGCAAAGAAAAAGTCAACTCTCACCTCCAGAACTTGCTCACAGATTTGTAAATGACGATTGCCAAATGGTGGCAGACCAATACAGTCAAAATCAAAACCAATGTGATGATTCTTTCACAAAGCTGAAACACATTTACGACCTGTTGTATGCACATGAATGGTAGTAAAGGCAAAGCAACACATTGTTATATAAATTCATTAGAAAGGGATATTCAGATACCACCGATGTTTGTTTTGATTCCAAGGTGATAGCTGCCTGCTGTAGCTGGTTATTGTAATGAATCTAGTCAGCCAGAATGTTTATGTACGGTAGCTTATGATAATTCAGTCATTTTGTACTAACAATTTTATTATCCAATCACTTGAATTGAACTTTGTAAATAACACAGCAACATGGGAATTTAGTGTTAACAAAAGTTCAATTATCAGATTAGTTGAATTAATAGCAGACAGTATCTTTTCGGTATATGTACTATGTTAAGAATTCTGCATCTGCTGGTTGTGAATAAATTATTTGTGTGCACCAAGAAGCTGCAATGTGAATGCAGAAAAAAGTGCTCTTCTATATACAGGAGGACCGGGGACTACTGTGGCCCTCAGTTGACTTCCTGTTCCATGTGCCTTTACGCCTTCATTCAAGGTCTGTGAGATAGTGACAGAGCTACAGTTCAGTGCTGTTCCTGCACTTTTTTCTTGCTTTTCAGTAAGAGAGGCAACAGAAGACTATTCAGAGGCAGGACTAACCCAGCATCCCTATGGAAAATGAAAGAGCTGAGTTACCAAGGGCTATTGGTCCTATAGTTTTTTTTTTAATTCTCTTCCTGTTTGGTAAATATCTGGTCTCCACTTGATAACATGATTCTCTCAAATTTAGACTGATTTCACGACCTCTGGCTGTTGCAGTGACAGAGGGGCTAGCAAGCTTGTTCCATCTATCCGAATGTCCAGGATATGGGTTTGCGTTGAAGTGGCATGGGCTAATGCAGCTGGAATATCTTCAGCCTTCCTGGACTGATAATGGTGATCCTAGCAGAGAAGGAGGTACATATGTCTGACTTTTATTTTATTTTTTATATAAGCTGTTCAATTTTCTTCCAGATAGTAGCTGCAGACTTGCTATGCACTAGTTCAGGTATGTTTCACAAATCCAACCTGCAAGAATACTGCTTCCATTTTTTAACCAATCTTCCATAGGATCTTAGTTCCACCATACCATGAAGCAGCTGCATGTTAGCTTCATTTTTGGTCTTCATACATTTGCATCTGAATTAAAGTGGGTTGTAAACAATGTACTATTTGTCTTTATTCAATATTTTTTAATAATCATTTCAGGATGAGGGCGTCGCTGGCAAGACCAGCATTTATTGCCCATCCCTAATTGCCCTTGAGAAGGTGGTGGTGAGCCGCCTTCTTGAACCTCTGTAGTCCTTCTGGTGAAGGTACTCCCACAGTGCAGTTAGGGAGGGAATTCCAGGATTTTCACCCAGCGACGATGAAGGAACGGCGATATACTTCCAAGTCAGGATGGTACCTGCCACTTATCAGGTGGTGTTCCCATGCGTTTGCTGCCCTTGTCCTTCCAAGTGGTAGAGTTGCGGGTTTGGGAGGTGTTGCCGAAGAAGCCTTGGCGAGTTGCTGCAGTGCATCTTGAAGATGGTACACACTACGCCATTGGTGGAGGGAGTGAATATTTAAGATGGTGGATGGGGTGCCAATCAAGCGGGCTGCTTTGTCTTGGATGGTGTCGAGCTTCTTGAGTGTTGTTGGAGCTGCACTTGACCAGGCATGTGGAGAGCATTCCATCACACTCCGGACTTGTGCCTTGTAGATGGTGGAAAGGCTTTGGGGAGTCAGGAGGTGGGAATACCAAGCCTCTGACCTGCTCTCGTTGCCACAGTATTTATGTGGCTGGTCCAGTTAAGTTTCTTGTCAATGGTGACCACCAGGATGTTGATGGTGGGGGATTCGGCAATGGTAATGCCGTTGAATGTCAAGGGGCGGTGGCTAGACGCTTGCTTGTTGGAGATGTCATTGCCTGGCATTTGTGTGGTGCAAATGTTACATGCCACTTATCAGTCCAAGCCTGAATGTCGTTGGGTTTTGCTGCATGTGGGCATGGACTGCTTCATTATCTGAGGGGTTGCGAATGGTAGTGAACACTGTGCAGTTATCTGATGGGGCGGTAATTGGCCGGATGGGATTTGTCCTGCTTTTTATGGACAGGACATACCTGGGCAGTTTTCCACATTGTCGGGTAGATGATAGTGTTGTAGCTGTACTGGAACAGCTTGACTAGAGGAGCGGCTCGTTCTGGAGCACAAGTCTTCAGCACGACAGCCGGGATGTTGTCATAGCCCATAGCCTTTGCGCTCAGCCATTTCTTGATATCACGTGGAGTGAATCAAATTGGCTGAAGACTCTCATTGAACCAGGGTTGGCCCCTTGGACTTAATGGAGGCTGTGGCAGAGGAATGACCAGCGAGGGAGAGAGTAAGTACATTGCTGGGGACGAGGGAGTTTGAAAGCTGCCATTGTAAGTGACTTGGGGGCAGAGTTTTTTTCCCCAGAGGTGGACATAGAAGGAAGTGGGGTTGGAAAGGGGAGCTGGGTGCAAATGGTGAAGGATACAAGAAAGTGAAGAGTGATCACCTTGTCTGTTTAAATGAACAATTGGTACATCATTTTAAAAATGTTATTGCTGTTACGGAAAGTTTCCTGAATCTGTGTTTATAGAAGGCACTAGTCGATCTCCCATGATGTTCCTCTTGCTACATCTGCACTGTTTTATAATGACAGGGTCATTATTATCATGTCTTACATAATGTATTTTCTAACAAGGGCAGTTCTTAATTGCCTTTTCCGAATAAGCCTAAAGGGGCTGCTTTGAGGAAATCTGGGCTTTTAAGTGGAGCTTTGTTTAATGTTAAAAAATTCATTCATGGAATTTGGGCGTCGCTAGCCAGGCCAGCATTTATTGCCCTTGAGAAGGTGGTGGTGAGCCGCCTTACAACTGAGCGGCTTGCTAGGCCAGTTCAGAGGGTAGTTAAGAGTCAACCACATTGCTGTGGGTCTGGAGTCACATATAGGCCAGACCAGGTAAGGACGGCAAATTTCCTTCCCTAAAGGACATTAGTGAACCAGATGGGTTTTTACAACAATCCGGTAGTTTTTTTATGATCACCATTACTGATATTAGCTTTTTATTCCAGATTTATTTAATTAACTGAATTTAAATTCCCCCAGCTGCCGTGGTGGGATTTGAACTCCCGTTCTCTGAATCATTAGTCCAGGCCTCTGAATTACTAGTCCAGTAACATAACCACTATGCTACTGTCCCTGCCTCAACTCATCTGCTGCTAAAACCCTCACCCATGCCTTTGTTACCCCTAGACTTGACTATGCCAATGCTCTCCTGGCTGGCCTCCCATTTTCCACCCTACATAAACTTGAGCTCATCCAAAACTATGCTGCCCGGATCCTAACTCGCACCAGGTCCCTTTCACCCACCATCCCTGTGCACACTGACCTACATTGGCCCCCAGGTTAGCAGGGTGGGCAGATAGATAGCAGAAAAAAATAGAGTAACATACTTTGGAAATAAGAAAAAAGAAAGGAGATAAAGCGTAAGAAACAAAGTAAAGTAGAAGGACCTTCATGGGCAAATGTCAAACAAAATCCTTGGTATTAAGTGCTGGACTCTTTTGCTGACACATCGCTCCCCGCTGGTCCAGCAGGGCCCTTTAATCAGGGGAGGGAGGCCTGTAATACAACGGTGCTACGTGCCGACGCGCTTGGCACTGTTGCACGTAGCGCTGCAATATTGAATGGTAGCGCCACAAGAGGGAGGAGGAGCGCTTCCAGTAGCGCCCCGCCTCCTTCTTGGGGCGCCACCACTCAATTTACGGCACAGGGGTGCTAACTTTTTCGGGGCGCTAAAAGTAGCGCTGCGGCGAAGTTAGCGACCCAATTTTCCCCCCGTTATATTTAAAGGACTGAAAGTGAATGCGACACACTGAAAAAGGAACTAAAATATACATTAAGGTAATTTGCAGACGTTCATTTACTTATATCAGTATCCACCCACTGTCTTACATCCATTGGGGGTGCAGTCATATCATCCAACTTGTACAGAATATTTGTTGGGGCTTTCTCTGCATCTTTGATCACACCAACCACAGTTACCTAAGGAAAGGAAACCCTCTCATTACAATCTGTACATCCCGCCATAAGATTAAGCAACAAACTACAGGGGAAAAAATTAAACCAACAAAATGAAAAACACAAGCCACAGAGGCGGTCACAATTTTAAGTGCAAAAATATTTAAGAAGCATCACCCATGATCAGGAAGTACTTGCTGTGGCCAAACCTCAGAATCTTACAGCACAGAAAGACACCATTCTATGTTGACTCTCAAAGGGCAATCCAGAGTCCCATTTCCCTCCCCATAACTTTGTAAATTTTATTTTTCAAATACTTATCCACTTCACTTTTAACACCTATTCAGGGCTCTGCTACCACCCCACTTTAGGTAGGACATTTCATATCCAAATAACTGCAAAAAACCTTTCTGACTTTTCTTTAAAGCAGATTAGCAAATAGAAGTCTTTTCACATTTGGTGATGGGGTATATCATAGATTAAATTTTACACCCTCATCTGAACCAAAATAGCACAGCATCTCATTCAGCTGATAGTTGTTTATCGTCCCCCATTTAAGGGAGGCAGAAAAGAGATTCTCAACAAGCCACAAAAAATGTCATCCACATCAAACGGACTTGACACCCACAAAATCTCATCTAAAATAGAGGTTTATTTTCAGGTAGAACATAGTGTTGAATTGCTCACTCACCTGAGACAACTCCACCTCTCCAACTCTGAAAATTTCCTCCGTTTGAGTAGCAGACATTAGCTGTGACACTGTACAAGGAACTATTTGCTGGGCCCGTGATCTCTGACAGAAGAAAAATAAAGTTAACCCTGCAAGACTCTGGCTCAGCACATCCCTTATTACTTGTTTACAGAGCAAAAAAGCAGTTAGTGTAATCACATAAAAGGAGATGGCTATTTACATATTGTTTGAAAATACTGTGTGATAGTACTGCTTGTGTCACTTACTGATCAGTTTTAACAATTTGTCACACTTTTTCCAAGATCAACTTTTATTTTTGAAATGTAATTGTGCAAATGTTCACAAAGCCTGCTGCAGTATTTGCATACAGCTTTATCACAAGGCAGCTCATGCTGTTCCTCCTCCAAATTGTCAAAAATCAACAAAAAATGCCAATCGAAAAGTAGCAGAGGCTTCAGAACAAAACTCTTGCATGCTTTTTTTGATCAGGTAAAATATATAACAGCGAAAAGTGAAGAAAAATAACTTACAAAATAGATTTTAAAAATAGCACGAACAGAAATAAGATACAGTACATCACACAGGGTTGCCATTAGTATTTAAACAAGACCAACAGAAATTTCTACATTTTGGAGAAAAGGGTATGTGCGTTTTTGCCACCCAATTTTATACTGCATCTCATGAGCGGAATTGTAGTGATGAATATTTTGGCCCTGTACTTACAGTTTTTCTGTCACTCTGGCTGCCCCCAGCTGGTGAGCCAAATCCTCCAGGTGACTGCATGTAGCCCCCACCTCCTGCACCAGTATCTCCAATACCTCCATAGTTACCATCAAAAGAAGCTAGTAAATGGGGTTAGAGGTCAACCGCAGAACCAAAACATAATACAGCTACGTACAGGACCTGTCAGCACGAGCTAACTATCCAGTTTTCTTTTCTTTCCGAATGGGATTTTCCACCCTGCATGGATCACCCAAATATAAACCCAATAATAATTACCTTCCTTAAACACTATGGGCTGGATTTTCATTGACCCGTGGAGGCGGGTTTGGAGGCGTGTGGGGGGTTAAAATTGCGAAAACTGGCGGGCGGGCACAAGTCCGCCTCCATCCCGCCTCCACGCAATTTTCATTAAATCGTGTCTGCTGGTCCCGACTCCGTCCCACCTTTAAGAGGCGGGATAGGCTGTTAAGGCCCTTAACAAGCACTAAATTGGCTCTATAATGCCATTTTGAAAGGCCTTTGTGATTTTAACCCTTGATCTACGTGAAGCACGCCTGTTCTGAACCATGATTGTGAAACCTGGTGGGAGCACATTTGGATAGCTGACTATCAGCTGCAGGTCCACTATTACAACGGAGATGTGATGAAGGTAGTAGTACTATTAGGTCTGAAAGTCGCCTCTGATGCTGCTGCATTCAATGTCTTCAGAGACTGCCTGGCCTTTGCTGTGAGGTGAGAGGACCTAGCTGCAAAAAAAAATCTCTTTTCTCTCTCTCTCTCTCTCTCATTTTACATCCAGGTCCTCTCACAGCAAAGGCTAGGCAGTCTCTGACCTGCAAAGCAGCAGCAATGATGACATCATCAGAGGCGACTTTCAGACTGAAACCACTAATTGGGTCATGGGTTCCCACATGCTGGAACTCAATTGCCCAATTAGGTGAAAATTGCATCAATCTCCCACATCCAATTGCAGTCGGGTGGATAGCACAAAATGCGGATGACACGACCCCAACCCACCCCAGTATCAAAATCCAGCCCTATATATGCCACCAAATCTAAACAGAATAATGTTCCATGCACAAGATATTTCCCTCTTGTTTTGTAAATGTTTTGGTCAAAAACTAAAATAGCCCATAATTTTGTTGTGGTTGTTGTAGGCCAATTAGCTTAGCCCCAGGACATCGCTGCAGGAGTTCCTCAGGGCAGTGTCCTAGGCCCAACCATCTTCAGCTGCTTCAGCAATGAAATTCCCTCCATCGTAAGGTCAGAAGTGGGGATGTTCCCTGATGATTGCAGAATGTTGAGTTCTATTCGTAACTTCTCAGGTAATGAACCAGTTCGTGCCCGCATGCAGCAAGACCTGGACGACATTCAGGCTTGGGCTGATAAGTGGCAGGTAACATTTGCGTCACGTAAATGCCAGGCAATGACCGTCTCCAACAAAAGAGAGTCTAACTACCGCCCCATGACATTCAACGGCATTAGCATTGCCGAATCCCCCACCATCAACATCCTGCGGTCACCATTGACCAGAAACATAAATACTGTGGCTACAAGAGCAGGTCAGAGGCTGGGTATTCTGCAACGTGTCTCACCTCCTGACTCCCCAAAGCCTTTTCACCATCTACAAGGCAAAAGTCAGGAGTGTAATGGAATACTCTCCACTTGCCTGGATGAGTGCAGCTCCAGCACTCAAGAAGCTCAACACCATCCAGGACAAAGCAGCCCGCTTGATTGGCACCCCATCCACCACCTTAAACATTCACTCCCTCCACCACCGGCATACCGTGGCTGCAGTGTGTACCAGCTACAAAATGCACTGCAGCAACTCACCAAGGCTTCTTCGACAGCACCTCCCAAACCCGCAACCTCCACCACCTAGAAGGACAAGGACAGCAGGCAAATGGGAACATCATCACCTCCAAGTTCCCCTCCAAGTCACACACCATCCTGAATTGGAAATATATTGCCGTTCCTTCATCGTCGTTGGGTCAAAATCCTGGAACTCCCTCCCTAACAGCACTGTGGGAGTACCTTCACCACACGGACTGCAGCAGTTCAAGGCGGCGGCTCACCACCACCTTCTCAAGTGCAATTTGGGATGGGCAATAAATACTGGCCTTGCCAGCGACGGCCACATCCTGTGAATTCATAAAAAAAACTAAAACATCCCGTAATTTCCTAATAACGTCAACAAAAGATTTCAAAATCCAGAGAAGTGATGGCACATACGTTGACAAGTGTTTTGAGAAACCCGGAGATAAAATTTTGGTTCAAATCACGAGGCAAATGAGAGTTGAGAAAGGAATTTCTTCAAACTTTAGACTTCAAATATGTAGAATGATCTGCTACAATCTGCAGTTAACATAGACTCTGCTGAACCATTCAGATTGAGTGAAATAGACCAAAATGTGATCTGGAGACGATAGCCATTCCACCAGCACAGCACTGTGTGTGAGAAACATGGTGGAATGAGAAAGGGCAGGAGGAGGAATAATCTCAACGAGTGGGACAAGAATCGGCATCCAGGCGCCAAGCCAAGTAAGGCCGAGGATATCAACAGGTTAATCCACAATTAGTTCATCATGGTACAGGACATATTCACTGGAGAGCAGGTGTTTTGAAGGCAAGTGGAAAGGGTAGAGGATCACCTGTTATTTATCCAAGAGAAAAAGGGGATGGGCTTGCAACTGACTTCTAAAAAGAGGGGAAGTTAATGTCGTTTTCGCAGTGAGATGCAACTTGGGAAACTTTCAATTTTCATGATAGTCAACAAAATCCATATTGTGGCTTCAGTTACATAAAAGTATTATTTTTACATGTAACTATTTTTAAATTATTTTTTATTGTGTGATTTATTTTAACAAAAACCACACCCTCCCCTCCACTTCCACTCCACTCACTGGCCTCCATGCTCAAAATCCCCGCCCGCCCTCAGCCAATCGCCGACACGGATTTTAGGGGGGTGGGGGGGGGGGGGGTGCCCAGGATTGTTTCCCCGCCCCCGCTTGAAGTACATGTTTGCCATCATGTGGCCAATGATTGGCTTGGAATAGTGAAGCTAGATTGGCAGCTGCCATTTTTAGTACTGGCGGGGCAGTTGCCCTTAGTTTCTTTTCTAACTTTTTATGAGTTGTGAATATTTGCATTTTATGAAGCTATTCTACATATCGGAGTACATTCATACAAATAATTTATGAAGCTATAATGCGCAAAAAATGTATTTGTATCAAATTTATATTTTAAACTTGGAAAGAATGAAGGAAGAAAGATTTGCATTTATATAGTACCTTTAACAACCTCAGGGCATCCCAAGGCGCTTTACAGCCAATTTTTCTTATTCATTCACGGGATGTGGGCGTCGCTGGCAAGGCCAGCATTTATTGCCCATCCCTAATTGCCCTCGAGAAGGTGGTGGTGAGCTGCTTCTTGAACCCCTGCAGTCCGTGTGGTGAAGGTACTCCCACAGTGCTGTTAGGGAGGGAGTTCCAGGATTTTGGCCCAGCGACGATGAAGGAACGGCGATAAATTTGCAAGTCAGGATGGTGTGCGACTTGGAAGGGAACATGGAGGTGGTGGTCTTCCCATGCGCCTGCTGCCCTTGTCCTTTGAGGTGGTAGAGGTTGTCATAAATCGCAAGTAACAACTCAGGAAGTACTACTGGGTGGCCAGCTGGGGCGCCGTCCAGGGAGTATAAATACTCAGGAATGGGCCCACCTTGGGCAGAGACAATCTGGAAACAGGAAGCTAGTGACTGCTAACTAGACCGCCATGTTTTGTTACAAGTTGATTAAAGCCTTGCTTTATGTTCAAGTGCGTAGTGAGTCTTTATTACGTCAGAGGTCGTGGGTTTGGGAGGTGCTATTGAAGAGGCCTTGGCGAGTTGCTGCAGTGCATCTTGTAGATGGTACACACTGCAGCCACGGTACACCGGTGGTGGAAGGAGTGAATGTTTAAGGTGGTGGATGGGATGCCAATCAAGTGGGCTGCTTTGTCCTGTATGGTGTCGAGCTTCTTGAGTGTTGTTGGAGCTGCACTCATCCAGGCAAGTCTACAATATCCCATCACACTCCTGACATGGACTGGTTCATTATCTGAGGAGTAGCGAATGGAACCGAACATCCCACTTATGAACTTGTGATGGAAGAAAGGTCATTGATCAAGCAGCTTAAGATGGTTGGACCTAGGACACTGCCCTGAGGAACTCCTACAGCGATGTGCTGGGGCTGAGATGATTGGCCTCCAACAACCACAACCATCTTCCTTTGTGTTAGGTATGACTCCAGCCAGTGGAGAGTTTTCCTCTTGATTTGTATTAAATACATTTTAAAGTGTACTCACTGTTGTAATGTAGGGAAAGCGGCAGCCAATTTGCACAACTATCTCACTGGGGTTCTGGGTTTAAGTCCCGCTCTAGAGACTTGACCACAAAAGTCTAGGCTGACACTCCAGTGCAGTACTGAGGGAGTGCTGCACTGTCGGAGCTGCCGTCTTTCAGATGAGACGTTAAATTGAGGCCCCGTCTGCCCCCGCAGGTGGACGTAAAGATCCCATGGCACTATTTCAAAGAAGAGCAGGAGAGTTACCCCTCATGTCCTGGGCAATATTTATCCCTCAACCAACATCACTGAAACAGATTATTTGGTTATTGTCAAATTGCTATTTGTGGGAGCTTGCTGTGAGCAAATTGGCTGCCGCATTTCCCTACATTGCAAAAGTGACTACACAAAGTACAACATAATGGGATGCTTTTACGTCAACTTGTTGGGCGGGAAACCTACAGGATCAGGGGCAAAGCTGGTTTTACACCCCGCCCAATTTCACTCTCCATTGAAGTCAATGGAAAGAAATATTGGGCAGGATGTAAAACCAGTGTTCCACCCAATCCCGTGGGTTTCCAGCCCAACGAGCTGTTAAACTGACCCCCATATATGGTGTGCAGAGGTTTAAATCACTAGGACCATTCTCAAACAGTATCTCAGAAACTAACTGTATGATGAACAACAGTAGCTGGAAGGCAATTTCTGAAAATGTCACCCAGCCTGGCATCAGTGAAGCACATCTGCTTCCTCCCTAACCTACTGAGGAGCTCTGTGAAGACGACAAGGTAGCTCGAGCATTTCAAACTCAGGCAATGGAACAGATAAAGGGGTTTAATACTTCAGCAACAACAATCACTTGTATTTATATAGCGCCTTTAAAATAGTAAAACTTCACACCAAAACTGCTGCTTTCCAGTTAGGGATTTTTGTATTAAATTCAGAAACCAAGGTAAAGGGTCAAAGACCTTAAAGCAGAACATCACCAAAGTTGAAAACAGGAAGAGAAGTTGAGGTAACTCAGGAACTAATGATTAGGTGAAGCCGAGCTTGAGTTTTTAATGGCTGAATATTAGAGAAGAAAAAAAAGACTGAGAGGGGTCATGAGTTACACAGTTTTGAGGTTATTGGAAAGAAAGTGGGAGATGGCGCAATGAGTTTTGATTTCAATGCAGTGAGGATGTAGGGAAGAGGGTAGGACAGTGTATTTGCAGCTTCAAAGGGACAAGAGGAAGTTCAGAGGAGGACTGACTGTAGTGTTGGTTAACTAGGGAAAGACAAGGAAGGTTCTGATGGAGACAGGTTAAAGCTTGAGGTGAGAGAGGGGTCACAAATCATGTACAGTGAGTGAAGGCAGTCGTATCCATTTCAAGTAACTCCCATCTTAAAGACCAAATAAAATTAATGACAAATGAATAGACCCCCAACTAGTAAAGCAAATCCTAACTCAGAAGCATTCAAAAAGAGAATGGTATACTAACTTGGGGCAGGAGAAAAATGAAAATGTTCAGCACAAGTCCTAAATGAAGTCCTCTTACACTGTTCCAACGAAGCTCAACGTAAGCTCGAGGAACAGCACCTCATCTTTCGATTCTTTGAGGACATAACGTACAGGGTGGATAAAGGGGAACCAGTGGACATAGTGTATTTAGACTTCCAGAAGGCATTCGACAAGGTGCCACATAAAAGATTATTGCTCAAGATAAAAAATCACTGGATTGGGGGTAATATTCTGGCATGGGTGGAGGATTGGTTATCTAACAGGAAGCAGAGAGTTGGGATAAATGGTTCATTCTCGGACTGGCAACCAGTAGCCAGTGGTGTTCCGCAGGGGTCGGTGCTGGGTCCCCAACTCTTTACAATCTATATTAACGATTTGGAGGAGGGGACCGAGTGTAACATATCAAAGTTTGCAGATGATACAAAGATGGGAGGGAAAGTAGAAAGTGAGGAGGACATAAAAAACCTACAAGGGGATATAGGCAGGCTGGGTGAGTGGGCGGAGATTTGGCAGATGCAATACAATATTGGAAAATGTGAGGTTATGCACTTTGGCAGGAAAAATCAGAGAGCAAGTTATTATCTTAATGGCGAGAAACTGGAAAGTACTGCAGTACAAAGGGATCTGGGGGTCCTAGTGCAAGAAAATCAAAAAGTTAGTATGCAGGTGCAGCAGGTGATCAAGAAGGCCAACGGAATGTTGGCTTTTATTGCTAGGGGGATAGATAATGGCCCGAAAATTAGACCTAATACGCGAGAGTATGCACTGTGTACTCTCACGTATTAGTTCCAGAATTGCCGGTTTCCTGCATGCACTGCGCATGCGCGGGAAACCGGCACTTCGTGTATTGCAAAGGGGGCGGTTCCTAAGTGAACCGCGTGCACGCTACAAGTTGCGCGCACGCAGTGCACTTAGTTTTTTTTTCAGGTTTGAACGCGCAGGTAAGTGGTGAAGATTTTACACATAAAGAAAGCAGGTGTAGGACCCCCTTTTAACAAGGTAAGTAGTTAATTAAGTGTTATTTAAAAAAAATTTCAACAGGTTTATCTTTTTTAGAGACTTTAAAGAAAGGTGAGTTTATTTTTATAACTTTTAAAAAGATTTTAAATTTTTTCAAAAATTTAATTTTTTGTTTAAAGTGGTTAATTTATTTAACTATAGTTATTTTATTAATGTGATGGCTTTTTTAAAAAATTTAATTGAGGTTTAGCTGTTCTTTTGGGGGCTTGTAGTATTCATAGCTTTGACAGCCCTTGCTGTCAAAACTATGAATGAAAGATGGTGTGCTGCCATTGGCTCTAACTGAATCACGTGATCCCAGAGCTCGCACGAACTAATTGCACCTCTGGGACACGCAAGCACTGCACGCTGGCAACAGGGAGAGGCCCTGAAACTGAAGTTCGTGTGGGCCCGAAACAAAAAGGTAGGCGTGGAGTGCGATATCGCGGGGAATCCTTACCCCCGCGGGAACCATCGATGTTTAATTTCTGGCCCTATAAAAACAGGGAGGTATTGCTGCAGTTATATAAAGGTATTGGTGAGACCGCACCGGGAATACTGCATACAGTTTTGGTGTCCATACTTAAGAAAAGACATACTTGCTCTCGAGGCAGTACAAAGAAGGTTCACTCGGTTAATCCCGGGGATGAGAGGGTGGACATATGAGGAGAGGTTGAGTAGATTGGGACGCTACTCATTGGAGTTCAGAAGAATGAGAGGCGATCTTATTGAAACATATAAGATTGTGAAGGGGCTTGATCGGGTGGATGCGGTAAGGATGTACCCAAGGATGGGTGAAACTAGAACTAGGGGGCATAATCTTAGAATAAGGGGCTGCTCTTTCAAAACTGAGATGAGGAGAAACTTCTTCACTCAGAGGGTAGTAGGTCTGTGGAATTTGCTGCCCCAGGAAGCTGTGGAAGCTACATCATTAAATAAATTTAAAACAGAAATAGACCGTTTCCTAGAAGTAAAGGGAATCAGGGGTTACGGGGAGCGGGCAGGAAATTGGACATGAGGCTGAGTTCGGATCGGTCGAGGCCCTGTGGGTGGCTGAGCGGGCCCAGGGGCTGAGTGGCCGGGTCCTGCTCCTACTTCTTGTGTTCTTCAGATTTGAGGTTAGGATCAGATCAGCCATGATCTTATTGAATGGCGCAGCAGGCTCGAGGGGCCGATTGGTCTACTCCTGCTCCTATTTCTTATGTTCTTATGATTCAGCACTTTACAGCCTTCTGGACTCAACACTGAGTTCAACAATTTCAGACCATAACCTCTGCCCCTATTTTTTCAGGCAGCAGCTGTTGATGATTCTGCCATCCCCATTTGCAACATTTAACCACTCCTGCTTTCCACCCAATCACAGACCATCCCTTTTGTTCTCTCCTCCCCTCCCCCGCTTTCCTCATCTCCCCTGCATGGTCCCAATGTCTCAGGTGGCCAGGCTATCAAATGCAGTTTTTTTATTTTATTGTTCAGTATAGGCAATGACACAAACATCTCCAAGAGAAAGCTTATCAATTTGCTTCACTTCCCTGACTTTCACAAGAATGTACATTAATGCCAGATTGCACCCAGGTGATTTATGCCAATTCACGTAATTTTTCTGTTTTCATCTTATATCCTCACTCACTTCCTCTCATTCAATTTTATACTGTATTCACCATTTCATTCATGAGCCCCGGAGGAACTTTACTGTCTAATACAATAGTATCAGAATATCTTTAAAATATAGATCAAACATTCCCACTTAGTCCAAGTTATCAACACATTTTTGTTCATTCTGCTTAAACTCTTATTGGACTTTTTATTCCCCAAAATGTGCCAGAGAGCAATTCAGTCTGCAAGATGAGGGATGTTAGTTACCTTTAATACAACAGTCTCCCCCAAAAAACTTCTTTCTGAATACATAGTTTGGATGGAACCACGTAGACTGGACCTTTTCAAAAAAATAAAATTTGATTCTCCCCTTAAATTTCAGATAAATTTCCCTTCCAGAGTGCTTGAACAACGACTCATCAATTTATCGAATACATTTTAATTTCACAAACAAATTATGCCCAGGCTTTGTGATTTTATAAAGAAGACAAAAGTAACAATTGCGTTTGGATGCAAGTCGTTTATCTTCCCCTTTGAGCAATGTGTCTTGGAAATAACAAACGATCCCAATAGGTTAAAGTCTTAAGTCCAATTTTGTCACCATGCTGCGACATTCGATGTCTGCAGATAAATTCTTAAAACTGCAGGATCTCTTGCTATGCCATCAACCTCCATATGCTGCTGAACTAGAAATCCAGAGGCCTGGAATAATGATCTGGAGACGTGAGTTGAAATCCCACCATGGCAGCTGGGGATTTTAAATACAGTTAATTAAATAAATCTGGAATAAAAAGCTAATATCAATAATGAAACTATCGGATTGTCGTAAAAACCCATCTGGTTCACTCATGTTCTTTCAGGAAGGAAATCTGCCGTCCTTACCTGGTTTGGCCTATATGTGACTCCAGACCCACAGCAATGTGGTTGACTCTTAACTGCCCTCTGAAATGGCCTAGCAAGTCACTCAGTTGTAACAAACCACTACGAATAAAACCTCAAACTCGGCACCGGCTACGGACACGACAGCAGCACACCCAGCCCAGTCAACCCTGCAAAGTCCTCCTCACCAACATCTGGGGACTTGTGCCAAAATTGGGAGAGCTGTCCCACAGACTAGTCAAGCAACAGTCTGACATAGTCATACTCACAGAATCATACCTTTCAGCCAATGTCCCAAACTCCTCCATCACCATCCCTGGGTATGTCTTGTCCCACCGGCAGGACAGACCCACCAGGGGGGGGCAGCACAGTGGTATACAGTCGGGAAGGAGTAGCCCTGGGAGTCCTCAACATTGACTCTGGACTCCATGAAGTCTCATGGCTTCAGGTCAAGCATGGGCAAGGAAACCTCCTGCTGATTACCACCTACGGCCCTCCCTCAGCTGATGAATCAGTACTCCTCCATGTTGAACACCACTTGGAAGAAGCACTGAATGTACGCTGGGTGGGGGACTTCAATGTCCATCACCAAGAGTGACTCGGTAGCACCACTACTGACCGAACTGGCCGAGTCCTGAAGCACATAACTGCCAGTCTGGGCCTGCGACAGGTGGGGAGAGAACCAACACGAGGAAAAAAACCTACTTGACCTCATCCTCACCAATCTACCTGTCGCAGATGCATCTGTCCATCACAGTATTGGTAGCAGTGACCACCACACAGTCATTATGGAGATGAAGTCCCGTCCTCACACTGAGGACACCCTCCATCGTGTTGTGTGGCACTACCACCGTGCTAAATGGGATAGATTTAGAACAGATCTAGCAGCTCAAAACTGGGCATCCATGAGGCGCTGTGGGCAATCAGCAGCAGCAGAATTGTCTTCCACCACAATCTGCAACCTCATGGCCCAGCATATCCCTCACTCTACCATTACCATCAAGCCAAGGGACCAACCCTGGTTCAATAAGGAGTATAGAGAGCATGCCAGGAGCAGCACCAGGTGTACCTAAAAATGAGGTGCCAACCTGGAGAAGCTGCAACACAGGGCTACGTGCATGCTAAAAAACGGAAGCAGCATGCTATAGACGGGGCTAAGCAATCCCATAATCAACAGAAAATAAGGAGAAAAGCAAAAGTGGAAGGCAGAGAAATCAAGGGCGTAAATCAAACAGGGCCACAGTAAATAATAATTCTAAAAGGACTAAGAGTGTTAAAAAATCAATCCTGAAGGCTTTGTGTCTTAATGCGATGAGCATTCGTAATAAGGTGGATGAATTAGCTGCGCAAATAGATGTAAACGGATATGATATAATTGGGATTACGGAGACATGGCTCCAGGATGACCAAGTCTGGGAATTCAACATCCAGGGGTATTCAATATTCAGGAAGGACAGGAAAAAAGGAAAAGGAGGTGGGGTAGCATTGCTGGTTAAAGAGGAGATTAACACAATAGTAAGGAAGGATATTAGCTCTGATGATGTGGAATCTGTATGGGCAGAGCTGAGAAATACCAAGGGGCAGAAAACATTAGTGGGAGTTGTATACAGACCCCCAAACAGTAATGCTGAGGCTGGGGATGGCATTAAATGGGAAATTAGAGATGCGTGCAATAAGGGCACAGCAGTTATCATGGGTGACTTTAATTTACATATAGATTGGGCTAACCAAATTAGTAACAATACTGCGGAGGAGGAATTCCTAGAGTGTATACGGGATGGTTTCCTGGACCACTATGTCGAGGAACCAACTAGAGATCAGGCCATCTTAGACTGGGTATTATGTAATGAGAAAGGATTAATTAGCAATCTTGTTGTGCGAGGCCCCTTGGGGAGGAGCGATCATAATATGATAGAATTCTTCATTAAAATGGAGAGTGAAGTAGTTGACTCAGAGACTAGGGTCCTGAATTTAAATAAAGGAAACTACGATGGTATGAGGCACGAGTTGGCTAGGATGGATTGGGGAACGTTACTTAAAGGGTTGACGGTGGATAGGCAATGGCAAACATTTAAAGATCGCATGGATGAACTACAAAATTTGTTCATCCCTGTTTGGCATAAAAATAAAACAAAAAAGGTGACTCAACTGTGGCTAACAAGGGAAATTAGGGATAGCATAAGATCCAAGGAGGGAACATATAATTTGGCCAGAAAAAGCAGCAAACCTGAGGATTGGGAGCAGTTTAGGATTCAGCAAAGGAGGACAAAGGGATTAATTAAGAGGGGGAAAATAGATTATGAGAGTAAGCTTGCAGGGAACATAAAAACTGACTGTAAAAGCTTCTATAGATATGTGAAGAGAAAAAGATTGGTGAAGTCAAGTGTAGGTCCCTTGCAGACAGAATCAGGGGAATTTATAATGGGGAACAAAGAAATGGCAGACCAATTAAATACATACTTTGGTTCTGTCTTCACAAAGGAGGACACAAATAACCTCCCAGAGATGTCGGGGAACATAGGGTCTAATGAGAGGGAGGAATTGAATGAAATCAGTATTTGTAGGGAAATGGTGTTAGGGAAATTGACGGGATTGAAGGCCGATAAATCCCCAGGGCCGGATAATCTACATCCTAGGGTACTTAAGGAAGTGGCCCTCGAAATAGTAGATGCATTGCTGGTCATCTTCCAAAATTCTATAGACTCTGGAATAGTTTCCATGGATTGGAGGATAGCTAATGTAACCCCACTATTTAAAAAAGGTGGTAGAGAGAAAACGGGGAATTATAGACCGGTAAGCCTGATATCGGCAGTGAGGAAAATGCTGGAGTCTATTATAAAAGATGTAATAGCAGAGCACTTGGAAAACAGTGACAGGATCAGACAAAGTCAACAAGGATTTACAAAAGGTAAATCATGCTTGACTAATCTACTGGAATTTTTTGAGGATGTAACTGGTAGAATAGATAAGGGAGAACCAGTGGATGTGGTGTATTTGGACTTTCAGAAGAATTTCGATAAGGTCCCGCATAAGAGATTAGCGTGCAAAGTTAAAGCACATGGGATTGGGGTAAATACTGTCTTGGATAGAGAACTGGTTGGCAGACAGGAAGCAAAGAGTTGGAATAAACGGGTCTTTTTCCGAGTGGCAGGCAGTGACTAGTGGGGTACCGCAGGGATCGGTGCTAGGACCCCAGCTATTCACAATATATATATATAAATGATCTAGACGAGGGAATCAGATGTAATATCTCCAAGTTTGCAGATGACACAAAGCTGGGTGGGCGTGTGTGCTGTGAGGAGGATGCAGAGAAACTCCAGTATGATTTGGACAGGTTGGGTGATTGGACAGATGCATGGCAAATGCAGTATAATGTGGATAAATGCGAGGTTATCCACTTCGGTGGCAAAAACAGGAAGACAGATTATCTGAATGGCAATAGATTGGGAAAAGGGGAAGTGCAATGAGACCTGGGTGTCCTTGTGCACCAGTCGCTGAAGGTAAGCATGCAAGTGCAGCAGACGGTTAAGAAGGCAAATGGTATGTTGGTCTTCATAGCGAGAGGATTCGAGTACAGGAGCAAGGAGGTCTTGCTGCAGTTGTACAAGGCCTTGGTGAGACCACACCTTGAGTATTGTGTGCAGTTTTGGTCACCTTATCTGAGGAAGGATGTTCTTGCCATGGAGAGAGTGCAGCGAAGATTCACCAGACTGATACTGGGATGGCAGGAATGACGTATGAGGAGAGATTGGGTCGATTAGGCTTATATTCGCTAGAGTTTAGAAGAATGAGAGGGGATCTCATTGAAACTTATAAAATTCTAACAGGACTAGACAGACTAGATGCAAGAAGGATGTTCCCGATGGCGGGGGAGTCCAGAACCAGGGGTCACAGTCTAAGGATAAGGGGTAAGCCATTTAGGACTGAGATGAGGAGGAATTTCTTCACCCAGAGAGTGGTGAACCTGTGGAATTCCCTACCACACAAGGCAGTTGAGGTCAATTCATTAAATATATTCAAGAAGGAGTTAGATATATTTCTAAAGGCTAAAGGGATCAAGGGATATGGGGAGAAAGCAGGGACAGGATACTGAATTTGGATGATCAGCCATGATCTCATTAAATGGCGGAACAGGTTCGAGGGGCCGAATGGCCTACTCCTGCTCCTATCTTCTATGTTTCTATGTTTCCATGTTTCTATCAGATCAAAGCTCTGCAGTCCTGCCACATCCAGTCATGAATGGTGGTGGACCATTAAACAACTAAGGGAGGAGGAGGCTACAGGAATATTCCCATCCTCAATGATGGTGGAGCCCAGCACGCAAGTGCAAAAGACAAGGCTGAAGCGTTTGCAACCATCTTCAGCCAGAAGTGCCGAGTGGATGATCCATATCGGCCTCCTCCTGAGGTCCCCACCACCACAGAAGCCAGTCTTCAGCCAATTTGATTCACTCCACATGATATCAAGAAACGGCTGAGCGCACTGGATATATCCCACCACCTGCACCACCAGCCTCACACACTGCACAATGCACCACACCCCCATCACTCCCCTACCAACAATCTCTACCTAGCACCACTCATACCTCACAATCATGGCTTCACTTCACCCTCACAACCTTAGCACTGCTGCAACACTCACCCACATCTCACACCTTGCACACACTGACAGCTATTCAACTATGGCAGGCACATCACCCAAACACATTGTACTACACTCACTGACACACTTCCCTTTCTCATGCAGGCCAAGGTGGCTCACAATCGCCGCGAGCAGCAGCAGGCGGGATGCAGCCAAGACACTTTACAGGCCTTGAGCCAACTGGAGGAGTCGGTGCTCGACATAATTGGAGGGGAAGTCACCGAGGCCGTGGCAACCCCCAACCCTAATCCAAACTTAACCATATGCCCAAACCCAAACCCTAAGCCCTAACCCTAAAGCACCAAAAGTGGCAGGTACCAGTGAATCAAAAAAACTCAAGAAATAAGAATACAAACACAAGAGGGGACATTTCCCCACTGCCCGCATAGCCAACTCTAACCCTAACCGACTAACCCTAACCCAAATGCCCTAACCTTGAACCCTAATGCTCTTACCCTTTCCCTAACCCTAATGCACCAACCCTAACCTGAATATTAACCTCTGACCCGAACACTAACCCTAACCCCTAACGCACTAAGCCTAACCCTAACCCCTAAAACTAACCATAACCTCTTACCCTAACTCTAACCCTGTAACCGTACCCCTAAATCTAACCCTAACCAATACCTGAACCCTAATGTATCCTAACGCAGTAAACTAACCCTAACCCCAACCCGAACCAATATTCCCTCTAAGCTGCACGTTGTTGCGCGCGGCCTGTTTATTTCAATGCGCGGTCCCTTTAAATTTCTGCGCATGTGCGGTATTTCCAATGGAAAAGCTTGTGAGTGGCCTGCAGATAACTGCATGGGCACGCACACATGCAGCTTATCGGGAACATTGACCCTAACCCTAATGTAGTGTAACCCTAATCATAACGCCCGAACCCGAATACAGTGTTACCCTAAACCTAACCTCCACTGACACAAACCCTAACGTAATCACCCTAACTCTAATCTAAAACCCTCACCCATTATCTTGATCTGAAGCATGAATGCTCTTTCAACCAGATATGCCCCCTTTTAAGAGTCTAATATATACCTTGGACACTAACTATAACCCCAGCTAGGGATAGAGAACAGCAAGTAAAACTGGACAAAAAGCAATGGAAATCGTGAGCCAAACTAAAGTGGCAGGTACCAGTCAAACAAAAAAACTCAGAAAATGAGAATACAAACAGAAGAGGGGGCATTTACCCGACTGCCCGCATACCCATACCCTAACCTTGACCCATAACCCGAACCTTAATGCAGTGTTACCCTAACCCTAACCCGTGCTCAGCTCCATATCTACAAAATGAAAATGCATTAAATAAAATGAATTTCCAAACTAAGCATAGTAGCAGCACCGCCAGATAACTCGGAGACAGGCAGGTAAATTATATCCATCCACCGCCCCTTTCCAAACTGGGAAAGCGTCCCTGCAGGCACTTGTCTTAACCATTGGATGGCGCTGCAAGATCACAAATAAAAAAACAAATACCGAAAACCAGTCAAAACAACCTTCGTAAACTCTGAGCAGTCTGGCCTACTTACGGGAGGAGGCAAAATCCTCCACTAATGACATATAACATGGGAGGAACCCTAACCCTAGCCTTAACCCTAACCCTAATCCCAGCTCCTAACCCCCAACTCCAACCTCAACCCTAACCCCGAACACCAACCCTAATCCTACACGATCCCTGACCAATCCCTATCCCTAACCCTAAACCTAACTCCCCAACCCTAATCCTGACAGTAATCCTGACCCCAACCCAAGTCCAACTACCCCGGACCACAACCCTAACTCTAAACTTAACTACCACCCTGGGCCCTACCTACAACCCTAATCCTAATGACCCCGAATCGTAACCACACCCCTAATCCGGACTGCCCCAGACCCTAACCTGTAACCTTACCCTTGACCCTGACCACTAACCCAAATTCCAAGCCTAATCCTGGCTATTACCCCGGATCCTACCCACTTCCCTAATTCTGACTACCCCAGACCCTGACCTGTACCAGACCTAACCTAAAACCCTCACCCTAAAATACCATGATCCTTAGCTTAATCTTAAGCACGACTGCTCCTTCAACTAGATATACCCTCTTTTAAGAATCTAACATGTCTGGAACCCCAAATCTCAATACTAAAGGCCACCCTCAACACTCAAATAAACTGCACCCATGGAGAAAACAACCCTAATATAGGAAGTCACAGTTTAATGTGGACAAAAAGCAACCCCACTACTGTAACCCCAGATAATGGCAAGTAAAACTGCACAAAAAGCAATCAGAAGTGTGAGCCAAACAAAAGTGGCAGGCACCTGTGAAACAAAAAAACTCATGTAATGAGAATACAAACATAAGGGGAGACAATTTCCCCACTGCCTGCATACCCTACCCTAACCTTTGAGAGTGACACGCTTTTTATTTCTATGGTCCAAGAAATGCCAAAAAATTACAGCATAGAATGAATATAGCCCAGGTCTGAGCCCTGGCCCAAAGCTGCAGTAAAACATTAATGAGGGATTAAAAACCTTAGACGGAAAAATTTATGTAATGAGAAATCAAGCACGGGACTTGGTGCGAGTTAGGATATGGGCAGGAGAGTTTTGGATGAGTTCAAGTTTATGGAGGGTGGAAGATGGGAGGTCGGCCAGGAGAACATTGGAATAGTCACGTCTAGAGGTTAAAAAAAAGGCATGAATGAGGGTTTCAGCAGCGGATGAGCTGAGCCGGGGTGGAGTCGGATGTTACAGAGGTGGACGGAGGCGGTTTTGGTGATGGAGAGGATATGTGGTCGGAAGCTAATCTCGGCTCAGATACGACACCAAAGATGTGAACGGTCTGGTTCAGCCTCAGACTGTGGCCAGGGAGAGGGATAGAGAGCGGTGGCTAGGGAACGGAGTTTGTGGTGGGGACCGAAGAAGATGGCTTCGGTCTTCCCAATATTTCGTTGGAGGAAATTTCTGCTCATGTCGGACAAACAGCGTAACAAATCAGAGATAGTAGAGGGGTTGAGAGAGGTGGTGGTGAGGTAGAGCTGAGTGTTGTCATCGTACATGTACAACCTGACGTGTTTTCGGATGATGTCGCCGAGGGGCAGCATGTAGATGAGAAATGAGAGGGCCAAGGATAGGTGCTTGGGGGACTCCAGAGGCAACGGTGTGGGAAGAGAAGCCATTGCAGGTACTACTGATCCACTCTTGGTAATGGACATTAAAGTCCCCCACCCAGAGTACATTCTGTGCCTTTGTTATCCTCAGTGCCTCTTCCAAGTGGTGTTCAACATGGAGGAGCACTGATTCACCAGCTGAGGGAGGGCGGTAGGTGGTAAGCAGCAGGAGGTTTCCTTGCCCATGTTTGACCTGATGCCATGAGACTTTATGGGGTCCAGAGTCACTCCCACCCGACTGTATACTACAGTGGCGCCACCATTTGTTTCCTCTAAGCTGTGCGCGGCCGTGCAGTAATCTGCAAGGTATCACGCAGACCCCTCACAACCTTGTCCATTGGAAACACCACGTGTGCGCGCAGAAATTTAAAAGGCCGCACACAACAAAGCGCCGCTTAGAGGGAACTTTGGATCCCCACCTCTGGTGGGCCTGTCCTGTCAGTGGGACAGCACATACCCAGGGATGGTGATGGAGGAGTCTGGGATGCTGACTGATAAGTATGATTCTGTGAGTGTGACATTTCAGGCTTTTGCTTGACTCATCTGTGGGGCAGCTCTCCCAATTTTGGCGCAAGTCCCCAGATGTTAGTGAGGAGAACTTGGCAGGGTTGACTAGGCTGGATGTGCCTTTGTCATGTCCATGAGGGAGAAAGGGTGAGAAGTGCTGGGAGGAGGCTCGTGTGGGTAAAGAAGTTGCTCCTGAATTCCTTATTGGATTTATTGGTGACTATCTTATATTTATGACCCTTAGTTTTGGTCTCCCCCACAAGTGGAAACATCTTGTCTGCGTCTACCCATCAAACCCTTGCATAATTTTAAAGACCTCGATCAGGTCACCCCTCAGCCTTCTCTTTTCTAGAGAAAAGAGCCCCAGCCTGTTCAATCTTTCCTGATAGGTATAACCTCTCAGTTCCAATGTCATCCCTGTAAATCTTTTTAGCACCCTTTCCAGTGCCTCTATGTAGAGCAAATATGTAGGCAGATTTCTGAGAAGTGCATAAACAATATGGCAGTAATTGTAGGGGATTTCAACTACGCTAATATTAACTGGGATAGAACCAGTGTAAAAGGTATAGAGGGCACAGATGTCTTAAAATGCATTCAGGAGAACTTTGTTAGCCAGTGCATAGCGAGCCCAACAAGAGAGGGGCGGTTCTGGACTTGGTTTAGGGAACATAAGAACGTAGGAAATAGGAGCAGGAGTCGGCCATTTGGCCATTTGAGCCTGCTCCACCATTCAATAAGATCATGGCTGATCTTCTACCTCAACTCCACTTTCCTGCACTATCCCCATATCCCTTAATATTAAAAAATCTATCGATTTCTGTCTTGAATATACTCAATGACTGAGCCTCCACAGCCCTCTGGGGTAGAGAATTCCAAAGATTAACCACCCTCTGAGTGATGAAATTTCTCCTCATCTCAGTCCTAAATGGCCGACCCCTTATTCTGAGACTGTGACCCCTGGTTCTAGACTCCCCAGCCAAGGGAAACATTCTCCCAGCATCTACCCTGTCAAGCCCTGTAAGAATTTTATATGTTTCAATGAGATCACCTCTCATTCTTCTAAACTCTAGAGAATACAGGCCTAGTCTACTCAATCTCTCATCATAGGACAATCCCCCATCCCAGGAATCAGTCTGGTGAACCTTCGTTGCACTCCCTCTGTGGCAAGTATATCCTTCCTTAGGTAAGGAGACCAAAACTGTACACAATACTCCAGGTGTGGTCTCACCAGCGCCCTATATAATTGCAGTAAGACGTCTTTACTCTTATACTCAAATCGTCTTGTAATAAAGGCCAACATACCATTTCCTTTCCTAATTGCTTGCTGTACCTGCATATTAACTTTCAGTGATTCGTATACAAGGACACCCAGGTCCCTCTGAACACCAACATTTCCCAATCTCTCACCATTTAAAAAATACTCTGCTTTTCTATTTTTCCTACCAAAGTGGATAACTTCACAGTTCTCCACATTATATTCCATTTGCCATGTTCTTGCCCACTCACTTAGCCTATCTATATCCCCTCGAAACCCCCTTGCATCCTCCTCACAACTTACATTCCCAGCCAGCTTTGTATCATCAGCAAACTTGGATATATTACATTTGGTCCCCTCATCCAAATCATTGACGTAGATAGTGAATAGCTGAGACCCAAGCACTGATCCTTGCGGTACCCCACTAGTTACAGCCTGCCAACCCGAAAATGACCCGTTTATTCCGACTCTCTGTTTTCTGTCCGTTAACCAATCCTCAATCCATGCTAGTATATTACCCTCAATCCCATGAGCCCTAATTTTGTTTAATAACCTCTTGTGTGGCACTTATCAAATGCCTTCTGAAAATCCAAATATACCACATCCACTGGTTCCCCCTTATCTATTCTGCTAGTTACCTCAAAAACCTCTAACAGATTCGTCAAACACGATTTCCTTTTCATAAATCCGTGTTGACTCTGCCCAATCTTATTATTATTTTCTAAGTGCCCTGTTACCACATCCTTAATAATAGATTCTAGCATTTTCCCTACTACTGATGTCAGGCTAACTGGTCTGTAGTTCCCCGTTTTCTCTCTCCCTCCTTTCTTAAATGGTGGGGTTACATTTGCTACCTTCCAATCCGTGGGAACCATTCTAGAATCTATGGAATTTTGGAAAATGACAACCAATGCATCTACTATCTATAGCCAACTCTTTCAAAACCCTAGGATGTAGGCCATCAGGTCCAGGGGATTTATCAGCTTTCAGTCCCATTAATTTTTCCAGTACTACTTTTTTACTAATACTAATTTCTTTCAGTTCCTCATTCTCACTAGATCCTTGGTTGTCCACTATTTCCGGGAAGTTTTTTGCGTCTTCTTCCGTGAACAGACACAAAGGGCTGGATTTTGCCGGCGCTCAGGGGGCGGGGTTGGAGGCGGGTCAGGCGGTACATTTGAAAAAAATGCTGGCGGGTTCCGATCCTGCCGTCAGCCCGCCTCCATCCAACTTTTCCAAAGGCGGGCTCGCAGACTCCCGGCCGGTCCCGCCACCAAGCGGTGGGATAGGCCCTTAAAGCAGTTAACTGGTTGTTAAGTGCCTGTGTAATCCTATTTTGCCTGGCCTTTTAAATTTTGCCACATTTTCAGCATGTTCCACGTCATTACCAAACCATGCCAGCTAATTGTGGCGGGTTCACAAGTGGCTGGCTTCCTGACAGCTGCAGCTCCAGCATAAAAACAGAGCTTTCAACAAGGATCAGTTGTAGGTGGCAGAACTTTGTTTTTTCAGGTCTTGGCAAACTTTTTGCAGGTCTACTGATTTTGGAAGTGGTGAAGCTGAGATCCATCTCCACTGTGACCTCCTGGGAAAACCCTCTCCCCACCTTGACTAAGCGCTTCCTCAACTGAGATATCTACCAGCAGCATGGGAACCATTTATTTCCTTTCATCCTGGGCCTCAGATTCGGAGGAAGAGCAGCCGCGGCAGCAGCAGAACCAGGAACAGCAGCAGAACCAGGAACAGGAGCGCCAACCTACAGCTCACCCACCTGATGCTGCACAGGGCAGAAGGCGTCAGCGCAGGGACACACGTCGCCACAGGAGATACCCCCAACACAGGGTTTACAGGCCGAGGAGCAGCTTCCTAAACATGAGTGAGCAGCAGTGCCAAAGGAGGCTGAGACTTTCGCGAGAGGTAGTCGCTGACATCTGCTCAATGCTGCACCAACACCTGGAGCCCAGAGGAGCGGGTGGACACCCCTTACCAGTGGCTGTCAAAGTCACCACCGCACTCAATTTTGTTGCTTCAGGGTCCTTCCAGGGATCATCAGCAGCATCTCCCAGTCGGCCGCACACACTTACATCACGCAGGTAACCGATATCCTCTTTGCCAAGGCGCACAATTACATACACTTCTCGACGGATCAAGCAAGTGTAACCGTGCGTGGGGTTGGCTTTGCAAATATGGCAGGCTTGCCAAGGGTGCAGGGCATCGTAGATTGCACACATGTAGCCCTTGGGGCACCCCATCACGACCCAGCTGTTTTTGTCAACCGCAAGGGCTTCCACTCCCTCAACGTGCAGCTGGTGTGTAACCACAGGAAGGACATTTTGCATGTTTGCGCGAAGTACCCTGGCAGTTGTCATGACTCATTCATCCTTCGCCAAACCAACTTTCTGGGTGGCTACTTGGAGACAAGGGCTATCCCCTGAAGACGTAGCTGATGACGCCGTTGAGGAGGCCATCAAACGAAGCTGAGGAGCGCTACAATGCCAGCCACATTTCAACCAGATCCATCATTGAGCAAACCATCGGCTTTCTGAAGATACAATTCAGATGCCTTGACAGATCAGGTGGAGCCCTACAGTATTCAGCAGCCAGGGTCTCCAGAATCGTCGTGGTCTGCTGTGCACTGCACAACATCGCACAGCATTGCACAGCATCGTAGCTTGCAACTGCCTGAGGAACAAGTGGCTCAGCGCATAGCCTCCTCAGATGAGGAGGAGGAGGAGGAAGACCTTGTGGAGGTGGATGCGCCAGTTCCAGCAGCACGCGAGCACATTGCTGCCCGGGATGCAAGGGATGCACTAATCTTTGCCAGATTCGCTTAGGTAGACGAATCAAACACATGTGGCTGGCACCTTCTTGTCAGACCATAGACAATGGACAAGACCTGTGGGTTCCTATCAATCTCACCACCATCATGACAAATGCAAGTCGCCCTGAGCCCTCAATGTGCAAGTTCCATTTCCCAGATCACATAGGCCAGAACTTCAACTGTTTGCCATCAGTTCTGTTTATTCAATGCACAAAAGGATGACAATGACAAAAAAAATACAACAGAACATAACACCCAAGTGACTACCCTTGTGACTAATTGTGCTTTATCTTCCTCTTATGCGTGCTTCTACGTGGTGCTTCCCCTGTGGCTTCAGCAGATGTGAAGGCACCTTGCTCACTTTCATGCTGCTCTTGCTTTAACACCTTTGGCGGATGTCCTCTGGGTTTGCGAGCCTCTGAGGGCTTGGCAACAGTCTGCTGCTCCTGTGGATGTGCAGGGGCTGAGACGCCCATCTCAGTTAGGTGAGGACTGTGGTGGGCCTCTGACCGAGGGCTACTTAGTGGCATGGGAGTGTGAGCACTTGGAGAGGAGCCCCCACTTCCTTGTTGCCTGCCACCAACATCCCTCTCATGGGTCAGCCCCATTTTAGTGCTAGCAAGTGGCTTGACAGCACCTTGCTGCACATCAGGGGGGCATGAGCACCCGTATCTGCACTGGCAGTCCTACTCAAAAGGACTTCCATGAAGCTCTGGTTTCTCTGCTCAATAGCTGCCCATCGCTCCTCCAGAGATGTCAGTCTATTCTGAACATTCACCATGTTTTCCAGACTCTGGCGACTTATTTCCTCCATGGCCGTAGCCATCCTCTCCTCACCGTTGCCAACCTTTCCGGAGAGGTAGCCATCCTTACCATGGAGGTAGCCATCATTTCCAGGGTGGTGCGTTCATGCGCCATTGCCTCCACAAAGGCACTGCTCATGTTAGAGTTGGACTCCTCCATCCTTTCCACACTCGCAGTAACCCTGGAGACAAAACCTGCTAGAGACTCCTGCACTTATTCCTGGAGTTCCAGCACCGCTCTCCTTCTGGATGGACCCGGAGGCACAGGGTCCACATGCAACGATCTCTAGGGCCGCCTCCTCAGCGCTGGTGAGATAGGCTATTGAGGGTGGCCCTCCTCCTGTCTTCGCCCTTTCCCTCATATTGTGGGCTCTCTTTTCCTGCAATGAGGGACACAAGTGGAGTTTGAGTGAGAATGATGGAGTGAGTGTAGAGAATCCATAGCATAGATGCTTAGAAGGAGACAAAGATGGAGTGAGGTCCCAATACCAAGGGCCATCCCTGTGTGTTGTTAGTTATCATTGCATAACAGTGATAGGGAGTGTGAGGGCAGCATAGTCGAATAGTGAAGTGATTGTGTACATAGAGAGAGGGTTGGTTAAGGGGGCAAGGGATGTAAGGGTAAAGTGGGATGTGTAGGAGTAGGTTGGTAATGCGGAGTGCTGGTGCTGAGAGGAGATGGGGAGCAGAATGAGGGTAAAGGTGATGGTCTACTCACTTTTCCTGTGCGGACAAGGTCATTGAACCTCTTTCGGCACTGCAGCCAGGTTCTGCTGCACATTGATCTGGAGCTGACCTCCTGAGCCAGTTGCAGCCACACAGCTTTGGTTTACTGGGGAGGTTTTTTCCTCCCAGAGGAAGGAAAGAGCACTTCCTTTTGAACTGTGGCTCCCTCCACCAGAGCATGGAGGGAGTCATCATCGAAACGTGGTGAGGCCTTGGCCCTTGAGCTCGACATTCCAGCAGTAGCACACACTTGAAGCAGTTGTCACGCTGGAAGAACATAGGCACAAAATGCTTGGAGGCCTTAAACGCAGCTGGAGAAATGACATCAGCAGAGGTGAGTTTCAGACCCAAAAGACTAATCAGGCCAGGGGAGCGCACACGCAGGGAATCAATTGCCCAATTAGGGCAGAATCGCAATTTTATCCCGCCCGACAGCGGAGGCGGGATCGAGACTCGCCGACCACCTGACCTGCACCCAACCCCCGCCACCAATGACAAAATCGAGCCCAAAGTATTTGTTTAATTTCTCTGCCATTTCCTTATTCCCCATTATAATTTCTCCTGTCTCAACCTGTAAGGGACCCACATTTACTTTCACTAATCTTTTCCTTTTTACATACCTATAGAAGCTTTTACAGTCTGTTTTTATGTCTCTCGCTAGTTTACTCTCATATTCTATTTTCCCTTTCTTTATCAATTCTTGGTCCTCCTTTGCTGAATTCTAAAATCCTCCCAATCCTCAGACTTACTACTCTTTTTAGCAGCATTATAAGCCTCTTCCTTTGATCTAATACTATCTTTAACTTCTCGTTAGCCACGGTTGGACCACTTTTCCTGTGGGATTTTTGTGCCTTAAAGGAATGTATATTTGTTGTAAATTATGTATTAATTCTTTAAATGCTAGCCATTGCTCGTCCACATACCTTTTAATGTAGTTTCCCAATCTACCTTAGCCAACTCGTCCCTCATACCTACGTAGTTTGCTTTGTTTAGTTTGAAGACCCTAGTTTCGGATTTAACTAAGTCACTTTCAAATTCAGTATAAAATTCTATCATATTATGGTCACTCTTCCCTAAAGGCCCCTTTACTACAAGGTTATTAATTAACCCTTTCTCGTTGCACAATACTAGATCTAAAATAGCCTGTTCCCTAGTTGGTTCCTCAACATACTGATCTAGAAAACTATCTTGCATACATTCCATGAATTCATCCTCCACACTATTACTGCAAATTTGGTTTGCCCAGTAGATTAAAGTCCCCCATGATTACTGTATTACCCTTGTTACATGCGCCTCTAATTTCTTGATTTATACTCTGCCCTGCATTACAACTACTGTTTGGGGGCCTATAAACAACTCCCACCAATGTTTTCTGCCCCTTGCTGTTCCTTAGCTCCACCCAAACGGATTTCTACTTCTTGATTTTCAGAGTGAAGATCCTTTCTCTCTACTGTCTTTATCCCATCCTTTATTATCAGAGCTGCCCCTCCTCCTTTTCCATTTTGCCTATCCCTTCTAAAAGTTATGTATCCTGGAATATTTAGTTCCCAACAGTGGCCACTTTGCAACAACGTCTCCATTATGGCTATTAGATCAAACCTGTTAATTTCTATCTGCGCTATTAATTCATCTATTTTGTTGCGAATGCTTCGCGCATTCAGATTGAGTGCCTTTAGCTTTGACTTATTTCTATTTTTTCCTGAGGTCACCTTAGTCACTGACACCTTATTACCTTTGTTACTCTCTGTCCTTTCCTGACCCACTCTGCTTATTTTTACCCAAAACTCTACTCTTCTCTGGAGCCTTGACATGTCTCTCGCTGCTTTCAAATTTACTCTTTCCTGAATCCTCCCACCAGCCCCCCCCCCCCCCCCTTCATTAGTTTAAAGCCCTGTCTGCTGCCCTAGTTATTGGGTTCAACAAGACACTGGTTCCAGCCCGGTTTAAGTGGAGCCTATCCCAACGGAACAGCTCCCTCTTTCCCCAGTACTGGTGCCAGTGGCCCATGAACCGAAACCCCTTCCTCCCACACCACTCTTTGAGCCACGCATTTAAACCTCGAATCTGTTTGTCCCTATGACAATTTGCACGTGGCTCAGGTAACAATCCAGAGATTATTACCTGGGAAGGTGGAAGGGGTATCAATGGGAAAGCATTTTGGTGGTAGTGATCGTAATTCGGTTCGATTTAGCGTAGTTATGCAAAAGGACAAAGGTAGATCAGGTGTAAAAGTTCTCAAGTGGGGAAAGGCCAATTTTACTAAGCTGAGATGTGATTTAGCAAAAGTGGACTGGAAACAGCTACTTGAAGGTAAATCAGTGTCAGAGCAGTGGGAGGCATTCAAGGAGGAGATAGTGAGGGTTCAGAGCAAATATGTTCCCTCAAAGAAAAAGGGTGGGACCCCCAATCTAGAGTCCCCTGGATGTCAAGGGACATACAGGGTAGGATAAGGCAAAAAAGGGAAGCTTTTGTCAGATACCGAGAGCTAACTACTGCAGAAAGCCTAGAGGAGTATAGGAAGTGCTGGTGTGAAATTAAAAAGGAAATTAGGAAAGCAAAGAGAAGGCATAAAAAAAATATTGGCAAGTAAAATCAAGGAAAGCCCAAAGATGTTTTATAAATACATAAAGAGCAAGAGGATAACTAAAGAAAGAGTAGGGCCTATTAGAGACCAAAAAGGAAGGTAGTGTGTGGAGGCGGAAGACGTGTATATGGTTCTCAATGAATACTTTTGGGCTTGATTCTAATTCCCGAGGCGGGTTGGAGTCGGGTTGTGTGGTGGCTGGGTTCGGGATCCGCTTCCGGCGGGATCAGCTGCTGATGTCCGATTTTGATTGTGAGCTTGTTGATTTCAAGGAGGCGCGCTGGCTGGTCCAATGAGTGAGATCGGGTCGGCTGGCCGCCTCTGATGACATCATCATAGCTGCTGCTTTTAAAGCTGCCATCCAGCCTAAGCCTTACCATTGTGGATTCCTGGACTCATTGAAATTGATTTTGACGCAATGACTTCTTCCAGAAGTAAGGCAGCTCCTCGTTTTAATGACTCCTCCCTGCATGTTCTTGTGGATGCTGTCAGAGGGTGCAGGGAGATTCTCTTCCCTCCTGATGGCTGGAGGAAGCCTCGTCAGCAGACCAAGGCAGCCTGGCTGCGCATTGCTCAGGAGGTGAGCGCAAGGTCCATTTATGCACAGTCATGGCTCCAGTGTCGAAAAAGGTTTAATGATCTTGTGTGAACATCAAAAGTGAGTATCCCATCACCCTTGCCCTCAATCTGCTTTCCTTCTCTTCTCATCACCAGCACTCTGCTTTGGAAGCCTCCTCCTTCACATCCCACCTTACTCTTACTTCCCTTGCACCCTTTCCTATCCATCTCTGTCTCTGCACTGAATCACTTCAGCATCCTGCCTAGCTTGGCAGGGGGATGGGAACCTCAGAATAGAGTCAGTAGGAAGGGAAGAAAAACTGGAATTGGAAAACATAAACGTAGAAAGTAAATAGGAAGGACAGAGGAATCAAGGGCTAGATAGTAGTCAACAAGGAGGTTTGCCTGTACTAAATGGTATATACTTCAATGCAAGGAGTATAGTGAACAAGGCAGATGAGCTGAGGGCACAGGTAGATACTTGGGACTATATTATAGCTATTACAGAGACGTGGCTGAAAGAGGGGCAGGTATGGCAGCTCAACATTCCTGGTTACAGGATTTTCAGATGGGATAGAGAGGGAGGTAAAAAGGGAGGGGGGGTCGCGGTATTGATTAAAGAAACTATTACAGCTGTGAGGAGGGATGATATGTTGGAGGGATCATCAAACGAGGCCATATGGGTCGAATTGAAAAACAAAAAAGGAGCAATCACACTGCTGGGAGTGTACTACAGACCCCAAACAGTGAGAGGGAGATAGAAGAGCAAATATGTCGACAAATTTCTGAGAAGTGTAAAAACTACAGGGCAGTAATAGTAGGGGATTTCAACTACCCCAATATTAACTGGGATAAAATTAGTGTGAAGGGTATAGAGGGTGCAGAATTCCTAAAATGCATCCAGGAGAACTTTTTTAGCCAGTATGTAGCAAGCCCAACAAGGGAGGGGACGGTTCTGCAATTCGTTTTCGGGAATGAAGCTGGGCAGGTTGAAGGCGTATCAGTGGGGGAGCATTTTCGTGCTCGTGACCATAATTCAGTTAGATTTAAGGTAGTTATGGAAAAGGACAAGGATAGACCAGGAATAAAAATTCTAAATTGGGGAAAAGCAAATTTTGCTAAGCTCAGAGGGGATTTAGCCATAGTGGACTGGAAACAGCTACTTGAAGGTAAATCAGTGTCAGAGCAGTGGGAGGCATTCAAGGAGGAGATCCGGAGGGTTCAGACCAAATATGTGCCCTTAATGAAACAAGGTGGGACTAACAAATCTAGAGCCCCCTGGATGTCTAGGGACATACAGGGTAGGATAAAGAAAAAAAGGGAGGCGTATGACAGATACCGAGGGCTAAATACTGCAGAATCTTTAGAGGAGTACAGAAAGTGCAGGGGTACAATTAAAAAGGATATTAGGAAAGCAAAGAGAGAGCATGAAAGATTCTTGGCAAGTAAAATCAAGGAAAACCCAAAGATGTTTTATAAATATATTAAGAGTAAGAGGATAACTAAAGAAAGGGTAGGGCCTATTAGAGATCATGAGGGTAATCTGTGTGTGGAGGCGGGAGACATCGGTAGGGTTCTTAATGAATACTTTGCGTCTGTTTTCACAAAGGAGAGGGGCGAAGCAGACATTGCTATCAGGGAGGAGGAGTGTGAAATATTAGATGAAATAAACATAGTGAGAGAGGAAGTATTAAGGGGTTTAGTAGTTTTAAAAGTGGATAAATCCCCAGGCCCGGATGAAATGTATCCCAGGCTATTAAACGAAGCAAAAGAGGAAATAGCAGAGGCCCTGACCATCATTTTCCAATCCTCTCTGGCTTCAGGTGTGGTGCCGGAGGACTGCTAATGTGGTACCCTTGTTTAAAAAGGGAGAAAAGGATAGATCAAGTAATTACAGGCCAGACAGCCTAACCTCGGTGGTGGGAAAATTATTGGAAAGAACTCTGAAGGACAGGATAAATCTTCATTTAGAAAGACACGGATTAATCAAGGATAGTCAGCACGGATTTGTTAAGGGAAGGTTGTGTCTGACAAACTTGATTGAATTTTTTGAGGAGGTAACAAGGAGGGTAGTGCGTTTGATGTAGTGTATATGGACTTTAGCAAGGCTTTTGGTAAGGTTCCACATGGCAGATTGGTCACGAAGTTAAAAGCCCATGGGATCCAGGGCAAAGTGTCAAGTTGGATTCAAAACTGGCTCGGAGGCAGGAAGCAGAGGGTAATGGTTGATGGGTGTTTTTGTGACTGGAAGGCTGTTTCCAGTGGGGTTCCGCAGGGCTCAGTACAAGGTCCCTTGCTTTTTGTGGTATATATCAATGATCTAGACTTGAATATAGGGGGTATGATTAAGAAGTTTGCAGATGATACTAAAATCGGTTGTGTGGTTGATACTGAAGAAGGAAGCTGTAGACTGCAGGAAGATATCAATAAATTGGTCAGGTGGGCAGAACAGTGGCAAATGGAATTCAATCCGGAGAAGTGTGAGGTAATGCATTTGGGGAGGGCTAACAAGGAAAGGGAATACACATTAAATGGTGGGACACAGAGTAGTGTAGAGGAACAAAGGGACCTTGGAGTGCATGTCCACAGATCCCTGAAGGTAGCAGGCCAGGTAGATAAGGTGGTTAAGAAGGCATACGGAATGCTTGCCTTTATTAGCCGTGGCATAGAATACAAGAGCAGGGGGGTTATGCTTCAACTGTATAAAACACTAGTTAGGCCTCAAGTAGAGTACTGCGTGCAGTTCTGGTCACCACATTACAGGAAAGATGTGATTGCACTAGAGAGGGTACACAGGAGATTTACAAGGATGTTGCCAGGAGTAGAGAATCTTAGCTATGAGGAAAGACTGGATAGGCTGGGTTGGTTTTCCTTGGAACAGAGAAGGCTGAGGGGAGACCTTATTGAGGTGTATAAAATTATGAGGGGCCTAGATAAAGTGGATAGAAAGGACCTATTTCCCTTAGCAGAGGGGTCAAAACCAGGGGGCACAGATTTAAAGTAATTGGTGGAAGGTTTAGAGGGGAAATTTCTTCACCCAGAGGGTTGTGGGGGTCTGGAACTCACTGCCTGAAAGGGTGGTAGAGGCAGAAACCCTAACCACATTTAAAAAGTACTTGGATGTGCACTTGGGATGCTGTAACCTGCAGGACTACGGACCAAGAGCTGGGAAGTGGGATTAGGCTGGATAGCTCTTTGTTGGCCAGCACGGACACAATGAGCTGAAATGGCCTTCTTCCATGCTGTAACTTTCTATGATTCTATGCACCCCTTAGACTCGCTCTCTGTCATGCAGTGACAACAACTAACAATGCACAGGGAGCTACCTTCCTCTTGGCACCTTACCCCATCTTCGTCTCCCTCAAAGCTTCTATGGTAGGGATTATTGACCCTCACTCCATCACTGTGGCTGAAACACTGCTTGTGTCCCTCCTTGCAGGAAAAGATAGCCCACAATAAGAGGAAGAGAGCAATGACTGGAAGAGGAACACCTACCCTAACCACATTGACCAGTGCTGAGGAGGCTGCAAACGAGATTGTTGGAGGTGGCGAGGACCTGGAAGTGGGCGATGGAGAGTCGGGTATACGAGAGGAAGCTGGTGACATAATAGAGTTTCATCCCTCTCAGAATGCAATGGCATATGATGTTCATAGAGAATCGCGTTGTATCATCTGCTCAAAAGGATGTGTCTGCTACATCAATATCACATGTCTAAATCATGCCTTTACTCTCACACAGGACCATCAAGCGCCCCCCTCCCCACGATCCAGGATGAAGAGCCAGACAACTCCTCAGAGGAACCTGAAGCCTCTGAGGGAGCAGCGTCACCAGGACTCAGCCCACCCATCACCAGCGCAGCAACGCACACCTCGGTGGAACCATCGTGAGTTAGAGTAGTGTTGCCACCTGGTCTATCACAGCGCACAAGTGAGCATCAGCAGATGGTGGAGACAGCGACAGCAGTGGAGAGTCCTGATGGAGGTTGCAGGACTCTCCTAGCTCTGCTGAGCTGCATGCAGACGCTGTGCCTCTGGGGCCATCCAGAAAAAGAGCGGTTCATGAAATACAGGAATAAGTGCAGGAGTCTCTGGAAGGGTTTGCCTCCAGGGTTAGTGCAAGTGTGGAGAGAATGGAGGAGTCCATCTCTAACATCAGCACTGCCGTGGTGGAGGCAATGGCGCATGAACGCACCACCATGGATAGGATGGCAACCTCCGTGGAAAGGATGGCTACGGCCATGGAGGAAATAAGTCGCCAGAGTCAGGAAAACATGGTGACTGTTTAAAATAGAATGACATGAGAGCGGGGAACTAGGCGGCGGCGGTGAGGTTTAAGAGGCGGCAGAGACCAGGTAGGCCTCAGAGCGGCGGCGGACCTGTGGTGAACCAGGCGGCGGCGGCGAGGTTTAAGAGGCGGCAGAGACCAGGTAGGCCTCGGAGCGGCGGCGGACCTGCGGGGAACCAGGCAGCGGTGGCGAGGTTTAAGAGGCGGCAGAGACCAGGTAGGCCTCAGAGCGGCGGCGGACCTGCGGGGAACCAGGCAGCGGTGGCGAGGTTTAAGAGGCGGCAGAGACCAGGTAGGCGTACCAATCTCCGAGCTCGGAGGGAGAGAAGTAAAAAGTAATCGAAGTGTGACGTCACCAGAAAGCAGGTAAGTGATTGGTTGGTGAGTATTTCCCTCTTTTTAAACTTAAACTCTGTGGTTTATAGTTTCTAAGCTCTCTGTGGTGTAGCGGGGACTATTGATAAACCAGGGCCCTTAAGTATATCATTTAACTGTAGTGCAATTGGTGGGATTGATTTGTTTTAATTTAATTTGAATTAATTAAAGGGTAAGTCATGGCAGGAGAGCTCGGCCCCGTGGTATGCTCCTCCTGTGCTATGTGGGAAATCAGGGACCCTTCCGGTGTCCTTGACAATCATGTGTGTGGGAAGTGTATCCAGCTACAGCTACTGGCAGACCGCATTACGGCGCTGGAGCTGCGATTGGATGCGTATTGGAGCATTCGCGATGCTGAGAACCTCGTGAATAGCACGTTTAGCGAGTTGGTCACACCGCAGGCAAAAGGTGTACAGGCAGGAAGTAAATGGGTGACCACCAGGCAGAGTAAGAGGTGCAGGCAGGTAGTGCAGGGGTCCCCTGTGGACATCCCCCTCTCAAACAGATATACCACTTTGAATGCAGCAGCCAACTTCCTGGCACCAGGGGTGGCTCTGCTGCACAGGCTGGGAGGAAAAAGAGTGGAAGAGCTATAGTAATAGGGGACTCAATTGTAAGGGGAACAGATAGGCGTTTCTGCGGCCGCAACCGAGACTCCAGGATGTGTGTTGCCTCCCTGGTGCAAGGGTCAAGGACGTCTCGGAGCAGCTACAGAACATTTTGGAGGGGGAGGGCGAACAGCCAGCTGTCGTGCTGCACATAGGCACCAACGATATAGGTAAAAAAGGGGATGAGGTCCTAAAAGCAGAATATAGGGAGTTAGGAGGTAAATTAAAAAATAGCACCTCAAAGGTAGTAATCTCAGGATTGTTACCAGTGCCACGTGCTAGTCAGAGTAGAAATAGGAGGATATTTCAAATGACTATGTGGCTAGAGGAATGGTGCAAGGGGGAGGGATTCAAATTCCTGGGACATTGGAACCGGTTCTGGGGGAGGTGGGACCAGTACAAACCGGACGGTCTGCACCTGGGCAGGGCCGGGACTGCTGTCCTAGGGGGAGTGTTTGCTAGTGCTGTTGGGGAGGGTTTAAACTGAAGTGGCAGGGGGTTGGGCACCTGAGCAGGGAGACAGAGGAAAGCGTGTCAGGAAGGGACAGAAGGTATGGAGTAAAAGGTAAAGTGTTAAAAAAGGAAAAAGCAGGAACTAAGTGTCACAAAACATATTTGAAAGTTCTTTATCTGAATGCACGTAGCATTCGTAACAAAATGGACGAGTTAACGGCACAAATAACTACGTATGGGTATGATCTTGTGGCCATTACAGAAACATGGCTGCAGGGTGACAACGACTGGGAACTAAATATGCCAGGGTATTTAACAATCAGGAAGGACAGGCAGGAAGGAAGGGGAGGTGGGGTGGCTATGTTAATAAAGGAAGGAATCACTGTAATACAGAGAAATGATATTGGGTCAAAGGATCAGGATAATGAAACAGTTTGGGTAGAGATAAGGAATAATAAGGGGGAAAAAACACTAGTGGGAGTAGTATATAGGCCTCATAATAGTTGCAACTCTGCTGGAAGAAGTATTAATCAGGAAATAGTTGGGGCATGTAATAAGGGAACAGCTATAATTATGGGGGATTTTAACTGTCATATTAACTGGACAAATCAAATTGGGCAGGGCAGCCTTGAGGAAGAGTTTATTGAGTGTATTAGGGATGGATTTCTTGAGCAGTATGTAACTGATCCTACAAGGGGGCAAGCAACCTTGGACCTGGTCCTGTGTAATGAGTCAGGATTAATTAATAATGTCCTAGTTAAGGATCCCCTTGGAATGAGTGACCATAACATGGTTGAATTCCATATCCAATTAGAGGGTGAGAAGGTTGGTTCTCAAACAAGCGTACTGAGCTTGAATAAAGGAGACTGTGATGGTATGAAAGCGGAATTGATTAAAGTGGACTGGGAAAATAGATTAAAGGGTAAGACGGTACATGAGCAGTGGTGTTCATTTAAGGAGTTATTTTACAACTTTCAAAAGAAATATATTCCACTGAGGAAAAAAGGGTGTAAAAGAAATGACAGCCATCCGTGGCTAAGTAAAGAAATTAAGGATAGTATCCGACTAAAAACAAGGACATATAAGGTAGCCAAACTTAGTGGGAGGATAGAAGATTGGGAAGTCTTCAAAAGACAGCAAAAAGTAACTAAAGGATTGATTAAGAAAGGGAAGATAGATTAGGAAAATAAATTAGCAAAAAATATAAAAACAGATAGCAAGAGTTTCTATAGTTATATAAAAAGAAAAAGGGTGGCTAAGGCAAACGTAGGTCCCTTAGAGGATGAGACCGGGAAATTAATGGTGGGAAACATGGAGATGGCAAAAATGCTGAACAAATATTTTGTTTCAGTCTTTACGGTAGAGGACACTAAGAATATCCCAACACTGGACAAACAGGGGGCTCTAGTGGGGGAGGAGCTAAATACAATTAAAATCACTAAGGAATTGGTACTCAGTAAAATAATGGGACTCAAGGCAGATAAATCCCCTGGACCTGATGGCTTACATCCTAGGGTCTTGAGGGAAGTGGCAGTAGGGATTGTGGATGCTTTGGTAATAATTTTCCAAACTTCCCTGGACTCAGCAAAGGTCCCGGCAGATTGGAAAACTGCTAATGTAACACCCTTATTTAAAAAGGGTAGTAGGCAGAAGGCTGGAAATTATAGACCAGTTAGCCTAACATCTGTGGTGGGTAAAATTTTGGAGTCTATTATTAAGGAGACAGTAACGGAACATTTAGATAAACATAATTTAATAGGACAAAGTCAGCATGGCTTTATGAAGGGGAAGTCATGTCTGACAAATTTGCTTGAGTTCTTTGAGGACATAACGTACAGGGTGGATAAAGGGGAACCAGTGGACGTAGTGTATTTAGACTTCCAGAAGGCATTCGACAAGGTGCCACATAAAAGATTATTGCTCAAGATAAAAAATCACTGGATTGGGGGTAATATTCTGGCATGGGTGGAGGATTGGTTATCTAACAGGAAGCAGAGAGTTGGGATAAATGGTTCATTCTCGGACTGGCAACCAGTAGCCAGTGGTGTTCCGCAGGGGTCGGTGCTGGGTCCCCAACTCTTTACAATCTATATTAACGATTTGGAGGAGGGGACCGAGTGTAACATATCAAAGTTTGCAGATGATACAAAGATGGGAGGGAAAGTAGAAAGTGAGGAGGACATAAAAAACCTACAAGGGGATATAGACAGGCTGGGTGAGTGGGCGGAGATTTGGCAGATGCAATACAATATTGGAAAATGTGAGGTTATGCACTTTGGCAGGAAAAATCAGAGAGCAAGTTATTATCTTAATGGCGAGAAACTGGAAAGTACTGCAGTACAAAGGGATCTGGGGGTCCTAGTGCAAGAAAATCAAAAAGTTAGTATGCAGGTGCAGCAGATGATCAAGAAGGCCAACGGAATGTTGGCTTTTATTGCTAGGGGGATAGATTATAAAAACAGGGAGGTATTGCTGCAGTTATATAAGGTATTGGTGAGACCGCACCTGGAATACTGCGTACAGTTTTGGTGTCCATACTTAAGAAAAGACATACTTGCTCTCGAGGCAGTACAAAGAAGGTTCACTCGGTTAATCCCGGGGATGAGGGGGTGGACATATGAGGAGAGGTTGAGTAGATTGGGACTCTACTCATTGGAGTTCAGAAGAATGAGAGGCGATCTTATTGAAACATATAAGATTGTGAAGGGGCTTGATCGGGTGGATGCGGTAAGGATGTTCCCAAGGATGGGTGAAACTAGAACTAGGGGGCATAATCTTAGAATAAGGGGCTGCTCTTTCAAAACTGAGATGAGGAGAAACTTCTTCACTCAGAGGGTAGTAGGTCTGTGGAATTTGCTGCCCCAGGAAGCTGTGGAAGCTACATCATTAAATAAATTTAAAACAGAAATAGATAGTTTCCTAGAGGTAAAGGGAATTAGGGGTTACGGGGAGCGGGCAGGAAATTGGACATGAGGCTGAGTTCGGATCGGTCAGGGCCCTGTGGGTGGCGGAGCGGGCCCAGGGGCTGAGTGGCCGGGTCCTGCTCCTACTTCTTGTGTTCTTTAGATTTGAGGTGAGGATCAGATCAGCCATGATCTTATTGAATGGCGGAGCAGGCTCGAGGGGCCGATTGGCCTACTCCTGCTCCTATTTCTTATGTTCTTATCGCTGGAGGAGCGATGGGCAGCTATTGAGCAGAGAGACCAGAGCTTCATGGACGTCCTTTTGAGGAGGACTGCCAGTGCAGGTACGGGTCCTCATGGTCCCCCTGATGTGCAGCAAGGTGCTCTCCAGCCACTTGCCAGCACTGAGGTGCGGCTGATCCATGAGAGGGATGTTGTTAGCAGGACAGAAGGAAATGTGGGCTCCTGTCAAAGCGCTCACACGACCATGCCACTGCGGAACCCTCGGTCAGAGACCCACTTTGTGGAGACAACTGAGATGGCCGTTTCAGCCCCTGCACAGCCACAGGAAGAGCGGACTGTTGAAGAGCCCTCCCAGGCTCCCAAACCTAGAGGACGCCCGCCAAAGGCGTCTAAGCAGGCGCAGCATCCTAGTCAGCAAGGTGCCTCTACATAGAGTCATAACATAACGGCACAGAAGGAGGCCATTCGGCCCACTGAGTCCGTGCCGGCTCTCTGTAAAGCAATCCAGTCAGTCCCATTCCCTCGCTCCATCCCTGTAGCCCTGCAAGTTTATTTCCCTCAAGTACCGAACCAGTCTCCCCTTGAAAACATTGAGTGTCTCGGCTTCCATCGGCAGCAATTCCAGGTCATCACCACTCGCTGCGTAAAATAGTTTTTCCTCACATCCCCCCTGTATCTCTTGCCCAAAACCTTAAATCTGTGTCCCCTAGTCCTTGTACCATCAACTAGTGGGAACAGCCTTTCCCCGTCTAGCCTATCCAAACCCGTTATAATCTTGTACACCTCTGTCAAATCACCCCTCAACCTCCTTTGCTCTAATGAAAACAAATCCAGCTTCTCCAACCTGTCCTTGTAGCGAAGATCCCCCATCCCCGGAACCATTCTGGTAAATCTCCTCTGCACCCTCTCAAGGGCCTTCACATCCTTCCTAAAGTGTGGTGACCAGAACTGGACGCAATACTCCAGTTGTGGCCTAACCAACGCTTTATAAAGGTTCAGCATAAACTTCTCTACTTTTGTACTCACTACCTCTATTTATGAAGCCCAAGATCCCATATGCTTTGTTCACCGCTCTCTCAATATGTCCTGCCACCTTCAGGGACCTATGCACATTAACTCCCAGGTCCCTCTGTCCCTGCACACTCTTTAAAACTGTGCCATTAAGTGTATATTGCCTCTCCCTGTTCCTTCTGCCAAAATGCATCACCTCACACTTCTCTGTAATAAATTCCATCTGCCACTTGTCTGCCCATTCTGCTAGCCTTTCTATGTCCTGTTGCAATCGATTGGTATCATCCTCAGTTTGCCACCCCCCCAAGTTTGGTGTCATCGGCAAGTTTAGAAATTCTACTCTGTATTCCAATATCCAGGTCATTTATATATATCAAAAAAAGCAGTGGCCCCAGCACTGACCCTTGGGGAACACCACCGTCTACCATCCTCCAGTCTGAAAAACAGCTATTTACCACAACTCGCTGTTTTCTGTCCTTAAGCCAATTCCTTATCCAAGCTGCCACTAACCCACCTATTCCATGAGCCTTAATTTTGTTAACCAGCCTTCTATGTGGTACTTTGTCAAACGCCTTCTGAAAATCCATGTAGACAACATCCATTGCATTCCCTTCATCAATCCTCTGTTACTTCATCAAAAAATTCAATTAGATTAGTCAAACACGATCTGCCTTTTACAAATCCGTGTTGGCTCTCCTTAATTAGCTTAAACTTCTCCAAGTGCCCGTTAATTTTTTCCTTGATTATTGTTTCTAAAACTTTACCCATCACTAATGTTAAACTGACCGGCCTGTAGTTACTGGGATTGTCCTTACTCCCTTTCTTGAACAATGGTGTCACATTTGCCACTTTCCAATCCTCAGGCACCTCCCCCGCATCTAGGGAAGATTGGAAAATTATGGCAAGCCCTTCCACTATCTCCTCCCCCAATTCCCTTAGCAACCTGGGATGCAAGTCATCTGGACCAGGCGACTTGTCCACTCTAAGCCTTTCTAGTACATCCTGCCTATCAATTTTCACCCCTTCCATTGCTTCTACCTTTTCCACTATTTTGTCAGCATCCACCTCCTTAGTAAACACCGATACAAAGTACTCATTGAGTATTCTAGCCTTGCCCTGTGCCTCTAAGCATATATCACCTTCTTTGTCTCTAATAGGCCCCACCCTGCCTCTTACTACCCGCTTACTGTTTACATGCCGGTAGAAGATTTTTGGGTTCCCTTTTATGGTAACCGCCATTCTACTCTCATATTCTCTCTTTGCCAATCTTATTTTCATCTTCACATCCCCGCTCAACTTATTGTATTTGGTCTGGTTCTCCCTTGAAGAATTCACCTGACATGCATCATGCACCCTCTTTTTTGTTTCATCATCTTCTCTATCTCCCTCTTCATCCAAGGAGCCCTTGCTTTGGTTCCCTTACCCTTCCCTCTTGTTGGAACATCTCCTCATTAAAGATCACCAATTGTTCTGTTACAGTTTTTCCTGTCAGTCTTTGGTTCCATTTTACCCTGGCTAGATCCTTTCGCATCCCATTGAAGTTAGCCCTATTCCAGTTTAGAAGTTCCACTCTAGATTGTTCCTTGCTCCTCTCCATTGCTAATCTAAATCTTATGATACGATGATCACTCGTACCCAAGTGTTCTCCCACAGACACTTGGTCGACCTGGCCCATCTCATTCCCCAGCACCAGATCCAGCAATGCCTCCTTCCTAGTTGGGCCAAGAATATATTGGTTAAGGAAATTCTTCTGAACACATTTCAGAAATTCCTCCCCCTCCTTTCCCTTTACCATAGCATTATCCCAATCGATAGTTGGGTAATTAAAGTCCCCCAATATCACCACTCTATAGCTCTTGCATATCCCTACGATTTCCCTGCAGATTTGCTCCTCTACCTCCCTTTCACAATTTGGAGGCCTACAGAATACCCCAAATAGCATGATCATACCCTTTTTGCTCCTCAACTCTAACCAAATGGATTCTGTCCTTGTGCCCTCAAGAACACCCTCCCTTTGCAACACTACAATGTATTCCTTAATCAGCACTGCCACCCCACCTCCCTTTTTTCCTTCCCTATCTTTTCTGAACACCTTGTACCCTTGAATATTAAGTGCCCAGTCCTCACCGTTTTTAAGCCACGTTTCTGTTATTGCCACAACATCATATTGCCACACGGCTAACTGTGCTTGTAGCTCACCAACCTTATTCACCACATTTGTGCGTTTATGTACATGCATTCTAAACCCATTGTTGAATTTTTCGTAGTCTTTCTTAGTCTGCTCCTATCTAATATGGTACTACTACCGTCTCTAGTACTATCTTCTCTAGTACTATCCAACACATTCACTATTTTATGCACCTTATTCCTCTTTTCTACTCCTATATGCTAGTGCCCATCCCCCTGCCAAGCTAGTTTAAACCCTCCTCAACATCACTAACAAACCTCCCCGCGAGAATATTGGTCCCAGCTCTGTTGAGGTGTAACCCATCCGCTTGTACAGGAGCCACCTTCCCCAGAAACGGTCCCAATGCCTCAGGAATCTAAAGCTCTCCCTCCTGCACCATCTCTCCAGCCATGCATTCATCTGTTCTATCCTCCTCACTAGCACGTGGCACCGGGAGTAATCCGGAGATTACTACCTTTGAGGTCCTGCTTTTTAATCTCTCTCCTAGCTTCCTAAACTCTGCCTGCAGGACCTCATCCCTCTTTCTGCCTATGTCGTTGGTACCGATATGGACAACGACCTCTGGCTGTTCACCCTCCCCCCTCAGAGTGTCCTGCAGCCGCTCAGTGACATCCTTGACCCTGGCACCAGGGAGGCAACATACCATCCTGTAGTCACATCTAAGGCTGCAGAAACGCCTGTCTGCTCCCCTTACTATTGAATCCCCTAACACTATTGCTCTTCCACTCTTTTTCCTCCCTCGCTGTGCAGCTGAGTCACCCGTGGTGCTGTGGACTTGACTCTGGCTGCACTCGCCAGAGGAACCATCGCCCTCACCAGTACTCAGAACAGAATACTGGTTGGAGAGCGCGATGCACTCTGGGGACTCGTGCACTACCTACCTGGTCCTCCTCTTCTGCCCATTCCCTCTCTGCCTGCATACTCTTAAGCTGCGGGGTGACCACCTCTAGAAACGTGCTATCCATGTAACTCTCAGCCTCGCGGATGCACCGCGGTGACTCCAGCCGTCGCTCAAGCTCCGAAACCCTGAGCTCGAGTTGCTGTAGCTGGCGACACTTCCTGCACATGCGGTCGTCCAGGCTATGTGAAGCATCCAGGACTTCCCACATGGCACAGGATGTGCACTCCACGGGACTGAGCTGCCCTGTCATACCTCTAGTTAATAGACTAAGAACTAACCCAGCAGAAATAAACTTAAAACTTAACAAAAAACTCCCCAACTACTCACCAATCAGCTCTTTCCCTCTATTTAATAGGCTATAAACTAACTTAGCAGAAATAAACTTTTTAAAAAATACACTCACCAGCTACTCACCAATCAGTTTCTTCCTTTGTGCCGGTCACTGTTTTTAATTTGACGTCACTTTTTTACAAACTGCCTCTGTCGAGTTGCTACCGTTTGGGACTACTTTTATCTGCTCCGCTCTCGCTGTGCTCCCACCAGATCCGCTCCTTCCGGTCTCAGGCTCCAGCCACTCAGGACTGCTCCTTTTAACTGCTCCGCTCTCTGTGCTCCCTCCAGGTCCACTCCTTCCAGTCTCCTTCATCTGCTGCAGCCACAGGGGAAGCACCACGTAGAAGCATGTGTAAGAGAAAGATTAAGCACCTATAGTCACAAGGGGAATCACTTGGGTGATTTATCTTTTTTTTTGGACTGTTGCTGGTTTATTATCCTTTTGTGATGTTTAAAAGAAAAATTATGTCAAACAGTTGATTGTGTGGTCTATGTGTTATGGGAAATGGCAAAAGCGCATTGAGGGCTCAGGGTGACTTACTTTTGTAATGCTGATGGTAAACGTGATAGGAAATAACAGGGTATAGCAGAGATGATGTATGACGTTGGACAAGTGTCGCCTGCAATTACAGAGCCATATGGTAGTCACCTATGGTTGAAGAGTAAGCTTATGCTAATGTGGCATGGCAGTGTGCATACCTTGCTTGAAGGGCAGCAGTGAACTGTAAGGATGCTACATTGGTCACATGGCATGCAAGGCGCCCCTCGTCCTCCTCCTATTCCTCTTCCCAGGAAGATCTGCGCTGAGCCACGCGGCTGCTACTCCTCCGATTATGAGGACCAGGATGAGATGGCATAAATGTTTCCCATCCCCTTGCTATAGATTTCATTTGAGGCAACAAGCTTGCAAGTGCACAGTCGAAGTGGCCTGAAATTATTCCATTCATGTCACACTGCAGATGGATGTCAGCTTGAACAGTCATAAGGTCAGTAGATGTGCAAAATCTTATCCCATACCTACAACAACAAAGTTGTTGCATTTGAAGGTCAGCCATGTTTCAGGGGCACTTTTAAAGCGCTCCACCAATGCATACAAATCATGTCCTCCAGCAACTCATCTCCTTGAACCTGGCCTGTTTCTGACAAGTCGGGAAACAGGAGCCAGAAGCCCGAAAATGGGAAACCACTATGAAAATAGGATTAGCAAGGCAGTTAACAGGCGGATAACTGCCTTAACTACCTGTCCCACCGGTTCCAGTCGGGTCAGTTTGGGAGCGGCTGAACAGACACTCACGAAAAGCGGGTGGGGGGTGGGATTGAGGCGGGTTGGGTGTCTGAAGCCATTTTTTTCCGATTTTCGCTGCAGACCCGCCTCCAAATCCGCCTTCTCAGGGCTAATAAAATTGAGCCCTTTGCGTCTGTCTTCACAAAAGAGAGGGACGATGCAGACATCATAGTTAAAGGAGGAGTGTGAAATATTAGATGAGATAAACATAGTGAGAGAGGAAGTATTAAGGGGTTGACCATTTTTGAAAGTAGATAAATCACCAGGCCCGGATGAAATGTATTCCAGGCTGTTAAGAGAAGCAAGGGAGGAAATAGTGGAGGCTCCGACCATCATTTTCCAATCATCCCTGGCTACAGGTGTGGTGCTGGAGGACTGCTAATGTTGTACTGTTGTTCAAAATGGGAGAAAGGGATAGATCAAGTAATTACAGGCCAGTCAGCCGAACCTCGGTGGTGGGCAAATTGTTGGAAAAATTTCTGAGGTACAGTATTGATTGTCGTACCTCTTTGACTAAGCTTTTGGTCATCTGCCCATATATCTCATGTGGCTTGGTGTCAAATTTTGTTTATTCACGCTCCTGTAAAGCACCTTGAGACGTTTTACTACATTGAGGGCGCTATATAAATGCAAGTTGTTATTGTTGTCGTCGTCATTTAGAAAGGCACGGATTAATCAAGGACAGTCAGCATGGATTTGTTAAAGGAAAGTCGTGTCTGACTAAATTGTTTGAATTTTTTGAGGAGGTAACAAGGAGAGTTGATGAGGGTAGTGCATTTGATATAGTCTACATGGATTTTAGCAAGGCTTTTGACAAGGTCCCACATGGCAGACTGGTCAGAAAAGTAAAAGCCCATGGGATCCGAGGGAAAGTGGCATGTTGGATCCAAAACTGGCTCAGTGGCAGAAAGCAAAGGGTAATGGTCGACAGGTGTTTGTGATTGGAAGGCTGTTTCCAGTGGGATTCCGCAGGGCTCAGTACTAGGTCCCTTGCTTTTTGTGGTATACATAAATAATTTAGACTTCAATGTCAGGGGCATGATCAAGAAGTTTGCAGATGATACAAAAATTGGCCATGTGGTTGATAGTGAGGAAGAAAGCTGTAGACTGCAGGAAGATATCAATGGACTGGTCAGGTGGGCAGAAAAGTGGCAAATGGAATTCAATCCGGAGAAGCGTGAAATAATGCATTTGGGGAGGGCTAACAAGGCACGGGAATACACAATAAATGGTAGGATACTGAGAAGTGTAGGGGAACAGAGGGACCTTGGAGTGCAAGTCCACAGATCCCTGAAGGTAGCAGGACAGGTAGATAAGGTGGTTAATAAGGCATTCAGGATACTTTCCTTTATTAGCCGAGGCATAGAATATAAGAGCGGGGAAGTTATGCTTGAACTGTACTGGTTAGGCCATAGCTAGAGTACTGTGTACAGTTCGGATCACCACATTACAGAAAAGATGTGATTGCACTAGAGAGGGTAGAGGAGATTTGCCAGGACTGGAGGATTTTAGCTATGAGGAAAGATTGGATAGACTGGGGTTGCTTTCTTTGGAACAGAGGAGGCGGAGGGGAGACTTGATTGAGGTGTATAAAATTATGAGGGGCCTGAGACAGTGGGATAGGAAGGACCTATTTCCCTTAGCAGAGAGGTCAATAACTGGGGACATAGATTTAAAGTAGAGAGGTAGAAGAAGTAGAGGAGAGTTGTGGAGAACTTTTTCCACCCAGAGGGTGGTGGGGTCTGGAACTCACAACCTGAGGCAGAAACCCTCATCACATTTAAAAAGTACTTGGATATGCACTTGAAGTGCTGCAACCTACAAGGCTACGGACCAAGATTTCTATGATATCCTTTTTATAATAGGGAGACCAGAACTGTGCACAGTACTCTAAGTGCGGCCTAACAATCTACTTTACAATTTTGTACAGTACTATACAAGTTTGACATAACTTCTCTGCTTCAATTCTATCCCTCTAGAAATAACAGTGACAACATCCAGTGAAGTACTTTTGAAATACAAAGCGCCATGGGACGTCCTGAGATCCTGAAAGGTGCGATAAAAAAGCAAATTAATATGCAAATTAAAGGGACACATGGATTTAAATTGTGTGTGTGTGTGTACGCCTACCCACCCACCACAAAAGCTTGGACACTCCTGCCATGACTGCTCTTGGACGTATGTTGAACACAAAAGCTTTTTGCTCTATTGTTAACAATACACATTTGTCATTCCTGTTCCGTGCAAGTTTGTCCAAATAAGGAAGATAAGTTTGTTTGGTCCCACCTTTTTGCGGATACAGTAACGCGGTTCTACTGAATGCAGAATTACGGTGTGCAATCTGCTGCCTACAATAGTATGGAAGGAGGAAAAAAGTGAAATCCAAGTTATAAATGTGCATTTAAAATAAACTCTCGCGGAGAGTGAAACAAAAGGCTTTTGCAATGCTTTACCTTTAGATTGCATTGTGAACAAGCAGAGGGCTGTTTGTTGTGGCTCTGATTGACGTGTGGCGGCGGAGCCCAGCGAGCGCTCCCCGGCCCCGGCCTCGCCCAGCGAGCGCTCCCCGGCCCCGGCCTCGCCCAGCGAGCGCTCCCCGGCCCCGGCCTCCCGGCCCCGGCCTCGCCCAGCGAGCGCTCCCCGGCCCCGGCCTCGCCCAGCGAGCGCTCCCCGGCCTCGGCCTCGGCCTCGCCCAGCGAGCGCTCCCCGGCCTCGCCCAGCGAGCGCTCCCCGGCCCCGGCCTCGCCCAGCGAGCGCTCCCCGGCCCCGGCCTCGCCCAGCGAGCGCTCCCCGGCCTCGGCCTCGCCCAGCGAGCGCTCCCCGGCCCCGGCCTCGCCCAGCGAGCGCTCCCCGGCCCCGACCTCCCGGCCCCGGCCTCGCCCAGCGAGCGCTCCCCGGCCCCGGCCAGCCGCTTTCGCTCAACGTTTCCCCTTTAAGTCGGAAGATCGCAGGAGGGGCCGGAGCTGCCGCCAGCCCCGGTGGCGGGTGCGGGTGAGTCTCCCGAACGCCCTGTACTTGGCGCCTCAGCCGCCAGCCGGGCCTCAGTGTCGCCCAGGCCGGGAGGCGGGGTCCAAAGGGACGCGCCCGGACTGCCTTCATTGTCCCAGCTCCTATTCTCCCGCTTTCCCAATGTTCTAATTCCTCTCCCACCTCCCTCCCTTAAAAAGCCTTGAGGGTGAATTGGCGGCAGTGGCCGGGTTGAGGTGATCCTGACTGGGCTGAGCGGCTCTCCCCGGGCTCGCCCTTCACTTTCTGGCCGCTCTTTCCACAAAACTCGCCTCAATCGCTCATCGAAAAACTGCCTGCAGAGGAGAAGAAGAGGAGATTTTTGACTCTTCCTCAATGTTGAAGGACCATCGAGCGAGCACTAAATTGTAATTTGTCGCCTAATTGCATAAAAAAAGAAGCATAAGTTAAAAGGATTTGGAGTTTGGGACAAGCACAGCCTTTGTTTTCCAAGGACTCGTGCAATTTTACGATAGGAAAATAGCTGCATCTTGTAATACCGTGGTGCATGTGCGAGTAAACAGCACGGATGTTCTTCAGTGCGTGAGTTTTGATTATTCGTTCTGAAAAAGCATTGTTTTAAGAACTTTGTGTTGAGCATGGTGAAGAAGTTGAGGTGGGGTATGTAAGACAAAGGGAACTGCATGGACTATCGTGGAGGCAGGCCCGAGTGTGATTTGACTGCTGCTGTTGGTTAGTGTATGTTTATTGATTGCTGTGTGCTAATATTTACACTGAAAGACTTATGATTGTAATGTAAGTTTCTTATGAAATAATATACGGTTGACTATTTGGCCAATGTAGATATAATGGAAAGATAATGTGGGCGACCCTGACAGCAATTCAGTTGAACTCTTATATTGACTACTGAGTTAAATGCTGTGGCAGATATTTGTAGTTTTATATAGCTCAGTTAATTTTGTTTAAAATATTTTTTTTAAGTACTTTGTGTGGTAGATATTGTTATGATGTAGATCAGAGGATAATAAAGGTGATTGTGACCTCGGGTCTGATGATATAATGCACATGTTGCCATCTGTATATTTAGCTCCTAAACCACAATACAGTGTTACAATATTGTGTTTGAAATGGATTATTGGGATATAAATGACAAAAATTTGAAGTGAAGATGCAAAATTTTGTGATCAATAATGCAATATTAAGCCCCTCCCCTGCAGTGATTTACCTCTATCTGTGGCATCATTTTTAAATGTAATATATTCTAAGGTGTAAAGCCAGTACAAGGACATGGATGCAAGTAAACACAATACTCTGGCCTTGAAAAACAACTTCAACCCCTTCACTGTCATTTGAGTTTGTACTAAGTAATCTTGGGATGATGCGGAGATGCCGGTCGGTGTTGGACTGGGGTGGACAAAAGTGAGAAGTCGCACAACACCAGGTTATACTGCCGTCCGGCGGAGGCGAAGGTCCCCATTGGAAGGCTCTCTACGCGGGAGTCTTCCCTTGTTCTATTGGGGACTTGGCCTGGAGGGTGTTGCACGGAGCAGTCCCGTGCAATAGGATTTTAAGTAGGTTTACGGACTCCCAGGCTGCTTGTCATTTCTGCGGCCTAGAGGAGTCCGTCTATCACATTTATATTGAGTGTGAGAGGTTGCAGCCCCTCTTTCATTATTTGAAGGGGCTGCTCCTCAATTTCTGGTTGCACTTCAGCCCCACGCTCCTGATCTACGGTCACCCGGTGCGGAGGGGAGCGGGTAGGTCGGAGGACCTCCTCGTAGGACTGCTCCTGGGCCTGGCCAAGAAAGCCATTAATTGGTCCAGGCAGCGGGCGGTCGAGGGGGTCGTTCGGCCCGATTGCCTGCCTCTCTTCCGCGGCCATGTTCGCGCCCGGGTGGCCCTGGAGATGGAGCACGCGGTGTCCGCCGGCACGCTTGAGTTTTTCCGCGACCGGTGGGCGCCGCGGGGACTGGAGTGCATCGTCACCCCGGACTTTCAAATTTTAATTTGATTTATTAAGTTTCATTTAAAGTTTTAATTGATTTACAGTAAATTTGTGTTTGTCCAACCAAAAAGATCAACACCAGGTTATACTGCCGTCCGGCGGAGGCGAAGGTCCCCATTGGAAGGCTCTCTACGCGGGAGTCTTCCCTTGTTCTATTGGGGACTTGGCCTGGAGGGTGTTGCACGGAGCAGTCCCGTGCAATAGGATTTTAAGTAGGTTTACGGACTCCCAGGCTGCTTGTCATTTCTGCGGCCTAGAGGAGTCCGTCTATCACATTTATATTGAGTGTGAGAGGTTGCAGCCCCTCTTTCATTATTTGAAGGGGCTGCTCCTCAATTTCTGGTTGCACTTCAGCCCCACGCTCCTGATCTACGGTCACCCGGTGCGGAGGGGAGCGGGTAGGTCGGAGGACTTCCTCGTAGGACTGCTCCTGGGCCTGGCCAAGAAAGCCATTAATTGGTCCAGGCAGCGGGCGGTCGAGGGGGTCGTTCGGCCCGATTGCCTGCCTCTCTTCCGCGGCCATGTTCGCGCCCGGGTGGCCCTGGAGATGGAGCACGCGGTGTCCGCCGGCACGCTTGAGTTTTTCCGCGACCGGTGGGCGCCGCGGGGACTGGAGTGCATCGTCACCCCGGACTTTCAAATTTTAATTTGATTTATTAAGTTTCATTTCAAGTTTTAATTGATTTACAGTAAATTTGCGTTCTGTCAAACCAAAAAGATCAACACCAGGTTATACTGCCGTCCGGCGGAGGCGAAGGTCCCCATTGGAAGGCTCTCTACGCGGGAGTCTTCCCTTGTTCTATTGGGGACTTGGCCTGGAGGGTGTTGCACGGAGCAGTCCCGTGCAATAGGATTTTAAGTAGGTTTACGGACTCCCAGGCTGCTTGTCATTTCTGCGGCCTAGAGGAGTCCGTCTATCACATTTATATTGAGTGTGAGAGGTTGCAGCCCCTCTTTCATTATTTGAAGGGGCTGCTCCTCAATTTCTGGTTGCACTTCAGCCCCACGCTCCTGATCTACGGTCACCCGGTGCGGAGGGGAGCGGGCAGGTCGGAGGACCTCCTCGTAGGACTGCTCCTGGGCCTGGCCAAGAAAGCCATTAATTGGTCCAGGCAGCGGGCGGTCGAGGGGGTCGTTCGGCCCGATTGCCTGCCTCTCTTCCGCGGCCATGTTCGCGCCCGGGTGGCCCTGGAGATGGAGCACGCGGTGTCCGCCGGCACGCTTGAGTTTTTCCGCGACCGGTGGGCGCCGCGGGGACTGGAGTGCATCGTCACCCCGGACTTTCAAATTTTAATTTGATTTATTAAGTTTCATTTAAAGTTTTAATTGATTTACAGTAAATTTGTGTTTGTCCAACCAAAAAGAGGAACACCAGGTTATAGTCCAACAGTTTTATTTGAAATCACAAGCTTTCGGAGCGCTGCTCCTTCGTCAGGTGAAGCTTCACCTGACGAAGGGGCAGCAGCTCCGAAAGCTTGTGATTTCAAATAAAACTGTTGGACTATAACCTGGTGTTGTGCGACTTCTCACTTTTACTCTTGGGATGACATTGCTGCTGTTGGCATGACTTTTTTATGTCTGTGGCATTCTGTGAATAAAATTTATATAACAGATAGCAGGAACTGCCTTTATAATTGCATTAAAATTCATATTAATTTATATTCAAAATGTCCCCATAGCTATAGTGCTGTAAAATCAAAATCATCTGATGAAAGATTTGAATGCTAGTAATCTGGATTGTTTACAGTTCACTGGATGCAAAGTAGCCTGGCATTTTGCACCTGTAGAATTTGTTTATCTAAATGTTGTACAGCGTAAAAGGAAAGAAAAGTAGTTACGATTATACTTAAATACAGAAAACACCCAAAGTACAGATTCTGCAGCAAGATTTAAGTAAAGTATGTAAATAAATTATATGGACTGCCATTATGAAAGTGAAACCATTCTGAGTGATAAACTATCAGATGCACATGATTTATGTTGTACAACATTGTGTGCTTGGTTTTTATAACCTATTTGCTGGATCACTAGCTACTGTATGTTCTTCATAAACAGTATTAAGATGATGGAATAATGCTTCTTTGAAATAAGCTTTTTGATCCTCTCTAGCTGCACTCAGCATCTAATACTTATTTTACTGATTGCTAAGGAAGAGAAACCTTCAGAACTACCACCCTATCAGACATGTCATAAGAGAATAATGGATACCATTACAAATCAATAGTCCTATTGAGGGCTTCCCTCTAGTACTAGATGTAAATGGCTTAACCTTTGTTTTTTATGTTTTGTCATTTGAATCGGATGAAATTCCTGCCCTGAGATTCATTCAGACTCCCGCACACACACTTGGGTCTGAGACCAGGATCCCATTCAGACTCCCACACACACAGTTAGAGCAGAGACCAGGAGCCCATTCAGACTCCTGCACACACTGTTAGATCAGAGACCAGGATCCCATTCAGACTCCCGCACACACACTTAGGTCTGAGACCAGGATCCCATTCAGACTCCACCCTCCACCCCCCACCCCCCCCACACACACACACTGTTAGAGCAGAGACCAGGAGCCCATTCAGACTCCTGCACACACACTGTTAGATCAGAGACCAGGAGCCGCTTTGTGATGTAAATATTTTTTTTTAAAACGTATCCAATATGTTGCATTACTTGGGAGTTGTGGGGTGTGGGTTTCCATGTACAATTTCTCCTTTTTTCTTCGCATGCTCCCACTAACGCGGCAGCTGCGGCCTCCTCCAGAGTGTTCCCCGCCTGACTGGGAGCCAAGGATGTCAATCAGGCTGGCTTCCGAGCGGGGCTCCTGTTTTTTTTAAAAAAGACGCATGCTGTGGAGTTAAAACACTACAGCATGCGGGGAAAACCTGGACTTCCGGGTTACCCGACCAAAACTCCTCGCCCCGCCCCCTGCCCCGCTTCCGCAACCTGCCCCGGTAAATATTGGGGCCTGAGATTCTCGGCCACAGAGGGAAAGGAGAGTTAGATAGTCATAAACTTTGGAGCGGCAAATCCAACCAGGTTCTTGGCTGGGGCTTTGATATGTTGCCTGGGAAGCTGTCTTGGATATTTGCACAAAAAGAAAGAAAATTAAGCTGCATACTTTATAAACAATTGCACATCTAATTGGTAGCTCTTTCAGAGAGCCAGCACAGGCATGGTGGGCTGAATAGCCTGTGTTGTATGATTCTATCTAGGAGTGATTTGTAGTCGTCCATAAGGGAGTGAGATGGTATTATAATCTACCGGAGTGAAGTTTCACTGGGCTATTAATTGCATATCAACCCCAAGAGCTGTTAGGGCATTGTAACACACTCCATGTGTACTTAGTAAAACACAAGCAGAAGAATTTCTTGACATTTACTTTTTTCCCCTGCGAGTAGGTGGGTGGGGGGATTGTCATTGTTGTATAGAGTATTCCTACATTCAAATTTCACAAGCAATGATATGATGCAGTGCCCAGTTGTAGGAACTTGGCAGGGCAGAAGCACTTACTGCAAATTTAGGCTCAAGCTGACCACAGTTTTCTGTCCATTGACAGAAAGCAGTGATCAGCTTTAGCTGAATTTGTAATAAGTGCCTTGCCAAGCTCCTGTATCTAGGCACTGAAGAAGGAAATCTGCCCTTATGTGATAGACTGTGTATTCCCACATTCAGATCGTGATTTCACAAGCAGTGATAAGAATATTTTTAACTGTCTGATGCAAGAGAGTGTGTGTTTTACAAGGCAGTAATCTAATCTCTGGATTCGGATGATTTTTATCAACCTGTTGTGGTTTGACATCCAAATCCCTCAGATCATTAACTTACATTAATTTCTCATAGACATCCAATTTCTCTGTACAAACTTTCTACCCTGACTTCGTCCATTTACCTCTTTTTATTAAGTAGCACTTATACTCCTTAGAGCACAAATGTTTACAATGATTAACAGCCAACTAGCTTTTAAAGCTTGGATCTCCTTCATAATTCCTAATGTTAAGAAAAGTACTCTGAAAATTTATGGGGTGCGTATGTTTAATGTGTTACAGGGATGGTGAATCCAGATTCAAATTCATTCAATTTGGAAGTTCTATAATGTAACAATATGACATCATCACACATCAACTACACGAGGTATCCTTGCCATTTATGTTCTTGGACTGTGTCATCTGTTATGTAGAAAAGAAAATTAAATCATAATGGTCAACTAATTCCACACCATATTACCAACCAGAAAAGTCACTTTATTAGCTCTTTAGGTTTATGATTTCCCCTATCATTCCATTCAGATATCCATTATTCTTTATGTAATATATGGCCTGAATTTATCCTGGAGACAATTCTATTTTGCTGAATTTTCCTCATTTCCTTTTCATCCGTAGCACGTTATACTTGTAATTAAAAGTAACATTATTTTATTATTGTACACTCTTGGTTATGAGCAACATGTAATGTTTGATTCCACATGCTAGAAGATAAACCTTTGTTACAGTCAGAGGAATTGCCTGAGGAAACATAGAAACTAGGAGCAGGAGTAGGGCATTCGGCCCGTCGAGCCTGCTCCACCATTCAATACGATCATGGCTGATCATCCAAATCCAGTACCCTGTCCCTGCTTTCTCACACCGAATCCCCACATCGAGCCTGCACCTATCCCACCCTATCCCCGTAACCCCACGTATTTAATTCCCCCTAACATATCTCATCCTATCCCCATAACCCCACATATTTAATCCCCCCATCGAGCCTGCACCTATCCCACCCTATCCCCGTAACCCCACGTATTTAATTCCCCCTAACATATCCCATCCTATCCCTGTAACCCCACATATTTAATCCCCCCCTAACACTAAGGGTCAATTTATCATAGCCAAATCAACCTAACCCGCACATTTTTGGACTGTGGGAGGAAACCGGAGCACCCGGAGGAAACCCACGCAGACACGGGGAGAATGTGCAAACTCCACACAGACAGTCACCCGAGGTCAGATTCGAACCCGGGTCCCTGGCGCTGTGAAACACCAGTGCTAATCACTATGCCACCGTGTTGCCTTGTATCTCTTGTATTTAGTTGGGAGCAAGTAGTTTAGCTCATGAAAAGTTATTATAAGGTAAGGTATGTGTAAACTGAACTTTGTTGAGATGTCTGTTTTAGTATAAATTTTTTTTTAATGAAGCCCATTTAGCTTGTCCCAGAGACACAGCTGGCCTGCTATAATCACTTTTATAAGCACTTCACCTGACGAAGGAGCAGCAGCTCCGAAAGCTTGTGATTTCAAATAAAACTGTTGGACTATAACCTGGTGTTGTGCGACTTCTCACTTTTTTTAAGAAGTAGTTGTGAGGAAGTTTTAGTCATCTCGAGCACAAATTAAATTGTTCAAACTGAATAAAGAAGGCGACCTCTGACAATGTCTCTCCGATAGAAATATTGAAGGGAGTGGCAACAGATGAAAGAGAAAATGGAAATAAAACTGAAAGGAAAAAATGAACAAGGAAATTAGTCCAAAATGTGGAGCAAAGATACAAACAGTAAAATTAAGAAAATATGGACACAAAGCTAGAAACTGTTGATTAGGAGTGTGGGAACCAATAAAGAAAAGAGAGGAAGTAAATGTCAACAGAAGTACTGAAATGAAAATGGGGTAGAAAAAATTGCATTTGACGGTTTGAAAATGCCATTGTACTAAAATGATATGACTTTTTTACAGTATTCATATATTCCAAATGGCTTTGCAAAATGAATTTTTTTTTTAAATCTTGAGATTTATGAAGTGGTGATTTTTGTTTTTCTGGGGTGGCTTGAATCTCTCAATTATTTTGTAAATGTATAAAATTATTATATAATTACATAGACTATACAGCACAGAAATAGACCATTCAGCCCAACCAGTCCATGCCAACATTTATGCTCCACTCAAGCCTCCTCCCATCCTTCCTCATCTAACTCTATCAGCATAACCTTCTATTCCCTTCTCCCTCATATACATATCTAGGTTCCCCTGCAATGTATCTATACTATTCGCCTCAACCACTCCCTGTGGTAGCGAGTTCCACAATCTGACCACTCTGGGTAAAGAAGTTTCTTCTGAATTCCCAATTGGATTTCTTGGTGACTATCTTATATTGATGGCCTCTAGTTTTACTCTTCCCCACAAGTGGAAACAGTCTCTCTCTCTGTCTACTCTATCAAAATCTTTCATAATTTTAAATACCTCTATTAGATCACCCCACAGCCTTCTCTTTTCAAGAGAAAAGAGACCCAGCTTGTTCATCCTTTCCTGATATGTATACCCTCGCAGTTCTGGTATCACCCTTCTAAATATTTCTTGCACCCTCTCCAGTGCCTCTGTATCCTTTTTATAATATGGCAACCAGAACTTCACACAGTACTCCAAGCGTGATCTAACCAAGGGTAGATATGAGTTTAGCACAACTTCTCTATTCTATACCTCTAGAAATAAACCCTAGTGCTTGACTTGCTTTTGTTATGGCCTTATTGACCTGCATCGCAACTTTTAGTGATTTGTGTATTTATACTCCAGATCCCTTTGCACCTCTACCCCATTTAGATTCCTATTTTCCAAGTAATATGTGAGCTCCTTATTTTTCTTACCAAAATGGAATATCTCACACTTATCTATGTTGAAATTCATTTGCCAGTTATATGCCCATTCTGCAAGTTTATTAATGTCATCTTCTAATTTGTTGCAGTCCTCCTCGGTATTGACTCTCTTCTCCTCCCCGCCCCACATACAATTTGGTGTTGTCCGCAAATTTAGAAATTGTGTTTTTGATTTCAAAGTCTAAATTGTTAATAAAAATTGTGAGCAACAGTGGTCCCAACACTGATCCTCCCACTTCCTTCCTTCTGCCACTCTGAATAGCTACCCTTAATCCCTACTTTCTGCTTTCTGTCTTGCAGCAAGCTTGCTATCAATTCTGCTGCCTGTCCCCTGACTCCGCATGCTCTGACCGTATTCATTAGTCTATTATACTGTACCTTATCGAAGGCTTTTTGGAAATCTAGATATAGTACATCTACTGAATTACCCTGGTCTACTCTCTCTCTTACCTCTTCAGAAAATTCAATGAGGTTGGTCATGTAAGATATTCCCTTTTCAAATCCATGTTGACTATTAATTATTATATTTTTGGTTTCTAGATTTTTTCTCCTTTAGTAGGGATTCCATTATTTTTCCATTGTTAAGCTGATTGGTCTATAGTTCCCTGGACATGTTCTATCTTCTTTAAATATAGGTATAAAGTTCGTTATCTGCCAGTCCTCTGGCACGAGACCTTTTTCTAATTAATTTTTAAATATGTGTAATAGTGCCTCTGCTATCTCTTCCCTATATTCTTTTAAAATGCGCAGATGCAATCCAAGGGGTTTTATACTTTTTTTTGAGTTTGATTAGTTTATTTAATATTTCTCTTTTTTATTTTAAATGCGGTTATATAATTTCTAATCTCATCTTCCGATGTCATGTCCACATGATCCATCTCCCTGGTAAATACTGAAGCAAAATAATTATTTAATATTTCTACCATTTCACTATCGCTGACTGTGATTTTATCCTGACCGTCCCTTAGTGGCCCTATTCCCATCCTGACTTTTTTATTTATATGCCTGTAGAATATTTTGCTATTTTGTTTTATGTTCCTTGATAATTTAATTTCATAGTTCCTCTTTGCCTTCCTAATTGTTTTTTTTTTTTTATTTCTCTCCTAGTCACTTCGTATTCTCCCTTGTCATGCTCGCCCCTGCTGTCCATGTACTGTATGTCCTTTTCCTTACCCTCAATTTTTCCCTTGTGTCTTTATTCATGCATGGTGTCTCATTAGTGTTTGGTTATTGTTTTTTAACAAAATGTATTTTTCCTGGGCTCTGTTGAACACCGTTTTTCATGGCCCAGATATTCCGATCGCAGGCCTCCCGCGGGCGGAGGGCTGCGATCTGGAAAAATCTGCGCCCTTACCTGAGGGTTCCCGGGAGGCACACAGTTCCACTGCTGGGCCTCTCCAAACTGCCGATGTGCAGGGCCCACGTATCCCAGAGCGCAGGTAGTTCGCAGCGTCCCTGGGATCACGTGGGCCATGGGGAGCCAATCAGAGAAGGGAATCTCCCTTCATACATTTGACAGGAAGACCTGTCAAATATATGAATGGAGATCATCCCCAAAACACTGTAAAACTTCAAATACATTTTTTTTTAAATCACATTTTTAAAATGACTTGAAATTACATAAAATTTAAATTTTTGAAAAAAATAATTCAAGTTTTTAACGGGGCTAAAACTAAACTTACCTTTCTTTAAAGTATTTTTAAATGATAAATCAGTGGAAATTTTTTTTTTTAACTTTTTTCAACTCTTATCCTAGTAAAAGCAGGCATTACGCCTGCTTTTACCAGGCGCAAGAATTTTAAGTGTTTTCTGCGGGCGGAGGGTCTCCAAAAAGCGGAACTATCCGCCGGCGGAGGCTCTTCTCCCGGGCAGCCGGAGGATCTGTCAAGAGCTTTCTTGACAGCGCAGTGCATGCCTGAAACCGGCATTTCCAATGTCCCTACGGGTGGGTACACAGCGCGTACCCACCCGTAGGGATCGGAATATCCGGCCCAATGTTTCCCATTGCTGTTTGGCATCATTATTTGCCAATATTGTTGTCTATTTTATTTTCCCAAGTTCTATTCTCAGCCCCACAAAATCAGCTTTTCTCTAATTTATTACCCTGGTCTTTGTTATACTTATGTCCTTCTCAATTATTATCCTAAACCATATTATATTATGGTCACTATTGCCTACTTTTACTTACCTGCTCTGGTTCATTACCCATTGCCAGATCCAGTAGTGAATCCTCCCTTGTCGGGCTTCTTACATACTGGGTTAGAAAGGAGTCCTGTACAGATTGTAGGAACTCCATTCCCTTATCCCCTTTACCTACCTCTTCTGGTCAATTAATTTTAGGGTAGTTGTAATCCCCCATGATTATTCTATGTTTGTTACTCATTTCCCTAATTTATTTGCATATTTCTTCCTCCACCTCCCTTCCGCTATTAGGTGGTCTGTAGACTACCCCTAAGTGTGTGATTGATCCTTTTTTATCTCTTATCGCTGTCGATCTGGATTCTATTTCGGTCTTGCTGATAGCTGCGTCACTTTTTTCGACTGCCATTATGCTATCTTGAATAAGTACAACTACTCCACCTCCCCTTTTTCCCCCCTCTATCTTTTCTAAATATGTTATACCCTGCAATGTTTAATTCCCAGTCCTGATTTTTCTGTAGCCATATAGGTGTCAGCCTTGCCTCAGTTGGTAGCACTTTTGCAACAGAATCAGAAGGTTGTGGGTTGTGCCCCACTCCAGAGACTTGACCACATAATCCAGGCTGACACTTCAGTACTGAGAGATTGCTACACGGAAGAAGGCCATTTGGCCCATCGAGCCCGTGCCGGCTCTCTGCAAGAGCACTTCAGCTAGTCCCACTCCCCTGCCCTGTCCCCGTAGCCCTGCAATTTTTTTCTTTCAGATACTCATTCAACTCCCTTTTGAAAGCCGTGATTGAGTCTGCCTCCACCATCCTTTCAGGCAGTGCATTCCAGATCCTAACCACTCGCTGCGTAAAAAAGTTTTTTCTTATGTCGCCTTTGGTTCTTTTGCCAATCACCTTAAATCTGTGTCCTCTGGTTCTCGACCCTTCCGCCAATGGGAACAGTTTCTCTCTATCTACTCTGTCCAGATTCCTCATGATTTTGAACACCTCTATCAAATCTCCTCTCAATCTTCTCTGCTCTAAGGAGAACAACCCCAGTCTATCCACGTAACTGAAGTCCCTCATCCTTGGAAACATTCTCGTAACTCTTTTCTGTACCCTCTCTAAGGCCTTCATATCCTTCCTAAAGTGCAGTGCCCATAATTGGACGCACTACTCCCAGTTGAAACTGAACCAGTGTTTTATACAGGTTCATCATAATTTCCACGCTTTTGTACCCTGTACCTCTATTCATGAAGCCCGTAAGCTTTTTTAACTGCTTTCTCCAGCTGCCCTGCCACCTTCAACGATTTGTGCCCATATACCCCTAGGTCTCTCTGTTCATGCACCCACTTTAGGATTGTACCCTTTAATTTATATTTCCTCTCATTCTTTCTACCAAAATGTATCACTTCGCACTTTTCTGCGTTAAATTTCATCTTCCACGTGTCCGCCCATTCCGCCAGCCTGTCTATGTCCTCTTGAAGTCTATCACTATTCTCCTCACTGTTCACTATACTTCCAAGTTTTGTGTCATCTGGAAATTTTGAAATTGTGCCTTGTACACCCACGTCCAAGTCATTAATATATATCAAGAAAAGCAGTGGTCCTAGAACCGACCCCTGGGGAACACCACTGTATACCTTCCTCCAGTCCGAAAAAACAACCGTTCACCAGTACTCTCTCTTTCCTGTCACTTAGCCAATTTCATATCCATGCTGCCACTGTCCCTTTTATTCCATGGACTTCAACTTTGCTGGCAAGCCTATTATATGACACTTTGTCGAACGCCTTTTGGAAATCCATGTACACCACGTCAACCGCATTGCCCTCATCAACCCTCTCTGTTACCTCATCAAAAAACTTGATCAAGTTGGTTAAACACGATTTGCCTTTAACAAATCCGTGCTGGCTTCCCTTAATTAATCCACACTTGTCCAAGTGACCGTTAATTTTGTCCCTGAGTATTGTTTCTAAAAGCTTCTCCACTACTGAGGTTAAACTGACTGGCCTGTAGTTGCTGGGTTTATCTTTACACCTTTTTTTGAACAAGGGTGTAACATTTGCAATTCTCCAGTCCTCTGGCACCACCCCTGTTTATAAGGAGGATTGGAAGATTATGGCCAGTACCTCCGCGATTTCTTCCTTCACTTCCCTCAGCATCCTAGGATGCATCCCATCTGGTCCTGGTGACTTATCTACTTTAAGTACAGCCAGCCTTTCTCGTACCTCCTCTTTATCAATTTTTATCCCATCCAGTATCTCCTCTACCTCCTCCTTCACTATGTCTATGGCAGCATCTTCTTCCTTGGTGAAGACAGATGCAATGTACTCATTTAGCACCTCAGCCATGCCCTCTGCCTCCATGCGCAGGTCTCCTTTTTGGTCCCTAATCGGCCCCACCCCTCATCATACTACCTGTTTACTATTTATATGCCTATAGAAGACTTTTGGATTACCTTTTATGTTAGCTGCCAGCCTATTCTCATACCCTCGCTTTGCCCCTCTTATTTTCTTTTTCACTTCTCCTCTGAACTTTCTATATTTAGCCTGATTCTCAGATGTATTCTTGACCTGACATCTGTCATACGCGCCCTTTTTCTGCTTCATCTTACTCTCTATCTCTTTCGTTATCCAGAGAGCTCTGACTTTAGTTGCCCTACCTTCCCCCTAGTGGGAATGTACCTTGACTGTACCCAAACTATTTCCTTTTTAAAGGCAGTCTATTGTTCCATTACAGTTTTGCCTGCCAATCTTTGATTCCAGTTTACCCGGGCCAGATCCATTCTCATCCCACTGAATTTGGCCTTCCTCCAATTAAGTACTAGATTGCTCCCTGTCCTTTTCCATAGCTAATCTAAACCTTATGATACTATGATCACTGTTCCCTAAATGTTCACCAACCGACACTTGCTCCACTTGACCCACCTCATTCCCCAGAACCAGATCCAGCAATGCCTCCTTCCTCATTGGGCTGGAAACATACTGATCCAGAAAGTTCTCCTGAACACACTTCAGAAATTCTTCCCCCTCTCTGCCCTTTACACTATTACAATCCCAGTCTATATTAGGATAGTTGAAGTCCCCCATTATCACTACTCTATAGTTCTTGCATCTCTCTGTAATTTCTCTGCAAATTTGCTCCTCCATATTTTTCCTACTAGTTGGTGGCCTATAGAATACACCTAGTAGTGTAATGGCACCTCTATTATTTCTTGACCCCTCCAGGACATTCTCTCTCTCCAGCACTGTAACATTCTCCTTAACCAATACTGTCACACCACCTCCTATCTTTCCTGAACACTTTATATCCAGGAATATTTAATACCTAATCCAATCCTTTTTTGAGCCAGGTCTCCGTTATTGCCACAACATCATATTCCCACATGGCTATTTGTGCCTGCAGCTCACCAATCTTGTTTACTATGCTTCGTGCGTTCACATACTTACACTGTAAACCTATCTTAGACCATCCTGTGTTCTCTCTTAGTCTGACCCCACCTAATACCTTCCTATTTATTACTTTAGTGCTATCCATCTCTCCCAATCCTTTGTTTCTCCCTTTCTAATGGTACACCCTGGTGCCCATCCCCCTGCTAACTTAGTTTAAACCCTCCCCAACATCACTAGCAAACCTCCCCGCGAGGATATTGGTACCGGCTCTGTTGAGGTGCAACCTGTCCGGTCTGTACAGGTCCCACCTCCCCCAGAAACGGTCCCAACGCCCCAGGAATCTGAAGCCCGCCCTCCCTCCTGCACCATCTCTTCAGCCACACATTCAACTGCTCTATCCTCCTATTGCTATACTGACTCGCGCGTGGCACCGGGAGTAATCCAGAGATTACTACCTTTGAGGTCCTGCTTTTTACTCTCTTTCCTAGCTCCCTAAAATCTTCCGGCAGGACTTCATCCCTCTTTCTACCTATGTCGTTGATACCGATATAGACCACAACCTCTGGCTGTTCACCCTCCCCCCCTCAGAATGTTCTGCAGCCGCTCAGTGACATCTTTGACCCTGGCACTAGGGAGGCAACATACCATCCTGGAATCATGTCTGCGGCCGCAGAAACGCCTGTCTGTTCCCCTAACTTTCAAATCCCCTACCACTATTGCCTTCCCAATCTTCCTCCTCCTCCACTGTACAACTGAACCACCTGTGGTGCTGTGAACTTGGCTCTGGCTGTACTCCCCAGAGGAACCATTACCCTCACCAGTACCGGTTAGAGAGTGAGATGCACTCAGGGGACTCCTGCACTACCTGCCTGGTCCTCCTTTTCTGTCTGGCAGTCACCCATTCCCTCTCTGCCAGCACACTCTTAAGCTGTGGTGTGACCACCTCCTGAAACGTGCTATCCACGTAGCTCTCAGCCTCGCGGATGCACCGCAGTGACGCCAGCTGCTGCTCAAGCTCCGAAAACCCGGAGCTCGAGCTCCTCCAGCCGACGACACTTCCTGCACACGTGGTTGTCCAGGACACGGGGAGCATCCTGGATTTCCCACATGGCACAGGATGTGCACTCCGCAGAGCCGGCATCTTTCAGATGAGATTTTAAACCAAGGTCCCATCTTCCCTCTCAGACGCTTGTGAAAGAATCCATGGCATTATTTGAAGAGCAGGAAGTCGTTAACCAACTTTTATCCAACCGTCACTACCAAAAACAGATGATCTGCTCATTTATGTCATTGCTGTTTGTGAGACCTTGCTGTACCCAAATTGGCTGCTGCATTTTCCCTACATTACAACAGTGACGACACTGCAAAATACTTTATGGAATGTGAAGTGCTTTGGGACACCCTGAGGTCATGAAAGGCACTATATAAATGTAAGTTTGTTCTCTTTCCGTTCTCTTTTTCCTCTTTTCCAAGTTTTATTATAGGAAGTTTGACCTTTTTTAAAAAAAAAATAGTCCTAAAATGATAGAAAAAAGAACTTGCATTTATATAAGCACCTTGTGTCATCAGGACATCCAAAAGCACTTCACAACCAATAGATTTTGAACTGCCGTCATTGTTGTTACGTAGGCAAATGTAGCAATCAATTTACGCATAGCAAGGTCCCACAAATAGCAAACGAATGAATGACCAAATAGTCTCTTTTGGTGGTGTTTGTTGATGAAGGAATGTTGACCGAGAAATCCCTACCCCCCTTTGAATAATTCCATGGGATCTCTTGCATCCACCTGAGGAGACAGATGGGAACTTGGTTAACGTCTAGACTACAAGTATTTGAAAACCGCATCATGTTTTATCATCTTTTTCCTTCAATCACGTGAAATGCATTGTACTGATATTTCTTAATAATCAATTTGTGTCTGAATATATAAAAGTTATCTACTTTTTAAAAATTCTTTTCCCCTGTCTTATAAAATTTTAAAGTATATTAACTGGACTGGTTCTGTTTTCCCTTGGGGTTGGCCTTATATTGGCTTTTGTGGTATGTATGGTTTCGTAAATGATTTGTTTTTAAGTTTGTGGTTTATCAATAATTCTTCCATGCCATTGCTGGTTTTTAAGTTTTATTCACGTTGCATTGTGTGGTTGTACGGGACTAATGATTTAAGATGTGGGGTTGCAGCTGTTAGACTTGCATTATGACTTACCAGCGTCTACCTCGCTGTTTTAGTTCAACACCTGGCATTTGCCTGCACAGTGGCAAAGGCCAGCAAAAGCTTGAATCTTGTTGGTGCTGAGACATAAACTGGAAAAATCTGAAAGGGAAAGCATTGATCATTTAACTGAGCCTGAAACCCTTGGCTGTTTGACAGTGGGAATGCCACTCCCTTCATGCACTGCAGTCCTAAATTGCGGAACCTCTTGTTTAAAAAAAAATAATAATCTTGAACAGAAGACTGTACAAGTTGTTTAAATACAATGTTTATCTCTGTTGTGTTGATGTACCAGTGACTTTTATCAGATTGTCCAGTGATACTTTAATCTTAATTATGAACCTTTTTTGAGGGGGGGGGGCGGTAAATTTTGTTGTCATCCTTTTTAAGTTTAAAAAAAATACATTTTATTGTAATTCGGTTCAGCACTTGATATACAGCTCTTTGATCAATTGCATTGTCTTTCTTTTTAAAACTTACAAAATTAAGACCCTAATTATTTTAATTGGCAATTGGAAGCCTCAAACTATTTGCAAAAGGCTTTATATATAGCTTCTGTTTTTTTTAATGTAGCTCGGGTTTCACTATGGCTTGTTTCTGACTGTGGTGAACTTTAACTTGGTCATTACCAAACATACGAATCATTTGCACTTGAATGTATCTGAAAGTTTTCTCAAATTTGAAAACAGCATATTTAGGAATTATGGAGTGTGCTAGAAACATCAGTTATCCTCAACTTCTACATGATCAGTAACAAGTGTAATGGTTAACTGAGCATCTACTTTTTTTTGAAGTTTTGATTTTTTTGTTTTACATTTTTTATGTAATCTGAAGAATTTTATCAGAATGTAGAACCCCCCAAAAAATTGCTCAAAGGAGACCCTCAATTTAAAATGTTGTTTTAATTGAATGCTACTGTAGTTTGCAGCCTGTAAGGAAAACTGGTTAAAATTAGAATTTAAATTGACAGTATACTTTGGGCTTTTAAATTACATTGTGAATTATTTTTGATAGGGTCCGATTCCTGGCTAAAATTTTGAGAAGCATAACAAAATTTGATTGGGCAAACCTGTATGAGATAATTGGCAGTGCAGTCGCAGAGTAGTTCAAAGTACATTGAACAGCGGTAAGGACTGACTCTGGGGCTACAGCAGGTTTGCAGTAACAATTCTCCATTTTTTGTTTTGAATTGTTGAGTATTTTTGCATCTAACTTACTACAGGAAACTTTCGTTTATCCGGCATCGACGGGACCGGCGTGGTGCCGGTTTATCGAAAGTACCGGATAACAGAGAGTTATATCTACCGAGGCTATTTTTAACAAAGAGACTCCAAGCAGCACGGGAGAATCTACTCATGCTACTGCAATGTTTCGGACTTGCGACAGCGCCAGGAGGCCGAGTAGTGGCACTTTTGGAAAGTACCCCTACTGACTAAATCGGCGTTCGCGGACTCGGACTCAGACTCGGGATCGGCAACATTGCCGGTTATTTGAGAGGATTTTTCGGAGCACTCGGCGTTCGCGGAGACTTGACTGCGACTCGGCAACATTGCCGGTTATTTGAGAGGAGTTTTCGGAGGATGATTTTTGCCGGTTAAGCGAGAATATTTGGGTGCCGGATAAACGAAAGTTTCCTGTATTTGGGAAATGGAGTGGGTGGGTGGGGAGAGGTACGCTGGTGGGGGAGCACTGTGCCGAAGCAAAACATACAACGTTAAAGTGCTGTGTGTGCCAATATGGCCGACCTAGATATGTGCACTGCCTAATGTGGAAGAGCTCAGGAAGGTCTCTGGGTTAGATGATCTCCTCGGGAGGTAATAGGAGCACTGTGTTGGCGCTCTGGGCTAGGGAGGAGTAAAGTCAGCTAGGGTTCCTGATTCTGATTACTATTCAGTAACCGGTGCTGGAAAATGTATACACGTGAACTATCGATGCGGACTGGACTGAGCTCCATGGTGATGCTCATCGTCGTATAACCTGCTAATACCTTTGTCGGTCTATATGGGTGGATGACGAAGGGCCTGCTTGTGCTACGTACTGGAGGGCAACTGGCACCTGTGGAGCCATACCCCAGTTGGTGCCTTCACAAGAGGAGGTGGAAAAAACTGGAGCAGGGAAAATTGGATTCAATTTTGAAAAATTCTGTAACTTATTGTAAAGTCTTCCTGCAGCTCGTCTTCGATATGGAAGTAACTTGCATACAATTATAATTTTTTTCAGATATAATAGTGGATTTTCTATCCATTTATAACCCAAGTTACACAAATGGTGATGTCACACTTATTTTGTTTTGTTCAATTACAGCAAGCCCCTGTACCAAAGGTAAACTCCAAGGCTGAAAAAAGTGCTTTTCTTTGGCATGGCAGGGGGCAGAAGAGGGTCAAGTAGGACATCCTACTGCAGAACGCCACTCAACGAATCTGGATCATTAGGAGGCTCCAGTTATTCCACCAGCTCGCCCATTACAGGAGTGCGATCAAGGACCAGGTAAAGAGCACCCTGAGGGAGTGAAAATTAGTGATTTATTCCTGCAGTCTCCTATCTAGCAAATAGCAACTGACTGAACGGTCAGATTTCTTCTTTAGAGATTTAGATCTCGTATTTGAAAGTAAAGCACTTTCAAAATCCTATGTTTAACTTCTAGAAGTCGAGGTTTTTTAATGGCCCAAAAATTCGTGAGGAAGCCTTCGTGCGAGGGTAAGGCCTCCCTGCGATCTCTCACTCCGCGTTGGCTTTTTCAGTTCCAGCTCGCACGAACTTGATGTTCTGGACAGCTGCTGTGCTGGGCTTGCATATCCCACCGGCGTAGTTAATTCGTGCGAGCTGTGGGATCACGTGACTCAGTTAGAGCCAATGGCAGCACACCATCTTCCATTCATAACTTTCACATAAGTGCTGTGAAAGTTATGAATACTATAGCCCCCCAAAAGAACTGCTAAACCTCAATTAAATTTTTTTTAAAACTATCACATTAATAAAATAAGTATAGTTAAATAAATTAACCATTTTAAATAAAAAATTAAATTTTTGAAAAAATTTAAAATCTTTTAAAAAGTTATAAAAATAAACTTACCTGTCTTTAAAGTCTCTAAAAAAGATATACCTGTTAAAAAAAATTCAAAATAATACTTAATTCACTACTTACCTTGTTAAAAGTGGGTCTTACTCCTCCTTTTTTTTATGTGTAGAATCTTCCGTACTTACCTGCGCGTTGAAACCACTAAGTGCACTGCATGCGCGCAGCCTGTAGCGCGCACGCGGTTCACCTAGGACCCGCCCCCTTTTCCATTCACCAAGTGCCGGTTTTCAGCGCATGCGCAGTGCATGCAGAAAACCGGCAATTGGAGACAGAATACGCGAGAGTACGCACTGCGGCACTAATTTTTGGGCCAATGTGTTTTCCAAAATTATTTAGTTTATAGAACCAAATTTTTTTTTTTAAAAAAACACTTCACTTTGTGTAACCCCTTGCTGATTTTATATCAGTGGGAAATGCAGAGGTCTGATAACTCCATCATTATTAATTGTGTTCAACAGATTTTAAAATACTAATTTTTGTATTCGACCGTTATTAAAATCTGCTGTTTGCATGTAAAATTGAACAAATGTATGTAACAATTCCTCGCTAACTTATTCATTGAAATAAACCTTGGATTTGGATGTAGAAATATTGGGGGCCAACTTTCCATGGGCCAGGATCCTGGTTCTCATGCAGAAAGGGCACCTAATTTGCATAGGGATGGCAAGCCCCTGCGTCATTATGGGCACAGCTTGGGTGCCCGCCTGCCCCTAGCTGCTGAGAAATAGATATCTCTGCCGGGTCCGGTGGGGGGCGGGGGGCAGTTGTCTGGGCCAGCCCGGAAACACACAAACTGGCCCGCTTTTTTGTACGGTGGCAGCAGTTACACAAAAACGTTTTTTTTTTTTTTAAAAGTAACTCGGGGGCGGGGAAGAGTGCAGACCACTTCGCTGTTCTGGCCTTCCCTCCTTTGGAGGGCCGTTACTGCCCATCTGGAGGCTGCTAGACTTCTTTTCCCTGGGTGCACTGGCCTCTAATGCTGCGCCGTGTTCCTGTGAGGCTGCGTTGTGGGAACTACCGATGTCGGGAATCCCTGGCCCTGCGCCTCTTCACATTGATGGGCTTGTAGGAACGTGCAGAGGGTCTGCCCCGACAGGGTCATCCTGGAAATTAGGCAGCACAGCGTGGATCCAACGTATCCGGCAGAACATGTGATGAACTTTGGCCCCGTTATCTCAATCTAATAAAAGTATCGCTAAAGCTCCTGTCATCTGTTAAGCATTTCAATTGATTATCTGACAGACTGATTATCTGATTGTCTTCAGAAAAATACGTAAATGAAACCCCTAAAAATATGTAATTTGCTGAGATTCCACTTCTTTTTCAAATGAGTAAGAAAAGATGTTGCATTATTTACATTTTGCAGGTGGTGGAATGATATTTGCAGCATTCACACCATTGGAGGCAGCAGGAATCCTATTTTATGTGTAAAAAGAATGGTTGAAGAGAGCAGCATTACGGTTCTGTATGCACATGCATGAATTTTTGGATTTTGGCCATGGTGTGTTGAGGCACTGATCAAAGACCAGGTGCTTCCCGTAGCAAATGAGGGAAATTTACCCAGAGTCTTGCTTGTGCACCTCCCAGTGGCTAGTGATATATTTCTTGCAACAGCACAACAATTTTCCGACCTGCACTCCTATCCAGGGATACTGCTTATCCCAGGGAGACTAAAGGTAGAGAAGCAGTTCTGCAAAATAGTTCCGATGCAAACTGGCATTTTTTGGGGTGTAGCTAAAATTAGTTTAATGCAATGTTTTATTAATATTTGGCAATTTGGACATTGGCAGCATATTGGTTTAACTCTTATCACCTCTGAACCCTGGGGTTGAATCTGCGAGCATGAAAGTCTCCTCTGTATTGGTGTAAGGGCCCTACGTGAAATGAATTTGAGCAGCCTACATCAACTTCCTCATGTCTGCAATTCACGATCAATTGGGAGAGATCGTATGGCTGGTGTGGCGAAATGGAAAAATTCCCACTTGTGCCCTTGGGGGTGGGGGTGGGGGTGGGGAGGTGTAGGGGAGAGGGGGTTAAGAACATTAGGGGAAAATAGAGAGAATTTGACTCTCTCGCTTAACATTAGAATGTTTGCTGACAGTGGGTAACCAAAATGGAGTAGTGTTTCATTCGCCGGCAAAGACATTACGCCCCTTGATTAGCACTAAAATGTAACATAGCCAGCGTATTTTCCTCATAATTGTTTGATTTAATGCAATGATCCTCTGCGCCCCTCCCCAACACACAAATCACTTTATTAAACATTTCTACTTTTATAATTGCTTATAAATGAATGGGTTTCTGGACAGGTGATGATACTTGGTGGGAAAGAATATTTTAATTAATTTACTTTTACTTCAAGGAGTGAGGAAATGTCATGCCTTGACCAGTGATTATTTGAATAACCTTTATATTATCATGACATTATCAACTGCATTTTTTTGATTTTTGTTATTAGGAGTGGCTCAGGAACTGGCTTGACGAGCCCTCCCCTGGCAACCCAGACTGTGATTCCTCTGAAACACAGTAAGATTCCTGAACTACCTCTTGAGAAAAGCATTCTGTTCGAGCTTCACCTTCTCTTCTGCCACCTCATAGCTTTGTTCGTTCATTACATCAACATCTATAAAACAGTATGGTGGTATCCTCCAGCTCACCCACCTTCACTTACATCACTGGTGAGTATCAATTTATTGCCCCTCATGATCTATTGGGTGTGAGTTATTTTAGTCAAAATGGTTCGATGGAACCCAGCTTTCTCCTGGACCGTCTAAAATGCTAATCAAACTTAATGTTAGAACATAAGAAATAGGAGCAGGAGTAGGCCATTTGGCCCCTCAAGCCTGCTCCGCCATTCAATAAGATCCTGGCTGATCTTCTACCTCAACTCCTTTCCTGCACTATCCCCATATCCCTTGATTCCCTTAATATCCAAAAATCTATCGATCTCTGTCTTGAATATACTCAACGACTGAGCCTCCACAGCCCTCTGGGGTAGAGAATTCCAAAGATTCACCACCCTCTGAGTGAAGAAATTTCTCCTCATCTCAGTCCTAAATGGCCGACCCCTTATTCTGAGACTGTGACCTCTGGTTCTAGACTCCCCAGCCAGGGGAAAACATCCTCCCTGCATCTACTCTGTCAAGCCCTGTAAGAATTTTGTATGTTTCAGTGAGATCACCTCCCATTCTTCTAAACTCCAGAGAATATAGGCCTAGTCTACTCAATCTGTCCTCATCGGACAATCCCCCCATCCCAGGAATCAGTCTGGTGAAACTTCATTGCATGACAAGTATATCCTTCCTTAGGTAAGGAGACCAAAACTGTACACAATACTCCAGGTGTGGTCTCACCAGCGCCCTATATAATGGCAGTAAGACATCTTTATTCTTATACTCAAATCCTCTTGTAATAAAGGCCAACATACCATTTGCTTTCCTAATTGCTTGCTGTACCTGCATGTTAACTTTCAGTGATTTGTGTACAAGGACACCCAGGTCCCTCTGAACACCAACATTTCCCAATCTCTCACCATTTAAAAAATACTCTGCTTTTCTATTTTTCCTACCAAAGTGGATAACTTCACAGTTCTCCACATTATATTCCATTTGCCATGTTCTTGCCCACTCACTTAGTTTGTCTATATCCCCTTGAAGCCTCTTTGCATCCTCCTCACAACTTACATTCTCACCCAGCTTTGTATCATCAGCAAACTTGGATATATTACATTTGGTCCCCTCATCCAAATCATTGATATACATTGTGAATAGCTGAGGCCCAAGCACTGATCCTTGCAGTACCCTACCAGTTACAGCCTGCCAATGCAAACATGACCCGTTTATTCCTATTCTCTGTTTTCTATCCGTTAACCAATCCTCAATCCATGCTAGTATATTACCCCCAATCCCATGAGCCCTAATTTTGTTTAATAACCTCTTGTGTGGCACCTTATCAAATGCCTTCTGAAAATCCAAATACACCACATCCACTGGTTCCCCCTTATGTATTCTGCTAGTTACAACCTCAAAAAACTCTTAACAGATTTGTCAAACACTATTTCCCTTTCATACATCCGTGTTGGCTCTGCCCAATCCTATTATTATTTTCTAAGTGCCCTGTTACCATGTCCTTAATAATAGATTCTAGCATTTTCCCTGCTACTGATGTCAGGCTAACTGGTCTGTAGTTCCCCATTTTCTCTCTCCCTCCTTTCTTAAATGGTGGGGTTACATTTGCTACCTTCCAATCTGCGGGAACCGTTCTAGAATCTATGGAATTTTGGAAAATGACAACCAATGCATCCACCATCTCTATAGCCACCTCTTTCAAAACCCTAGGATGCAGGCCATCAGGTTCAGGGGATTTATAGGCTTTCAGTCTCATTAATTTCTCCAGTACTATTTTTTTTACTAATACTAATTTCTTTCAGTTCCTCATTCTCGCTAGAAATGTTGATAAGTAAAGAGAGAATCTACCTATGTTCATGTGTACTGCACACTGAAATTCATAGCATTGTGATGGTAAAATCTTATTTTCAACCATGATGTATGACTGCATCCTGAGCAATATGTAAAGTGCTGCTAGCATCTGGGCTGCTCCTATTGTGCTCTGGCAGTGGGAATTCTGGGCCAAGGCATAAGGACATAAGAAAGCTTGAAACGAGAAAAGGCTATTCACCATCAAGCCCACTTCTGCAACAATCCATGCAACATTGACACAATCATAAACTTTTCCCCCATTGCCCTCCAAGTTCTCTGTACTCTTATCTGAACCCTCTTGTGAATCAAAATGCCTCTACAATCCTCAATCCCCTTTTTTTGACGGGTATTGATCCAGAATTATTCTTTTTTGGTTGTCTGTTGCACACGTCAGTAGTGTCTTTTTACAAAAAAGAATTGGAATTTCTGGTAGTTTCTGTTTAAAATGTTTAGTTTTCCACCACTGATTGATTTGGTGGAGTCTGCTGCTCCCAGTATAAATACTGTTCAGGACCAGAGGCCAATTGATGGTGGTCCTGATATTAACGGGTTTTATAAGCAATCAGTGGTGTGGAGCAGGTGATCAAATGCACAATACTCACAAGTTCATCACAACACCCCCTTGAGGGGTCTTCGTGTCTTCACATCCAACATTTGGAGATGATCTGAAAGCTAGTGGCTTCAATCAAATGAGATTATGTTACAATATAGATTTTTAAATTAAGTTTCCTCTTTCAACAGTTTTATAATTCCTGTCAGCAGACCTAATCCCTTAAGGGAATGCCCTCCTTGCTCAGGGTTCTAATAGTTAAGAACATTTAACTTAGCTCAGACTGGGGAATCACACCCAGGATCTTCCTGTTTTGTATAGCTGGGACTTTACTTCTGAGCATCGGGACAATCCTACAACTTAAAGAACACGCAGTAGCATAGAAAACAGAATTATCGGGTGGATGCGGTAAGGATGTTCCCAAGGATGGGTGAAACTAGAACTAGGGGGCATAATCTTAGAATAAGGGGCTGCTCTTTCAAAACTGAGATGAGGAGAAACTTCTTCACTCAGAGGGTAGTAGGTCTGTGGAATTTGCTGCCCCAGGAAGCTGTGGAAGCTACATCATTAAATAAATTTAAAATAGAAATAGACAGTTTCCTAGAAGTAAAGGGAATTAGGCGTTACGGGGAGCGGGCAGGAAATCGGACATGAGGCTGAGTTCGGATCGGTCGTGGCCCTGTGGGTGGCGGAGCGGGCCCAGGGGCTGAGTGGCCGGGTCCTGCTCCTACTTCTTGTGTTCTTTAGATTTGAGGTGAGGATCAGATCAGCCATGATCTTATTGAATGGCGGAGCAGGCTCGAGGGGCCGATTGGCCTACTCCTGCTCCTATTTCTTATGTTCTTATGATTTGGCAAAACTAAACTGTACAATATTCAATCAAAAATGTCCTTCGCATCACACACACGGTTTATTTAAGCCTTTGAATTCTCCAGTGAAGAAGTGAATATCAGCAGCCCATTTTGCCGTGCAAATTTTCTGGATAAACTGTTGCAGATGAAGGTTCCTTTTTTTGTCAATCCGTGCCCTTGTGGTACTCAGTTGATGACCAGTTGCTCCCTGATCAAGAGAGTGAGATGAACTTCCTCAATAGCCACGGGCCATTAGTATGATTTTTTAATATGTTTACTTTTTGATATCGGGCTTTCGGTCAAGCTTTGGTGATATCGCTCACTAGGGTCATACATGAAGAGTGGTCACTTGAATGAGGTACTGGAGGGTCACCATTATCTATGCATCCAGAATGAGAAACTGCTTTCAGGAAAGAACAATAAAGGAAAGAATTATGAGGAGAAAAGAATGTTGCTAACATCTAAGTTTTAAAAGTTAATATTTTTAAAAACTGTGGACGGCTCGGCTGGTAGTTAATGACTACTCATATAAGAACAATGTAGAGCCTTATGCTGGAGTATTTCTTTAAAATATGCATGTGAGGGTTTAAAGAAATGTTAAATGTTCTAATACTAGAGAAGCTTATCAATGTAATGTAAACGTGTGTGTGAAATTATTGAGGAATACAAAAATTGTGTATGTTGTTGTAAAAATAAATTTGCTTACATTCTACAATATTTTCCATCAAAATACATCTGAATATTTAGGACCCTTAATGGCCAATGAAGTACAATATTAGACTTGAAGAAACATCTGTTTACAGTTCTTTTTCATGATCTGAATTAACATGAAAGGCCACACCACACCAGAATATTGGGTTATGTTGAAGGACTGGTTTTCTCTCTCCATTATAGAATTTCCATCTGATTGACTACAATTTATTAGCCCTCGCTGTTATTGTGTTGGCACGTCGTCTTATAATTGCAGTTGTGAAAGAGGTAAGTTGCATACAATTATTGTCTTAACTTTGAGTAATGTGTGCTCTTCACTTTTCCAGAAGGGTTCGTATTTTGGGTTGTGTAAAAAGTTTTTTTTTGTTCTGTTGCACATATTAAATACAATTTAAGAAATATTGTTTCTACAATTTGCAGTATAAAAAGTGTACTTGATTATTTTTTAAATACCTTCATCAGGCAATGTGGTCCAAAGGATAAGAACGATTTCCTTCAATCTCCCATTCAGCCTAGACTAATAAAATGAGGTTGGTCAGTCTCCGTCTTCCTAGTAGGCAGCATAAAGCTGTACATAATTTTGCACAATCTGCTCTTAAACTGGAATCTTCACTTGGCCATGAGGACAGGTGGGGTTGAAAATGGATATTCTAAAAAAAAAAGTGCAGATTAAGATCTGCAGTATTTTAGCTAATTGAAGCAGAATACTAAGTAGCAGTTTGCAGTTTTAAATTGATGGTGCACATGTCTGGAAATTAGTCCAAAGTTATAATTTCAATAAAATTGTCATGGTCATTGGGTGAAAAATACAGCCCAGTGTGCTACTTTCCAGTTTCATTTTGCTTCACTGCTTCTTTCTCTTTTACTTCTCAGGCCTCTCATGGTGGTAAAATCTCAGTACCACAGTCTGTCATTTTGGTGACCACTCGATTTGCAGTTCTGACTGGAACAGGGTGGAGTCTGTGCCGATCACTCATTTACCTTTTTCGAACATATTCTTTTTTGAATTTATTGTTCCTGTGTTATCCGTAAGTTGCCGATTTCCAAAGATTTACTGTTATTTCTCAAACATAGTAGCCTTATTTAGTGTAATGGAACAGAAACTGGCATTCATCTGGCATTTGTCATGCTGGAAAGACCCCGAGAGCAATTCACAAATTAGAATATGAAATGGACACCAATCTGGTGGGAAACGAATGGGTAGAATGGAGTTACGGGCATGGGGCTAAAACGGGTTGAAAAGAATAGTTGGACTTTTGTAAAATGCTAACACATCATGTTATAACATGATAAATGAATTTTTGTTTTCAACAACAACAACTTGTATTGCGCCTTTAACATAGTAAAATATCACCAGGCGCTTCACAGGAGTGTTATCAAACAAAATTTGATCACGTGGATAAATTACATTTAATAGTTAAAATTCATGGGACATTTAAAAAAAAAAACTAGTAAGCAGTAAAGTGTAATAATGCAAAGTGTGTTTTTTGGTTTTATTTTTAAAATACAGCTGGGGAAGGGAAATAAATAAGACAGTGAGGTGCTGTGTAATTGAAATCAGAGTGATTGGTGTTCAGCTCTCGAACAGTGGGTCATGTGTGCAGTTGAATCTAAAAGGAAGGAAAGGTAGTGAACTTGGATAATACCCACATTAGGAAAGTAATTAAAAAATATATTGCCCTTGATGTGCTGGAATTTCATTTACATGTGATTCAAATTTATGAGGTTCCACAAGTTAAAAGTTGTCACTGCAGTGTTTTGCCTGAAAATTAGTAGCACCTTTCTAGCTGATGTGGTCTGTAGGATTGCTACAGTGCAATTTAGATGCAGCTGGGCTACAGTGACATCTACAGTAATTACCAGATGTTCTCAGAAAAGGTATCCAGTTTGACATTCTTAATCTGCAACCCCTGATTTAAGACCCAGATTTTTGATAAGTGTTTTCACTAGGCTAATTTAGCTGAATGGTAATGGTACATTTCCAAATACTCTTTTAATGTTGTGTGATATTCCTCAAATTCTCCAGCAAATGACAGACCTATATGTTTTTTCTGCTCCACTGTTTGTTCATAACGGTTGTTGTCCTGGACCTAAGCGCCTCTGCCTCTCTCCCCATCTCTTCACTGCTTCACCCTTTTGCCCTTCTCCATCTCCTGTCTCTCTCTGTCTCCTTTGCTCCGTCCAATTTTCCAGCCCCACCACTATTCCTTTTCTCTCTTTATTATCTTGGGCTCTTATTCCCGAATGGACTGGCTCACAGCCTCCATTTAACCATTATTCACCGCGTCTACCACTGCACATGCCATTGGCTCTACTCCAGAAGGCACCCTCATTGCATAATGCCCTATCCCACCTGCATGGCGTGAACAGGCCTCTGCCATCAACTGCTTTCCTTGGTTATGAATTGGTGAAAATTTGCTGCTAAGAAATTCTGTGATGAACTGACAGGATGTGACCTGCTTATTGTATTTTCTATTTTTGCAGGTTTGGAATGTACATACCTTTCTTTCGCCTGAATTATGATCCAAAGAAGTCAAATCTCCCACCATCTGTGGCTAACATAGGCCCCAATGAGACAGGAACAGCTGTTGGAAAAAGTAAAGACTATTTAACAGTTTTAAAGGAAACTTGGAAACATCATACTAACCAGATGTACAGCATAAACACTATGCCAACACATGCATGCTGCTTGTCTCCAGACTTGATAAGAAATGAAGTGGAACACCTGAAAATGGACTTCAACTGGCGCATGAAGGAAGTTCTGGTCAATGCAATGCTGAGTGCATATTACATAGCCTTTGTGCCTGTTTGGTTTATAAAGGTAAGTAATGCATATAAAATGCAGTGGAGTCATTTTTAAAGTTGTTTGATAGGCAGCTCTTCCAGACACATTGCTCTGCTCGCAGCTTTTGCAACCCGTGGTCCACAAGTTTTCTTGAAGACCAAAACAAAATTGAAGGTGAAGAGTGCTTAACCTTAGGAGCTTGGACTTGCACATTGTTTTCATTTTCTGAAGTTAAGCTGCATTGTTAGCGAGCAAGTCCATGTTGCTTGCCAATGTTTCAGTGAGTACCTGAGCTATAATGTACCTCAGCCAATTGGCTATTCTTGCTTTGTGAGCTTAGATAATGACTCTTGGCAGCGAGGGAAGGGGCAAGAGGGCTATCACAGCCCAGCATTTCCTCGCCAAACTCCATTCATGTATACTGTCAGCAGGGACCAGTGGTTGGGAATCAGGAATGAAACCCTGGCACACTCCTTCCTTGAAGGCTCTGAAGCTAGTTGCAGCACTTGTTGCTGTCCTAGGTGAGATGACCTAACTCAACACAAACTAGAGGCCTTCCTGCTCTATACGACTCAAAAACTGATTGCTTTTACTCACTGATGACTCTCTTGTTAAAATTGGTGAGAAGAGATGCTTATTGGCACATATCAAAACTAAATAGTGAATACACATAATCACTGTATACCACTCTGTTAATAGTAGGTCTTCATCGCAGGAATTTCTTATTCTTCTGAACTCTATTTGCAGCACATGTATCAGAAGGTAGTTGACAAAATCCAGTATGGGCAACCTCTTCGGAATGTAAATTTCCTGCATTTTTTTGATTTATGCCTTCTGCAGCCAGGTGGATTTGAACTCGGTCATACATGTATTTGACTGCTGTTAATCATTGGTTCATCATCATAGAATAGTACAGCACAGAAAGAGGCCATTCGGCCCATCGAGTCTGCGTGGCTCTGTCAGAGCAATCCAGTTAGTCCCACTCCCCCGCTCTTTATGCTGTTTAATTCTGTCTGAGAAATCTTTTCACCTTTCAAAACATGTTTTTGTATTTAAATCTAATAATATAAAGCCTGATTGTAAGCTTCTCATGCTGAATATTATAAAAAGATTTGGATAAATGTGCAGAAAAAATAGTATTTCCCTAATTAGAAAGATTTTTTAGCATTTCAGGTATTTCTGTAGCTATGGCAGCAACATGCAGCTTTAAATATAGACCCAGTTTATTTTTATTTTACAACTGCATCAGAGAAAATGCATCCTATCATGTACCATCTTATCGATTACAGAAATTGTCCACTTTACAAAATGGCAACTTTATTATTCCTTTGTTCAAATATTATTTCCATATAATTTAAATGGACTGCTTCCATTTATATTCCTAATGCTGTATGTTATACAGTAGGAAGTACCATTAAAGTAAAAGATTAATCTTTCTGCCTTAAATCTAGTAGTGGACCAAAAATATTTAAATATTCCACTCTTGCTGTCTCTAATTTTCATATTTTTTCATTCACTCGCTCCTTAACACTTTCGCTGGCCGGAATTTTCTCAAGGGAGATGGGTTTGGGGGGGGCTCCGAGACCCTGCCGACTTTAACAGCAGGGCCTGATTTGAATGCGAGGCCTCAGATTCCCGCCCGCAGCCAGCCAGATTGAGAGGCTGGCTGGCTGCGGGTGGGTAGGCCTCGAGAGTGAGTTGCCAGTCCAGGGGAGGGATCGCGGAAGGGGGATCGGGGGGGGTGGGGGTGGATCGGTCGGGGATTGGGGTGGGGGTTGGAGGTGGGCGTGCAATCGGGGGGGTTGGGGGGGGCGGGGGGGGCGGAAGAGAGAGAGGATTGGCAGAGGTCAGGGATTTGGGGTGGGGTGGTCGGCAGGGGGGTAGAGAGGATCGGGGCCGGCCTCAACATCATTGTGGGTGGGGGGGGGGGGCGGTGATCGGAGGGCTCGTGTGGGGGGTCTCTGATCATGGGGAGTGGGTTAGGCAGGGACCCTGGATCCAGGAGGAGGGTGTAAAGCCACTTACCTCCTGGATGCAGCAGTCCCCACCTCTGTTTAACTGCCGGGTTTCATGAATTGTGTGAAACTCGTCCCCAGGCAGTTAAATTCAAAATGGACAGGGAAAAAGAGGCTTCCAGCCTCATTACAATATTTAAATTGAGGTCACACCCCCTGGGAGCGGGTTGGTCGCCCGCCTCCGGCAAAACCGGAAGTGGGCGGGTTGGTGGTGGGATCAGGTCGGGAATCCAATTTTTAACTGTTTAACTGCCCCCATGCTCCAAACCCACCCTTTTTTAGGGGAAAATTCCAGCCAATGTCTTCACCTTTGTTTGGCTTGTCTGTTTCTCTCTCTCTCTCTCTCTCTCTCTCTCTCTCTCTCTCTCTCTCTCTCTAACTCCCACTCAAACTGTGTATGTCTCACTCACTCAAGTGTGTCCTTTTTTTTTATCTATCACGCACACTCCTCATCTTACCACTAGTGGAGTCCTGGAGCTGGACTTGCACCTCTGACTATCTAACAGCTGCAAAACATGATCTTGCCTCTCCCTGGGGTGGGCAAGGAACTATCCTGAAAGCAATTTCTGGGAGGTGGGGGGTGAAGAATGAGGTGTGCATGAGAAGAAAACCCCTTTACTATTGCTAGCTGGAGAGATGAAGCACTGGTTTGCCTTGTTCCAAGCAACAAGTTGCATTTGTATAATGCCTTTAATATAGGAAAATGGACTCAACCAAAGGAGATAGTAGTAGGAGGAGCGACCAAACGTTTTGTCAAAGAGGGTCTTAACAGCAGAGAGGGAGGCAGATGCGCCGACAGAGGGAATTCCAGAGCTTCGGTCCTAGGTGGCTGAAGGCACAGCTGCCAGTGATGGAGGAAGTAGGGAGGGGAGGAGTGGGTAATGGTGCGCCAGTGGCCAGAGTCAGGAATGGAAACTTTGGCAGGGTGGGGGGTTGGGGCGGGTTGTAGTAGCGGAGAAGGTTGCAGAGATAGGGTGAGGGGAGAAAGGCAATGGAGGGAATTAAACACAAGAATGAGAAATTTAAATTTGAGGCACTAAGACAGTGAGGATGGGGATATAGACGGAGCAGGTCTTGATGCATGATAGGATATGTGCAAGAGTATTGGATGAACTGAAGTTTTTGAATGGAAGCTGGAAGGCTGGCTAGGAGAGCATTGGAATAGCCGAGTCTGGAGATTACAAAGGCGTGTACAAGGTTTTCATAAGACTGCTCCCTGATATAAAATGGATTTTAGAACAGGTAAACTATGTGTGATCCATAGATGAAGCTTGCAGAGCAATAACAATGGGGGTGATTCAGTGGCAGCGTTCGCTTCAATGCATAACGTTGGCACTTTATGAAATACAATGACCGCAATGGATGGTAATAAGCTTGAAAGTATGCCATTGGACTGGGAGTGGAGGAGGTAGGCAAGGGGTGGAGGGGGAGGGTGTGGAGCAGAGATCTTGTGTACACGAGCAGGGAGTGAGCACTAAAATGCTTGAGAGAATGATATTAGTGGCCCTGGACCACCTGCGAGGGTACAGTTGGGAAGAAGTGAGACAAAAGAGCAGCAGCCAATACTGATGGAAAGAACTCCAGGGAGATTCGACTCCCAGGAGAGGTGCCTGGGCTTTGTGGGCCAGATTGCCTGGGTTTGGGAGCTGTATGTGGTCCACAGGCTGTTGTTTGAACACCCCTGATATAGATACTCTCTCTCCAAATCAATTTCGGAGTAACGGCCTCGTGTGTGCAAATGTTTCTGAACTCTAGCTTTATTCCTCACTCAAAAAGTAATGGTCTGTAAATGGTATTAGTGTGTAATGTTTAACCCAGACATTTGCATGTAAGGAGAATATTGCTACAGGTGGAAGGAGCTGTTCTTTTCAGTACCTTTTTTTTATTTGTTTCTCCTATATCTTATATGTTAAAATACTCTTGTGCTTTTAACAGAGTACACAATATTACGACAAGAGGTGGTCATGTGAACTTTTTATCTTAGTTTGGGTCAGCACTTGTGTAATACTAACGAGGCATCTCTTACCACCACGGTATTGTGACCTGCTACACAAGGCAGCAGCACATCTGGGTTGCTGGCAGAAAGTAGACCCTGCACTCTGCTCCAATGTGCTTCAGCATCCGTAAGTAACTTTTTTTTAAATATCTGCACTTGATATTATTTTGATTGTTTTTGCTGTGAGATATGAAGTGCTGCATTTCACTCAGAGCCTTGGCAGGTTTCTTTGAAGGAATGTTGACCAGGGCCATACCCTTGCTTTTTGCATTAAGAGTTATAAGATCTTCGTTGTTGATAGGGTGAACAAAGACTATATTGGCACTGTGTACTTATGGCCATAAACTCAAATCCTTACCATCTTATTTAACACGATAAATAAAGGTTTTTTTTGTCATGCCTATGTGAAAATCCATTCCAATGGGAAAGAACAAAATGAATTCTTGCCTTATTACTTTTTAAAGTGAATCTTTTTGTAATTTTGTGCATCAAATAGGAGCAGTTCAGCAAAAAAAGTACATTACAAGAATTTAGGAGAGGTTCTGAATTCAATAACAACTATTTTGCAGCTATGAGCTTTTGTACAAAGTCGTCACAGGGACAGTGAAATCGATCAGTAACGAACTTTGAGTTCCTACTGGTCACTATAGATCGGAGAAGATGATTATATTTGACTTCGAAAGTATATATTTTTTAAAGTACCAAAGTTTCCTTCTTACCCCCCTCCAGCTGGTCAGAAGAGTATATGTGGCCACAGGGCGTGTTAGTAAAACACAATAAGAATGTGTATAAAGCAATGGGAAATTACAATGTGGCAATCCCTTCAGATGTTTCACACTTCAGATTTTATGTAAGTATGAATAAACATTTTAAAAGAAAACTTTCACTATGAAAATAAAAATTATATTAAAATTTAATGGTTACAAAGAATTGTTAATGTTCATTTTGTTTGTTTTAAATGTGGAATATTGGTGACATTGGAATAAGTGGCTTGGATATTTGCTGAAGTTGATTCTGGGGATGAACAACATACAGTTCATCTTCCACATTTTACATCTGGTAGCCAATATTAAGACATTGTTCGCTCTTGTAATTACGTTGTCTCAAAGTCGTGGGTCATAAACGTTCACCTGAAGTTGTGACTTACGCATCAGATTTTATGGTAACTAGGAAGATCTCTGAAGGATCATGGTTAATGACTGTCTCCATGATAAGTTCAGTGTAGTAATTTTTGTCCAAGCCAATGCCTTTGATGTTATCAATGCTTATTATTTAAACACATAGTGTTTTTAAACCATCAAAGGCCAAAATTAAAGAAAGTCAAAATTGATTCTTTGCAAAGTGTTTTTATATAAAAAGCAATATTTGTTGCTGCTGATCTTCATGGGTGGTGTTGCATGTTGCAGCAACCCTTGCAGAGACTGCACGCTGGCTGCCTATAGCAGTGCTACTACGAAATGCACAGGATGTAATGTTCCATTTAATTTTTTTTTGGGTGCGCACCTATTTATAAGCTGGTGCGCCGGCTGTGCGGGAGCTCCAGAGCGCAGCGCGGCCGCGCAGCTTAAAGGGAACATTGATGGGATGACTTGCTAATTTTGCTGTGAGTTAATAAAGCACACCAATAGTGAGTCAAATCACATTTTTTATTGAGTAACTAAAGTAAAGATTATTGTACATAATTTGTGCTAGTTTTAGACCAGTTCTGATATTTGTTTTATCTCTCCGCAGTTTTTCTTCAATAAACCATTGAGGATCTTGAACATTCTAATCATTATAGAAGGAGTCATCATACTCTATCAATTGTACTCATTAATATGTTCAGAAAAGTGGCATCAAACAATATCTTTGGCATTGATTCTCTTCAGTAATTATTATGCCTTCTTTAAACTACTCCGAGACAGAATAGTCCTGGGTAAAGCATATTCATACTCTACAAGTGGAAATTCAGAGAGTAAAGTGAATTAAACTATTTTCTTTTCTTCCCCCCCCCCCCCCTCCCCCAGTATCTGTTAAAATGATCAGAGCTTTGTATTTTTGTTACAATTGCTTTTTTTCATGTAACTTTCATTAAAATATTTTTATATCTCTGGAACAGCCATTATTGTTAATTGACACTGATATTTTATTTTTGTATGATCACTTTCTGAAAGACAATACACAATTGCTTTTCACATACTTTACTGTATAATTTGTCTGAAACAGTTTGTGGGAAAAAAAGTTAAGGCTTTTCGATTTACTCATTTTGTTTCATCCTTTTTGACAATGATAGCACTTGCACTGGGAAGACTTGCCAGACCCTACCTACTATCCACTAAAGCTTAAGAAGACAGTTTTCCATTAACGTCAGTAAAAATTGAGCTGAAAGGTTTTATCTTTGTTTGGGGTGTACATGCATGACTTGCTAACTAAACTATCAAGTGCATAGAAACATAGAAAAATAGGAGCAGGAGTAGGCCATTCGGCCCTTTGAGCCTGCTCCACAATTCAATATGATCATGGCTGATCCTCTATCTCAATACCATATTCCCCCTCGCTCCCCATACCCCTTGATGCCTTTTGTGTCTAGAAATCTATCTCCTTCTTAAATATATTCAGTGACTTGGCCTCCACAGCCTTCTGTGGTAAAGAATTCCACAGGTTCACCACCCTCTGAGTGAAGAAATTTCTCCTCATCTCAGTCCTAAATGTCCTACCCCGTATCCTGAGACTGTGTCCCCTTGTTCTAGACCCCCCCAGCCAGGGGAAAAATCCTCCCTGCATCCAGTCTGTCTAGCCCTGTCAGAATTTTATACGTTTCAATGAGATCCCCTCTCATTCTTCTAAACTCTAAGTGCAGAACGGGATTTACCTGCGCTTCGTGTTGGAGCAGTTGTACTTTGTTCATAAGAATTTATTTTTTTCCATAATGTTCTGCTCACTTTGTTTAATTTTCTAATGTTGCTTTACATAGCAGCTTAAAAGCAATGCACTTTTGGTTTTGGGCAGTATCATAGAGGGTGGATGCAAAGCACTTGGACAACTGGTCCTGGACTTTCCAAATGCAAAGGCTTGCTGATCTTTTACCAGGATGCTAACATGACAATGTGTTTGCTCTATCACCTATTGCGTATGGCAAGCAATAAACACACTGTCGGCATAAGGTACCTGCATATTCACAGACATGGGCTGCTGGTCTACGGGTCGCACACTTCTCAAGATTGCTCTTTTTCAACTTTCCCATTTCTCTCTGCACATAACAGGAGGCAGTATGTGCAGGTAGGATTTGTGTCACTGAAGCTACAATGTCAGACTCCTTAGGAGGAAAGGGCCCTGGAGATTCTGGGCAGGAAGCAAGAGAGGGAGGTTATGGTTTGTATTGTTTGTTTTCATTATCTCTTTACTCATGCACACACTGCAGCATACATACTAGAATATCTTGCCATGTAAGCTCTATTTCATGGGGTCACACTGGCGAAATATGGTCTTCTACTCTTCTAGATGACCAAGAGCAGGTACATTTATAGTGACAAAGCCCAATGTGCTAATTGAACCTAATTCCTGACAGCCCCCAATGCTACAGTGACAAGCAGCACTGATACATAGAAACTGCATTAACAGGTAACGAGTTGCAGAAGAGAGCGCTTGGTAAAGAAAAGAAACACTTGCATTTATATAGCGCCTTTCACGACTACCGGACGTCCCAAAGCGCTTTAGAGCCAATGAAGTACTTTTGAAGTGCAGTCACTGTTGTAATGTAGTAAAGCATAAGCAAAGAGGACAACGTCCATGTGGAATTTGAGGAAGTGGAACCTACTGAGTGGAGGGCCAGCTTAAGGGCTCCCTTAATTTCTGAGCCCAGAGATTTGGACCTCAAGGCCTGTCTACACCCATTCGTATCGCTCACCATCAGCAGTTCATGCAGTCCTTTGGAAGGACCCAGAATCATATTGTCTCTCTGGCTGGATAAGAGTGGAAACGGTAGCTGATTTTCTTCCCCCGCCCCAGCCCAACCCAGGGTCACTGAGGCTAATTGTTCCAGCTGTATGCCCCCACCAGCTGAGACTGGCCAACTCCACACAGCAAGGATTGAACCTGCAGCTTCTTGGTCTGTATGGTTCAATATAGACATTGCAAGTGATCCACCTGGGGAGTCAATCTAGCAATCATATTTCTATTTTTCTGCCACTTTCTTCCCCCCCCCCCCCCCCCCCTGCCACTTTTTCTCCTGAAAGTTGATTCCCTGCAAGGATACAGTTCCACCGGTAGTGGGTACATTGCCTGAGTGGCCAATGTTCATATTTAAGGCTTGACAGTATGCTTGGGTTATTCAACTGTGGGCTGTTTTAATGTTTTACTCTATTAAAGGTGCTATATAAATACAAATTGTTGTTGTGTTGTGGAGGAATTGTAGCTGAGCTCGATCCTGTCCTGTGTACTTCCAGTTGGCTGTTGCATAAGGAAAGCTGGCCCTGGCTGAGTACAAGTATCCCAGCACAGACCAGAGACAGAACTTGACACCTTCCTGTATGCATAGCTCAACTATTCACTGTTTTAACCAACTGAGGGAGGGGGAGAGAGCTGTAAACATATTTCCAAGCAACATACCACTACCGATTTGTGGAATGTAGGTCTGTAATAAATTGACTAAAGTTTGCCAAGAAAAATAAAACCTATTCTGCCCAAGTTGTGGCCACATGATAGGCCAGTTTTAGATGTCTCCTTCGAGTGTACTCTTCTTTGATAGGCACCCAATCAAATGTCTGTAAATCAATAAAACTTAAGTTTCATTTAAACAAATGAAATTAAAATTTGGTAGCCCGGGGTGACGATGCACTCCAGTCCCCGCGGCGCCCACCGGTCGCGGAAAACAAGCGTGCCGGCGGACACCGCGTGCTCCATCTCCAGGGCTACCCGGGCGCGAACATGGCCGCGGAAGAGAGGCAGGCAATCGGGCCGAACGACCCCCTCGACCGCCCGCTGCCTGGACCAATTAATGGCTTTCTTGGCCAGGCCCAGGAGCAGTCCTACGAGGAGGTCCTCCGACCTGCCCGCTCCGCACCGGGTGACCGTAGATCAGGAGCGTGGGGCTGAAGTGCAACCAAAAATTGAGGAGCAGCCCCTTCAAATAATGAAAGAGGGGCTGCAATCTCTCACACTCAGTATATATATGAAACACGGACTCCTCCAGGCCGCAAAAATGGCAAGCAGCTTGGGAGTCCGTGAACCTATTTAACAACCTATTGCACGGGACTGCTCCGTGCAACACCCTCCAGGCCAAGTCCCCAATAGCTCCTTCGAGTGTAAGTTAGCAAAATGGAGGTATATTTTCTCCTTCACTAAACATTGCTTAGGTTTGTTTTCCAAAGAAGATACTCGTGTCTTATTGATTCTTTAGTGCAGGCCTTACTATTAAATGTGAACCGCCCAATACCAATTTAAAAATCATGGTATTTGCCCTAAGGTATATGGAAAATAAATAATAATGAAAGTTAGATTACTTACCTTGGGTATGACGTTCCTCATTCTTTAAATGTAATTTATCCTCCTTTAGGTTTGTTCTCTTTCGTCGTTTAATTTTTTTAATTCAATATATAGGGGGCTACGAGTGCAAGTGATACTTGGTGCTGCTTGTGTATTTAGTTTTGAAAAATGCTTTGTTTACTGTGTAAGTACGGTTCAACCTCTCAGCTGCATCTACTATAAAGGGTCTTTTGCAACATGAACGTAGGTTATTCTGTGATTAGAGCAAGCAAAGCTCCTTTAAAATTTGCTTTGTCCCCATGATTTTCCCCTATCCTAAGAATGAGGAAGGTCATATGAAAAATAAGTAATCGACCTTTTCTGAATGCTGTAAAATTAGTGAACTACATTACTACAGATGTATGGTCTGAATTCAAAACGTGTTGAAGTAGAGGAGCAGTGATTAGGGAAGTTATTTTAGTTAATTTTACCTAATATTTTTGTTCAGTCTAAGTTTTGCACGCAAGCTGCCTCACTGGCAATGACTAACTTCAGCTAGTTAGTGACTAACTAATTACGCAGGTACTCTAGCTTCAAAATTTGAGACAAATCCACCCATTCCACCTAATGCAATATAAAAGAAATATAATGTGAGGTTCATTAGTTGTGCCGCAGCACATGTTCAAGCGAGCTAAATTATCTGTTTCTGGAGTTTTGTATCAGTAGATGACAAAAATGTTACGTTTGGGAGTTGTCAAATCTGTTGTTGACAGAACATTCAGAAAAAAAAGACTTGCATTTGTATAGCGCCTTTCAACACCACCAGACGTCCCAAAGCCAATGAAGTACTTTTTGAAGTGTAATCACTGTTGTAATGTAGGAAATGCGGCAGCCAATTTGCACACAGCAAGCTCCCACAATACATGACCAGATAATCTGTTTTTGTGATGGTGGTTGAGGGATAAATATTGGCCAGGACACCAGGGATAATTCCCCTGCTCTTCTTCGAAATAGTGCCAAATAGGGATCTTTTACGTCCACCTGAGAGAGCAGACTCTCTTGGTTTAAAGTCTCATCCGAATTTATTAAGTGAACGGTGAAGATGTGGTGAAGACTATTTGACAAGGGTCACTGGTGTCAGGATGTGAAAGGCACCTCAATCGAAGCCTGGCCAAGGTGGGTCACTTGCAGCGTTCTCAGTCTCCTGCATGTCCTCGTCCTCGAGGTTTAGGGTCCTTATCCTCTGAGTGCTTCATTGTTGATACTCGTTGCCCACCAAAGTTCTGCAGCAACCCATGAGGTTGTGTGAGACTTTTGGCTGGGCTATATTGGTGGAGAGCAGATGGAATTTGTAAAATAAAAGCACCGTGACTGTTGTGGGGAAATAATTCACCTGTGTGACCTTGTGCAAATGCTCACAGACTAGCTGTAATCGAGTAGAAGACATGAAACACTCAGAGCGATAGAAAACATAACAAATATGAGTAATTGTGTGGTTGTGGAAGTCCTGCTCACATTTTGTAACTGGTCATCAAACTTTTGGAAACTGGAAGGTTGGAATCTATGGGAATGCACTTAGTAATGTGACTGGGGGCGAGGCTGGCACAGCAAACAGCCGACTGGATAAATTGAAATATTTCTCATGACAGAGCTATATTTCCCACATTACAACAGTGACTACACTTCAAAAAAAGTACTTCAATGGCTCTGAAGCGCTTTGAGACGTCCGGTGGTCGTGAAAGGCGCTATATAAATGAAGCTACGATCATACACGGTTGATGACAAAGCTCCGAGATTACATCTTTACAGCATGAAAACAGATGTCATAAATTCATAAACAGTTAGATATTAATGTATATAACGTTAAAATAGAATATAAAAAGTTATAGAAACAGCGGCATCAAAGATTTTTTCTATCCGACCCGTTTCCCATTAATTTTGCGCTCTTCTATTTTTTTTTTGTAGGCCTTGTAAATCTTTTATTCAAGTACAATAGTACTTACACAGCTCATCAATTACATAGTAAACCATTACATTCATTGATCACAATAAACAATAAAGCCTTAAGAACAGCTTTACGATTAACAATATAAATACATTAATAACATTTTACAAATAAATCAACAAAGTTTACAGTACAAATACCCTTAAATAATCTCACACAAACTTTGTAGATTTAAAACAATAAATCTCAAGGTAAACTCCACATAAAAGAAAACAGTTTAACACCTCAGTGTACAAATCACATAGCACCATCATAATTCAATTAAATGCTACAAATATACTACTACCCGTTTTTTTTATAGTCTGGGTAATATTTTTATTCAAAAACAATACCTGTACAACTCATCAATTACATAGTAAATCCATTACATAGTAAATCCATTACATTCATCCATCACTGTAAAAAATAAAGCCTTAAAAACAGCCTTATAGTTAATATAAATGCAATGATTAATTTTACAAATAATCAATAATGTTTACAGTACAAATACCCTTAAACAATACCACACAACTTTTTAGATTTAAAATAATAAATCTCAAAGTTAACTCCACATAAAACAAAAACCATTTGAACACCAGTGTACAAACACATAGCACCATCATAATCCAATTAAATGCTACAGATAACACTTATTCCAATAAACCAAGAAAAAACCCGTTTTACGACAGTCCTACTGGCATCGTTTGTTGCGCTCTGTTCTATTAGCTGGGACGAGTGGTGGGAGAGCGAGTGCTGTCACTTTAAATGGACGCACATTTTGAATAAAGCACAATCGCTTGCGGTGAGACTGGCGCTAGCGGGCTTCCGTGGGGCGGCCACCATTTTGGCCGTGGAGTAGTTTCTGGAAGCCGGAGCCGCTGTTTGCGTCCCGCCGCCTCACCGCCACAAAATGGGTGAGTAAAGGCTCGGTAGGCGGCTTGGCTTGGCTCCGGTTGATCATTTTTTCCCCCGCTGTCGGTGTGGGGGCAGCCGGTCGTCACGATCGTCTTTTAGCCCTTTGACGTTCCTCGAGACCCGCTGAACACTCCGCCGCTGTCGGGTATGGAGGCCCCTATTGGTGAGGGGGCCGAGGCCGCCGATCGGACCGGCCGCAGGGGCCTGGGCTTCGGTGGGTAACCGCGGCCGGAGGAGATGTCGAGTAAGGAGGTGGTGGGTGGGGGAGACTCGGGCCCGGGACATGTCGCACCGCGATAGGGAGGAGGCGTATTCCCGTGTTAACAACCAGCGCTTCGTGTATCCGGGCAACGGGGCAAAGTGGGGGATGTCGTCTCCCTGCTCCCGGTCAAATTATTCCTTTCTGTTTTATTGTGTTAGTGGTTTGATTGTAATTGCGTTGATTTTATATAATCTGAATGGGATCAGAGAAAAGGTACAGCGATTAATCGGGTCCCATCCGCTGGGTGACCAGGAAATGGTTCAGGACACTCGTTTTCACAAAATCCCTAAAGGCAATAGATACAGGGCTGAATTTTCATTCGCTTTTCATAGAAAAGGCGTTGTGTATTTTTCGGGAGGCGAATGATTGCACATAAAAAATGAATTTTATATTAAGGATAGACTGGAAATCGAGAATTGGACAATCAATTCCTATCTGCTAAACTAATGTGGAAAATGAGGCATCTTTCTATTTCTTGATTGCTTTATACAAGAGGATAGAAATATTTTCTCATTATTAAAAAATCACGACTTGATTTTTTTTTGGATAGGGCAGTGTGTGGATAGCGAGGAGAGGCATGGGGGAGCAGCGGCAGCTTCTGGCTAAATACTGGGCCATGGATTTGCTGCCAATATAATGAAATATATTTTCAGTAGCGATTTGCATTTTTGGGAAGCTGTATATAACTGACCAGAGCTGGCAACTTGGGTTAAATATGTGCTCCCTGTGAATTAATTCCAGTAATTCAGTAGCTTGAATTAATGTTGTATGATTGGACTATTGCCAGCAATGTTTTCTCTCTGTACAGCACTAGAAAAGTAGAACCCTATCTCTGCAATTTATGATAAAACTACTTCATAAATTCCAACTTTCCAAAATGCAGCCACCCCTGGTATCTTGTATCCTTCCTCTGCCTCGTACCTCCTTTATTCAGAAACCTTTTCAAGAATTGTATCCCTTCCTGCATCCTATGATTCCCTGGCTTTAGCCTTTTGTGCATCTTTCTCTCTCTCCCTGCCCACCTCATCATTAGTGGCTGAGTTTCTGCCAACAGCCTGACTTTCCAGAACACACTGCCCCTCCCCTTCAACAACAACAACAACAACAAGCATTTATATTGCACCTCTAATGTAGTAAAACGTCCCAAGGCACTTCACAGGAGCATTATCAAACAAAATTTGACACCAAGCCACATGAGATATTCGGACAGATGATCAAAAGCTTGGTCAGAGGTAGGTTTTAAGGAGCATCTTAACCCTAACACTTCTCTCCACCCTTGAAAAACTTCTCAATTTTTCTTTTCAAACAGGCTTTTGGTTCAGTGGCCACTCCCTTAGCTTTGTAACACTGTATGACACTTTGTTAAACGAACAATATATTTGTAAATTGTAATTGTTTTCCATAAATATAGATTTTTATAGAGCACTGAATGTGACTGCAGCAGTGTAACAGTAGCAAAAGGTGCATTTGTTTTTGCACTAAGTAGTTGGTCATATCATTTGAAATGGAAGCCATGTTCTTTAGATGGAGTATATTCTCTGTCATCGCTTAATTCTGGTGCATTTCCAATTCTTTATTTTAAGAAAAGAATCTCTATCCCTTCTGCAATTGGCTTTCCAGATGCTATATTGAGCAAATTATTTCTTTGAACATGTGGTATTTCTGCATTGTATTAAAAGCACAATTCAAAATTTAAAAACTTTTTTTGTTTTATCTCTAGCCTTTCTCCTACTGTTATACCAAATTGGACAACCTTTTATCTTTTTGGGGGGTTTAAATAAAAATTGGAAGCTATCGGTTTCTGCTTTGTTTAGCAATCAAAAATTTGTTCACTACTAAAACTAAACTTTTCAAGCAAGCCCAGTACTTAAAATAGCAAATTAATTTTATTTTAGGATAGAATAATTGGGACTGAAGAAAATTAGCAACTTTGTGGTTTAAATGCTAACAAAAGAAGAATCCACCAACATATTGCTATTCTACAATTTGACCATTGATTACCTTGTTATAACTTTATTTAATTAAATTTAGTTGAGATTATTGAAGCTTTGAAGAAAATGCAGATTAGAAAACAAATCCTATGAAGATTTGACGCTTCAACCTTATCTACATACAAACCGCACAGCAGGGAAGGTGAACTACACTGGAAATAGTTCACCAGTATGCTATCTTGTCTCCGCATTTGGGTCCAGGTGGCTCACTGTCCACCTTTCAGCTGTAGTAAAGGAGTATGAGCATAATCCATAAGGAGACACAAGGATTGATATTGCAGAGGTTACTTCAGCTCTAGTAGCTAATTTAATGATGAGAATAACTGCCCTCTCTCCCTCCCAAAACACATTTATTAAAAGAAAATCCCATGTTTCTCACCGAATGTGGCCAGTTTACATTTGCAATCAGAGGGCATTTATTTCAGTTAACAGTGTGTTCTGATGATATGTCATTTTCAGTGTTCTCTTTTTAAAATGTGCTTGTACAATATTCAATTCTTCAAAAGTTTTATCCCTTAGAATTCCAGAAAGTTCCTTGGATGGCTATCTTTTTAAATAAAAGATTTCACCTGATTTAAAAAATCTTTAATGCAGTAATAAGTGCAATGTCAGGAGTAGATTTATCAACATAATATTAAATACACTTAAATGTTAAGTTTTCAAATTTTAGTTTGGCTCTGCTTCTGTCTTCTGACAAGATAGCTTTGAATAAAGTGGCCCTTCAGCCAATTTGGCCTAATCGTTCCAGAATACCAGCTTTATACTGTCCTCCAATTACAGCATCTAGTTGTTTCTTAAATGTCCAATTTCTTGATCTCAACCATGCACACTAATTTAAAATCTAGTATTTTAACAGGTCAAAAAGTTTTTTAAAAAATCACGATCAGTAACTTAAACTTATATTGCACTTTTAGCGTAGAAAAATCCCAAGAGGAGAGGAAAAAAATGAACGATCAGATAGTTGTGTAGCTTATTCACTTAAGTTTTTGAACATCAATGTTTTGCTTCTGTAACAGTACTAAAATGGTTGCTCAGAGCAACAGACATGTCACTAAGCCTCACCTCCCTAGTGTGAACGACGTTACTTTCTCAATAAAACCCTGGAACTTTCCAAATTTTACTTGCCTTTGACCTAACAGTTTCAGGAAAAGTGTATGGTAATTTAACCGCCCAATTCAGATAAGTGATTCCTAAGAAATGCTGTACCATTTCTGAAACCTAATTTGTATCTCTTGGAATAAGCAGACCAAGTATTGGCTGTCTTGTTTTGTTGTAGTGGAAATGTGTTGGACTTAAATACTGGGAATGATTTAGGTTTAAGTTGCTTTTATCTAATCAAGGGTTTGGATAGTTCCTTCACGTGACTACTATCCGGTTACCTTGTTCAGGGTGTAGGTGTATCACATACAGTAATGTTAAATCTATTTTCCAAGGTATTCTGGAATTAATTTTTATGTATTCAGGAGATGTACAAGGCTCAAAGGTTGAAACCTTCTGACCTATAGAAACAGAAATTTTATGAAGAGTTCATTAACTCAATTTATACATACCTCAGACAGGTAATAGATATGATCAGCTTCCTTGTAAATGAGTCACAATGGCTACGTGAGTTGAGTATTTGCATACGTGCAGTAGAATTTGTATCAAATACTGATAACGAATATAATGCTTCATTTTCATTACTGAAGTTGACATGGTTAAAGACAGATCAAAAATATAACTTGATTTTCAGAAAATTGTGACCTTCAGCAATTTAAAAAATCATCGTTTTTATTAATATTTGGTCCATTTAAGCTTTAAATGGGCATAGCAAATTTAAATGCAGAAGGCTTTGAGGATTATTAACAGTGACTGGCAGTGGCCTACCATGATCTTTTTTTCCAAAAGAGAGTGATCAAATTACATTACTATGAAGTAATGCAGACCTCACTGTGGACTTGGGCTACATTGGGTGGTTGTTGCTATAGCAGACTGAGACTATTTAATCTGCTTGAATACTGAGAGAGTGGGACTTGGTGGACTTGTATTAATTGAAAATGTAACTTGTTAAAAAGAAAATTGGAACCTATTTGTGCAGTTTTATCAGGCTTTTAATTTCTCTCGACCAATCACAACACAAAGTACATTGGGAGGATAAACATAATGATCTACCATATAGGGATGATCTAGTTTTTTTTAAACGAAAGAAAAACTTGCATTTGTTTCGCATTGTTCATGACCTCATGTCCTCATGACCTCACAAAGCACTTCACAGCCAATCAATTACTTTTGATGTGTTGTCACTGTTACGTAGGCGAATGCAAGCAACCAATTCACACAGCAAGATCCCTGGGATGAATGACCAGTTAATCTCTTGTTGGTGTTGGCTGAGGAATGAATGTTGGCCAGGATACCAGAAGAATTCGCTTCTCCTCTTTGGGAAAAAGTGCCATGGAATCTTTTATATCTACTTGACCATACAAACAGGGTCTGTCTTTTTATCATTCTTCAGGAGGTGGGCATCGCTGGGAAGGCTGGAATTTATTGCCCATCCCTAGTTGCCCTTGAGAAGGTGGTGGTGAGCCGCCGCCTTGAACTGCTGCAGTCATGTGCTGAAGGTATTCCCACAATGCTGTTAGGTAGGGAGTTCTCGGATTTTGATCCAGTGACGATGAAGGGAAGCTAATATGGCCAGCGATAATATACTATTAGTGCCTGAGTAATTAGTCACAGCTAGGAGGATGGCTTATTTTCTATCTTTTTATTTTTTTTAAACTTGTGCATTAACACCAATGGATTAAGAACTATGCAGGACAAATCTGTGGCAGTATTTGAGGGAAGTGTGATGGCTGTATACACTTGTATGTTTGATTGCTTAAACTTGAACTTTTTCCTTCTGTCTTTGACAGTATTCTATTGGTTGCTCGAGTAGAATTTTGGTATCACTAAATCTAACCTCCCTAATGTGGATTAGATTGCTTTCTGAATAAATCATTGCTGCTTTCAAAACTGTATGTGTCTTTGGCATAATGTCTGCAAGAAAGGTGCATATTAATTTGACCTAACACAGGGAGGGGGGGGAACTAAAGACAACCACTATCACTAAGGAAAAAGTACTTGGTAAAATAATGGGACTAAAAGACGCCAAGTCCCCTGGACCAGATGGCATGCATCCCAGGGTCTTGAAAGAAGTGGCTGCAGAGATAGTGGATGCATTGGTTGCAATATACCAAAATTCCCTGGACTCTGGAGAGGTCCCAGCGGATTGGAAAACCACAAATGCAGCACCCCTATTTAAGAAAGGAGGGACACAGAAAGCAGGATCACTATAGACCAGTTAACCTAACATCTGTCGTTGGGAAAATGCTGGAGTCCTTCATTAAGGAAGCAGTAGCAGGGCATTTGGAAAATCATAATGCAGTCAAGCAGAGTCAGCATGGTTTTATGAAAGGGAAATCATGTTTAACAAATTTGCTGGAGTTCTTTGAGGATGTAACGAGCAGGGTGGATAAGGGTGAGCCAGTGGATGTGGTGTATTTGGATTTCCAGAAGGCATTAGATAAGGTGCCACATAAAAGGTTACTGCATAAGATAAGAGCTCACAAAGTTCTTAGCATGGATAGAGAATTGGCTAACTAACAGAAAGCAGAGAGTCGGGATAAATGGGTCATTTTCCGGTTGGCAAATGGTGTAACTAGTGGGGTGCCACAGGGATCGGTGCTGGGGCCTCAACTATTTACAATCTACATTAATGATTTGGATGAAGGGACCGAGTGTAATGTAGCCAAGTTTGCGGATGATACAAAGATGGGTGGGAAAGCAAGTTGTGCAGAGGACTCAAAATCTGCAAAGGGATATAGACAGGCTAAGTGAGTGGGCAAACATTTGGCAGATGGAGTATAATGTGGGAAAGTGCGAGGTTATCCACTTTGGCAGGAAAAATAAAAAAGCAAATTATTATTTAAATGGAGAGAGATTACAAAATGCTACAGTTCAGAGGGACCTGGGGGTCCCTGTGCATGAAACACAAAAAGCTAGCATGCAGGCACAGCAAGTAATCAAAAAGGCAAATGGAATGCTGGCCTTTATTGCAAGGGGGTTGGAGTATAAAAGCAGGGAAGTCCTGCTACAACTGTACAGGGTATTGGTGAGACCACACCTTGAGTACTGCGTACAGTTTTAGTCTCCTTATTTAAGGAAGGATATACTTGCATAGGAGGCAGTTCAGAGATGATTCACTCAGTTGATTCCTGAGATGAGGGGTTTGACTTATGAAGAAAGGTTGAGGAGATGGGCCTATACTCATTGGAATTTAGAAGAATGAGAGGTGATCTTATTGAAACATACAAGATACTGAGGGGGCTCGACAAGGTAGATGCAGAGAGGATGTTTCCCCTCGTGGGGAAATCTAGAACTTGGGGGCATAGTTTCAGAATAAAGGGTCGCCCTTTTAGAACTGAGATAAGGAGGAATTTCTTCTCTCAGAAGGTCGTAAATCTGTGGAATTCTCTGCCCCAGAGAGCCGTGGAGGCTGGGTCATTAAATACATTTAAGGTGGAGATGGACAGATTTTTGCAAGATAAGGGAGTGAAGGGTTATGGGGAGCGGGCAGGGAAGTGGCTTTGAGCCCAAGATCAGCCATGATCTTATTGAATGGCGGAGCAGGCTCGAGGGGCCAAGTGGCCTATTCCTGCTCCTGTTATGTTTAACCCAATTCAGATTAGTGTTGCAGTAATGGTACAACATTTCTGAAAAGGGGAAAGGGAAAAAGATGACCATTGACCTTGCATAGCATGTACATTTTTAACATTTAGAATGTGAGGACAGATGTGGCATTGGTGCAAGACTATCAATCTGAAATATATTCCAGAGAATAGACTGCTGTCTGAGTGACCTGAATGGGCCAAATGCTATTTCTTTGCTTGTTTTCTCTAACTTCCCAGCAGTAATGGTTTGGATTTATTTGAAGCCAATCTAGATAATCAGAAACCCCACTTCCTCTACTGAAAAAAAAAAAAATCCATAAGTTATCAGCATTTAGTTTTTAAAAAGCTGTCTGACATTTGTGTCCTGATTTCAGCTGAGGAACTTGCTATTCTTTATCTCTTCTGTTTAAAGTAACCTAAGAACTACTCATTAAGACAGCATAGCTGAGATGGTGAGGACAAACCTCCAATCTGGTCATTTCATGGTGATGTTTTTGTACTCTAGTATTATGCTACTTGGCTCCATATTAAAGATGACTAGTTTTGGTTTTGTTTGGTTTTTATTTGAGAAACCAGTGTGAAGATCTATAAAACAGGACTCCATCAAGGTTGAAACATGTTTTTTATAAAACAAAGACTAGGTAAATCAGAAAGCTTGGCTTGGGTTTTAAAAACCTGTAGCATGTTTCCCAGAACCTCAAAATTACTACAGTAAGTTAACGTAGGACACTAACTTGATTTCAGTATGATGAGGATGTGGAACAGCATAATTGGAACTGAAAGGAACACTGATGCTATAGTATATGTAAAATAAAGACACAGCTTGGAGGCTGGAAGGGAGAGGGATCGCTGTTCGGAATGCTAAATTTTATTGTACTCTGGCACAGAAAATCATTAAAATGCAGCTTTAATTCTTAACGTGCATTTCATTCACTTCTGATCCAATTGATTGGAACTTAATTTGAAGCACCTTGTGCATTTTTCATCTAAATTGCTGATACAGTAATTTTTCACTTCTGAAATATGCTGAAAATGAAATCTCCAGTAATTTTGCTATGCTTTATTTTATATGAATAATGTGAAGAAATAAGTGGTTTATTGTCTTAACATAAATTATGGCCAAATTAAAATTCAGCATTTTTACATATTCAGTATGAATTGACAGGCCTTTTTTAATATGATGGCACTTGTGTTAAAGAAATCAAAGGAAATGTCCTACTTAGTTTGGTTTTAGTCTGAGAGTTGTCAGTTGCACTTTTTAAAACCACTTGGCTATGTAGTTTGAAATGCAGGAGAATTCCAGCACGAGTTAAATGTAGGGCAAAAGTAATGCACTTTAGTGGCAAATGATTTCTACTGTGACTGCAGGTTGTCAATGTAGTTCATTCTTTGTTGAGAGTTCTCGCAACCAAATCATGAAAAACAGATATCCACTCATTCATTCGTTCACTGTTTGAGAGTCCTTGCTGTGTGCATACTGGTTGCTGCATTTGCTTACGTAAGTCTACCTTGACCCCTCTACAGCCTTTACTAGATCGACCACACCTTCCTTCTCCAATGCCTCTCCTGTGTTGTCCAGCTCAGGTGGGACTTCCCTCACTTGGTTCCACTTTTACCTATTCGATCCGCTTCTCTTCCTGTCCCGCACCTTGGCCCCCTCTTCCTCATCTAGGTGACATCGTTCTCAGATACAACATCAACTTCCACACATATGCTGATGACAGCTACCTCCACGTCTCAACCCCTCTGCTGCCTCTTTGTTGTCAGACTGGTTGTCCAACATGCAATATTGGGTGATTTGCAGTTTCTTACAGCTAATCATCATCTTTGGCCAACACCATACCCTTGCCACCAATTCCAACCCCCTCCCCAGCAACTATCTTGGTCTGTTCACAACCTCGGTGTCCTATTTGATCCCGAGCTGAGCTTCCAACCTCACATCCTCTCCAAAGGCTGCCTACTTCCATCTCTGATATTACGCATCTCCGCCCCACCTCAGCCCATCTGCTGCTGAAACTCCCATCTATATCTTTGTCATCTCCACACTCGACAATTCCAATGCTCTCCTGACCATTCTCCACCCTCTAAACTTCAACTCATCCAAAACTATGCTGCCTGAATCTGATCTCTCATCAAGTTCCACTCTCATCACCCTTGTCCTGGCTGACTTACATTTACTCCCAGTTCCCTAAAGCCTCAAATTGAAAATTTGCATCCTGGTGTTTAAATGCTTCTTGACCTTGCCTCTCCCTATCTTTTGTCACCTCCTCCAGTTCTTCACTCCTCCCCGGAACTCTTCGTTCCTCTGACTCTGGTTCCTTGTGCATGCCCCCTTCTCTTCACTCCACTATAGGTGGCCGTGCCTTCAGCTGCCCAGGTACCACACTCTGGAATTGCCTCTCCACTTTACTCTTCTCCTTTAAAACCCTTCTTAAAATTCACCTTTATGACCAAGCTTTTGATCATCATTTCTATTGACTCCTTTTGCTCAGTTTTAATTTTTTTGATTGTACCTTTTTGGAGCACTTTGGAACGTTTTACTATGTTGAAGATGCTATATAAATACAAGTTGTTGTAAGTGAATGCAATTCCAAAATAATCCATTGGTTGTAAATTGCTTTGGGATGTCCTGAGGACATAAGGCACTATATCGATACAGGCTATTATTTATTTAAAGCAAAGTATCAGGTGTTCAACAACAGCATGCACTTATATAATGCCTTTAACTTTTTATTTAAAAAAAATTTTTTAAATCCCAAGGCACTTCATAGGCGTAAGGAAAAAGGGATCCCACGCCAAGGAAGGAAAGATTAGACAGAGTAACCAAAAGCTTGGTCAAAGATATGGATTTAAAAGGATGGTCTTAAAGGAGAAAAGGAAGATGGAAAGTGAATTTCAGAGTGTGGCCTAGGCAGCTGAAGGTATGGCCACCAGTGGTGGGGTGAAGGGAGGGGGAATGCACTAGAGGCCAGAGTCAGGAACAGAAAGTTTGGAAGGGTGGTCAGGCTGGTGAGGTTACAGAGCTAGCGTGGGGCGAGACCATGAAAGGATTTAAAAAGCAGGATGAGAAGCTCAATTTTGAGGCGTTGGGACTGGTAGCCAACATAGGTCAGCAAGGACAAGTGTATTGAGTGGATGGGACTTGCTGCAGGATAAGATACAGGCAGCAGAGTTTTGGATAACATGAAGCTTGTGGAGGCTGACCAAGGGAGCATTGGAGTGATCCGATCTAGTGGGTACAAAGAAATGGATAAAGGTTTCAACAACAGATGGGCTGCGGTAGCAGTGGAGCCAAGCACTGATCAGAGTTGGAAGCGTGATCTTTGTGATGAAGAGAATATAGGGTCAGAAACTTAGCTGAGTGTCAAACTAAATGTGAGATTGCAAACACTCTGGCTAGGACAGGAGATGAAGTTGGTCACAAATTGTGGCAGAGGCTGAAGATACTGGCTTCAGGCTTCAGTGTTTAACTGGAAGAAATTGTGGCTTCTCCAAGACTGTTGGACAAACTGTCTTGAAAGCACAGAGGGCAGTGGAGGGGTGGAGAAGTAGAGAGATGGTTTAAGAAGGTTGAGAAGGGAGAATGCACCACAGTCATAGAGAATTATTTTGATGACTTGGCTTATGTGTCAGACCTGGTTCAGTGGGTAGCACTCTCGCCTCCGAGTTCGATGGTGTGTTCCGGTTCCAGGCCCACTCCAGAGACGTCAGCACATAATCTAGGCTGACACTTCAGTGCAGTACTGCCGGAGGTGCTGTCTTTCGGATGAAATGTTAAGCAGAAGCCCCATCTGCCATCTCTGGTGGTCATAAAAGATCCCATGGCATCATTATTTGAAGAGCAGGTGAGTTATCCCAGTGTCTTGGCTAATATTTATCCCTCAACCAACATTACTAAAACTGATTATCCATTGTTGTTTGTGGGACCTTAGTGTGTGCAATTTGTAATCGTATGCTTGTTAGAAAGAAAGCAGGCTAATCACTCTTAACAAAAAGTGGTTATGTCTTTTGTGTGATTTGTAAAAGGTTTATAAATGAATTAAGTATCTGCCAGAAATATTTTACTTTTATTCCCTGTATTTTTTTCCTACTTCAAAACCTGGACCAGTTCATTCATCTTACTGGTGATAAAAGTGGAGGAATTTGTTATTGCTATCTGTCTTTGAACTTGAGCAGTTAGCTTATACTGTGAGCAAAATGTGTAAACTTGCTGATACTAACTTATGGTGGGAAAAAGTGTGCTGAGAAAAGGATACCATTCAAAAAAATCGTGCTTGACTAATCTACTGGAATTTTTTGAGGATGTAACTGGTAAAATAGATAAGGGAGAACCAGTGGATGTGGTGTATTTGGACTTTCAGAAGGCTTTCGATAAGGTCCCGCATAAGAGATTAGCGTGTAAAGTTAAGGCACATGGGATTGGGGGCAAGGTATTGACTTGGATAGAGAACTGGTTGGCAGACAGAAAGCAAAGAGTTGGAATAAACGGGTCTTTTTCCGAGTGGCAGGCAGTGACTAGTGGGGTACCGCAGGGATCGGTCCTTGGACCCCAGCTATTCACAATATATATTAATGATCTAGACGAGGGAATTGGATGTAATATCTCCAAGTTTGCAGATGACACAAAGCTGGGTGGGAGTGTGTGCCGTGAGGAGGATGCCGAGAAACTCCAGTATGATTTGGGCAGGTTAGGTGATTGGGCAGAAGCATAGCAGATGCAATATAATGTGGATAAATGCGAGGTTATCCACTTTGGTGTCAAAAACAGGAAGGCAAATTATTATCTAAATGGCAATAGATTGGGAGAAGGGGAAGTGCAATGAGACCTGGGTGTCCTTGTGCACCAGTCGCTGAAGGTAAGCATGCAGGTGCAGCAGGCGGTTAAGAAGGCAAATGGTATGTTGGCCTTCGTAGCGAAAGGGTTCGAGTACAGGAACAAGGATGTCTTGCTGCAGTTGTACAGGGCCTTGGTGAGACCACACCTTGAGTATTGTGTGCAGTTTTGGTCGCCTTATCTGGGGAAGGATGTTTTTGCCATGGAGAGAGTGCAGCGAAGATTCACCAGGCTGATACCTGGGATGGCAGGAATGACTTATGAGGAGAGATTGGGCTTGTACTCGCTGGAGTTTAGAAGAATGAGAGGGGATCTCATTGAAACTTATAAAATTCTAACAGGACTAGACAGACTAGATGCAGGAAGGATGTTCCTGATGGCCGGAGAGTCCAGAACCAGGGGTCACAGTCTGAGGATAAGGCGGTAAGCCATTTAGGACTGAGATGAGGAGGAATTTCTTCACCCAGAGAGTGGTGAACCTGTGGAATTCTCTACCACAGAAGGCAGTAGAGGCCAATTCATTAAATATATTCAAGAATGAGTTAGATATATTTCTTAAAGCTAAAGGGATCAAGGGATATGGAGAGAAGGCAGGGACAGGGTTCTGAATTTGGATGATCAGCCATAATCTCATTGAATGGCGGAGCAGGCTCGAGGGGCTGAATGGCCTGCTCCTGCTCCGATCTTCTATGTTTCTATGTTAAAAAGATTTATGTAACCTTGTGTGTGTAATATTAGCTTGGATTAGTGGTAACAATCTCCTAAGAAGGTTGTGGGTTCAAGCCCCACTATGGATTTGAGCACTTAATTAGGGCTGATAGTGCAGCCCAGAGGGAGTGCCGCATTGTTGGATGTGCCCTCTCTCGGATGAGAAGCTAAACTGAAGCCACGCCTGCCTGTTCAAGTGGACATACAAGATCCCCTGCCACTTTTTAAAAAGAGCAGGGACTTCTCCAAATATCCTGGCCATAATTCATTCGTCAACCATTAACAGGTCACTCGTCTCATTGCCATCTGTAGGGGCTTGCTTTGTGCAGATTGGCTGCTATGTTTGAATCCATAAGTGACTACACTTCAAAGTAATTCACTGGTTATGAAGTGCTTTGGGACATTCAGAGGACTTGAAAAGAGCAATAAATGCATTTGTTTTTTTTGATGTGGGTGCTAACATGAATAGAAGTAACCCTTCTAGGCGACATAAGAGGTTGACAGTCAGCTGTTGTATTGAAAAGAAATGTGATTGTCATGGCAAACTATGTTACGGCAATACATTCTGATGGGGGAAAAACCCACAAAATTCTGATCAGATGAAGAATGGAAATATTAGTTCTATAGCAGGGTGGAGACAAACTAATCTACCTGAAACACTGGTCAAGAAAAGAGATTTAAATAAATGCAAGTTGTAGTATCTGGTCCAAATAGTTGTATCTTTACAGCTCATGAATGTACAACCCCATCCGATTTACCCAAACCGTATTCAGTATCATTTGTCATTTCATAACCTGGTAATCCGAGATTGACTTGTTTCCAGCTAGGGCTATTGAATGACTTGAGTATTTTATAAAATAATTTACTCGTTGTAAACATCTTGGTGACCTAGTCACCAGAAATGTGTTGATTATGTAATGGCATGTTGCATTTGTAGACTACCTGGAAAGGTGTAGATATTTGACCTTAACTGAAATGTTTTTTGTGACTTCATGCAACTAACCAACAAAGGTTTTGTTTAGCCAGTATGTACATCATACAGGACTAGACTTTAATGCAATGTCGGTTGATAAGCATTTTGGCCCATCGAAACTCCTCCTTCTCGTACAATAATGTTCCCATCATCTTACCTAATTGTATTTTGAATAATAGCAATATGTTTGCTACTCTTACCTGGCTTAATATATTTCTAACAGTCAATTAGTAACGGTAGTTTTCCTGATAACTGTTGTAAAAATTTACATTTCATTAACTTGTATTTATGTTCACTACTCCTACTTTCTTGAGTTAGATTAAAATAACCAATTTAACTTGCTTGTATACCATTAATTTTTTTTATGTTTAAGTTCCTGCACCTCTCCAAAATCACCTTCCAGATAAGTAATAAACATTTGTGTACAGTGCAAATGCTGAGTCCTTGTTGATGCTCACTGGAATGAGCACCACAGCAGGCAAAGTGATGTGTGCAACTTTACTGCTGGTATTCTGTGGATTTTTTTAAATTGGAGGAGAAAGTTGAGGTGAAGCTGCAGCAGATATTCTGTTCCTGGCTTAGATGTTCGTCAGCTGCATCTCTGTTGGGGAAGCTGTGACATGGAGTACTAGTCATGGCTTTGGATTGTACTGATGTCTGCAGTGTTGTCACTCAGTGGGCAGGGATACAGGTGTTGCACAATACTCATGTGTTGGTGATAAGTTGAGATGAGCATTTTTTGAAGCTGTACTACTTCATTAGCTTCTCCAAAAATAATTGTATATAAAGTTAAATGCCAGTGCAGTGCCCTCAAATTCTCATTATTTGCTCTGCATTAATAGATCTGTACTGTACAGAGTTTCAAGCAACAGTATACAGTGTGGCAGAAGACTTCAAAACCTCTCATACCATCTGTTAATTTTAACTTGATATTGGAGCAGGGACCTGCTCAAAGTGACTTCAAACTATCAAGGTACACAACAGTGGCCAGAGTATTGCATAAATCCACTATGTTCATGTTGACTTTCAATCAATACATATTGCCAAGATGTGTTTTAGCATTGTTTAACTACTTGTCATCTTTAGCCTGGTGTCAGACGCCAACCAAGCAAACTCATCAGTTATATATTGACATTTGGATGACTTTTGAAGATCTGAATCAAGATTAATTTACCATTAAATATTAAGTTTTTGTTCGAATGAATCATCAAATCATAATGTTACAGCATCAAAAAGGGTCATTCATCCAATTAAGTCTGCATTGGTTTTTTTTACACATGGGGCACTTGGTCTAATTCCACTTTCCTCCTCACTCCTCAGACCGTTTATAAATTTTTTTTAAAGGAATCTTGCTAAAATATTAACACTGCTTCAACAGGAGAAAATTTCAAATTCTAACTGCTGTGCAAAGAATTTTTTCCAGCCCCCCCTTTAATTCTTGCTGGGAACGTTGCCCTCATTAGTTTTACTGGTTGTTGAGACTAATCTATCAGTCTGTACTTTTAACATCCTTCATTGAAGATCTCTACCAGATCAACCCTTCATTTTCTTGACTCTGCTGAGAAATGGTAGTTCATTCTCTCTCGCGCTATTTCTCACTTACATGCTGCCCCTCAGCGACATCATCCGAAAACACAATCCGGTTCCACAAGTACATTGATGACACCCAGCTCTACCTCACCACCACCACCACTTCAACCCCCTGCACTGTCTGATTTGTCACGCTGCTTGTCCGACATCCAATCCAGGACGAGCAGAAATTTCCTTCAAATAAATATTGGGAAGACCGAAGCCATTGTCTTCGGTTCCCACCACAAACTCCGTTCCCTAGACACTGACTCCATCCCTCTCCCTGGTCACTGTCTGAACCAGACCGTTAACTTTGGTATCCTATTTGACCCCGGGATGAGCTTCTGACCATACATCCAGTCCATCACCCAAGACCGCCTACTTCCACTTTTTTTTTATTCATTCATGGGATGTGTGTGTCGCTGGCAAGGCCAGCATTTATTGCCCATCCCTAATTGCCCTTGAGAAGGTGGTGGAGAGCTGCCTTCCAGAACCGCTGCAATCTGTGTGGTGAAGGTACTCTCATAGTGCTGTTAGGGAGGGAGTTCAGGATTTAACCCTGTGACGATGAAGGGACGGCGATATATTTCCAAGTCAGGATGCTGTGTGACTTGGAGGGGAACTTGCAGAAGGTGATGTTCCCATGCGCCTACTGCCCTTGTTCTTCTAGGTGGTAGACGTCGCGGGTTTGGGAGGCGCTGTCGAACTTCTGTAACGAGGCCCTGTCTCAGCTCATTTGCTGCTGAAACTCTCATCCATACCTTTGTTGCTTCTAGACATGATTATAGGAACAGGAGTCGGCTATTCAGCCCCTCGAGCCTGTTCCGCCATTCAATGAGATCATGGCTGATCTGCGATCTAACTCCATCTACCTTCCTTTGGCCCATGTCCCTTAATGCCTTTGGTTAACAAAAAGCTATCAATCTCAGATTTAAAATTAACAATTGATCTCGCATTAATTGCCATTTGCGGAAGAGAGTTCCAAACTACTACTACCCTTTGTGTGTAGAAGTGTTTTCTAATTTCACTCCTGAAAGGTCTGGCTCTAATTTTTAGACTATGCCCCCGACTCCTCGTCCTAGAATCCCCAACCAGCGGAAATAGTTTCTCTCTACCTACCCTATCTGTTCCCTTTAATATCCTGAAAACTTCGATCAGGAATGCAACCCTAATTTGTGTAATCTCTCCTCTCCTCGTAACTTAACCCTTGAAGTCCAGGTATCATTCTGGTAAACCTACGCTGCACTCCCTCCAAGGCCGATATATCCTTCCTAAGGTGTGGTGCCCAGAACTGCTCACAGTACTCCAGGTGTGGTCGAACCAGGGTTTTGTATAGCTGCAGCATAACTTCTACCCCCTTGTATTCTAGTCCTCTAGATACAAAGGCCAGCATTCCATTAACCTTTTTGATTATTTTCTGTACCTGTTCATGACATTTTAATGATCTATGTACCTGAACCCCCAAGTCTCTTTGGACATCCACTGTTTTTAGCTTTTCACCATGTAGCAAGTACCCTGTTCTATCCTTTTTAGGTCCAAAGTGGATGACCTCATATTTGCTTACATTGAAATCCATCAGCCACTGTGTTGCCCATTCACTTAATCTATCAATATCCCTTTGTAATTTTATACTTTCATCTACAGTGCCACCTATCTTTGTGTCATTGGCATATTTGGATATATGACTTTCTATGCCATCATCTAAGTCGTTAATAAATATTGTGAATAGTTAAGGCCCCAACACAGATCCCTGCGGGACACCACTAGTCACATCCTGCCAATTTGAGTACCTACCCATTATCCCTACTCTCTGTCTCCTGCCACTCAGCCAATTTCCTAATCAGGTCAATAATTTGCCTTCAACTCTATGGGCTTCTACCTTGGTTAACAGTCTCTTATGTGGGACTTTATCAAATGCCTTCTGGAAGTCCATATAAATAAAATCCATAGACATTCCCCTGTCCACTACTTTAGTCACCTCCTCCTCAAAATATTCAATCAAGTTTGTCGGGCATGACCTACCTTTCACAAATACATGCTGGCTCTCTGATCAACTGAATTTTCAAGGTGTTCAGTCACCCTACCCTTAATTATAGACTCTAGCAATTTCCCCACTAGAGGTTAGGCTAACTGGTCTATAATTCCCTGGTTTCCCTCTCTCGCCATTCTTAAATAGCGGAGTGACATGCACAATTTTCCAATCAAAAGGGACGGTTCCTGAATCGAGAGAACTTTGGAAGATTGTAGTTAGGGCATCTGCAATGGGCTCACCTACTTCCTTTAAAACCATGGGATGGAAACCATCTGGCCCTGGGGAATTGTCACTCTTTAGTGCCATGATTTTCTTTATTACTGTTATTTTACCTACGTTAATTTTATTGAGTCCCTGTCCCCGATTTCATAGAAACATAGAAATAGGAGCAGGAGCAGGAGTAGGCCATTCGGCCCCTTGAGCCTGCTCCACCATTCAATGCGATCATGGCTGATCATCCAAATTCAGTACCCTGTCCCTGCTTTCTCCCCATATCCCTTGATACCTTTAGCCTTAAGAAATATATCTAACTCCTTCTTGAATATATTTAATGAATTGGACTCAACTGTCTTCTGTGGTAGAGAATTCCACAGGTTCACCACTCTCTGGTTGAAGAAATTCCTCCTCATCTCAGTCCTAAATGGCTTACCCCTTATCCTTAGACTGTGACCCCTGGTTCTGGACTCCACCGCCATCGGGAACATCCTTCCTGCATCTAGTCTGTCTAGTCCTGTTAGAATTTTATAAGTTTCAATGAGATCCCCCCTCATTCTTCTAAACTCTAGCAAATACAAGCCCAATCGACCCAATCTCTCTTCATACGTCATTCCTGCCATCCCAGGTATCAGTCTGGTGAATCTTCGCTGCACTCTCCATGGCAAAAACATCCTTCCTCAGATAAGGCGACCAAAACTGCACACAATACTCAAGGTGTGGTCTCACCAAGGCCCGATACAACTGCAGCAAGACATCCTTGCTCCTGTACTCGAATCCTCTCGCTATGAAGGCCAACATACCATTTGCCTTCTTAATCGCCTGCTGCACTTGCATGCTTACCTTCAGCGACTGGTGCACAAGGACACCCAGGTCTCGTTGCACTTCCCCTTTTCCCAATCTATTGCCATTCAGATAATAATCTGTCTTCCTGTTTTTGCCACCAAAGTGGATAACCTTGCATTTATCTCTCGATTATTCTGCCATGCATCTGCCCAATCACCCAACCTGTCCAAATCATACTGGAGTTTCTCTGCATCCTCCTCACAGCACACACGCCCACCCAGCTTTGTGTCGTCTGCAAACTTGGAGATGTTACATCAATTCCCTCGTCTAGATCATTAATATATATTGTGAATAACTGGGGTCCTAGCACCGATCCCTGCGGTACCCCACTAGTCACTGCCTGCCACTCGGAAAAAGACCTGTTTATTTCAACTCTTTGCTTCCTGTCTGCCAACCAGTTTTCTATCCAAGACAGTACCTTACCCGCAATCCCGTGTGCTTTAACTTTGCATGCTAATCTCTTATGCGGGACCTTATCGAAAGCCTTCTGAAAGTCCAAATACACCACATCCACTGGTTCTCCCTTATCTATTCTACCAGTTACATCCTCAAAAAATTCCAGTAGATTAGTCAAGCATGATTTACCTTTTGTAAATCCATGTTGACTTTGTTCGATCCTGTCACTGTTTTCCAAGTGCTCTGCTATTACATCTTTTATAATGGACTCTAGCATTTTCCCTACTACCGATGTCAGGCTATAATTCCCCATTTTCTCTCTACCACCTCTTTTAAATAGTGGGGTTACATTAGCTACCCTCCAATCCATGGGAACTGTTCCAGAGTCTCTAGAATTTTGGAAGATGAGCAATATTAGTTTCTTTGGGATTTCCAGCATGCTATCCTCTTCTACTGTAAATACTGACGCAAAGTAATTATTCAACATGTCTGCCGTTTCCCCATCGTCATTGACAATATCACCACTTTCAGTTTTTAAGGGGCCAACATTGCTCCTGACCACCCTCTTTTTCCTAATGTAACTATGAAAATCCTTCGTATTGATTTTGATATCCCTTGCAAGTTTCTTTTCATACTCCCTTTCTGTAGCCCTTACTATCTGTTTTGTAACCCTTTGCTGTTCTTTGTATCTTTCCATTCACCAGGATCTATGCTATTTTTTGCATTTTTGTATACCCTTTCCTTTAGTTTTATGCTGTCCCTTACCTCTTTAGTTGTCCATGGCTTTTTTTGGCAATTATTCCAATGCTCTCCTGACCGGCCTCTCATCTTCCAGACTCTCTAATCTTGAACTCCTTGAAATTTCTGCTGCTGGTATCCTAACTCCCCGTTCCCCATCACCCCGTGCTTGCTGACCTACATTGGCCCCCAGTCCGGCAACGCCTCGATTTAAAAATTCTCATCCTTGTTTTCAAATCTCTCCATGGCCTCTCCTCTCCCTATCTCTCTAACCTCCTCCAGCCTTATAACCCTCAGATCTCTACATTCTTCCAATTCTGGCCTCTTGCGCATCCCTGATTTTAATTACTCCTCCATTGGTGGCCATGCCTTCCATTGCCTGGGTTCTAAGCTCCGCCACTCTCCTCCTTTTAAGTCGCTCCTTAAAACCTACCTCTTTTGACCAAGCTTTTGGTCACCTGTCCTAACATTTTATGTAGCTTGATGTCAAATTTTGTTTGTTAGCGCTCCTGTGCAGCGCCTTGGGACATTTTACTACGTTAAAGACACTATATAAATGCAATTTGTTGTTGAGTAGCCACGATGTTCACTGCGGTATATTCTAATTATTTTTCCAGCAAATTGTGGTGTGAATTCGCCACTGGAGGATCGGGAAGCACAACAATGGCGTTCTAACTTATGGTGTTCGTCGCCAATATTGCATTGTGTTGCGTTTCACTGTTGAAATATGATCTTTTTTCCTTAGAAACCACGGCTAGTCCAGCAAAAGAAAACTATAGAATGAATCGTTACAAGAACAAAGCATTAAATCCGGAGGAGATGCGTAGGAGGAGGGAGGAAGAAGGGATTCAGCTACGGAAACAAAAGCGAGAGCAACAGGTATGCCACCACAGTTAGTTTAGGTCCCTTTATTTACAATTTTTCCAGGAGTATAGCAAACTAAATTGAACACGGCTGCTGAATTGGGCCCTGGTCAATGCCTCATTAGACTCAAGTTTGACTTGCTATTTTTGTGCAATCCCAAATTGCTGATTTATACTCTAGCTAGTTTATCTCTCTTCTCCCGCCACCGTGCCCCCCGCCGCCCCCTGAAAAAAATCCTGGAGAATGAGCAAACTACATACTCTAGTGATTATTCATTCATTTGTTTATTTCCTGTTTGTGAAACCTTGTCTGCAAGTTGGCTCCTGTTTTTGCATACATAAGTGACTCACTTTAAAAGTAATCAATTGGTTGTAAAGTACTTTGGGATGTCCTAAAAATGTAATGTGGCACTATGTAAATGTAAGTTCATTAATTTTTAAAAAATTGGAAGTTATGAGTGGAAATTTATTATTCAGTAAAAAAGTCAACATATGTGTTTTTTAAAACTGATTATTAATCAATTTAAAATTGGCATACTTATTGCCTAGAATTGATTTACAAAAGTGAAAATGAAGAACCTTGTGCATGATGATTGAGAAGTCCTTGGGACTGAGAGTTGCTCCCTAAAACTGTTACACGATCATTCTTGGGAAAATTATCCCATCCATTTACCTACCAGACACCCTTTTGGGTCACGAAAGAGGTCCACATTATGGAAAGTCAGCAACTCAGTTTTTCATTGATAATTATTCATAAAATGATTATTTTATGGAACAGCATGCGTTATTAGAAAATCCTGAGATTTGATGCAAAGTATTATTCTTTCCCAGCTGTTTAAAAGGAGAAATGTGGAGCTTATAAATGAAGAATCTGCCATATTTGAAAGCCCTCTCATGGATTCATATGTCAGCTCTACTGCAGCAGGGGTAAGATCTATATGACGTATGATTGTTCATGAATGATTACAGTTTCATTAATCAGTATCTTCATGGTAATGTAGTGGTTATGTTTCTGAACGAACAACTTCGCGGTTGCGAGATCATATGGCAAGTTGTGAAATTGAATTCAATAAATTTTGTAATTTGTGGACTGGCATGAGAACTAGGGAGGTAGATAGGGCCTTAAACTAAATAAGGGGGGCGGGGGGACGGTCCCGGGGGAGAGAAATCTAGAATGCTAAAGAGAAAAGACAAGGAAGCAGTGCAGGAAAGTGATTGGGGTAAGGATAACCGATTGTGTCAGGAAGGGACAAAGCGTACAAACAAAAGAGTGCACTAACAAATAGGGTACAGCTAAGAGAAAATGGTAAGACAAATAGGGCCATTGTACAAAATGTTAAGATGTCTAAAAATGTTAAAGACAAATCTAAAGGTACTGTATCTGAATGCACGAAGCATTCGTAATAAGGTAGACGAATTAACAGCGCAAATAGCTGAAAACGGATATGATATAATTGCGATTATGGAGACATGGCTGCAGGGTGACCAAGGCTGGGAGCTGACTATCCAAGGATATTCAATATTTAGGAAGGACAGGCAAAAAGGAAAAGGAGGTGGGGTGGTGTTGTTGGTAAAGGATGAAATCCGAGCAATAGTGAGAAAGGATATTGACTCAGAAAATCAAGATGTAGAATCAGTCTGGGTGGAGCTAAGAAGCACCAAGGGGCAGAAAACATTGGTGGGAGTTGTATATAGGTCTCCCAACAGTAGTGGTAATGTAGGGGATGGCATCAAACAGGAAATTAGAGATGCATGTAACAAGGGTACTACAGTAATCAAGGGTGACTTTAATCTACATACAGACTGGCCAAACCAAATTAGCAATAATACTGTGGAGGATGAATTCCTGGAGTGTGTACGTGATGGTTTTTTAGACCAGTACGTTGAGGAGCCAACTAGGGAACAGGCTATCCTAGATTGAGTATTGTGCAATGAGAAGGGGTTAATTAATAATCTTGTGCGGGGTCCTTTTAGGGAAGAGTGACCATAACATGATAGAATTCTTCATTAAGGTGGAAAGTGAAGAAGTCCAATCCGACACTAGGGTCCTAAATCTAAACAAAGGAAACTGCGAAGGTATGAGGAGTGAGTTGGCTAAGATAGATTGGGGAGCTTCATTAAAAGGCATGACGGTGGATAGGCAATGGCTAACATTTGAGGAACGAATGCATGAATTGCAACAGTTATACATTCCTTTCTAGCGCAAAAACACAAAAGGAAAAGCGGCGCAACCATGGCTAACAAAAGAAATTAAGGATGGTATTAGATCCAAAGAGGAGTCATATAAAGTTGACAGAAAAAGTAGCAAGCCTGAGGATTGGGAGCAGTTTAGAATTCAGCAAAAAAGGACCAAGAGATTGATTAAGAGGGGAAAAAGAGAGTATGAGAGTAAACTTGCAAGGAACATAAAAGCGGACTGTAAAAGCTTCTACAAGTTGTAAAAAGAAAGAGTAGTGAAGACAAATGTAGGTCTCTTGCAGTCAGAAACGGGAGAATTTATAATGGGGAACAAGGAAATGGCAGAGCAATTAAACAAATACTTTGGTTCTGTCTTCACGGTAGAGGACACAAATAACTTCCCAGAAATGCTAAGGAACCAAGGGTCTAGTGAGAAGGAGGAATTAAAGGAAATTAGTATTAGTTAAAAAAAAATAGTGCTGGAGAAATTAATGGGACTGAAAGCTGATAAATCCCCATGGCCTGATAATCCACATCCCAGAGTACTGAAAGAGGTAGCCATGGAAATAGTGGATGCATTGATTGTCATGTTCCAAAATTCTATAGATTATGGAACAGTTCTTGCAGATTGGAGGGTGGCAAATGTAACCCCACTATTGAAAAAAAAAAAGAGGGAGAGAGAAAACAGGGAACTACAGACCAGTTAGCCTAACATCAGTAGTAGGGAAAATGCTAGAGTCTATTATAAAGGATGTGATAACAGGACACTTAGAAAATATTAACGGGATTAGACAAAGTCAACATGGATTTATGAAAGGGAAATAGTGTTTGACAAATCTACTGGAGTTTTTTGAGGAAGTAACTGGTAGAATATATAAGGGATAACCAGTGGATGTGGTGTATTTGGATTTTCAGAAACATAGAAACATAGAATCTAGGAGCAGGAGTAGGCCATTCGGCCCGTCGAGCCTGCTCCACCATTCAATACGATCATGGCTGATCATCCAAATCCAGTACCCTGTCCCTGCTTTAATCCCCACAGTACACATATCCCACCCTACCCCCGTAACCCCACATATTTAATTCCCCCTAACATATCCCATCCTATCCCCATAACCCCACATATTTAATACCCCCTTAACACTAAGGGTCAATTTATCATAGCCAAATCAACCTAACCCACACATTTTTGGACTGTGGGCCTTTGATAAAGTCCCACATAAGAGGTTAGTGTGCAAAATTAAAGCACATGGGATTGGGGGTAATATACTGGCATGGATTGAAAATTGGTTAACAGACAGGAAACAGAGAGTAGGAATAAATGGGTCTTTTTCGGGGTGGCAGGCGGTGACTAGTGGGGTACCGTAGGGATCAGTGCTTGGGCCCCAGCTATTCACAATATATATCAATGATTTGGATGTGGGAACCAAATGTCATATTTCCAAGTTTGCTGACGACATGAAACTAGGTGGGATTGAGAGTTGTGAGGAGGATGCAAAGAGGCTTCAAGGCGGTTTAGACAAGTTGAGTGAGTGGACAAATACATGGCAGATGCAGTATAACGTGGATAAATGTGAAGTTATCCACTTCGGTAGGAAAAACAGAAAGGCAGAGTATTTAAATGGTGATAGTTTGGGAAATGTTGATATACAAAGGGACCTGGGTGTCCTTGTACACCAGTCACTGAAAGCAAACATGCAGGTGCAGCAAGCAGTTAGGAAGGCAAATGGTATGTTGGCCTTCATTGCAAGAGGATTTGAGTACAGGAGCAAGGATGTCTTACTGCAGTTATACAGGGCCTTGGTGAGACCACACCTGGAGTAGTGTGTGCAGTTTTGGTCTCCTTACCCAAGAAAGGATATACTTGCCATAGAGGGAGTGCAGCGAAGGTTCACCAGACTGATTCCTGGGATGGCAGGACTGTCGTATGAGGAGAGATTGGGTCGACTAGGCCTGTATTCACTAGAGTTTAGAAGAATGAGAGGGGATCTCATTGAAACGTATAAAATTCTGACAGGGCTAGACAGACTGGATGCAGGGAGGATGTTTCCCATGGCTGGTGGGTCTAGAACGAGGGGTGACAGTCTCAGGATACGGGGTAGGACATTTAGGACTGATGAGAAATTTCTTCACCGAGGGTGGTGAACCTGTGGAGTTCTCTAGCACAGAAGGCTGTGGAGGCCAAGTCACTGAATATATTTAAGAAGGAGATCGATAGATTTCTAGACACAAAAGGCGTCAAGGGGTATGGGTAGAGAGTGGGAATATGGTATTGAGATAGAGGATCAGCCATGATCATATTGAATGGCGGAGCAGGCTCGAATGGCCCACTCCTGCTCCTATTTTTCTATGTTTCTAGAACAAATGACTGTGAAAGCTGCTGGGTTGTCATTCATAATTTTTAAGAACTGTGCCCATCAAGGAAGAAAGCCTGCCAGTGCTATGTGTGGCTTACATATGACTAGTTCACACCACTGGCTGGCTCATAATACCTCCTAAGTGGCCTATCAAGGTGTTCAGTTCTTCAAACAATCACTACTAGTGGTTCAAAAAGAATGCCCACTACCATCTTCTTAAGGCAACAAATGATGGGCAGTGTCACCCACATCCTAAGAAATTTTGTTTAAGTTTAAGAATCTAAATAATACTGGTTTTTAAAAAGTGCAACTTGCTACATAAAGGCTTTTCTTTTTTCAATAAAATAGATGGATATACAAAGGTTGACATTAAGAAATGGTGGCAGTTGTGGTTAAACAGTTTTTACTTAATCTGGGAAGAGTCCTGGTAAAAATCATGACACTATAGACAGATAATGGTAAAACACTGAAGCTTGTTGTATTATTTCGCTGCAAACGTTTCCTTTTTCAGTGGTTTTTTTTTGTTCTAAACTGATGCAGATGAGTCCAAATACAGGAATAAAGAATAATCATAATTCAAGCATCATGTTTCCTGATAAATTGTTTTATCATGATTTTCTGTAGTTGTGTATGTTTGCAGTAACAAGCTGGGTGCAGGTCCAGACTTGTTAGGCTAAGAAGATCTTTATAATTTCTTTCCCGTAAAGCATTTATGTCTTACAGAATTGTTACGAAAGAAATGGTTCTATTTGTATCTTTAAATTGTATTTCCAATTCAGGAGGGTGTGATCACAAGGGAGATGGTACAGATGCTTTTCTCTGATGATACTGAGCAGCAGCTAGCTACCACTCAAAAATTTCGAAAATTGCTTTCCAAAGGTAATAAAACTTTTATGTGTCCTTCAGTTTTCAGTTGGGCGATGTCAAAAATTGCTAACTGAACAATAAGTTTCAGGACAATAGTTTATGCAAAAAGACTTTATTTCCTTTTAAGGTTCTTAAAGTGGAAACCTGGTTGAATTTAACTTGGTGTTCAGTTTATCCATATTTCTTGGAATCTTGAAAAACGCTAAGGTTTCCCCAAGCCACATCTTCACAATTTACTTAGCCTCTTTAGGTGCAGCATTAGTCCAGTTGGCATTCTCCCCGCAGTAGTACAGAGACTGGAACTGTACACAATTTTCTAGGTGGGCAACTGGCAGTGTCCTATGCAAGCTCATTGGGACTTCTGTTCTATTCCTCTCGTTTGCTTCCCAAGATTTTATCAACTTTACAGCTGTCATGCTCTTCGTTGACCATTTTAATGAGCTATCTACCATTACCTCCAGATGAAAACAGAATTATATAGAATTACATATTGAAAAGAGTAGCAGTGTGATCACCAGGTCAGGCCCAAGTTCAGTATAGATTTTGGATTTTTCAAATCAAACACCTGCTCGTGCATGCTGTATTTAGGGATCTAGCACACAAGAAAAAACAATATGGATACGTGTTTTAAATATGCATGTAGATTTTTTCTTTTTTATACACGCGCACACGTACACACACGTACGCATTTAATCCCTACACCTTGTTTTTCCTCAATGAAACCTTGAGTTTTTCTTTGCAGAGCCAAATCCTCCTATTGATGAAGTAATCAACACATCTGGTGTTGTAGAAAGATTTGTGGAATTCTTGAAAAGAAATGAAAATTGCACACTACAGGTAAATCTTTCAATGCCACTCTTTTTTGATTTAAGCTGGTGTTTGATGCTAATAGGAAGTGCCAAAATGGAGGAGTGTTTTATTGCACAGTATTAACACTTTTCACTCTAACCGGGTAGAGGGAGTTAAGGTACAGATCAATCATGATCTAATTAAATGGCAGAACAGGCTCAAGGGACTGAATGGCCGCCTTGTGTTTCTATGTAACAGCAAAGAAATTAGAAAACTTGCAGGTAACAACCATTGCCTGAAGTTGTAGCCTCTGCATAGCATTTTATAAGAACATATGAAATTATGATTTGTACACTGGGTTCTGTCGTAAAATAATCCATGCAGAGGTGGGCTGGAAGCTTTGCGTTGGCAACAGTTACTGGTTTCCATTGTTTAAACGCTCATTTCACTATGTTTTTGGTTTAAACAATGGAAGTACTCGCAATTAAGATTTTTTTGAAGTACATCAGTTGTAAAAGAATGTGAATTTTGTTCTTCTTTTGCTTGTATATTACTAAGCATATTCCATGTACTTTTTCAAACCAAGGATTTTGTTGTGGGAATAGAGCATCTCCAAATATGGTTTTAAATTAATGGGATAAATTGATAAACATGCAGGATTTTTGAGGGTCAAGATTGAAAATAGGGTATGTTGTAGTAATCTATGATTTTCTGAGTTACATTGGACTAAATACATCTTGATTATATTATCTTTGTTTGAAGAAGTTCAATTGCTGTATAGAAAGTTGTGCGTGTTTGAGTATGTATGTATTTATAAAATGGATTGAAATAGATGAATGAATATATAAGGTGTGTGTATATAATTTTAAAAATTGCATATTTATTAGTGGTGGGGAGTATGTTGTGTGTTGACTGAATTGAATCTTCCATCTTTATCCTATGGAAGCAAAGCTCTGGGCATCTTGTTATCTTGACCATCTGCTTGCAAAGCAAGGTCAAGAAACTAGCTGCTGCCTGCACTGTCTTCAAATATCTGCAGGCGCATCTACTTGGGGATAAATTGCACATCTTTCAATCCTACTGCTTAGACAGAGCTATACCGTACTGTCACAGATTCCTCTCACGTCCATGTGAAACATTACTTTAGAAGAGTTACCCATAGATATTCAGAATATAACTAAGGGTAGTTTACTCGACTTTGGGTATTGTCATGCCTTAGATACTTAACATATATTCTGTTAATCAGTTGGACTTTGAGGTGTTTATCAGCATTTGTGGATTTAATGTTTATTAAGGTCTGACTAGCTTTTAAGTTAACTGCCTTTTTTTAACAAATTGGTCTCGATTTTATAAATGTTTTTTGAATTTGGTTTGGTACTTGCATTAAATGTTCCACAAGTTGTAGATTTCATTTCAGGAGGGGACTGTTTCTCCTTCTCTCTCTCTCTCTCTCTCTCTCTTCCCCCCCCCCCCCCCCCCCCCCCCTCCCCCTTTTTACAATAAAAGGGAATAGTGTCGCTTCACTTTTTAATTGGGTTCTCAAAGTACATGGATATAGAGATGGATAGATAGATATTGTATATTCACAATTTATGAAGCCATCTTGATTGTACAGTATTTATAGGAATGAGTTGATAAGCCAGGTGAAGTTCCTTTCCGGCTTGGGGGGGATGAAGAGGAAGAGTTAAATGTGCCCCAGTTTGAATAATATGTAATCAAAAGAATCTCCATTTTTGCGTTTTCTGATTGCAATACTTGCGCATTGTGTGTGGAGTGCACCTTCACACAACTACTATTGCAGCTACAGGTAAGTAATCTGTATATTTGCTATGCTTTTGCAAATTACTTAATGTATTGGTACAGGCTGGATTGTGGGAGAGAAGCTGCAACACAGAAATTCTGTATCAAAGAACTTTATTTTAGCCATGCAGAAGAAAATGTAATTACAAATGTTGATTTATGCACTGATCGTTTTTGTTCTTTTCCAGTTTGAAGCAGCATGGGCTTTGACGAATATAGCATCAGGTACATCTCTCCAGACCAAAGTAGTAATCGAGGCTGGTGCCGTTCCAATTTTTATTGAGCTGTTAAACTCTGAGTTTGAGGATGTACAAGAACAGGTAAGATGCCATATTTCATTTTAACGGTTTACCTTTTAAAATGGTAGTTTCCTGGGATTCTTGTAGAAAATGAAAAAATGTTTTGGAAATCTTTACACCACAAAGGCCAAGACTTGTTTTTTTCAGTGCCCCTCTTCCTGTCTCATTGGGGCGAGGGGTTATTGGAGGAATGTGCATTTTATAAATACATAATTCCCTGCTCCAGTTGAAGGAATAGTCTAATTGCAAACTCCATCTTGATGGGCACCTTTTCTAAAGATGGATTCCTAACATAACTTGCATTGATTTTGGTGTGTTTTTCTTAATGGAAATGAAAAATTCACCCATCAACATCCAGCAAATTTATTTTGTGATATTATTTGAGATCGTAGAATCATACAGTACAGAAGGAGGCCATTTGGCCCATGGTGCCTGTGCCAGCTCTTTGAAATAGCTATCCAATTTATCACCTAGCCCTGCAAATTTTTCCTTTTTAAGTATGTATCCAATTTCCTTTTGAAAGTTACTATTGAATCTGCTTCCGGCAGTGCATTCTAGATCATCATCATCAGGAACAGTAGCGTAGTGGTAATGTCACTGGACTAGTAATCCAGAGGCCTGGAGTCATGATCCAGAGACGTGAGTTCAAATCCCACCACGGCAGCTGGGAAATTTAAATTGAGTTAATTTAATAAATCTGGAATAAAAAGCTAGTATCAGTAATGGTAACCGTGATACTATCATACTATTAAACTTGTCGTAAAAACGCATCTGGTTCACTAATGTCCTTTCGGGAAGGAAATCTGCCGTCCTTACTTGGTCTGGCCTGTGTGACTCCAGACCCTCTGAAATGGCCTAGCAAGCCACTCAGTTGTAACAAGCCGCTACAAAACACAATAAGAATGAAACCGGACGGACCACCCAGCATCGACCTTAGCACCGGCTACGGACACTGCAACGGCACACCCAGTCGACCCTGCAAAGTCCTTCTCACCAACATCTGGGGACTTGTGCCAAAATTGGTAGAGCTGTCCCACAGACTAGCAACAGCCTGACACAGTCATACTCACAGAATCATACCTTTCAGCCAATGTCCCAAACTCCTCCATCACTATCCCTGGGTACGTCCTGTCCCACTGGCAGGACAGACCCACCCGGGGTGGCGGAACAGTGGTATACAGTCGGGAAGGAGTGGCCCTGGAAGTCCTCAACATTGACTCCGGACCCCATGAAGTCTCATGGCTTCGGGTCAAGCATGGGCAAGGAAACCTCCTGCTGATTACCACCTACCGCCCTCCCTCAGCTGATGAATCAGTACTCCTCCATGTTGAACACCACTTGGAGGAAGCACTGAGAGTAGCAAGGGCACAGAATGTACTCTGGGTGGGGGACTTCAATGTCCCTCACCAAGAGTGGCTCGGTAGCACTACTACTGGCCGAGTCCTGAAGGACATAACTGCCAGTCTGGCTTCAGGTGTGGTGCTGGAGGACTGCTAATGTGGTACCCTTGTTTAAAAAGGGAGAAAAGGATAGACCGAGTAATTACAGGCCAGTCAGCCTAACCTCGATGGTGGGAAAATTATTGGAAAGAATTCTGAAGGACAGGATAAATCTTCATTTAGAAAGACACTGATTAATCAAGGATAGTCAGCACGGATTTGTTAAGGGAAGGTCGTGTCTGACAAACTTGATTGAATTTTTTGAGGAGGTAACAAGGAGGGTAGATGAGGGTAGTGTGTTTGATGTAGTGTATATGGACTTTAGCAAGGCTTTTGATAAGGTTCCACATGGCAGACTGGTCACAAAGTTAAAAGCTCATGGGATCCAGGGCAAAGTGTCAAGTTGGATTCAAAACTGACTCGGAGACAGAAAGCAGAGGGTAATGGTTGATGGGTGTTTTTGTGACTGGAAGGCTGTTTCCAGTGGGGTTCCGCAGGGCTCAGTACTAGGTCCCTTGCTTTCTGTGGTATATATCAATGATCTAGACTTGACTATAAGGGGGTATGATTAAGAAGGTTGCAGATGATACTAAAATCGGCTATGTGGTTGATACTGAAGAAGGAAGCTGTAGACTGCAGGAAGATATCAGTAAATTGGTCAGGTGGGTAGAACAGTGGCAAATGGAATTCAATCTGGAGAAGTGAGGTAATGCATTTGGGGAGGGCTAACAAGGAAAGGAATACACATTAAATGTAGAGGAACAAAGGGACCTTGGAGTGCATGTCCACAGATCCCTGAAGGTAGCAGGCCAGGTAGATAAGGTGGTTAAGAAGGCATACGGAATGCTTGCCTTTATTAGCTGTGGCATAGAATACAAGAGCAGGGGGGTTATGCTTCAACTGTATAAAACACTAGTTAGGCCTCAGCTAGAGTACTGCGTGCAGTTCTGGTCACCACGTTACAGAAAAGATGTGATTGCACTAGAGAGGGTACAGAGGAGATTTACAAGGATGTTGCCGGGAGTAGAGAATCTTAGCTATGAGGAAAGACTGGATAGGCTGGGTTGGTTTTCCTTGGAACAGAGGCAGCTGAGGGAGACCTTATTGAGGTGTATAAAATTATGAGGGGCCTAGATTTAGAGGGGATTTGAGGGGAAATTTCTTCACCCAGAGGGTTGTGGGAGTCTGGAACACACTGCCTGAAAGGTTGGTAGAGGCAGAAACCCTAACCACATTTAAAAAGTACTTGGATGTGCACTTGGGATGCTGTAACCTGCAGGGCTACGGACCAAGAGCTGGGAAATGGGATTAGGCTGGATAGCTCCTTGTTGGCCGGCGCGGACACGATGGGCCAAAATGGCCTCCTTCCGTGCTGTAACTTTCTATGATTCAGTCTGGGCCTGCGACAGGTGGTGAGAACCAGCACAAGGGAAAAACCTATTTGACCTCGTCCTCACCAATCTACCTGTCGCAGATGCATCTGTCCATGACAGTATTGGTAGCAGTGACCACCGCACCATTGTGGAGACGAAGTCCCATCTTCACACTGAGGACACTCTCCATCGTGTTGTGTGGCACTACCACCATGCTAAATGGGATAGATTCAGAACAGATCTAGCAGCTCAAAACTGGGCATCCATGAGGCACTGTGGGCCATCAGCAGCAGAATTGTATTCCACCACAATCTGTAACCTCATGGCCCGGCATATCCCTCACTCTACCATTACCATCAAGCAGGGGACCAACCCTGGTTCAATAAGAAGTGTAGAAGAGCATGCCAGGAGCAGCACCAGGCGTACCTAAAAATGAGGTGCCAACCTGAGGAAGCTGCAACACAGGACTACATGCACGCTAAAAAGCGGAAGCAGCATGCTATAGACAGGGCTAAGCGATCCCACAATCAACGGATCAGATCAAAGCTCTGCAGTCCTGCCACATCCAGTCGTGAATGGTGGTGGACCATTAAACAACTAACGGGAGGAGGAGGCTGCATGAATATCCCCATCCTCAATGATGGTGGAGCCCAGCACGTGAGTGCAAAAGACAAGGCTGAAGCGTTTGCAACCATCTTCAGCCAGAAGTGCCGAATGGATGATCCATATCGGCCTACTCCTGAGGTCCCCACCATCACAGAAGTCAGTCTTCAGCCAATTCGATTCACTCCACATGATATCAAGAAACGGCTGAGCGCACTGGATGCAACAAAGGCTATGGGCCCCGACAGCATCCCGGCTATCGTGCTGAAGACTTGTGCTCCAGAACTAGCCGCGCCTCTAGCCAAGCTGTTCCAGTACAGCTACAACACTGACATCTATCCGACAATGTGGAAAACTGCCCAGGTATGTCCTGCCCACAAAAAGCAGGACAAATCCAACCCAGCCAATTACCGCCCCATCAGTCTACTCTCAATCATCAGCAAAGTGATGGAAGGTGTCATCGACAGTGCTATCAAGCGACACTTGCTCACCAATAACCTGCTCACTGATGCCCAGCTTGGGTTCCGCCAAGACCACTCGGCTCCCAACCTCATTACAGCCTTGGTCCAAACATGGACAAAGGAGCTGAATTGGTGAGGTGAGAGTGACTGCCCTTGACATCAAGGCAACATTTGACCGAGTGTGGTATCAAGGAGCCCTAGTAAAACTGAAGTCAATGGGAATCGGGGGGGCGGGGGGGAACACTCCACTGGCTGCAGTCATACCTAGCACAAGGAAGATGGTTGTGGTGGTTGAAGGTCAATCATCACAACCCCAGGACATCGCTGCAGGAGTTCCTCAGGGCAGTGTCCTAGGCCCAACCATCTTCAGCTGCTTCATTAATGATCTTCCCTCCAACATAAGGTCAGAAATGGGGATGTTCGCTGATGACTGCACAGTGTTCAGCGCCATTCCCAACTCCTCAGATAATGAAGCAGTCCATGCCCGCATGCAACAAGACCTGGACGATGTTCAGGCTTGGGCTGATAAGTGGCAGGTAACATTCGCGCCACAGAAGTGCCAGGCAATGACTGTCTCCAACAAGCGAGAGTCTAGACACCTCCCCTTGGCATTCAATGGCATTACCATCGCTGAATCCCCCACCATCAACATCCTGGGGGTCACCATTGACCAGAAACTTAACTGGACCAGCCACATAAGTACTGTGGCAACAAGAGCAGGTCAGAGGCTAGGTATTCTGCGGCGAGCGTCTCGCCTCCTGACTCCCCAATGCCTTTCCACCATCTACAAGGCACAAGTAACGAGTTTGATGGAATACTCTCCACTTGCCTGGATGAGTGCAGCTCCAACAACACAAGAAGCTCGACACCATCCAGGACAATGCAACCCGCTTGATTGGCACCCCATCCACCACCTTAAACATTCACTCCCTCCACCACCGGCGTAACGTTGCTGCAGTGTGTACCATCTACAAGATGCACTGCAGCAACTCGCCAAGGCTTCTTCGGCAGCACCTCCCAAACCCGCAACCTCTTCCACCTAGAAGGACAAAGGCAGCAGGCGCCAAGTTCCCCTCCAAGTCACACACCATCCTGACTTAGAAGTATATCGCTGATCCTTCATCGTCACTGGGTCAAAATCCTCGAACTCCCTACCTAACAGCACTGTGGGAGTACCTTTATCATACGGACTGCAGTGGTTCAAGAAGGCGGCTCACCACCACCTTCTCGAGGGCAATTAGGGATGGGCAATAAATGCTGGCCTTGCCAGCGACGCCACATCCCATAAACATTTTAAAAATGTAAAAACTCGCTGCGTTTATATATTTTAAAAAAAATCTCCTCGTCTCTGGTTCTTTTGCCAATTACCTTAAATCTGTGTCCTCTGGTTGCCGATCCTCCTACCAGTGGAAATAGTTTCTCCTTATTTACTTTTATCAAAACCCTTTATAATTTTGAATATTTGTATTAAATCTCCCCTTAACCTTCCCTGCTCTAAGGAGAACAATCCCAGCTTCTCTAGTCTTTTCACCAAACCATCCCTTGTATCATTCTAGTAAATCTCCTCTGCACCCTCTCCAAGGCCTTGACATCCTTCCTAAATTGTGGTGCCCAGAGATCTTGTTTGTGCTAGAAGGATGAGCTGTTTAGGCATTCCCACAAAAGATATATAAAGGATTGAAGGGAAGGAATAACTGACTAACGTTTTAGTTTCTGCAACTTTATAGAATGCGAGTGAATGTTAACTTGAAGTATTTGTGTTGTGCTTTATAGTTTTAAAATTTGTTTTTCTAGGCTGTGTGGGCCTTGGGAAACATTGCAGGCGATAGTGCAGTGTGCAGGGACTTTGTACTCCACTGTGGGATTCTTCCACCTTTGTTACAGTAGGTATTTGCATTTGTCAGAAATGTTCACAATTATACTAATGTGAATTTAATGAGCATTGGGACAGGAGGAGTAAGGTAGTATATTCTCTTCAGGGCATTAGATCTCATTGTAGAATCTCCCACTGAAGTGTACATTGCCTTGTTGAAAAATTTGAGTCCAAAATTAGTCTAATCGTATGTAGAATAATTGTTACTGGCAATTAACGGTTGTACACTGCACTCAACTGGTCTGTCTGTCTTGGTCACCATGATTTGTGATACAACAGCATTTGAGGGGAGGGGATGAAAATGAAGTGCATATGTTAAAATATTAGTGTTAATGCACAAAAAGCTAGATGGGTGTTTTATAATTTTTTTTTAGCACACTTGAGATATGTAGTTTGAAATTGTTTTCTAGTTGAAATTATGCACATGGTCTTGTCTACAGCATGCAATTTTCTTGTAGTAATCTGTATTGGGTGCAAGGTTCTGTGCAGTATTTTGTGCTTGTTTTTTTTTCTCCTTTTAGGTTATTGACAAAATCTAACAGACTCACAATGACAAGAAATGCTGTCTGGGCACTGTCCAACTTGTGTAGGGGGAAAAATCCACCTCCTGATTTTGAGAAGGTAAATATCCTCTCTTACACTGCCTTTGCAATTGAGTAAAATGTCAGTGATCTTTAGACCCAATCAGTTGTAATGTCCATGTTTTCCAGGTGAGTTACAATTTTGTAATTATGCCAGAACACTCCTAAGTGGGTGGGTAGTTTCAATGTCGTTGAGTTTCGGTGTTCATCTTTTCATTTTAGCTGCTTTGCAAATTAAAGATCTCTACTTTTATTTGCAGGTATCCCCCTGTTTACCTGTATTATCCAGGCTACTGTTCAGCAGTGATCCTGACTTGCTTGCTGATGCTTGTTGGGCATTATCTTACCTGTCAGATGGGCCCAATGAAAAAATTCAGGCTGTTATTGACTCTGGGGTTTGCAGACGATTGGTGGAACTCTTAATGTAAGTTTATTTGCACGGAGATAGTAATCCTTGTATCTTTTGTGGTGGTGGATTTGAGTACCAGGAGGTCAACTTTAACCCTGTTTAAACCTTCTCAAAAGTTTCAGGTTTTTGGCTAGCCGATTAGCCAAAGATTAGAAACTTCAATGTTAAAAGATACACAAACAGAGCTAGAAGTTTACAAGAAAAAGACACAATTGTTCACTGGTTTATTTGCCCTTTCATTAATTTAAAGTCACAAAATATATTCTGTTTATAACACTATTTTGTAAATGTACATTGTGTGTATTTTCCTGCCTTTGCCCCATAATTATCTTCCCTGTGTGCTTACAGCCCCTGTCTGAGATGATGGTGTGTTTCTATGCCTTTACCACTGCCAGTTTTGATGAGATGTGGGTTATGAATACCTTATGGTGAAGAAACCTACCCTCTCCTCAACATCATCTCAGTGGTACAGGGGTTGGGAATTTCCTACCTCCTGAAATGACCTGTATCTTGCTACTGTTTGCACTGTTGGAACACCAAACCACTGTGCTGAACTCCCACTACTTTGTTGTTGGGCATCTTTTTTAATAATTAGTCCAAGGAGGCTTGCTGAACAAAACATGTTAACATTGTCTTCTGTGACTTGTATGAAATAGCCGCTAACGATGATATGTTGGATGCATAATTTCTGAGCAGTCATTTTTGTGAATTTCTTCATAGGCATAATGATTACAAAGTTGCATCACCAGCATTAAGAGCTGTAGGTAACATAGTAACAGGTGATGATATCCAGACACAGGTAAGTGCACCACTGACTCGTGGGTTTGGAGTCAGTAGTAAATCAGTTATTGCCTCTAGTGGCTTTTGTTTCAAATCATTTATTGTTTTTCAGGTTCAGGTAATATAACAGAAACTGTCAAAGAAAAATGTATTTCAATTAAGTTGTCCCACTCCAGTTTTAGATTGCAGAAACTGTAATTCCCCCCCCCCCCCCCCCCCCTTAAAGTAGAACTTGATTGTTTTGAGAATTTACTGAAGCAAAATAATTTAATGTAAATTCAGTGAACTTAATTGCATAATTTTATTTATAGAGGCTTATTTTTGTTTTGTCCAGGTCATATTAAATTGTTCAGCCTTGCCATGTCTCCTGCATTTATTAAGTAGTCCAAAAGAATCCATAAGGAAGGAGGCCTGTTGGACCATTTCAAACATTACAGCTGGAAATCGAGCACAGATTCAGGTAGAGGAAAACAGATTTCACTTGAAATTAGTGAATTTAAATTAATTGGGTCCAACGTCAGTTCAATCCAGGATTTGAGTGTTTTGATAGATCACTAACATTCATACACAGATTTACTTTCAATGGATTTTAAATTCTAAAGACTACAGATAGTGTACGGAGTTTTCAGTTTGCTGATAAATCAGATTTTTCCAATATCCTATCATTAACTTTTGTTCAAGGCAGTATCTTAAGTATGTCACAGGAATAACAACAATAACTTGTATTTATATAGTGCCTTTTAAAGTAGTAAAACGTCCCAAGGCGCTTCACAGGAGTATTACAAGACACAAAATTTGACACCAAGCCACATAAGGAGAAACTAGGGCAGATGACCAAAAGCTTGGTCAAAGAGGTAGGTTTTAAGGAGTGTCTTAAAGGAGGAAAGAGAGGTAGAGAGATTTAGGCAGGAAATTTCAGCGCTTAGGGCCTAGGCAATAGAAGGCACGGCCACCAATGGTTGAGCGATTATAATCAGGGATGCTGAAGAGACCAGAATTAGAGGAGCACAGGTATCTAGGGTTGTGGGGCTGGAGTTGATTAGAGATGGGGAGGGCGAGGCCATGGAGGGATTTGAAAACTGAGAATTTTGAAATCAAGGCGTTGCTTAACCGGGAGCCATTGTAGGTCAGCGAGCACAGGGGTAATGGATGAACGGGACTTGGTGCGAGTTAGGACACGGGCAGCCGAGTTTTGGATGACCTCAAGTTTACGTAGGGTAGACGTAGGAGGCCAGCCAGCCAGGAGTGCATTGGAATAGTCAAGTCTAGAGGTAACTAAGGCATGAATAAGGGTTTCAGCAGCGGATGAGCTGAGGCAAGAGCGGAGACGGGCGAGGTTACGGAGGTGAAAATAGGCGGTCTTAGTTATGCCGCAGCTATGTGGTTGGAAGCTCATTTCAGGGTCAGATATGCTAACAGACGGCAGCATGTTGTCTGCAGTTCCCCAAATGCTGAAACTACTTCAGATGTGTCATTCTGGGCATTTGCTGAGTGTTGATGGGCCACTTTCTAGCCATTCAGAAGACACCACTGCATTTATACTAATTTCCTTCTGAATTTTCATGTTGCCTGTACCTTGCTACAAAGTCCTATTTGAATTGCTTTTTTTTCCAGGGATGATGCTGATGGTGGGGGGAATTTTTTTTTAGTGAACAGTTTTTTTCAAATCTACAGATGGTAACTTTTGTTCCTTTCCTTCTTTGAAATTGCTTTTTTTTTAAGGCTGTAATAGATGCAAACATCTTTCCAGTGCTGATTGACCTTCTTCAGAAAGCAGAATTTCGGACGAGGAAAGAGGCAGCATGGGGCATCACAAATGCAACTTCTGGAGGAACGCCAGAACAGATTAAGTGAGTGACAGAAACACTTTATTTGTATTTTTCTCTTTTGCTCCCATTCCATTCTCTGTTCCCGAAGACATCTATTGCTTGTTGGAGCATAGTTGCATGGACATAGGGCACATTCTAGTGCATTTCCTAAATGTCTATTCTTCGTGTTTGAGCCTGGACGGAGTGTCAAGATATTTTGACAATAGGGGCAAATTACAGCCAAGCCTATTCCTGTCCACCAAAAGTTCACCTGGCTGTACTTTCTCTGAAAGGGCTGCTGAAAGAAATAATTTTAAGTGTGTGTATATATATCATATCTCAAACATCTGTTATGTAGGTTAACATGGTAGCCAGTTTGCACATAGCAAGGTCCCACAAATAACAGATAAATGTACCAGTTTTTTTTTAATAATGTGGTTGAGGGAAGAATGTTAGTCAGGACTTGATGTATTCCCTCGCACAGCCACATTTTGGGAGGAAAACAAGGAATGGGAGTATATACTCAATGGAAAGCTGCTTGAAGGGTGTGGATGAACAGGGAGACCTAGGTGTTCAAAAACATCATTCCCTATAACTGAGTGCAGGTAGATAAAACCATAAAGGCCAATAGCATTTTGGGTTTTAGAAATGGGGGCATAAAATAATAAATTTGTACAAAACCATTAGTTAGGCACAGGTAGAGTACTATGTGCGTGGGTACAGTGAAAGATTCACCAGGATGATGCTAGGGATGGGGAACTATAGTAATGAAGAGAATTTATGAAGGATTATTTCCACTGGAGCAGAGAAGGCCAAGAGATTTAATAGAGGTCTTTGCTAGGGAATAGGGAAATACTTGTATTGAGATTGTATTATTGAAGGTACACAATAGGGCATGACTGCAGTAAACCATTGTATGAGACAAGATTCTGCAATTAATGGCTTCTGCAGCCTTTTAATGCTTCTTGGTATTAGATTCCAGGGAAACTCTTGCTGCTGAGACACTTGCTGAAATCAGCTTTCCTTTAAACGTATGAGAAAAAGTATTTATGTTGGAGGGGAAAAAATTGTAATTTAATTCCTTCCCTTCAGCTACCCTCTGCATCCTCTTTTCCCCTGCCCTCTGTATTCTCTCCCTCCTCCAAAGTGAGAAATCCCAAGGCACACTGTACAGGTGCTGGCAATCCTCTTAATAGTTGGCATTAGTGACTATATTCATGTAAGCCTTGACGGTGGGTGTTAACGAGCTATTCAAATGGATGTGGTGTCCCAATGGTAGAATAGCCAACTTTCATTTCAGAATTCCAGTGTGAACAACAGGCACTTGTGCAAGTTACTGGATGCCAGCCAATCCCTGTGGTGCCATATTTCAGCAAGCAGTCAAGGCCTTGAGAGGAAAAACTGGAACAAAAATTTAGTGTATCCTTTTATCATTGCTGACTACATTGGTCAGCATTGAGGCTATAAGTTAATATTGATGCAAAAGCAAAATACTGCGGATGCTGGAAATCTGAAATAAAAACAGAAAATGCTGGAAATACTCAGCAGGTCAGGCAGCATCTGTGGAGAGAGAAAGAGTTAACTTTTCGTCAGTTAATATTGATGCCTTTGTCTAACATGATGGCCACCGGTGTCACAACTTTGTAGCGGTCACAATTGATTGCTTAAGCTTAAATTTTACTGTGATAGGTCTGACGGTTCCTTAGAAGACTTTAGCCAAACAGAATATAACCTTTGCCTGATTTTGCTGCTGATCTAGTTCTTACCTATATTCAGACTATTTCCTTTAATGAATAAAAGAGGTGTTAGAGTAGGTGATGAGGGAAGAGAAGAGGATAACCTGTTTTAAGAGTCTCTAAGGAGCAGCGAGAGACAGTTGTGTGAGGGGAAGTGGAAGGGCAAAGCCATACATAACTGGATTGAACATCAGTTTTCTTGATTTTTTTAATCTGCTAATTTAAATAGCATTGAATTATCTAATAATTAGAAATTAAACACTAAAATTAATAAATGCTTGGTGAACTTTGACAAAATGAGATGTCATGTCTCAACCACACCTGCTTTGGAGTGAAGTGATTATACAGTGTGTGGTTCAGTTCTGGAGACCCCAAATGCATGGTCCACCACTATCCACTATAAAACCTACAGAAACTTTCTCTTGCTTACACTGTAGAATGTCCTTACATATTGTTTGGGTTTTTTCCTCTTTCTTTTAAAGGTATCTTGTAAACTTGGGTTGTATTAAACCATTGTGTGACCTACTGACCGTTATGGACTCAAAAATAGTTCAAGTTGCCCTAAATGGGTTGGAAAATATTTTAAGACTTGGAGAGCAGGAGGCTAAACAGAATGGAACTGGGATCAATCCGTACTGTAGCCTTATTGAAGAAGCTTATGGTAGGAGAAGTGCCAAAAATTGATTTGTTTTCCATAAAATTCTAAAGACATTTATGAAATATCTAAAATAAACTTGTCATATTTCTTTATCACAGGTCTCGATAAAATTGAATTTTTGCAGAGCCACGAGAATCAGGAAATCTATCAAAAGGCCTTTGATCTGATTGAGCATTACTTTGGTGTGGAGGAGGAGGACAGTAGTATTGCTCCACAAGTGGATGAAACTGCACAACAGTTCCTCTTTCAGCAACAGGAGGCCCCCATGGAGGGTTTCCAATTGTAAAGTGTGCAGGCAATAACAAGCAGCCACATGCCCCCCGCCCCACTCCTTCCCCCCCAACCACACATGTTTAGTTGAATTGAGTCACAGGAAACTTTGTTCTTTCTCTTCAAACATTTTTTTCCTGAAGGAAAAATTAATTTGGTACAAAAAGTTGTGCTCTCTACTTGACTGAGTGGAGGGAGCTGTGGGGTAACTGTTGCACTTTCCCTTTTTGTTTAATTAATGTTGCATCGGAACTCAATATTTTTTCAGTTTGTGCAACATACCTCGTGCACTTGTAAAAGGCAATTATCCCAGAAATAAAGCTAGACAAAATCCAGTATATATTAAACTTAATTCTGATAGATTGAAATATTCAAGTAATGCTTAAAATCTACTTTTCCACAGCAGTGTCAAATTTCAAGGGAAAGTTTGAGTTAGCAGTCAATTGAAGTAACTGTAAAATTCATAAAGATTGCTTCTGTCGATAACTGAGGCAGCCTTCTAGGCATATTGCCATTTATGAATGACTGCTACCTTATTCAGGTAAACATGCCATTGGAACAATTAGATGGTAAAATGCACAAGTGTTGGAAAGAATTGTCCTTTGGATGGATTTATAGATTTTTTTTTTTGGGCGGGGGAGCTTAAAATGTTTCAGTGAATATATAGAAAAACACATCTGTTTTAGAAGATTTAGTCCTAGAAGTTCCAATGGGTCTTTGTAATGAGCAAGTGCAGACTTGTGCTAATTCTCAATTCAGTGAACTTGCAGCTCCTAATGAAATAATCAGTTGCTTGGTTGCAATTAACATTAATCAAGGGTGGAGCCAAGATTCTGATTAGAAAGTTCAGAGCAGTGTATTTGGGAAGCGAGAGAGCATTCAGAATTGGCACAACCAGTATTTTGAGGAGTTTAAATGTATATTTGCTACTGGTAGAACCGTTTTACGTGTTGAAAAAACTTAGTCAGGTTTGCTTGATTATGGCTTAATTTAAACATTCAGATTTGATTTCTGTATTTTCTTTTCCTCTTTGGAAAGGAAGGGGAGGTTATAATTTTTGGTAATGGTTTGGGAAAAGTAGGAGACAGCTTGATGTAAGCTGATACAGTAGTTGGGGGAAAAATATAAGCTGTGTGCTGTGTTGATGAAAATTTAAGTGTCTGACCTTCCCAGGTGTTGCATCAGAGCAGCTGCTGATCATGTAATTAAAAAATACAGACTTGATCTGTCTAGAAATTTGAAAGTATTTAATGTGTAAACTGGAAGCTGTAGAATGCAAACCTGTAAACGTCAGTCATTACTTATTTCACACGTTACATTAAGATAAAGATAAAATATATTTGTCCCTTGCCAAGCAGCTGGAGCAAAACCATTGCAACTGTGGTTGCCTAACATGCCAAGTTTTATCGCACAATTGGATAACTATTTTCTATCTGTAAACTTGCTTAAGTTTCCTCAGCAGCTGCCTCTTGGATATCCAAACTCCAGGTTTGTCTCCAGAAAATCTGCTACTGAAACCACTTGTCTGTAAAGACATTGTGCAGTAATTGTAATTATCTGCAATTTGTACCTTGTTTACCTGGGAGATCAAATTCAATTTGGATGAAGAATCTCCTTAATGTTTACACTTAACCTCCTCCCTGAAACAACAGGAAATTACCTCTGCATGCACTGCTTTGTTAAGCAGTTAGGAGATGAGCAATGGTTAAATCAAACTGTCTACCAACTAGATTTAGATTCCATTTGCTTTTGAATCAATTTTTAAACGGACATGATAAGATGGGAGTGTTCACTCCAAAGTAAAAATAGAGGCATCTATCAAAGCTGCATTTTGTTTCAAAATGACATTCGGAAAAGAAAATCTGAATTTACAGTGCAAGTAAAGATGTACTGAGTCTTACTTTGCCACTGCTTCACCCTTCAGGATGTAAAATGCACTTGAGATGGAGGGGGGCGGGGAGGAAACTTAAACTTACTGGAGGGGATAAGATGAGGAAAATTGAACAAACTTGAAGCAAGTGTACAGATCCAAGCCAACTTTATTAAGGAAAATTTTGCTACGAGCACTTTTAAAATTTTACTGATAACCTCGTGTTTTGGCAAGGGAATAGTTTGTCTACATTCTAACAGATTTGACATTATTTGCACACATTACTGCATACATACCAGCATACAGTGCTACACACTTTTACATCTACAATTTTAGAGGAAATGGCTTCCATAATGAATTCTGGTATACAAATCTTTATGAAGGGCGGGCTTTATTTTATGAGCTGGGAGACTGCATTCATTAGACAAACTGTGAATCTTAATTATTGAATTCTGCTAAATATTGAAATATGAAGCCTTTTTCTCTCCCTCTGCCATTGCGATTAGCTTTGCTGTAGAGGGCAGACAGATCACACCACAGACATCAGAGATCTATGAAATGGAACCACTATGAACTGTGCTAGACTATTCTGAAAGTGATTATTTTTCCTCTTCACTCTGACCTTGGGGATCTATGTGGCCTAACTCTGCTATTACTCCTAGTTGATACTGTTTTGGTTTTCACATTATAGAAGTGAATGTGTTTAATTATTCTTGCCAATTCATGAAAATGAGACCAGGTAATATTTTAACAATTTACTGTACTGAGCAGGGGAAAGGGCAAGTATGTCCTAGCTTCAAGCAATTGAGTGGGAGCTTACTTGAGAGCGGTTGGACAGTGATATGTCGGGCTGGGTGGTAGTACACTCTGTAAATTCCAAAAAGTAATGGCTTTCAGTAGTTTTAAATTGATCATACATTTGCTTTATTTGGAGGGAATGCTGGAGAGTTGAGCAGCTCTAAAAAGATTAGAGTAATGGATATAGAAATGTGCATTGTTCTCTTACCCTCCCAAGAAGATCATACTGAGATGGACACGACTTTTATGCTGGTCTGGTTCAGTTCAGCTTGGTTCAACTTTTGCATGTCCTTCACAGACCAGTGTGACACTGACTGACTGAAAATGTGTGATGTGATGGAGAGTTTGAATTATACACTTTCCGTTGCTTCAGAAAAGACAAAGTTTCTATCTTTCTAGTGTATATGTATTCCAAATAGTAGGAATGGGCTCAGAACCAGATTTTCAAAAGTTGTATGCTTGTATTGTAAAACCATTTTGCAGTAGTATAATGACTACTACAAAAAAAGCAGATTTTTGGTGTCCAATATTATATGGTTTGCATACTGTGTTTTAATAGTATTTTTGCAATCGTCTTCATATTGCACATCTCAAAACATATTGCTAAATCGGTATATATTGTGCTTGCATGGTTTTCAGGTTCTCTCATGCCTTGCATAATTTTTTTTTTTAATCGGAGTTCTTTTTGCATCCAGGCCTGCTGGAGAGGTTTGTATTTAGCTCTCCTGTTGGTTAGAATTCTTAAAACGGCATTTTGCATCTTCAACTAGAATGAAACTTTATGTTGATTGCTCCTTGCTTCTTGGCTGGTGGAGATTGTGGGCGAGCAAAGAAACCTGGGGAAAGAAGAAAAAAAAGTCATAAAAACTGGTATGAAGAGTTGGGTTTATTTTTTTAAAACAAAATTCCTGAGGACTATTGTAGCATTTCTGCATGAATCTAGAAATATTAGAAAACCTAAATTAAGAATAATCTTCTGGTCTGTTGCACCATTGGAACTTTACAAAGCACTTCTCTGATTTTCTGTGAAGAGATGCCCACCCATAATCTTAATAGCAAAAAAGTGCTTCACTACTAACTTTTGAAGATTCTGGTCCACGTAAACTGGAAAAAAAATTGCATAACATTCCTTTCAGTATAGCACCTTCATTTATACTAGTTGTGTTTGGAAATAAGACTGACCTTTAGGGAAGTTAATGGAATAGTTTTTGAAGCAGCTAGAGATAGACCTTTTGGGTGTGGGGAGGGGTGGGGGAGTTGCATTTTTTTCCAAAAAATCTTGATTCCCTTTGTAAAAATAGATAGACCAGCAGTTACTATCTCTAATCCTTTCACCAGCATAAAGTTAAATTTTTGTTCAAACAAAATGGCTCCAATATGATATGGTATTAATTTCCTTACTCAAAATGTTATCCAAACTGCTTAAAATTTGTGTTAGGAAGAAAGTATATAATGGATATTGAGGATTAGCCTGAACTGTTTCTAGTGCTTCATTATAGGGGACATGCTTGTCTTCTATCAGTTAAAACATCGTGCTGTATTTGGAGCTTTAATAAAATCTGTTGATGAAGGGATTAAATGGCTTTGAACTACGCAGTGCACTTTAGGCTTCAATTTCAGTGGTAAGCTATTTCACCAAACTGGGATAAAAACTTTTGTATTGCTAGAATATACTTTTTGCTGGCAAAATATTTACTAATGTATCTGATGTCAAAATGCTGAATATATTTGGACTAGTGAAATTGAAGGGGGCCTAGAGTATATTTCATAAGTATTTTGAAATATCCCCATACCCTTTTTGCTTCTAACAAGCAGCATGAAGAGGAAACATTTGAGGGAGTTTGGTTCTGTGCCCTTCACTAACCAATATGTTGGTGGCAGCTGTTAACCATTAGATGTTTTAGATTTTCCTATGATCTATAGTGGACAGTACAGCAAATAATTTTACTCAAGGATATGGTACATAATTTCCACACAAAAACCCCCCAATAAATTGGTACTAATAACATTTCATGCTATTGCAATATCGCCATCAAAAGTTTGAGAACTTCCATTTGCCAACTATGCAACCTTTTGCTTGAGGCCTTCTGACCAGGGTCCCCATCTTTAATCTTTCTAACTGTCTATAAAGCATCTTTTTTGTCTAGGGGATTTTTGTACAGTTTTTCTACTGATATTTTGATGTATAATACTTTAAAAACAAAATTGTGCAATTTGGCGGGGAGAGAGTTTCAATTTGTATTGATTGGAGCTGTTATAATTTAAAATACTGTTGCTGGAAATGGCTGGGAATAATTCTGCTGTAGAGCAAGTACATGCCAGCAATAGTCCATTTACAAGCAAAAAGTAATAAAGCTGCTACACCTTTTGAGAGTTAACTTCTGTATTTTAAACTTGTAATTTTGACATTTATTTTACAGAAGTTTTTTTGCTTACTTTACTGCACTTGTAGCCTTCCTTTGCAAAGTCACAGCATCAGACTTTCTGCAGAACAAAAAAGCAAAATGACAATGCACTCCTGTTCTTTATTCACACAAGTGCCAACCTGACCATGAGCCCATGAAGATTTGTGTTTATCTTCTCGGTCTTTAACAATTTTATTTTACTTGAATGTGCACATTTTTTGTGGATACGTGCAAACATGCTGCTCTTTGTTTTTTCCTCCTTAACTGCCACAACCACGTTACTTAAGTCATGTTAACAGTGACAACCATTAGTATTATATGCACTAATCTATTGAATAGACAGGGGATCGGAAATATAGTTAATAATTGACCACTAACTAGAAAATCCGACACTCTTTGCCCGTGGCCACAGTTTTTCATTTGCTGTTTTGCAAACAAATGTAGGAGGATTAAAATTTTACAAGATTGTTTCTTGAACATGTAGTTTAAAAAAAAAAAATGCATAAACCAAAAAAATGCATTTCTATTTATTTTCATACGTGGTATATTATATGACAGATTTTTTTTTTACTTGCTCTTCTACAGATGTTTGCAAATTTAAAGTCTGTGTCCAAATTGCTGTTCTCAAAACTTGAATAAAATTGTTTTTTTTCCCCCTTTAATTTTGGGAGGGTACATTACCACCCATAATGCTTTTGACGGCTGACGGACTTGACAGTTAACTGTATGAATGTGTGAGATGACGGAAGCAGACAGCACAAACAGAACACGACACACAAACACAACACAAACAAAAGCAATTACAAATTCTGTTCCTTTGTTTAAAACACTGTAAATGTACAAGTATGAAATAAATCTTGTTGCAAATCTACATTTTTGTGTGTGTGTGTTACCTATTGGGAATGTTTAGCTTTACAAAATGTGAGAAGCATTGTTTACAAAACTAAATGATTCACTTCACAATTCAAATGCATCATTTAAATTTACTCTGCTTGTAATGACAATGTGTTGGTAATAAAATTAATGTAAAGGGAAATCTAGCTTCTCTTTCCTATAGGGAGCTGTAATCCAATGCTGCAGCGATTACTGTTGACCTTGGAACTAAAGTGGGGCCATTTTTGTACAGTTCATTGTGAATTGCATCGGTTGGTACCATTTTACAACAAAAATCTGACGAGCATGAATAGATGCGATTGATCTATGTCATGTCTATGATCGATAAGACAACCAAGGTGTTTTAAAAGGGATATCAATTGTTTTATATCAAAACAATGTAATCTTACCTACTTGCATTATTTTCCTCACCATACACAATCAGCTCAAGAATAATGGGTGAGGACCTACATGGTGCAGTGTATTAAGAGAGAGCTTCTCTCTGAGATGTCCGCCATGTCTCGGTGATAACACTTTCACCTCCCTGAATCAAAACATCTTGAGCACATAATCTAAGGTGCCACATCAGCATAGTATTGAGGGAGTGCTGCACTGCCGGTGGTGTTTTTTAAATGAGATGTTAAACCGAGGCCTCGTCTGCCTTCTGGATCCCACGGCACTATTCGAAGAGGAGCAGGGGAGTTGTCCTATCCTGGCCAACATTTATCCGTCACAAAAAAATTATCTGGTCATTGCTGTTTGTGGGACCCTGCTGTGTGCAAAATTGATGCAGTGTTTTCCTAAATTACAACAGTGACTACATTTAAAAGTACTTAATTGGCTGTAAAACACTTTAGGATGTCATGAAGTTGTGCAACGTAAATATATAAGTCCTTTACTGTTCAAATTTGTGCCAAAAGCTGATCTGTGTTGGTGGAACACCTCTGAAAACATTTCATATCTCCTTTGGAGTGGTTAATGAGATTATAGAGTTGTTGAGGTATACAGTGAATCTATGGTACTCTGGAACCGTTTTCAGATTTGAAAAGCCATGTTTCAGCTTGTCTGATTTATCTTGCAAATTTTAATTGGATTCAGTGGTTCATCTGACACCCCCTCTTCTGCAGATTGTAAGGATACAAGTTGTTAATTCTAACATTGCTCCAAATTAGTGGAGTAAGGCAATTCATGGTAGGAATACTGTTTTAATAATTGCTATGATGTGGAGATGCCAGTGTTGGACTGGGGTGGACAAATGTGAGAAGTCGCACAACACCAGGTTATAGTCCAACAGTTTTATTTGAAATCACAAGCTTTCGGAGCGCTGCTCCTTCGTCAGGTGAAGTGAAGAGATGTATATCGGCACAGCATATATAGTCAGAGAACACTGCCAGACGATTACAGTTAATCTTTCTAACTGCCCTTTGTGTGAGGTGTGATAAAGGGCAGTTAGAAAGATTAACTGTAATCGTCTGGCAGTGTTCTCTGACTATATATGCTGTGCCGATATACATCTCTTCACTTCACCTGACGAAGGAGCAGCGCTCCGAAAGCTTGTGATTTCAAATAAAACTGTTGGACTATAACCTGGTGTTGTGCGACTTCTCACAATAATTGCTGCCTTTCATTACAGATGTGTTTCTGATTTATGCATACCTAAGCTGTGACTTAAGAACTTTTATGCCACTGTTAATATTTGACTGTCAACAAATGATAGCTCTGATCTGTTCTCTGGATTCACACCACCGTATAACAGCTATGCTAAATTATACATCTGAAGCCTGTGTAGAAAGCATTTTGTTTGGAGGTTCTAATCTCTTCCCTATTTTTTTATGTTTTCTAATTTTCTCAGTACTATTTCTGTATAGACACACATTCATGCTGGGGTATTGTTCCATGGATGTAGTGATTCCCTACTACCTCAATAAAGTGTCTATTCATAAATAACAGTTGGTGTTTCAGGGCTATTTGAGGACCATCACAGACAAGCCCAGCCCACAACTGGCACAATTCCAATAGAGGTTTGATTGCTATCAGGAGTGGTTTCTCCAACCCCTCTTTCTCTTCCCCCCACCCCCACCCCCACCCCCTGCCCAGGGTATGCTGACATCGATTTGTGGTGACCTCACTACAGTCTTGGTGTTGTGGGCAGGATGGAAACCCACTGAAGGCACTTGAGCATATGGGAGCAAAGTTAGGTAGTTCTGACTTGTTCTAGTACCTTTTCGGAGAGGATGGCGGTTACAGAAATGGAGCAGTATTGGAGAACACTGGGGGTCAGATTTTAAGGAGAGAGAGAGAGTGATGTGCTTTTGAAGTGGGGGGTAAGGAATTGATCTGGAGCAGTAGCATATTTGATAGAATGTTTGAAAAGGCTGAGTTAATTTTGATGGAACTCAATGTAAAAAGTTTTATAGGGTTTCCTCCCCATTTCATACAGTTGAAGTGAGCATGAAGCGGTGATGACACATTCATGGATCTTCGTGAAAAACGGGTTAGAATTGAGGTAGTATTTTGGTTGCCCAAAGATGGAATTTTGGGGAAGAGTTTGATACTTTTGAAAGAAAGGGAGGCAGTACATGAGTTGTGTAAACCATTGTTGGCAATAATTGGGTAGGAAAGGTAGGTGAGTTGGTAGGAAGTGGGTCTCATGGAAGAGATGAGTGTGGAGAGGCCATTGAGGGGAACTGCAGAGTAGTGGAATTATTGAACATCTCCAGGAATAGTTTGGTTGCATTCATGTCTGAGGGCTGTAGAATAGTGTACCTAATGCATGAATGGTCTCGTCATCCACCACAAAACCTGATGTGATCATACCAAGTCACCATGCCTCCCTCTCCTCCTCCATGATGAACTGCCTTTTCAAGACGGAGACCATCTATGTCCAAGTTTTTATTGCCTCTTGCCTTCTGTTTTTCTCCAACACCCATCCCTCCACCCTTCATAAACTCTTACACTGTCCAAAACTCAGCTGTCCCTGTCTTGTTCATCAATCATCGCTAGCTAGCACCGCTTCCTTTTTCCCAACACATTGAATTTAAAATTCTTCTCTACAACTCCCTTCCTGGCCTTGTCTGACTCTACAGCTTTCTATCTTTATATCTCCTCTGGTCCTCTGACTTTGACCTGTGCATTCTCTACTTCACTCCCCAGCTTTCAAAAGCCATTTCTTTGACCAAGCTTATTTACCTCTTTAATTCTTCTGTAAGTGGTTTTTATCTGCTCCTTTTCCTCTTCGGTGAAGAACCTTGTGCTCTTTTCCTGTATAAAAGATGCGATATAAATGCAAGTTGTTGGGTTTGAAATATTTCCTTTGTGTTGGCATCCTAAACTGCTACATCTTAGATGTAATTATGACTTTGGATATAGTACTAAGTTCTATATGCTTTTAACCGGCCGTTTGTAATTTGTGCAATGAGTAAGGGGCTTGACATTTTAAGTTACAGCATTGTTTTGTTGAATTTGCTCAGATTTTCGATAGTAATTGGCTGGTTTTCCTATAGTAGCAAAAAATAAGCCTCGTCCTATTAGTGAACACTTATTAATATATAAGTCCTAGGGAGATCTACAACTTTCCCGTTCACCCTGAGGAATACAAAGCCGAAGAAAAATGATTAAATAGTATGCAGATATCAACCTTTTTTCTAGGATATCTGGGACCAGGCAGGCTTCTTTGGTAGAATTTTCTTATTTATTAAAGAATGAAAGAAACGGTATATCCTTCATAAAACTGAGTGCAGTGCGGTTGCTCGTTGCAACGTCGCAAGCAGCTGGAGCGATAGATAATTAAGTATCAATGCAGCAGGGGCCCCAGTTGTACTTTGAGGATATGTTCTTCATAGTTATCTGAAGTTCTGAATAGATACGCACCTACATGGGGATGGAAGGGGAGGCAGGTTAGGGGAACGATCTCCTCCTTCGCTTCGCTGCCGTTCTGCCCCTGGTACAAGACTCTGACGTTGGACGGATCGGCTTCAAACTGAATTGGTAAATGGAAAAGCAAGTTTGAATTTGCCAAATATTTTTGATCAACAGCACAAATTCTTCAGAATCAACTGTTAATATAAATGCTCCACATTAACTTTTAAATCTAGGTTATGGAAAATAGCTAGCACATAAAGTTCTCCTTGCCAACTCTGAAATAAAAACTTTAATTATACCTTGTGACAAAAGACAAAAATAGTCAGGGCACAATGATTTGACTTTTTGTGGAAACTCCCTAGTTCTCTCTATGCCCAAAGCGGGACAAACGAGCAACTGGCGCCAAGGGTGCTGATGTCACAATCTGTTTAAAGGAAACCAAAACCTAAGAGTCAGAAGAAACGTCTTCCTGATAACTGCTTGGTGTAGATTCACAGGACCTTGCAGGTTAGTAGCTTTGTTTCTTTCCAACATAAAATGTAATAGCACAAGGGAGGAAACTTGGAGGGTGCTGGGCAAAGAGCAGGGGAGTGTGACTGAGTGGATAGCTCTTTCAGAGAGCCAGCCCAGGCAGGATGGGCCGAATGGCCTGCTCCTGTGATGCATAATTCTGTGAAGATGCTTTTTGAATTGAGGATAAATTTGCAAAGTTAAGCAAAATTAAAGCCACACAAGCCGTGTAATTCTGGCAAATGAAGGGAAACTATGACTGACAGTTGACAGACTGAATTACGCAGACTCCCAGCCCAGCCCAGCCCATGGAGCAGTTCGCAGCGGAGCATTAATTCTGGGCCCTGGAACAGAATGACGTAGTGGAACTACAGTACCCAGAATCCATCACGACAAATCCATCCGCCCCGAAGCGGAAGTTCTTTTCTTTCTCAATGCCGATTGGCCGTCCGGCTTGACGACGCGATTGTGCACGTCAGGCCCCGCGCCGTCTGTTTGGGTGGTGCGGGGTGACGCAGAAGCACTTCCGGTTTGGCGGTTGGGCTCGGCTGTCGGAGTCTGAGGAAAGCTGACGGATCAGCAGCGCGGCCTGCGGGTAAAGTGCGAGGCGGCCGCCACCGTTAGTGGCTTGTTGGCGTGGGTCACTCGGGTTAATGGGACTGTGGGCGGCTTCAAGGTGACAGGGCCGGGGGCAGGCTGTGGCTCCGGGGGTCCGGCAATGCTCTGGTCCGGGGTTGGGGTTCAGGCTGTGGCCTCGGAGTTCAGTTAATGCTCTGGCCCCGGGGTTGGGTTTCAGGCTCTGGCCCAGGGGTAGAGGTTGGGGTTCAGGCAGTGCTCTGGCCCAGGGGTTGGGGTTCAGGCAGTGCTCTAACCCCGTGGGTTGGGGTTCAGGCTGTGCTCCAATTTGCTTTTAGTTACCGATTATGGTCGTTTAACGTTTGTTGCGCAACGGTCCCGTCACAATGTTAACATTTCTCCCCTCCCAAGTTGTGCCGCCTTAAAACTAGTATTTCAGTTAACCCTGAAATCTTCTCTTTTGAGATTGTTAATTAACGTTTGGTGAGGTTGGATTTTTGTTTGATACACATCAGCCTGAATTCTTCATTATCTGGTAAATGGTGCTGGGCTTTAGGGTTAAGACCTTAGCAATTCGGATAGTTCTAAAAAAATCTACCAGTGTGTATCTCCAAGTTTTTTTTTTCTATAACCCTTTGTACCAATAGCAAAATAAAGCTATGTTAAGGCAATGTCATCAAATGGGATTAGTGTATTGATTTCCAGCAAGTAGTTTGTAACTGTGTCTCCTTTAGGAACTTAAGACGATTTTTGATTTATCAAGTCCACTCCTTCCACAGACATGTATCATTTACCTGTCATGGTCTCTACCCCACCCATTTAATCTTCTCAGGGAAAGTTCTGCATAAATACTCCCGGACTCCAAAAGGTAATCAAGCAAAACTCCAAGATATCTATTCATCCTCAAATCTCCAGCTGTCAACCGATACCGTGCTTGCTGCCTTTCCAGCTTCATGGTATCGTTGTGTGCGATGTATTGCTTGATGATTTCAGTCTTTATTCCTGTAATAATTATTCCAGTTGCCAGTTTGTTGAAAGTGTTTTTGCTGGGTTCCTGTGCCTATTACGCTGCAATGTTAGATAACTTTTGTTTCAAAACTTAATTCCTGCTTTGGAATATTCCTTAATATGCCACTTCAGGTTTCAGAGTTAGTAGTCCCGGTAAGATTTTCAGATTTTTTTAAATTTATAAAGTTTTCTTTCCTATATTTCTGGCTTTCCCTGTATGCGCATGTCTGTATGATACAGACTAATGGATAGCTGGGAGTGATAACTAATAGTGAAGATCAAAGGGATTCTGAAAGTGTCCTAAACTGCAAAAGCAAATCTTAAAGTTTATACCTACCACCTGAACCCTGAGATTATATTACAGCTTGGAGATCACTGATTTTTAACCATTTTTATTTTATTCTCTCCCCTAATCCCTCTTTTTTGAAGGAGGTGACTTATGCTGGCATACAATTCCACGGGCAGTGTGTTTGTTTTTATCAACCAAAATTAATGTATTTTTGCAGCAAGATTAAGATTACGTATCTTATAAATATTTAAATTATTTCTGGAGTTGATGTTGGAATGGTTGTCATTTAAGTCTGCTTGTCATTTCTGAACATTTTCTGAGTTGAGTGGGAAGTGAAAAAAAATTGACATTTTTCAAACCAGTTTGTTTCAATATACTGTGTCCCATCCCTTCATAATTTTAAACACCTCAATCCAGTTATCCTGTAATGTAAACACTCCCAATATTTCAAGTCTTAGTTTTTGTATTTCCTGATGCTAGGCAGCATCCCAGTGAATCTGCGCTGTACCCTCTCCATTACCTCAACATCCTATAGTATGGAGCCCAAAGCTGCACACAGTACTCAAACTGTGGTCTGAGTAAGGTTTTGTATCATTTCGCCATTGTATCTTGACTTTTATATTCCATACCTCTTGCCATAAAGCCCAATATTCAATTAGCTTTTTATTAATGGCCTTATCCACTTGATGTGCTGTTTTTAATGTCTTGTGAACCAGAACCCCCAAATCCCTCTACTATTCCACATCGCCCTATTCAAAGTATAATTACTTTTTTTTTAATAACCAAAGTATGCCATCTGACATTTACTGACATTGATATCTATCTGCCATTTTTTTTCATTCCACCATCTTGTCAATACCCCCTTGCAACTTTCTTTGGTACTTGTAATTACTTGCTATGTCTCTTTTAGTATTTTCTGCAAATTTGGCCACCATTCCCTCGAGCGCTATATTCAAATAAACAGACCCTGTGGGATGTTGCATCCCACTTCCAACTACTCTGAGAAACTGCCTTTAACTCCTATTCTGTTTCCTTCTTTCTCACCAATTTTTAATCCAATTTAGCTACCCTTTCCCTAGTTTCACACCTAATATTTTCCAGTGATCTCCTGTATGGTACCTTCTCAAAGGCTTTCTGAAAGTCCATGTACACCACATTCACTGAATTTTTCCCTCATCCACCATATCCTTCACCTCAAAAAATTCATATCAAATTTGTCATGCACAATTTTCTTTTCTGAAATCCCTGTTGGCTGCTTCTATTATTTTCTCCATCTAGATATTTACTAATTAAAGATGCCAGAATTTTCACTACCACAGATATTAAACTCGCTCTGTAATTACCCAAATGTCTCTGTGGAAATGAATATTACCTTGGCCATTCTCTCATTTGTCAACATGCATCCACTCTCAATAAAGCCCTGAAACACAATTTCTCAGGATTCTGCTATTTCTTCCCATGATTGATGGGCACTGCAGGGTATAGATTGTATCTTAAATGTTTTTAAGAATATTTAATTGTTGAATGTTTTTCTGTTGTTTTATTAAGCATGTTATTTTATTTGTACCTTTTATTTATTTTGTTGTGTTAGTGTTGCCCTGGGGCGCTTGTTACAATGATTTTGTGTTTTTGTTTGGTAACACTGGGGCAACTCAATTTCACCCCTCTTGGTTTAATTTAAAAGGCTCATTTCTCAGGATCCTTGGATGTTCCTGTAAGGTCCTGGCACTTTGTCCTCCTTTTGCTAAGCTATCTTCTCTAATACTTTGCTTTTTATTTACTTTAATATCTGTCATCTCACTTTTAACCAGTTCAGCATTTATTTCCTCATCTATATCCTCTTTTGTAAGAAGCAAATTGTAAGAAGCAAACTACTTGTTAAATATCGCTGCCAATTTCTGTTTATTCTCTCTCAATATTTTCTCCCCCTGGGGTCCCACCTCGCATTTAACAATTCTCTTTTTACTGATATATTTGTCGAATACTTTACTGATTTTAATTTTTTTTAATTGCCTCGTAATCTCTCCTTGCTTTCCTCAACAGTCTCTTAACTCTTCTATATTCTCATTCTCTCATTTTTATCAATTTTAGCATACCTATACACCCCATATGCCCACTTCTTCAATTTTAGTTTGCTTGTGACCTCTATTTATTCACGGCACACTGAATCTTTTTTTAATGGTACATGTTCATTCTGCAACTTTGCAATCGGCTTTTAAAAATATTCCAATGTTGATCTGAGTCTTGTGTGGCAGTTTCTCTTCAACCTGATCTAAGCAAAGGCGACATGAGGAAAATCTTTTTATGCAGCAAGTGGTTAGGATCTGGAATGCACTGCCTGAGAGGGTGGTGGAGGCAGACTCAATCGTGGCTTTCAAAAGGGAATTGGATAAGTGCCTGAAGGAAAAATTTTTGCAGGGCTACAAGGAAAGGTCGGGGGAGTGGGACGAGCTGAAGTGCTCTTGCAGAGAGCCGGCACGGGCTCGACGGGCCGAATAGCCTCCTTCTGTGCTGTAACCATTCTATGTTTCTAAGCTTGCTGTTGTCTTTCCAAAATCTACCCTATTCCAATCTGTGCCCTTGTTTTTGTCCTAACGTTCTCCTTTCCGTTTGGACCTTAAAGCATATCATATTATGGTCACTACTCCCAATGTGCTCATCCACATTTAACTCATTTACCTGATCTATTTCATTACTCAGAACTAGATCTCGTACCACCTCATCCCTGGTAGGTATATGAACATAGTGCTTGGTTTTACATGGAAACTTCATTCTATTTTAGTTAGTTTTTTGGATATCTAATATCTACACAATGATTGTGACTTTATTGGAGGGTGGTTGAAAATTGCACCTGATTACTGTTAGAACCTATCTGATGTATGTAGAAAATGTACAGACTGCATATAAATGTTCACAAGTGAAATGTTTCTTTCCATACACTTCGAGTGAAACTGACAGCAACCATTTCAAATGAATGATCTGAATCAGCAGTCTTTAGAATCAGGAGATGTTTTATTCTTTCTTTCGGCTCTAGGTTGAGCTTGACATTTAGATTCTGGAACTTAAAGCGTCTGTTATGCTCATACCTGAATCTTGACTGTCACTATTCCCAGGTGTTGGTTCTTTGAGAGAGTCTTTTAGGTGACAAGTCAAAATTGTTTTAATAAGTATAGATTAGAGTGAATAATTCGGAGACTGGGTTGCATTGTTTTGTAGTTAGTGGGTGCCAAATAAAATATATATAGGAATTTATTGGTCAGATGTTTTATAGTTGTCTAACTAGCTGGTGCTAGGTATAACTTTAAGGTAGGTTGCATTTAAAGATGAATACAGGTCTAATTTAGGATAGGTTTTATTGAGGCTTGAGATTGAGTGTTTGTGTTTCTTAATTGAGCTCCGTTTATACTTTTTGGGATTGGTTTATAAGACAACGTGACCTTCACAGCAACACTAAAGTTATTGCGTAACAAGAGTTGAGGTTCAACCTGACTCCAGAGGAGCAGTACGAAACTCTGGAGGAGGTAATCTCTCAACATTGGGGATGGATATGACATAAAGTAGGACTCCAGTATGGTGTCAAACATGGTTTACAAAATTTTAAATCTACCTGGAGTTAATTTGCTTGCACGCTCCAAACATTTCAACTTTAACCTCCCGAGAGGAGAATTACAGTTTCAGGCAGGCAGTATAAACAGGGTCCATAAGAAATAGGAGCAGGAGTCGGCCATACGGCCCATCGAACCTGCTCCGCCATTCAATAAGATCATGGCTGATCTTCGACCTCAACTCCACTTTCCCGCTCAATCCCCATATCCTTTGATTCCCTTAGTGGCTAAAAATCTATCGATCTCAGTCTTGAATGTACGATTCATCTTCCACAGCCTTCAAAGATTCACAACATTCTGAGTGAAGAAATTTCTCCTCATCTCAGTCCTAAATGGCTGAATCCTTATCCTGAGATTATGACCCCTTGTTCTAGACTCCCCAGCCAGGGGAACAGCCTCTCAGCATCTGCCCTGTCAAGCCTCCTTAGAATCTTATGTTTCAATGTGATCACCTCTCATTCTTCTAAATTCCAAAGCATATAGGCCCATTCTACTCGATCTCTCCTCATAGGACAACCATCTCATCCCAGAAATCAATCTAGTGAGCCTTCATTGCACCCCCTCTAAGGCAAGTATATCCTTCCTTGGGTAAGGAGACCAAAACTGTACACAGTACTCCAGGTGTGCTCTCGCCAAGGCCCTATATAATTGCAGCTAGACTTCCTTACTCTTGTACTCCAACCCCTTTGCAATAAAGGTTAACATACTATTTGCCTTCCTAATTTCTTGCTGTACCTGCATGTTAACTTTGTGATTCATGTACAAGGACCCCCAAAACCCTCAATACCAATATTTACTAGTCTCACTTTTTGAAACATATTCTGCTTATCCATTCTTCCTACCAAAGTGGATAATTTCACACTTCCCCACATTATACTCCATCTGACACTTTCTTGCCCAATCACTTTATCCCTTGCAGCCTCTTTGTGTCCTCCTCACAGCTTACTTTCCCACTTAGCTTTGTATCGTCAGCAAACCTGGATACATTGCACTTGGTCCCCTCATTGATACATATTGTAAATAGCTGAAGCCCAAGCACTGATCCTTGCGGCACTTAACTAGTTACACCTTGGCATCCCGAAAATGATTCCTACTCTCGGCAATCCATGCTAATATATTGCCCCCAATCCCACAAGTCCTAATCTTGTGTGGTACCTTATCGAATGCCTTCTGAAAATCCAAATACACTACATCCACTAGTTTTCCCTTATCTACCCTGCTAGTTACACCCTCAAAAAACTCTTAATAGATTTGTCAAACATGATTTCCCTTTCATAAAACCGTGTTGACTCTGCCTAATGTAATTTTCCAAGTGCTCTGTTACCACGTCCCACTGAGATTTTCTAGCATTTTTCCTACACTGATGTCAGGCTAACTGGCCTATAGTTATCTGTTTTCTCTCTCCTTTCTTGAATAGCAGGGTTACATTTGCTGCCTTTCAATCTGCGGGGACCGTTCTAGAATCTAGAGAATTCTGGAAGATCGCAGCCAATGCATCCACTATCTCTGCAGCCACCAATTTTAAAATGCTAGGGTGTAGGCCATCAGGTCCTGGGGATTTGTCGGCTTTTAATCCCATTCATTTTCCTGTACTTTTTCTTTACTAATATTAATTGCTTTCAGTTCCTCACTCTCATTAGACCTTGGTTCTCAACAATTTCAGGTATGTTCTTTTATGTCTGTCTTCACAGTAGAAGACACAAATATTTGTTTAAGCTCTCTGCCATTTCCTTATTCCCCATTTTAATTTCTCCTGTCTCTGCCTCTAAGAGACCTACGTTAATTTTCACTAAGTCTTCCTTTTTACATACTTGTAAAAACTCTTACAGTCTGTTTTAATTTACTCTCATTCTATTTTCTCCCTCTATCAATTTCTTGGTCATCCTTTGCTGATTTTTAAAACCCTCCCAATCCTCATGCTTGCTACTCTTTTTGGCAACATTGTGTAAGCTTCTTCTTTTAATCCAACTTCTCTAGTTAGCCATGGTCATACACTTTTGCAGAGGAGTTTTTATTCCTCAAGGGAATGTATATTCATTGAGAATTATGAATTATTTCTTTAAATGTTTGCCATTGCTTGTCTACCATATCTTTTAATCTAATTTCCCAATCTATCTCAGCCAACTCTCCTCTCACACCTCCGTAATTGGCTTTGTTTAAATTTAAGACTCTAATTTCAGAGTTAACCACATCACTTAAACTCAATGTGAAATTCTATCATATTATGATCACTCTTCCCCAGAGGATCCTTTACTGTAAGATTATTAATTAACCCTGTCTCATTACACAATACTAGATCTAAAATAGCCTCTTCCCTAGTTGGTTCCTCGACATACTGTTCTATAAAACTGTCTCAAATGCATTCCATGAACTCATCCTCCAAATTACTTATGCCAATTTGGTTTGCCCAATCTATATGAAGATTAAAGTCCCCCTCCATTATTGCATTACCCTTGTTACATGCTCCTCTAATTTTCTGATTTATGCTCTGTCCAACACTATGATTACTGATAGGGGGCCTATAACTCCCACCAGTGTTTTCTGGTGTTTGTTATTTTGTAGCTCCACCCATACTGATTCTACATCCTGATTTTCTGGGCTAAGATCCTTTCTCCCTACTGCCTTTATTATCAGGGCTACCCCACTTCCTTTTCTATTTTGCCTATCTTTTCTAAAAGTTGGAACCGATCTCAAACTATAGCTGCAGTCTTGACTACATTTCCAGTTGGGAAAGTATAGGAGCTATATGTTGCATCGCTTCAATAGGAATGGCAAATTGAAAAAGTGTTTGTATTCTGTGTTGCGATACTTGGAAACTATTTATCCATGCGTCACTTACCTGAATTGATCAGTTACACCCTGTGTATAAAATAATTTCATCAAATTTTACAAGTGCAGAATTAATATTTAATACAGGGTAACTTTGGAATTACTATATGGTTATCCAAATTCTTCATTTCACCCAACAAGGGTGTTTCTGAACTGTTAGCATAAATGGCTGACTGGAATATTTGGATTCTGTAGATTACAGTTGTAATTTTGGAAAGCATTTGAATTCTACAAGGTAATTAATGTTTTGTTTCTGTACAGGTTTCTATTAAGTAAATCGTAAGCCATGAAGAATCAAGATTCTGAAAGTAAGTTCAGTCCACCTGCTGATAGCCATGAGACGACAGTGGTTGGTGTTGCAGTAGCAGAGAGAGCAGACCCTGCTGGGAGAGAGGACAGTCTGGGTGTTGCTGAATCTGCTGGACCTGAAGCCAATCATCAAACCAGCAAAAAATCTGATGGTCAGAATGGACTTGCACAAAACCATGATGACGTAAGTACCAGTGAAGTCATACTGAATGGAACAACTGCAGGAGGTATCTGTGAGGGATCATTAGTTGTCCAAGAGACGTCTGCTGTCGATGCCTTGGATACCCTCCAGCCTGAGTCTTCAACAGCTGATGTCTCAGATGAGCTCAGCAGACAGCTTGAAGACATACTGAACACCTATTGCTGCAACCTGGCCGAGCATGGTTCTGCTGTGCAGCCTGAGGAATCTCCTGAAATGGAAGAAGCAGAGAAATGTGTTAACAGCGAGCCGCTGAGAAACGGCGTCCGGGAGATCGAATGTGGGGAGATGAATGAAGAGATTGAAAAAGTGGTGAAGGCAGAGGCTCGTGTAGAAGATGTGAAAGTGAATGGCGATGTCCCTAACAACAAAGATCAGAAAAAAGCTCCAGAAAAAAAGAAAGCCAAAGCTCTAGGTAAGCCAACTTCTAGATAAAGGACTATAGGTGTTCAGTGTGATATTGCATCACTTTTTACTGTTCTCTCTTTTCTGGTATAAGTTTAGCACATTTATAGTTTTCTCACTCAAGACAGTGATGTTCTTAAAACATCTTGAAAATGTAAAATGATACAGTTAAAGGACGGAAATAAGGTTAGAGTAGAGGGCTCTGTTGAAGAGCCTGCACTGACACAAGCCTGATGGGTCAAAAGGCTTCCTTCTGTGCTATAATTTCTGTGATTCCATGACTGAACAAACACTTAAATGAAAGGGTACAAGCTAGTGAAATTACTGTAGACGGAGGAGAAATCACAATTGCCTTAGTGCTCTCTTGTGGTTGTGTTTTTTCCAGGATCAGTTGCTGTTAAATTGGCTCCCAAGCCAGTCTGAAGCACTGCCTCTCATTAGGTACAAAGCTTCCTGCTTAACCCACAATCACTGGAGTGACCTGGGAAGACAGCAGAGACCAGAAAGATTAAGATTCAAGGGGAAGCAAAATGAGGATCATTCCAAAATCCACATATTGCTTTGAATGTTGACCACTTAATTTCTGTTCACAGACTTGCAAATCCAACTGGGTGTTTACATGTCCTGTCTGTCTTATTTACAATATTTAATAACTCAACAGTATCTATAACCTTAAAAGTTTAATTATAACTAGTAAATAATTTCTGTATAAATGGAAATTTAAACTGATCTGCAGTTAATGCTTCAATGTCTTCAATTAATAATTTTTTTTAAATCCACCATAATAGATATTTTATAATGTGTTCTACGGTTAAACAACAAACAAAGCTCATATTACGAATCCCATCTAAATTCGGTAAATTACAGCTTTGAATTACACCCTGGCATGTGTTCTATATTTAATTTGTTGCTAATATAAAAAGGCAGATCTCAGGAGAGTTCCAGTACTTCAGTGCAGTGTTGAATGATCATACAAGGGAGTGCTGCACTGTCGGAGGTGCCGTCTTTCGGATGAGACATTAAACCGAGTCTGCGCTCTCAGGTGGACGTAAACGAGCCCAAGGCAATATTTTGAAGAAGAGGAGGGGAGTTACACCCGGTGTCCTGGGGCCAATATTTACCCCTCAGTCAACATAACAAAACCAGATTATCTGGGCATTATCACATTGCTGTTTGTGGGAGCTTGCTGTGCGCAAATTGGCTGCTGCGTTTCCTACATTACAACAGTGACTACACTTCAAAAAGTACTTCATTGGCTGTAAAGCGCTTTGAGACGTCCGATGGTCGTGAAAGGCGCTGTATAAATGTAAGTCTTTTCTTTCACACAGGTACATAATTACTGAAAGTTTACAAGAAAAGTATTTGCACTAAATGGAAGAGATTCTTTTCTGGGGCAATAGATAGCAGTCAGGAACCTAGCTCCCCTTTAGGGTACTAAAACCCATTGTGGCACCCCAAATGCTGCACCAACTGGCACAGATGAAGAATTAAGCCTTGGACTTTCTGGCCTGTGTTACTTCACCCACTTTTTACTGGGGAAGCCATTGGTTAAATCTTTTCACAGAATCCCCACAGTGCAGATAGAGGCCATTTCGGCCCATCGAGCCTGCACCGACACATATCCCACCCTATCCCCATAACCCCACGTATTTAATCCCCCTAACACTACGGGTCAATTTATCATAGCCAAATCAACCTAACCCGCACATCTTTGGACTGTGGGAGGAAACCGGAGCACCTGGAGGAAACCCACGCAGACACGTGGAGAATGTGCAAACTCCACACAATCACCCGAGGCCGGATTCGAACCCAGGTCCCTGGCGCTGTGAGGCAACAGTGCTAACCACTATCCCACCGTGTTACAAAGGTCTTCAAATAATCGACTTTTTTAACTACTTCATCCAGGCAAGCCTATATTTAGCTTTGAATAAAATGGCCGGCAAACAATACCCTATATTTCCATTTGTGTCGGTGTCTTTTGTGTAGCTAACATTTCACAACCCGATGCAGTTTTCTTGAGAAAGCTGTATTACAAGAGAAAACATTAAGAATGAGATCAGACCATTCGGCCTATCATGCTTTTTCTCTATAGCATTTCAGCTCAACCAGTGCAGTATCCAACTACATCTGGAACTCTCCTAGCATCTTTGGTTCAACTACCTTACCTGATAAGTCATTCCAAAACATTTGTTGCTCTTGGTGTAAATAATTTTTTTTTTTAAGATCTTTTTAAAATGTATTTTTCCCCAGTCTTGTTCTACTGGGATGATCAACCTTAAAGTTATAATCTGAGTTCACCTTATCTGTGCCATTCAATACTTTATACACTTCAATAAAGAATAAGGTTACCCCTTCACCACCACCTTTCTAGATTACTGAGCTTAAGGTTCTCTCATCTTTCTCCATAGCTCATTCTCATCCTCCTGCACCCTTTCCAATGACCCTGTGGCTCTTTTGAAGTATGGGAACTAGAATTTTACATAGTATTTCAAATGAAATCTGACCAGCACATTTAAAAGAAACAGTATTCAATATCTAATCCAGGCTTGTGGCCATGTATCCCAGCATTATTTGATTTTTTAATTGCTTCTCCACATTGCCGTGGCATTGACAGGGACCAGGGAGTGACAGCAAACTTGTCGTCTTGTTCCCTCCCTTGTATACTCCTGTTGCTCTGCTCATTCTTCTTCCAATATGCAATAACAGCAAAACAACTTGATTTATATAGTGCCTTTAACACAGAATAATGTCCCAAAGTGCTTCACAGAAGCGTAATTGGACAAAGGTGGGCGCCGAGCCAAAGATGGCGATATTAGGGGTGACTTAAATCTTGGTCAAAGTGGTCGATTTTTAGAGGAGAGGGAGGTGGAAAAGCGGAGAGGTTTAGGGAGAGAATTCCAGAGGTTGGGGTCTAGTTGGCTGAAGGCACGACTGCCAATGGTGGGTGAAGGAAGAGGGAGATGCACAAGAGGCCAGTGTCTGAGGAAGGCAGTGTTCTTGGTAGATTGTAGGGCTGGAGAAGGTTACAGACTTGGGGAGGGTGAGGCCCTGAAGGGATTTAAACATGGGGATGAGAATTTTAAATTTGAGGCATGTAGGTCAGCAGGTACAGGGGTGTTGGCTTGGTGCGGGCGAGGATACAGGCAGCAGAGTTTTGGATGAGTTGAAGTTTATGAAGAGTGGAGGATGGGAAGTTGGCCGGGAGAGGATTGGTATGGTCAGGTCTGGAGGTGACAAATTATTTGCATTTGTTGGTATTAAATTTAATTTGCTATTTGTCTGCTGGGTTGTGTAACAAATCTAAATCCTTCCCTGAAACCTCAACTGCATTATCCATCACTACTGCATTTCCTATTTTAGTGTCGTCTTCAAATTTTAACACTTGGAATTGGTTTGCATAAGGCCATTAATGTAAATGATAAGGGACTGAAGCACTGATCCCTGCACTACTTCACTGATTGTCTCATCCTCGTGATTACACTCTTTTTTCCTACACCCATATCTAACTGTGACTGCCTTTGCAACAGTTGTCAAATTCAGTGACTGCACAGAGGGAGGGTGAAGAGAAACAAAGCTTCCTTTTGAAGGAGTCATTTTGCCAAGGTTATACTCTATCGCAACCATTAGCAATTTGTGAAAATTGATTTCTTTTAAACTGAAAATGACGCATGCATGTAGTGCCTCTTATGTCTGTGCCAGGCCCCCAACACCTTGAGGCAGTGGTGAGTCTCCAATGCTGAATGTTCTACCTCCCTTACCCGCCTGCGTGTGTGTGCAGGGACAATTGTGCCAATATTGCCCCTGACCCTGAAGGAGCTCCTAAACTGGTGGATTCACCATTTGAGGTGTGCTATCCTGTCCAATTGTAAAATATTTTATACTTGCAAAGCTTCCAGGAAGGTATCAGATTTTCTGTTTGTCAATTAAGCAGATAGATCTTAATGATTTAAAAAATATTTTACTTTTAGTGCCTTTTTCCGATGGTGGACTTCCCTGTAGTTTTTAGGTTCTCCCAATTTGTGTAATTTCCCAACATGCGGTTTCAGATTTCGTCTATTAAAGTGATACTGAGCTGCTGGCAGTTGGAACCAAATCCTTCCCAAGTTGCAGGTAACACCTAGCACAATAACAGCTGAGTATTACAATTGTAAGGCTTTCTCTTAAGGGGTGATAAAGTCATGCCAGTGTTCAAATGATCAGCTAGTGGGGACTGGATAGAACTGGAGTTACAGCTCTGGGTTTGAATTCGGGCCATGGGGTGAAGGGGACAGGAGAAGGGAATGAGTTTTGGTGGTTTAGCGGAATTAGTTTGAACAGTCTCTACATGATACAAAACGACCCATAATTTAGCATTACTTGAATAACCCCCCCCCCACGACCACCAAACCAAAGACATGAGTTTGATTGGAGCTAATGGAAATATCACACAATGCCGTGAGAGATAGGGGAGTTGCTGTAGCAAATGCTTAGTGACAAGAGAAAAATGTTATTCTTCCTTTTCCCCATCTTGACATCTTCTTCTATTTTCAATACGAGTTCCCCATTCAAAATTTAAGGGGGGGTGGGGAAACAGCTCAGTTCGGTTTGTAAATATTTAACTCTCATACTAGTAAAGCATAGACTATACTAATCTCAGTTCCTCAACTACCATAACTCAGCATACAGATTGATCTATTTTAATAGCAACCTTTTTTTAAAACAACATTTTGCAATGTGACCTCAAACTTTTTAATCTTTTAATTTTTTTTGTATAATCTTTACCTAAATGGAATATTAAATGGCCTGTCACCAATGATCCCATTAAGCTGCGTGGCTTTTCAAATCGGAGATTTCGCGCACGGAATTTTGAATGTGCCGCGCAGCTAAAAAAAATTAGGGGCAACATTGCCTGTAACTGAATCAGAGCAAAACTGTTTCATAAACCGATTAGTTGGCACATTTTGTTATGTTGCATGAAATGAAACTAAAATTGTGAAATTCAATAGTAACTTGTAATATTTTTATGTTTCTGTAAACTCTCTGTGCCCCTTTGCTTCACTGTATCAAATTTTGAAAAATGCACATATAAATTCTACCCCTGTTTCTCGAGCAGTTCGTGGCCAGTTTCAAGTGTGACTCAGTGTATTTTCTGAATCTACTCCTGAGGGGAAAATATGAATTCCTGCAGTAAGTCATCTTTATGTGGACATAGTCTTTCAATATCACTGGGTGCAGACTATTTAATCTGAATAATCCAGAAGTTGATGGAAATACAGGGCAGATCTGTTAACCCTTTATTTCACAGATGCTGACTGATCTGCTGTGCAACTACAGTATTTTCTGATATTTCAGATTTCTGGTATTCAGTTTTTCTCTCTATCTCTAACATGAGCATTTTAATATATGGTAAGTGAAGTCTTGTGCTGTTTAGAATGTTGTGCACATACCAGTGTATAGTATGCAGATATATTGAATGATCGCTCTGGATTGGTCAGGTGTGATTTAATTCCGAAAGAAAATGTGGTTTGTATTTCATCTAGTGTGCAGACATTTTAAATGTAGGCCTCAGAAGAATTAAAGGTGAGTAGGGTATGCAGGTTATGGGCTAGCCATACAACCTATGCAGTTCCTAGCATGCAGCATTAGCAAAGCCTTCAGAAAAGATCTTCAGCCTGTTCTTGATTAACAGATCTATTATGAGGAACGCAATGAGGGAGGGAAGAAATGGTGAGGAAGAAGACATTTGAAAGTATATTCATGCAATGATCCGCTATTGAACAATGTGTTATATTTCTAGTCTGTGATCATCTTTTTCCAGGAAAGGAAATTACATTGCTGATGCAGACACTGAATACTTTGAGCACCCCAGAGGAGAAGCTTGCTGCACTCTGCAAGAAGTATGCAGACATGGTCAGTTAAAAAGGCTTAAAAGTTATGATCTTTATACAATGCAGCTAGTTAACCTGAAACTAAGATTCTGTTCTGCATTTCAATATTTTTTTTCAAAGTATAATTTAAGGGTGGTTAACAGACATGATGACTTGGGCGTTTGAATACTGTAAACCCTAATGAATATTTTGTCTACATTAGTGGCTAGAAAATGACTTGTGGGGGGAGTGCATCTTTACTGTATAGTTCTTGTCCCAATCATAACATTGCCTCATATCAGCTAGTCTTACCTGTTCATTATTGCTGACTGTACATTACTTGATCTTCACTGTAGTAAGATATTGCCCCACTGGTCTTGGATAGGTTGGGTTATGATGCGTAAAGCTGAAGTTGCACATGCTCAGCAAAACGGTTCTTGGTTGGTAACTAATTTTGCGCAGCTTAATTTCTGCCAAACTATTAAACTGATCTAAAGCTTTGATCTTCCTGAATGACCTACTTGATCTTTCTGCAGCTCGAAGAGCATAGAAATACTCAAAAACAAATGAGACTGCTACAAAAGAAGCAAACTCAGATCATCCAAGAGAAGGATCACCTACGGAACGAGCACAGCAAAGCCATTCTGGCACGCAGCAAATTAGAGAGTCTGTGCCGTGAGCTGCAACGCCACAATCGAACACTCAAGGTAAAGTGATCACTGGTTAAGTGTACAGACAATATCAGTTGGGTGCTAGTACAGGTACTTCATATATAGACCCTGTGGATAAAATCTTGCAGTTGATTTGTGTTTAACTTACACTTTTGTCTAGTTTTGCATCTGTATCCGATTGTAGATACAAATTCAAAAGTGTGTTGGGGTGGAACTATGTGACACAGTCGATTAGGACATATGAGAGAGGACAAAAGACCATCTGGTCTTAAAGCCTGTCCTGTCCTGCCATTGTGCATCTTTATCACACCATTAAACCCAATCTATCCCATCTCCCTGCGGCCACACAGTCTCATGGGAGAGACAAAACAAAAGGAGGAAACATTTAGCCAATTTAGGGGGAAGAAATCTTGGGGAATTTCCTCTCTGATCCACGCAACAATCGAGCATGTTCCAGCTGACCACAGTGACTGGTAACACTATTCCGTATTAACCAGTCTATCTCTATAGCTTGAGATGCCTTTCCCTCGCTGGAACTTACCCAGTTCCCTTTTGAATGCTTGCATCAGTTCACGTACTGGCATCTTATTCCAAGGTTTGACGCACTGCGAAAAGAAGTACTTCCTTGCATCTAACTTAACTATGCTTTTGTAACTTGTACTGATGTCCCCTAGTCTCCCCCGCCGTGTCTATAGCTCGTAGCCTATTCATGCGAACAGAATCTTATCCCATCATTGCTTTAAAGACCTCAATCATACACCCTCAAAGTCTTATGCTATTCCAAAATAAAAAGTCTTAACTCTCTCAGCCTTCCCTGATATCTAAGGGTCCTTAAACTAAGTATTCATCAAATGATCCTTCTCTGAACCTTTTCTAGAGCCTTGTTATCTTCCACCGTGTGAGGAGACCAAACCTAGACATAGTATTCTAGATGCAGCTGGACTAAGGCTTTTTATATAAGGAAACTATTATACTTAGTTTCATATTTAGTTGTCCTAACTATTCTTCCGAACGTTCTATTTGCTTTCACAACAGCCTCGTGACAACTGGTCACGGACCTTCAATGACTCAGGTCACTGGAACCCCCAGGTCTTTTATTCACTCAGCTGCCTTGGTGTACGCATGTTTGGAATTGTTCCTTCCCAAATGCATCACACTGCACTTGCCTATATCAAAAAAAAATCTGCCAGATATGGGCCTCGTTTCCTCCTTGCAAATAGATCCATATGCAACTTTTCATCTAAAAGTTCTTGCTCCCGCACACATTTGCGTCATCTGCAAATTTGGGGACGGTTCCTCCAGTGCCTCAATCCAGATCATTAATAAAGATGGCGATGAAGAACAACGTCCCTGATTCCTCTGAACTCCACTATTAAAATATTTCGGCTTTAGTTAGATTGGTCTTGGGACATGATTAGTTAGCCATTAGTGCACCCTTTTAACCCTAAGAAACTATATGGCTTCTTTCTGCACAAGAATGGTTTTGAAAGTATTCCATTTTTTGTTGATGTTGCTATTATTCTTGTCTAACAGGAAACCGCCCCCCCCCCCCCCCAATCAATCTTATCTGATCCATTGAGCATCTTTGCAAATTTAGCCCTCTGATCTTTCACTGGTATTACATTTTCAGTAGCATTGGCTTGACTGATCAAGTTGCATCTAAGAGTATTATGGTCACTATTACCCAGCTGTTTCCTCCACATGGAAATCCAATATCGCTACGAAAAGCTAGGTCCAGCACCTATTGTCAGCTAGTATCTCCGTTAAAATACTATGTAAGGAAACAATCATTTGTAAAATTTGCAAATATATCCGTTGTCCCTTTTCTTCTCTTTCCCCCCCCCCCCCCACCCCCAATACTAGTCAGATTACTAAAATAATATAGGGATAACAAAAGAAAATCAGTCAAACAAGCCGATAAGTAGCATGGTGAAAAAGGGAAATGGTACAGGAGAAAGATTAGCTCTAAGGGTTGGTTACATGTATAATGGGTTTATATCCTATAACCACTTCCAGTAGACATAGTTTTGCAATATGTTGAGGCTGATGGTGTTCTACTATTTGCCCCATTTATATTGTGGGGTAGAGCACCACTGGTAACATTGAAACAAATGCTACCATGAATTGCCTTTTGTATTTAATGTAAGTGCGATAAATGTTTGAGAAATTGCAATAGTACCACAGTTTTCCTAAAAAATGTATCTTGTGGGTACTCCTGTAGGCTGTCTACTTCAATGGTAAAATGTTCCCTTCAGAGTCTAGAAGATATTGGTTGCAAGTCCTGTGATGGCTTGAAACTCGAACCTGTTACTTTTCGTTGTGATGGGTTCACTCTTGGACTGATGCAACATAAATGTTTTCTTTCAAACGAATTATGGAGTCGTTTTGGCAGTGGTTGTATTCAAGTTCATGGTTTCAATTCCTTTACCCTTGGCCAAATAAAGTTGTGTTTAGGTCAATGGCATTTTTTTTATCACTTTAAAAAAAAAAAATTCTATAAATTCACCTCCCTTTGGCATGGCAGTGACAAGAGGGATAGTGTGGCTATCCTAGTTATGATTCACTGTCCCTCCCAACCATATGTAGGCTCCTCTGTCCCACCCCTTTTTTCATTTAAGTTCCACAACAGAGAGATGGAGGTGCCATTCTGCCCCTATATCTAAATCAGTGGTGTACTGCAAACTGTTAAATGTGTAGCAATACATTTTTTGGCGAGTTGCTCCTATTGTTAGCTTGTCTATTAAGAATGTCTCCTCGCTGCATGATGCCTGTCTGACAGCCCAGATGAGACTCGGAGCTCTCCGTATCCGAAACCATTCCGTTGGTCAATGACTGTTATTTGCTGTTCTGTGTATCATAGAACATGAAATGTGCACAAAGTAAAACCAGACCATTCTAATACATGCTTGTCATATCACTAAATGGCATAGCGGAAAATTCTAATTCTAATCTATGCTGGGAAATTTTCCCACAGGAAGAAGGTGTTCAACGTGGAAGGGATGAGGAAGAGAAGCGCAAAGAGATCACCTCTCACTTCCAGGTAACTCTAAATGACATCCAGGCACAGATGGAACAACATAATGAACGGAATTCCAAACTGCGCCAGGAGAACATGGAGCTGGCTGAGAAACTGAAGAAACTGATAGAGCAGTATGAACTGAGAGAGGAGGTAAGGAAACTGAAAAATATCTCGAACTATAATGCTTACCATAACAGACTCAACTACTTGGAAGTAAAATACCCAGAGTGAACATCAGCCTGTAGCTTTCATTGTACCGCAGATGTAATTTTGATACTGAGTAACTTTACATCTCAATAATGGAAATTAAAGGAATTAGTTACGGTGTGTTGCCACGGCATTATTGGTAATCAACAAACCCTGCCTCGTGCGTGATCTGTACTTGGGAGTTTAAGCATTGAATGCAAAGAGACAACTGTCCATTCTCCAGCATTGTTCACAGGCTTATAGGATCTAGACAGTCCACTTTCTTATGTTCTTGAGGTGTTCATAGAATCATAGAAATTTACGGCACAGAAGGAGGTCACTCGGCCCATCGTGCCCGTGCCAACCAGCAAAGAGCTATCCAGCCTAATCCCACTTTCCAGCTCTTGGTCCATGGCCCTGTAGGTTACGGCACTTCAAGTGCATATCCAGGATTATCTTGTTTCCATAATTGCCTGCCAAAGCAAACAGAACAAAGAAATGGGAGGCAAAATAATTTGTATTGCAATGGTTAATAATTCCCATGGCAGTTGCCTCAATGGTAGGTACAGTGTTGCTGCAGCTCAGCTGGAGGTAATGTGTTCTCCAAAGGGAGGGAAAGTCAGAACAAACTGATAAAAATTAATAATTTTTTCTAGTATATAATAGTTTCCTTTCTGTAACAGTACATAAGGAGTTAAAAATCAGGTTTACTCAAACGGCCCAGCTTATTTCGACACAATAGGCCCAGAAAATAGACGTGCCTGGCCAGATGTCTGAGTGGCCAAGCCATTCAATCCAAATACAAGTATATGTAAATTTGACTAGCAGTTCTTCTTGCGTTTGAGATGCATTTTAAATTTTCTTTGTCCTAGTCAAATTTTTCAAAAATACTTCAGTTTGCCTGCTTCAAATTGGGTAGACCACCTGAAGCTATCAGAGAGAGAGAGAGTTTGGCCAGAGAGACTCCATGGATGGTCTGCAACAAACCACCATGTAAAGGTTAATACTCGGGGACTTTGAGTTCTGTCCAGTTTACGTTGTAATTTAGAAAAATAACCATTATGTCTACCTTTCGAGGAGGGTTCGTTTAGGCCTTTATCTGCTGTAAATCTGCAGCATCTCATTGCAAATGTTAACCTATCCATTTATTGGATAAAAGTATGTTTGGCAATTTGTAGCCTAAGTCACGGTCTAATGAACTGTATGTTGCATCATCTTCCAGGAAGATCGCATAAGGGCACTTGATACGACCATTAAGCTGAAATATTGTAACAACAGTTTTCTGTACGATCCCTGCGTTCACTACAAATTACCTAGATACTGAATATGTAAAGGAATATTCTGAGTCATAAGCAAGGGCTTGTATATGGGATTGGTCTGGGGGCGGAGGCAGCTAATATCTAAAGTAAGAACTCAAATATAACGGGCATTGTTTGCCCCAGTGAAACACACTCCCTGCTGGCAAGTTTACAGTGGTATTTGTGGAGCCTAGGAGCTGGTCGTAGTTGTAATGTGCAGATGAAGAACACTTGAAATGGCATAGGCAAAAAATAGTGTATGTGGGAATTATCAATTGATTTCATGTCGTCTTGGTTTCAATGTTTAACGAAAAAAACAACCTGTTCACAGCATATTGACAAGGTATTTAAACACAAAGATCTGCAACAACAGCTCATTGATGCCAAACTGCAGCAAGCACAGGAGCTGCTGAAAGAAGCAGAGGAAAGACACCAGAAAGAAAAAGGATTATGTGAGTTATAAAATTTTGGTCTTTTTCCTCCCCCGCCACACACACTCACACTCTAGTCCTCTGGCACTACACCTTTTTCTAACAAAAATTAAATATGTCTAATAGCGCCTTTGCTATCTCTTCCCTCGATTCTTTTAAGATGCACAAATGCAATCCATCCAGACCAGGGGTTTTACATACTTGGGTTTGGATTAATTGATCTAATATTTCTCCTATTTATTTTAAATGCAGTTATAATTTCTAATCTCACCTTCCAATGTCATGTCCACCTGATCCGTCTCCCTAGTAAATACTGAAGCACAATAATTATGTAATATTTCTGTAATTTCGCTATCGCTGCCTGTGACTTTTATCCTGTCCATCCCTTAGTGGTCCTATTCCCATCCTGACTTTCCTTTTTTATTTATGTGTCTGTAGAATATTTTACTATTTTGTTTTATGTTCCTTGATAATTTAATTTCATAGTACTCCTTTGCCTTCCTAATTGTTTTTTTTATTTCTCTCCTAGTCTCTTTGTATTCTGCTTTGTCATGCTCTCCCCTGCTGTCCATGTACTTAGTGTATGTCCCTTTCCTTACCCTCAATTTTTCCCTTATGTCTTTATTGATCCACGGTGCCTCATTAGTGTTTAGGTTTTTTTTAGCAGAATATATTTTTCCTGGGCTCTGTTGAACACCGTTTTAAATGTTTCCCATTGCTGTCCAGCATCATTGTTTGCCAATATTGTTGTCCATTTTATTTTCCTAAGTTCTATTCTCAGCCCTTCAAAATCAGCTTTTCTCCAATCTATTGCCCTGGTCTTTGTCATGCTTATGTCCTTCTGAATTATTATCCTAAACCATATTATATTATGGTCACTATTGCCTAGATGTTCCCCTGCTTTTACTTCTCATCTGCTCTGGTTCATTCCCCATTACCAGATCCAGTAGTGAATCCTCCCTTGTTGGGCTTCTCTTGCATACTAGGTTAGAAAGGAGTCCTGTACACATTGTAGGAACTCCATTCCCTTATCCCATTTACCTACCTCTTCTGGCCAATTAATTTTGGGGTAGTTGAAATCCCCCGTGATTATTATTCTATGTTTTTTACTCATTTCCCTAATTTGTTTGCATATTTCTTCCTCCACCTCCCTTCCACTATTAGGTGGTCTGTAGACTACTCCTGTTAGTGTGATTAAACCTTTTTTTTTATCTCATCTCTATCCAAATGGATTCTATTTCTGTCTTACTGATGGCTGCATCACCTTTTTCTGCTGCCATTGTTATCTCTAATAAGTACAGCTACTCCACCTCCCCTTTTTCCCTCTCTCTCTTTTCTAAATATGCTGTACCCTGCAATGTTTAATTCTCAGTCCAGTCCTGATTTTTCTGTAGTCATGTCTCAGTAATCCCAACTCATATGGTTCCTTGCACCATTTTATTGCCTCCAGTTCTCCTGTTTTATTACGGACACTGTGCATTGCTGTACAGACAGTTTAACTCATTTGAGGTCATCCAAAACTCTGCTGCCCATGTCCTAACTCGCACGAAGTCCCGCACACCCATCTCCCCTGTGCTGTTGAAGGATACCATTTATAGGGGGTGGATTTTTCTGAGTGGCGCCATGTTATGGTTTTATCTCACCTGTTAAATTTGGGCTCCTTTTGTGAGGGGTAGAAGGGGCGGGGCAAAAAAGCAGAACTCTGAAGGAACTTGTGCTGGGTCCACCATCTTGACTCTGGCCACGGCTGCCTGACTCAGCCCATTTGTAACAACAAAATGACATCCATGTGTTTGCTTTACTTTTTCAATGCACCCAAAGAAATGTTTGTGATATCTGACTGTATTGACTGTGTCCTGTTTTACGAGCAGAGCTTGTGCATTAGTGAAGAAATGGAAGTAGCAACCCAGATGTGTTTTTGATCATCACGTCATTTCCATAAAGTCTGTGGAAACATTGCTACATTGATTTTCAGGGCGTTTCATACTCCATTACTCCATTCTGTTTTTTCATTTCGTTTTTTCATTCAGTTGTAACATTATTTTCTAATTACTATGCTTTGCTTTGTGCAAATTTACCTTTAAAATGCTTTTATTTTTCATCATGCATTTGAATATAGTTCAATATGCAAGTCCCTTTTTTAGAATATTTGGGTTTCTAGTTATAAAATAAAACTAGAAACCTAATCATTGCGAATTTTAACGCTTTTATCTTTATGGGGCGTATGGATAGGATTTTCACCCAGCCCTTTGTGTGTGCCCAACTAAACTCACTGATGCTATTGTCTGCAGTTTGATCTGAGGAAACATGCTCAAAATGGCCATTCAATGTGCTAGTCAGCTTTTTCTTTCATCTTCCTCCATAAATGTAACAGCCCTCAGGAAGCACTCCTTTCATTGCATGTAGTTGGGTTATGAAGTACTGTACTTGAACATTTATTATTTTCTGCTACAAAAGAAGCAGTTTTTGATGATTAACTGCTACAGTATTGGAAAGTACCTGAAATCACCAATATACACCAAGTAACAAAGGGATGTCGATTGCATCTAAAGAATATTGCAGTCAATTTCAGGGTATCTCTTCAGAGTTCTGAATTTTTTTTCCTGCTCACTGAGATCCAAATTTAGCCCAAAACCTTACACACTATCATAGACATATCACTGATAGCTGCACAGTTTGAGAACGAGTTGTCCAGAGCCGAGTAGACTGGCTTACCTAGCCTATTCAATTAACTGCTTGACGTCTTAATTCACAACCAAATGTTAGACACTGGAGAGTGGTGGTGTGCTTTGCCTCTTTGGTTTCATAGGTGTTGCAGGATTTCTTTTTCTCACAGGTGTTTGATGGATTTTATAATGTATCTTAGACTGTCAATATTCGACTTGACAAAAGCTCCTCACCTAGAAAATGTTATTCTGCTGGAACCTTTTCAAGGTCCGCTGTCAAAATGCAACCTTATATAAATGTTTAATTTATACCGACAAGACAAGTTTATGATTTGGTTGCTGGCAGTGGCATTTACTTTTTGCAAAATACTGCGTATGTTGGAAATCTGAAATAAAACAAAATGCTGGAAACACTCAGCAGCATCTGTCGAGGGGGGAAAAGTAGGGTTAACCCTGACAAACGGTCATTGACTTCAAACATTAACTCCTCCTCTCCACAGATACTGCCTGACCTGCTGAATGTTTCCAGTATTTTCTGTATTTACCTTTAGCCAATGTTTACCAGATTTCAAAATATTGCTAAATTTATTCTCTTGTCTGGACTTCAGCTGTTAAAGGAGACAGTGGAGAGCCAGAGGATGTGTGAGCTCATGAAGCAGCAAGAAGTTCATCTGAAACAGCAGGTATGATCCTTGTCACATATTTTTAATGTGACTACATATGGGTTTCTTTCACATTTAGTTGGTATGGAAACTGCCGAGAAAATATTAGATTCTCTCATTTGTATTGAGTAAAATCTGAGTGTAAAAGAAGAAAATGAACAGTTGTAGCTGTATAAATAGTTCATTTTATGATCATGTGTACATAGCCAGACATGTACTTTGAGCCATCAGCTGGTGATTGTGACAGGTTAAGAACTCTGTGCACTACATGCAAGACTGCTGAACTGGTCATCCAACCCTTGTGGCGTTGATGGAAAACTCTATGCACACTGCATTTTGTCAGTACTCAGTTTATTGGTTGGGTAGTTGATCGAAGCACTTAGTGTCAAAAAAAAGCCTTTGACGCATGCTTTGTCATTTTGTGTACAAGACTAACAGTGGCTTGAATTAATGCGTCTTTGGAAAAAAATAAACCAGTGTCCAAACTCGACCATGTAGTCAACATGCTGACAACCTAAATGTCTAGTTCACACCACAATCGAGTTGAGTAACTTGGTTGAGGTAGCACTTTTGGTGTGCTATGGGATCATTGTGGGTCAGTACTGTAACGACTCTGTGTGCTGAGTTGCTAAATTCAGCTTGCCTGGATAGGTAATGGAGGACTATGAAAAATTGGAATCTGTGTTTAACATCCAGTGCTTTTATCCTCCTCCTGTTTGCTTGCAAAGGAGCACTGGTGGGAGCTGAGAACAGGTGAGCTGCCTTCCTCTTTGATGAAGGAATGGCACCTGGCACGGGAAACATTTTTATTTGGTGCAGAGAGACGTAAAAAGGCTTTTTGGGACTTTAAATGTAGCTTACTTCAAGTAACTTCAACTGGAAGTTTGATGTGTAGCTTAATGATTTAGTAACATGACATTAGATCATGGCGGGGGGGGGGGGAAATTCAGTTGGTTAGCACCTCCAGTTAGCACCTGGCGGGGGCGCTGATGCAGTAGTTCTGGGGCGAGGCGAATCCAGCGACGCACGCCAAATCCGGCCCCCCCCCCCCCCCCCCCCCCCGTAACGCCGCAGCTACGGCCGGGGACCTCAGCGCCAGGTAGATCATGACGTCAGTGAGCATAACACTCACTGACTGGGCATCCGATCTTCAAAATTCATTGTCGCCCCCTGCCTTAGCACCTCACCTCGACAGCGACAGGGAGAGGAGGCGTCAAACAGGCGGATGTCGGCTCCAGGGGCACTACTTAAAGGGATTATGAGTAATGAGTCGCAGCTGTCATGTTAGTGCTGTTTCACTGCTTTGTGCAACAGTTTAATTCAGTCATTTAAAGGTTGTTTAGTATCAGGAGTGTTGTGACTACGAACAATTAGTTACATTTCTTCTCACAACATATCAAAGTGCTACAGTTGGTTACATTAATGGGGGCTGTACTGGCAGTCGATCTACGGCGGAGGCAGCGAGAAAGAGTGGAATATGTGGCCAGAGGGAGAAGGGCCATCAGGGCTCTCAACAGGAGGCCTTACCCTCTGAGGGTATTCCGACAGCACTTCTCCTACCTCCAATTAAGCAAGGAGCAGTGTTCTAGAAGGCTCCGCTTCACCAAGGAGGTGGTCACAGAACTCTGCCACCTCCTGCAACCAGACCTCGAACCTCAGACCAGGGCGACCACAGTGTTCTCAGTGGTAGTCAAGGTCACCGTCTCCCTCAATTTCTTCGCCAGCGGATCCCTCCAGTCTGCAACAGGAGATATAGCTAACATTTCGCAGTCCATCACTGCATCCAGGAGGTCACAGAGGCTCTCTACAGTAGGAGAAGGGACTACATTTTCTTTCCCATCATCAGAGAAGCAGGACGAATGTGCATGTGGCTTTGCCAGGATAGTGAGCTTCCCCATGGTGCAGGGCGACATTGATTGCACCCATGTGGCTTTGCGGGCACAGCATAACAATCCTGAGATCTTCCATAACCGCAAAGACTACCACTAACTTAATGTGCAGTTGGTGTGCGACCACAGACCGCAAATCCTCAATGTGAATGCCCACTATCCTGGCAGCAGCCACGATGCCTTCATCTTGCGCCAGACCAATGTGCCAGCACTCTTCCAGCCACCACGTCAAGCTTGCGGCTGGCTTGTCGGAGACTAGGGTTATCTGCTCTCCACCTGGCTCATGACACCACTCCGCAACCCCAGCACTCATATAATGAGAGCCATGGTGCCACCAGGAACATCATCGAGCAGACCATCGGGGTGCTCAAGCAACGGTTCCGCTCCCTTGACCGCTCGGGAGGAGCCCTCCAGTACTCGGCTGAGCGGGTGTCTTATTTCGTGGTGGTCTGCTGCATGCTCCACAACTTGGCCATCATGAGGGCCCAGCCCTTTCCACCAGGGATTGCGGGACCACCTCAGGAGGAGGAAGACGAGGAGGAACAGAAGCGAGGGAGGAGGCAGCCACTCAATCGGCCTTGCGGAAGGGCGGGCCGTGACCGCCTCATCAGACTGCGGTTCCAATAAATTAAACCCCGGATCCCCTTTGCTCACCACAGCCCCATCATTCAATCCCTGTCGCAGGCCATATCACAGCGCAAAGCTGAAATGAGAGACACCACAAAATAATCCAAAATAAATTCATAAATTTATCAATAATCACAGAACACATATTTACAACAACAATATTACCTATTCACCCTTGTGCAAGCCCTTAGTGCCCCTCGTTACTGTGCCTTTGCCTACTCTAGTGCTCCTATGAAGTGTTGGCCCAGTGACTGCAGCACGGCTGGTGTAAGGCTGCTGAGTGTCCGTGTGGGAGACTTCAGATGGCCTTGCAGGATGCCCTCAACCAGCTCTGGGCCTGGAAGGCCCGGCTGCAGACTGCACCACCTCAGCATGGGCGGCAGCAGTCTGGGCTGGCTGGATGACCGGCAGCGACAAGGACAATGGCGGCGTGCCAGTGGTGGGAGCGGGAATGCTGTCATCCTGAGAGAGGACAGCAGTTTCCTACTCCACTGACCCACTGCCACTCCCCCAGGACAGCACCTCAGCACCCCTAGCAATCTGTTGCAGCACAGATTGCTGGCCTGCTGCGACAACGTGAAAGCCCCGGTCGACGGTGGTAGACCCAGCCACGATGGCAGCAGTCAGAGCTTGCGTTGCTTCAAGCTGAGACTGCATGAGAGCAGTCTGAGATTGAATGGCACCAAGCGTAGACTGCATTACAGCACGAAGACGTTGCGTCGCTTCCGCCTGTGCTGCAATGGAAGCTGCCAGATCGCCCATCATACGTGGCATCAGGTCTGGGTTGCCACAGTCTCTGTGGGAGTCGACCATCCTTTGCAGACTGGAAATGATGGGTTCCATGGTGTGCGCAGAGCTCTGTGCAGTGTTGGAGGCGGACTCCTCCACGCTCCTTACCATTGCTGAGAGGCTCTCGGGCACCCTTGCCATTGCACCTATCATCTCCGTGTGCATGCCCATTACCCTTCTTCTAAAGGCCTCCCCATCGAGGTCCTCATCTGAGTCCTGTGCAGCAGAACTCGCCTGCGAACTCTCCCTCCGGGGAGCTGGCCCCTGAGCTACCCTTTCCCCCTGGCCTTGCTGCAGCCTGCTTGTTCCCAGTGCATCACCCTGTGCAGATCCCGCTACTACACTAGCCTCTAAAGAACACATAGTGCCAGTATCTGAGCTGGTGCCTGCGGGTGAGACATGCGGTGACGCGGTGTGTTCTTCCTCCTCCTCCTCTTCTCCCCCCTCGCTATCAACGGTGCCCTCGGACAGGCTGCTCCGGTGCTTGCTCATTATCTGAAAGCATAAAGGCACAAGAGTCGGGTTAAGGTGAGGGGAGGGGGCAGGAAGGGAGAAATGCATGCATACAACATGATTAGTTGGAAAGTGCGAAAGGCTTGTGGAGTGAGGGGAAGTGGGATGTGAGAAGAAGGAGTAGGGATGAACATACCGTTGTTCTCCCCAAGGGGGTCAACGTCGCCGGTGGCCACGGCGCCCACCACCTGGCGCCCAGTAATCTGCAGCATTCGAGTCTCTAGGTCAGACAGTGGTTGGGTGTCGGCTGGTCCCCCGCCTGTGCGCGCCTTCTCCCTCCTGTTGTGAGCCACCTTGGCCTGCAAGAGAAAGGAAAGTGTGAGTGTGGAGCAGTGTGTTTGGTTGATGTCCCTGCCATAGTTGAATAGCAGTCATTGTGTACAAGGTGTGGGTGTGAGTGTTGGTAGGTAGAAATTGTTGGGGGTGTGGTGCTTTGGCCAGTGTGTGCAGACTGTGGTTCAGATGGTGGTATGTAGCATTTGTTGAAGCATTGACTCACCCTGACCACCCGAGTGAGGTCGTTCAATTTCTTCCTGCACTGTGTAGGGGTCATGGGGACACAGTGCTGCCCGAGACATGCTGGACTACCTCCCTCCACATGGTGCGGAAGACTTGCGGCAAGGGCCTCCTGCCACTTGCTGGGTAGAGCACCGCCCTCCGTCTTTCCACTGCGAGCACCAACGCCTCCAGTGCACGGTCGCAGAATCTGCGGGCTCTCTCCCTGAGGCGTGGATCTGCCATCATAACAGCTGCTTGATTCGTCCGGCTTCTCCTCCTTGACCTGCTGCTGCTGGCTGAGACAGCTACACAGCTAGCAATGATGAGAATGAGGTTCAGCAGCATCGATGAACCTCCCCTTTAAGAACTGGAAAGAGCCTGTAGCAATGATGACTTGTGATTAGACTGCACCTGAAATTGGTCAGCGCTTCGAGTTTAACGCCACTGAGCTGGGCCATTAGCGCTTGATTTAGCGCTCCAATCCTTTCTTTGTGCAATGAGACTGAGTTTTGCATGCAGTCTGAAGCATTAGCGCCTGGCGCTAATTCTCAAACTTTTCAAAAGTTACCGCCCATTCCTGGACTATAATGAATTTCTCCCCCCAGTTCCTTGGCTTCAGATTGAGAAAAGGAAGAAACAAGCATTACTAGATTTTTGCGACTAGGATTGATGGCAGTGACCCATTTGTCTTTTTCTAATTTTTTGGATTCAACCAACAGTTAATTATGGAGCAGAATTACACTTGGTGTTGTAAATTATAAATATCAATAATCATAATTTCACATTAATTGACCCAGCCCTCCTTCCATTTATCCTCTTTTCTGACTCCTCCCCTTCCTTGGGCCAGTTCAAATACCACTCTTCGAGTTGGAGCCAAAAGTAATTAATATAAGCACTTGACAATTTGATGAAAGATATACTATGAAATATTTTGTAGCCATGCACATGCAGCATGTCATTTTATGTGTTATCAGTGCAAATTACTTGGTATATTTAAGGAAGGATGTAAATGCGTTGGAAGCAGTTCAGAGAAGGTTTACTAGACTAATACCTGAAGTGGGCGGGTTGTCTTAGGAAAGGTTGGACAGGCTAGGCTTGTATCCGCTGGAGTTTAGAAGAATAAGAGGTGACTTGATTGAAACATATAAGATCCTGAGGGGCCTGGACAGGGTGGATGTGGAGAGGATGTTTCCTCTTGTGGGAGAATCTAGAACTAGGGGTCACTGTTTAAAAATAAGGGGTCGCCCATTTAAGACAGAGATGAGGAGAAATTTTTTCTCAGAGGGTCGTGAGTCTTTGGAACTCTCTTCCTCAGAGGGCGGTGGAAGCAGAGTCTTTGAATATTTTTAAGGCAGAGGTAGATAGATTCTTGGTAAGCAAGGGGGTGAAAAGTTATCGGGGGGTAGGCGGGAATGTGGAGTAATCAGATCAGCCATGATCTTATTGAATGGCGGCGCAGGCTCGAAGGGCCGAGTGGCCTACTCCTCCTAATTCGTATGTTCATATGTATAAGGATAAAGCCACCGCCCTGGTCCTGTTGTATTCTGTTATTATGGGTGCAACAATAGACAAAAGCAGAAGGGAAATAAGTCCCAAGTCAGAGGGTGAAAGAGTCAAATAAGGTGCACGAAGTTGCAAACTTTGATTGTATTAGGGAAGCAGCTCTCTGATGCAATATAGTGGTTTTATGTTAATAACTTGATGTCTGTAGCACTTACTAAGGTATGGGTGGGGTGCTCTATGCCTACACTGCCCTGGGCCAGGACCCAATTTGTTGTGATTCGAGAGAGAGAGCTGCCCTTACATGACACAAAATGCAGGCCTCCATTCTACTAACTCTCAAATGGGAACAGTGATATGTCTCCGTCTCTGCTTGAGCACAGGTACATAATTGAGGTGGATTTCTCCAAATTGCTTCATCCCTTTTCTTCCCAGCCCCCCAACAGTTAATGGTTGTATCCATTCTTTCTCTCTTCAGGTGTTATTAGGCACAGTACATTCTTTTCTAAGGAACCATTGAATAAATTAAATTGTACATTTCTAAGATTGTCTTTTAAACATTATGGATTTTTTTTTTTGGAAATGTATTTGTAAACTGAACATGCTGTTGCGGAAATGCTGAGCCATTCTTCAGAATATTTACAGGCAGAGGAGGACTCTCAGAACCAATCCTATTTGAGATGACACAATGTTGTTCCAAGGTCTGTTTATGCAGTACTTTATTTATTGTTTTGTATTTTATCAGCTGGCACTATACACTGGAAAGTTTGAAGAATTCCAAACAACACTTTCAAAAAGTAATGAAGTTTTTACAACCTTCAGGCAAGAGATGGAAAAGGTAAAGTTTGTCGCCTTGAAGGTGTCTGCAGTATACTAGATATTTTATATCATAAGGAACCATTTGGCCTATCACACCTGTGCCAATTTTCCTGTCCTTTCTGTAAATAAAACAACCTGCATTTTTTAAAAATCTTTTGCCCTCTAGTTACTAACTAGTGGATTAGTCTTACTGTTATTTACTTTATCAAAACCCCTTAGAATTCTAAACAGCTATTAAATCTTCTCTTAACCGTCTCTGTTTGAAAGTGTAAATACTGACTTTTTAACAACCCTTCCTGGCCCAAGAGCTCTCTGGTCAATTGTAATGCCCCCACTTACACCCCAACTGAGATCCACTAGCTTGGCATAGACTTGGCTTTGAACCTGGAAATCCTTTGGTTTGTCGCACCCTGCCATTCATTGCATTTACCCACTCAACTGTGGGGAGCTCACACTTAAATGTTGCCCTTTGGACTACAGAAATGGTCTTGAAGATATCAAAACTTGGCATTCAATCATCATAGCATTCTTGTCTTCCCTTAGCGTAATTCTCAATTGAGTTAGTATTTATAACTTCTTTCACAAAGCTAATGTGAAGAAAGGAAAAAAATTACAACACAATGTGGCAGATGTGTGTTGCTGCAATTGTCATCTTACCACTGTGATTACTACAATGCAAAACCAAACACACACGGCACCCCTTCGTCCTGTTGGACGAGGAAATTTGTAAAGTTTTAGCAGTTACAGCCTGCTTTGCAGGAAACCACTACTTGCAGCTTAACACTTCATATTTTTAATGTGCCATATTTCCCATTTTTCTTTTAATAAGATGACAAAAAAGATCAAAAAGCTGGAAAAAGAGACCACCATGTATCGTACCAGATGGGAGAGCAGTAATAAGGCTCTGCTGGATATGGCAGAGGAGGTAAGTAGTTGGTCATTTCCAGTTTGATCCAATAACTGATTTGAAGAACTGATTGGTAAATATTTGTTAAATCTTAATTCAAAACACATTTGCACCTGATCTACTTCTAGTTAATTGACTTTTACAAGTGTAAATTTTTGGTATGATTTTTTTTAATGTTTACTATTTACCATACTTGCAGCTCAAATTGCAGAGTCAAACTGATAAATGCTGCCTCTTTATTTGTGCGACCTAGATTTGAAACCAGCTAGACTGATGCAATTTGTATGCTGACTCGTGTTAAATGAATGTGTGCAGTCTCGATCCAGTACCTAGTGGCATAGGCACACTGCACTACACAATACTGCTCTTAATTTTGAGAAGTCGCACAACACCAGGTTATAGTCCAACAGTTTTATTTGAAATCACAAGCTTTCGGAGCTGCTGCTCCTTCGTCAGGTGAAGTGAAGGAATACAAATCGGCAAAGCATATATAGACAGAGAACAATGCCTGTGCAGCGTACAATGTCAGACGACTACAGTTAATCTTTCTGACTGCCTTTTATCACACCTCGGCAGAGAGACAATCAGGTCAGTCAGGAAGACATTATATCAAAGACATAGCAAAATACAACTAAGACAATGAGGTGGGGTCGCAGGGGGTCTAATGTGTCAAATGCTGCAGTCTGTATGGAAAACCATAAACTTTAAACTTTTTACTTTTTTACTGGAAATCACATCTGTGAACAAGCCAACGACGACTCGAGTCTTGATGACTCTACGTCAGGTGGGGTTACATGTAGTGTGACATGAACCCAAGATCCCGGTTGAGGCCGTCCTCATGGGTGCGGAACTTGGCTATCAGTTTCTGCTCGATGATTTTGCGTTGTCGTGTGTCTTGAAGGCCGCCTCGAGTTGTCGTTGGCTTGTTCACAGATGTGATTTCCAGTTTAAAAAAAAGTAAAAAGTTTAAAGTTTATGGTTTTCCATACAGACTGCAGCATTTGACACATTAGACCCCCTGTGACCCCACCTCATTGTCTTAGTTGTATCTTGCTATGTCTTTGATATAATGTCTTCCTGACTGACCTGATTGTCTCTCTGCCGAGGTGTGATAAAAGGCAGTCAGAAAGATTAACTGTAGTCGTCTGCCATTGTACGCTGCACAGGCATTGTTCTCTGTCTATATATGCTTTGCCGATTTGTATTCCTTCACTTCACCTGACGAAGGAGCAGCAGCTCCGAAAGCTTGTGATTTCAAATAAAACTGTTGGACTATAACCTGGTGTTGTGCGACTTCTCACTTTTGTCCACCCCAGTCCAACACCGGCATCTCCACATCATGGCTCTTAATTTTGCACTACATTGGCAATATCACTTTTTGTTTTCCTTTTCAATGTCCTTGTCCCCTGTTTCTCCCTCTTTCTCTTCCCACCCCCCAACCAAATAAGAGTTTTGAAATAAAAACAGAAAATGCTGGAAATATTCAGCAGGTCAGGCAGTATCTGTGGAAAGAGAAACAGAGTTAACGTTTCAGGTCAATGACCTTTTGTCAGAACTGGAAAAGGTTAGAGATATAACAGGTTTTAAGCAAGTACAGAAGCAGTGGAGGAGAGGAAAGGAAAGAACAAAAGGGGAAGGTCTGTGATAGGGTGGAAGGCAGGAGAGATTAAATGACAAAAGGGATGATGGTGCAAGGCAAAAGGAGATGGTAATGGGACAAGTAAAGAAACAAAAGATGGGTCTAGAAGAGGTGTAAATGTGACGAGCAGATGTTGGTTTTCTCAATACAAGAACATCTTTCAACACCTTACAGCAGAGCACAAAAGGTCTTGAAACAAGACTTTTTTCTGAACACAACATCTCATGGACTCCAATATTGGGTTCTGACGAAGGGTCTTCGACCTGAAACGTTAACTCTGTTTCTCTCTCCACGGATGTTGCCTGGCCTGCTGAGTTTTTCCAGCGCTTTCTGTTGTTATTTCAGTTTTCCAGCATCCGCAGTATTTTGCTATATTATCTCATGAACGCCAATGGGAACCCAAATGATGGGAAGCCCTGGGTGTAAAACCTCCGTTTTTGGTTGAGACGTGGGATTTCCACCACTACAAGGGCAGGACGGTCCAACCTGCAGACAGTGCTATAGTTTGCTGTTGTTGCTCTTTGATTGTCCTGCTTGTGGGGGAAAAGTATACTTGAGTTATGTGGGAATGAACCTTTTACTGGCCAGAAGTAGCAAACTCATCCTCTTGTGTAGATTTTTTTTTTTTTTACAGCAACGCAGTTGGCGTTACTTGATTTTTTTTTAATTCAACCTAGAAAACCCTGCGCGACAAAGAATTTGAAAATCTTCAGGTAAAGATTCAGCGCTTGGAGAAATTGTGTCGAGCTCTTCAGACGGAGAGGAATGATCTGAACAAAAAAGTTCATGACCTGAGTGTCCAATCAGCCCAACAAGATGGCAGCGGGGAAGAGGAAGAAGATTCACAATCCTTAAATAAAGTCTCCCAAGATAATCAAAGCGAAGATTCCACTCCAGATGTTTCTGCAAAGGCTGATTGTCCTATCCAAGAGACTCCACTCTCGTCTGAAGTTTGTGCTCACGTGACTGAGCAGATGCAGTCACCCATGTTTACAGAGAATCTAGTGGAATCTAACGTTGAAGCTTCTAGCATCCAGTCAGAATTATTACCATCCAACAGCTCCTTGGAGTAGCTTACTACACCTTTTTAGAGAGTGTGTGAAAAGAAGGGTACATCTGAATGTTGCTATAGTCCAAAATGTCATGTACCAACTGATGGAACTAAGGCTCATATAGCTACAATAACTAGGTTTTGGATGAAAGTATTATTCATTAGTGACTTGGTAAATAAGTTCCCTCTAAGGCTTGATGACATGGAGTCAGAATTTCTATTTTACTAGATAAAATGGAGCATCTAAGTATGAGTGGAAAGTGTTTGAATTACTTGCATGTAAAGAAAGTCAGTGTGATTAAATAGTGCAAAGTTGGTTTTTTTAGGAAGCTTTCAGAAAAGATTAGAACCCATCTGAAAGAAAATAACCTAAAAGGGCCAATTCAGTCTGAATGTCTGTTTTCTGGTAAAGTTTCAAAAGTGCATTTACACATTCTTCAGGCCAATGATTAAGACTTGTTGCCCTCTGTTCTATAAATGTTTTAATGTCCCCTTTTTGTCCCCAGGGTGTGAATTTCTCTTCAGTTCCCTTGATTTTATGAGCCTGTTTACCTCATACAGTTGAGCTGACTGGGAATGTGCTGCTCATCCTCCACCAATGTTGCTCTTCAGTGAGTTGTTATTCATTAGTGACTTGGTAAATAAGGGACATGGCAAAAAGTGTCTCCCCCCCCCCCTTCAAGTCATGGAGTGGTTAAGATAGGGAACTTGGCACAGGGGAGAGGAAGGGTACAAATTAAATCTGCCTCTCTCCACTCACTCACCACATGCTCCATTGTGCTTTAACAGCCTCCTTTATCACTGTTGCAGCAGATCAAGTTTTCTACTGTTACATATTTTCTGTTTGAGTGGGGAGGCTAAAAAGGTTGAAGAATAAATAACTGAGGACCTGTCTGTAAAAAGTTACTTTTTGCTGATGCAAATGTTACTTAAACATCAAATGAAACTTGTGCACATCACTGTCAAAAAGCCTTTGAGGGAACCTCCCCTGTTTTTAATCCCACTTCACATGCTGAATTAAAATGGCTGCATAACCAAATCAAACTTCTTTTTAAAAAGAAAACTTTACACTTCCCCTTTTTCCCCGATTCATAAGTTATTGTTTCTATACACTTCCTTCATGCAACATCCTGCTTAGCTGAAGGGTCAGACAAAATAAAAATTATGACCATGTGTCTCAAGATGCTGGTTAACTTTAAGTCTTGTGCTGAATCTTCAATGCAGATGTTTTTTCTGTGAAATTTATAACTGAAGATGTTACCATTGTATATGGTGTTTGTGACATTGATTTTTTGAAAGACCTTGATTGGTGATAACTGATGTAGCTCTTTGTTCCCTCCCAATGCTCAAACCTATGAGCATTGAATAAAAATGTCACAAGCACTTTTTCACATGCCATCTTCACTTTGTTCTGAAGTCTCAAGAGAGATTTTTTTTTGAGGACCTTCTTCACCTAGAGTACAGATAGTTGGTGGGTGGTCTTGGCTTCCCCCTTAACCACAGTATGGGCTACCAAAGAAAACTTTTCATGATACTTGCCATCCAAAGTGCTAGTAACTTAATAGATCTTACATCACAATGCTATACAATTACATTGCACAAAATAGAGTTGTCTCGTTATATTGAAGAAATGCTGTAACTCTTGTAGCCTATATCTCCTTTATGAATGTTCAGAGATTAATTTTGAAATTATATTCTTTAGAAGGTCCTCTTTCATACAACTGCACTGTTGGATTATTTGCTGTTGAATTTCAGGGTATGCATTTATCTGGAAGTTTTGTGGGATTGGGAGCATTTAATATCATTCCAACCTTTAACACTTTGTGGACTGATGCAACTTAAAATCTCCAGACTGTTGAACATAAATTGGAGGGAGTCTCAAAGAACATGACAGAGACTTCACTTTACTGTCAAAACATAAATTAACTTCTTCCAGTGGATAGTGACTTATTTGCATTTAAATGCTACTACTTCATCTTCCCATTTCCCTCCAGTTTCTCAGTGTGCCCTTGTGTCATTTTGCTGGGTGTGGGGTGGGAAGGATAAAACCTCACCAGTACTTTCTTTTTCTATCTGGAAAAATTCTGACCTTTAACTGACAAACAGGTTGCTAAGTAACAGAATGTGTCGATTCTGCCACAGTGACAATACTGTTGTGTAAAAAATACTCTAAAGCAGGTCTCAAACAATTAGCTGTATGATTAGTGATTAGCACTGTAGTGCTGTTATGACTTTTTAACACTTGGAAGGATTTAGCATCATTGCTAAAATGCATTTTAGAAACAAATGCATTGAAAATCATGTCCATTTTAGGTTGTTCTCCTTTAAAAGGAAAAATAAAAGCCAAAACTAAAAACTGTAGAGAAAGTAGAGGTTGAAAGGGAGAAGACCAACTTCTTCAGGACATATGCTTTTAATGATCTTGGTTCCAAGATGCCGTTTGATGGTCAGTATGGATTCAGTGACCTGAGAGGTCAACTAAGTTACTTCATATTTACTGTCAGTGGTCTGTAGAACTGCACCAATTATCACTTGGTAAATGACCTGACATAAGTTCAAAATGTTACAAAACATCTTAAAATATAGTGGAAATTAGTTTAAATAATATATAGATGGGAAACTATATGAGAAAACAAATTGTTAGAAACAGCAATTTAAGAAATACTAACTTAGTAATGCATTATAAAATTGATTGAGGATGGATGGAATGCACTGCAGTGGCAAAGATTTTCTGATATTTGTACATATATTCAATGTGTGTATTTCATCAGAATGAAAGACAACATTGTAATGTAAGCAAATGCATGATGCTGATCACATCCCTTGTAAGGTACTGCAGTGTACATGTGTGTATGTATATACACACTTGTACCTTGTGCATGTATTACAATGAGCAATCCACTTTCTTGGCAGTGTTATGATTACCTAAGACATTGGCTAATGCCATGGTGACATACTAAAACTGGCATTTTATTTCATTCCAACCACTATCATTGGTGTGTTATGTCTGTGTATTATCTAGTGGTAGAAATCACTACAGTGTGTGTGTGTGTGTGTATATGCCATTAAATTAGTCCATAAAGCTGGAAAATTTCCTTTTCACAGGAACCAAAAAAAACCCTTGATTTTAATATTTTTGTTGATTAACAGTTTGAGGTCGGTGCGAATCTCCTCCCAATTGGCTTCAGGCTTTGATAAATAAATGATTGCACAATCAGAGCATTTCTCCCATAATGTTGACATGGGATTCTAATGCATTTTGTTGAACATGAAATAGATGCTTGAAATTTTATGTGTTTAGATTTTGCACATCCCAGTTTCTTCGCACTGTGCAGAACAAAGTGTGGAACAAAAAAAACGATCATTTAACTCATTCCCTGATCAACCTTTCAAAGACCAAATGCAATACTACACCGTCAACTGAGGATAAGTTTTTTTGCAAAGTTTTTCCCTCCATCCTCCAAAAATAAAAGCCAATTTGAGTAAAACTCCACAATACCGAAGTAGAATTCCATCCTACTGTATATCTTTGAATTGGTTGCCTTTGCTAATTGACAGACCATTTTATTACAGAAGACCAAAATCCAGTGTTCAGCTGTTGCTTGATACTTTTTTTAATAACCAGTGTCTAAATAGCAAAAAAAAATCTGTAGAATAAGATGTATGATTTCAATTTTTCGAAGTAATCTTTGGAAAATGTCCCTGTGAGTATCCAGGTGTGTGAGGAGTGTGACAGTTTGACTTAGATTTTAGTCCACTCATCCTTACAAATGTGTAGAAAAGACAAGCAGAACATATAACTAATCTTGGCCTTAAAGTGGATTGTTCCCTGCTACAGAAAAGGGGTATCTCCAACAATAGGTTCATTGAGCTGGCATTCACGCTTTGCATTTTCATTTGTATGGTTTTTTTTCCTTAACATATGGTTACATTTATTACCTGCCCCTTGTTGTTCTGTGATGATGTGCCTTAAACATGATTATACAAATGAGTGGCTTGCTTGGTCACTTCAGGGCATTGAATCAACCACATAGAGCGGACTAGAGCCACATTCAGGTCAGACCTGGTAATTGTGGCAAGTTCCCTTCCGTTCACTCTCCTAAAAGGCTTAAGTGAACCAGTTGAAATTTTTTTTTAGGTCATTTTTTTTCCCCCTGGTAGCTCACAAATGACCAGATTTATTGAATTCACTTTTAATAACTTTCCATGGTGGGATTTGACCTCTGCATCGCTGAGTTCCTAGTCCAATACCAGAACCATTACACTACCGTACCCACATCATTAGTACCTGAACACTGAAGCAAAACTGTCCCACTTTGTTATGCCCTCCTCCTGCTTTTGGGGTCAGGGGGAGGGAAGCTACATAAAACTGCTTATGGTAGCGCAAAGTTTTGAGATGCTCCCTGTCTAAGATCGTCCAACACTTAAAAACAAATAGCAATACAAGCTTTGCAGAGATTAATGGCAATATGATTGTATTAATGAATGTTTGCTAATATATTCCCAAGTTTTTTTAAGCTTGATTGACATGGCTTAAACTGATTCTGAAGTGCATTAATCACAGCTGTATACAGATTAATATAGCTTCCTTAAATGGCTAAAGCCTGTAAGCTGGAAGGCCACTTAGTTAAGATCCATTTTTATCCTGATTAAAAGTGTTGGTGCTGAAGAATCCAAGTAGGTCACACAATATTTTGAAAATTAGACTGCTGATGTGCCAATTTGTTGAAGGAAATGTGTTAACTGCAGACAGGGTGTTCCTGTTTCAAATACTGTCTGGGAAAGCTGGGAATTCTAGTATTCCATTTGTAAACTTTGTCCTTGTACATGAAAACTAGTTCTAAAAACTCTCTTATACATCTTTCCCAGGACAGAGAATACTTTCCACTGGAATTTCCTCTCAATAATATTATCCCTCAAAAGAAAACCAAATAGTTGAGGGCCTTGTTACCAGAAACTGCATTTATTTTGATACTGCAGATGACCAAATATGATGCTCACACTTTTAATGCATTTTTTTCCAGACTTTAGTGACCTTTCACAGCCACAAATTAATTCCTGTTAAATGTAATCTGTAGGAGGTGTATGTTCTTTGAGAAATGTGACTACATGATGTACTTCAACAGAAAACCCTCTGATTTTGTGTCTCTGCTTTACTCTTGCCAGAGTAACCCAGTGACCCTTTTCATCAGAGGACTGCTACCAATCTAAACCCAAAACTGCTCAAAGGCCATTTACCTGCCATACTAATTTTTTTTTTAACCTAACAGGGATTCTCAGTGATTCATGAAGGGTCATGCTTAAATACATTAGTGTTACATACCTGTGATGACCTTGATCTATATGCTTTGCAGGTCCTAGATGAACTAATCAAGCCACCTCTGGCTTCTGTGGGGGCTAAACTCCAATAAGTCTGTGCCCTTATAGGGTCTTCATTTTAGGCTTTCAGAACTTCAGGGACCTTCAAGTTCTGCTTTGATTTTTAGGTTGAGATACATTTTATGAAATCATTGTGAAATGTCAATGTCATTGCACTGCAGGAAATGTCAGAGTTAATTCACCCAATTCCATTGACCAGTATTGTGCACAAGAGCCCAATGACGATTGATTATCCCATTGATGCAAGCTGTGCCCACACCCCAACAAGGAAAACTGCTGCAGTGACCACCAGATCTTTTGGCCAGTTGGTTATAATAGGATAAGGGCCCCCCACCCCCTGCTTTGCAAGCTTATCCAGGAAGTAGCTGAGGCATATAGACGAGGAGCATTCTAGGTTCAATACCTGGTTTACAAGTGGCAATGCAAAATTCCCAGTCTATAGTGCAGTTCGTGGATGAAGCAGCCCTAGGGCTAGTCTGAATGGAACTGCTCAGGGCATTCTCTGTAATTGACTGCACCAGAGCAACCGTGCAGGGAGAGACAATCAAAATGCTTTTATCTGTTCAGAAACTGGTTCCAAAATTGGAAGCTCAGTGGTCCATGCATCATGTAGTTAAATATTGTATGTTGGTTGAAGAGACCATATTCAGTTGTTCTAATTTTTCGGCAGCCTGCATGGGCTACTTTCCAGAGTAATTGCAAATAATCTACACAGCATTCCTGTTGTAATAACCCTATCTTCTCAACAATTGCATGTATTCTTAAGGATAGAATTAGTTATTTGAAGTATTTTGTATAAGCCAGAAAAATAACGGTAATGGCAATCCACCTTTTGTAATTTCCATTATCTTCTGGTGTACATTAATAAAAAATATAGTGACAGTCAACACGTGAAGCTGTATCAATGTTTGACTTGATGTATTTACAATGTTGAAACATTAAGTAAATCTTTCATGATGCACTAAAATAATTTGGTCTTTAAACTGTAATATACAATGTCAAATAAAGGTAACTCTTATCACAAGTTTAAAACATTATTGTTAAGTGGAATGGGAAGTGGGTTTTACAGATCTACTTTTCCTTTTAACTTTACATCTCATTGATCTTAAGCTCCAATAGCGCAAAATCAGTTTAGTTACCATCTCTGCTCCATTTTTAATAACTCTTGTGCAATGGTTTTACAGGGCCCATTTAGATAGCTCAATGAATTGAATTTGTGTGATTTTTAACCGCAACCACTTCTACACTTTTTCTTAAAGAAACTAATAACCAAGCGCCTATGATAAACTAATACCTTGTATTCAATCATTAGATAATGTGGCCCAACTTCCCAAATTATCTCCACACAGGAGCTGTTTATTGCCACAGAGCTGTGTGTAGTAGAAAGAATATTGTGTGGCAACGGAGTATTCCACGGCCAATGATGCTATTTCATAATCTGCTAAGATCTTACTCTTCTATTCAAAATAAAATGCTACACTGTAGTAAGATGTTGAATGCACCAGAGGTGTTGAGAATTGGTGCAGCTTCTATGAATAATGTAGAACCCTGGCATTGCAACCATATTGATGGCCATCTGAGTAGGAGATTGGCAATTTACTGCCTGCAAGTGGATCTCCATGGCACTGCTCACAGGGAGTGACGATAGTAGGTTACACCTTACACTTGTGGTACCTGTTGGCAGCAGTATGAGAACATAACATATGAATTAGGAGCAAGAATAGGCCTGGTCTGCCATTCAATAAGATTATGGCTGATCTTTGACCTCAAATCCACTTTCCCGCCCGATCCCGATATCCCTTGAGTCCAAAAATCTATCTCTTAGTCTTGAATATACTCTGACTCAGCATAAACAGCCTGCTGGGGTAGAGAATTCCAAAGATTCACAACCCTCTGAGTGAAGAAATTCCTTCTCATCTCAGACATAAGAACACAAGAAATAGGAGCAGGAGTAGGCCATTCAGCCCCTCGAGCCTGCTCCGCCATTCAATAATATCATGGCTGATGATCTACCTCAACGCCACTTTCCTGTACTATCCCCGTATCCCTTGATTTCCCCTTAATATCCAAAAATCTATTGATCTCTGTCTTAAATATACTCAACGACTGAGCCTCCGCATCTCTCTGGGGTAGAGAATTCCAAAGATTCACCACCCTCTGAGTGAAGAAATTTCTCTTCATCTCAGTCCTAAATGTGAGAAGTCGCACAACACCAGGTTATAGTCCAACAGCTTTATTTGAAATCACAAGCTTTCGGAGCGCTGCTCCTTCGTCAGGTGAAGTGAAGAGATGCATATACGCACAGCATATATACTCCGAGAACACTGCCAGACGATTACAGTTAATCTTTCTAACTGCCCTTTATCACACCTCGGCAGAGAGATAATCACGGCAATCAAAGGTGGATGGTGTCCAAACAGGTCAGTCAGGAAAACATTACATCAAAGACAATGAGGTGGGGTCACAAGGGGTCGACAACGCAAAATCGTCGAGCAGAAACTGATAACCAGGTTCCGCACCCATGAGGACGGCCTCAACCGAGATCTTGGGTTCATGTCACGCTACATGTAACCCTACCTGACGTAGAGTCATCCAGACTCGAGTCGTCGTTGGCTTGTTCTCTCCACAGATGCGGCCGGACCTGCTGTGATTTCCAGCAAAAAAAGTTTTTTGTTTTCCATACAGACCCCAGCATCTGCCACATTTGACCCCTTGTGACCCCACCTCATTGTCTTTGATGTAATGTTTTCCTGACTGACCTGTTTGGACACCATCCACACCTTTGATTGCCGTGATTATCTCTCTGCCGAGGTGTGATAAAGGGCAGTTAGAAAGATTAACTGTAATCATCTAGCAGTGTTCTCTGACTATATATGCTGTGCCTATATGCATCTCTTCACTTCACCTGACGAAGGAGCAGCGCTCCGAAAGCTTGTGATTTCAAATAAAGCTGTTGGACTATAACCTGGTGTTGTGCGACTTCTCACATTTGTCCACCCCAGTCCAACACCGGCATCCCCACATCAGTCCTAAATGGCTGACCCCTGGTTCTAGACTCCCCAGCCAGAGGAAACATCCTCCCTGCATCTACCCCGTCAAGCCCTGCAAGAATTTTGTATGTTTCAATGAGATCACCCCTCATTCTTCTAAACTCTAGAGAATATAGGCCTAGTCTACTCAATCTCTCCTCACAGGACAATCCCCCCATCCCAGGAATCAGTCTGGTGAACCTTCGTTGCATTATGGCAAGTATATCCTTCCTTGGGTAAGGAGACCAAAACTGTACACAGTACTCCAGGTGTGGTCTCATGGCCCTATATAATTGCAGTAAGACGTCTTTACTCTTATACTCAAATTCTCTTGTAATAAAGGCCTAATTGCTTGCTGTACCTGCATGTTAACTTTCAGTGATTCGTGTACAAAGACACCCAGGTCCCTCTGAACACCAACATTTCCCAATCTCTCACCATTTAAAAAATACTCCGCTTTTCTATTTTTCCTACCAAAGTGGATAACTTCACTTTTCTCCACATTATATTCCATTTGCCATGTTCTTGCCCACTCACTTAGCCTGTCTATATCCTCTTGAAGCCTCTTTGCATCCTCCTCGCAACTTACATTCCCACCTAGATTTGGATCAGCAGCAAACTTGGATATATTACATTTGGTGCCCTCATCCAAATCATTGAGATAAATTATGGATAGCTGAGGCCCAAGCACTGATCCTTGCAGTACCCCACTAGTTACAGCCTGCCAAGCCGAAAATTATCTGTTTATTTCTACTCTTTGTTTTCTGTCCGTGAACCAATCCTCGATCCATGCTAGTATATTAGCCCCAATCCCATGAGCCCTAATTTTGTTTAATAACCTTTTGTGTGGCACCTTATCAAATGCCTTCTGAAAATCCAAATGCACCACATCCACTGATTCCCCCTTATCTATTCTGCTAGTTACAACCTCAAAAAACTGGTAACAGATTCATCAAACATGATTTCCTTTTCATAAATCTGTGTTGACTCTGCCCAATCCTATTATTATTTTCTAAGTGCCCTGTTACTACGTCCTTAATAATAGATTCAAGCATTTTCCCTACTACTGATGTCAGGCTAACTGGTCTGTATTTCCCCATTTTCACTCTCCATCCTTTCTTAAATAGTGGGGTTACATCTGCTACCTTCCAATCTGTGGGAACTGTTCCAGAATCTATGGAATTTTAGAAGATGACAACTAATGCATCTACTATCTCTATAGCCACCTCTTTTAAAACCTTAAATGGCCAACCCCTTATGCTGAGGCTATGCCCCCTAGTTCTAGACTCTACACCAAGGAGAAACAACTTCTCAGCATCTACCCTGTCAATTCCCCTCAGAATCTTTTATGTTTCAATGAGATTACCTCTCATTCTTTTAAACTCTTGAGAGTATAGGCTCAATCTCTCCTCCTCGGACAACCCTCTCATCCCAGGGATCAATCTAGTGAACTTTCGTTGCACCGCCTCTAAGGCAAGTATGTCCTTCCTCAGCTAAGGAGACCAAAACTGTGCACAGTACTCCAGTTGTGGTCTCGCCAAAGCCCTGTACAATTGGAGTAAGACTTCCTTACTGTTGAACTCCAACCCCCCTTGCAATAAAATGAGTGCTATATACTGAGGGGTCAAAGGCTATGTGAGAAGAGGGATCTGGGAATTCCATGTGGGAAGACCATTGGAGTAACAATGGGAAGCACAGAGTTAATATAATGAAGGGTAACAACAGCAGCCCCAGGAATAATGCAAACAAGAAAGCTGAGGCTTCTGAGAAAGTTGAGGTCAGTGGAGGTGAAAACGAATGATTGTATTGGTAACTAAATTGGGAAGTCTTGTAATTGATTTTGAAAATCTTGAATTGTGCATGTTGTTATAAATGCTATTTGATAGAGTATATAGTAGGGTAGCTGAGGAAGCAGTATGGCTACTGCTAGCTTTTCTGGCCTATTTGCACTTGATTGGCTTAAATGATCATATAATTCAATCAAGAAAACTGGCACAATTTTTGTGCTATGGACATATTTAAAGAGGATTGCATAAATATTCATGAGGCTTTTAATTCTATTGGTGGATGGTGCCAGGATACAGTCAGCTCAACACCATTGATAAATGAACATCAATTTTGATGACTTAAGTGAAAGAAGCGAAGCCTTATCTCCAGTCATGTAAAGAACGCAATTGTTCTCCACACTGAATGCATACTTTGGTTTTAAAAAATGATCTGGATTACTTGAGAAGAATTAAATTTAACAATCAGGATCACCAGTAATGGAACTTAACGAAAAACAGTGGTGACAGACACATTTGCAGAGAACTTGCTTCAAGATACTGTGAAGGAGGGTTAACCAGGAGCCAGAGATTTCCCCAAAGAGAAAAAAGGGAGGGGAAACCAGCCGTTTGCAGTCACCATGCTCCTATTTCATTGAAGCAGTCACAGGATCATGAGTGGCATTCGTGAAGGTGTAAGGGTTGGTTCCCAGCTACCAGATCAAGGAATGAGAAAAGCTATTTTGAAGGCCAGGGGTTATCTGTAGATAGCACAGAAGTTGTTGCTGCTCCCCTCCCCCTTTCACTTTGTGAGTGAATGTACTTGTGATTTAGTACTAGAGTCTGCGCTGGGTTAGCTCATCTCGGCTCAGGCAGCAATTGGTTTTGGTGCTCTGGGCTAGGCAATGGGAAGGTTGGGATATGTCAAGGATCTGGATCCTGCTTGCTTATGCAGTTGGAAAGTGTACGCTTGTGGGCAGTGGGTGAGGCTAGAAATGGGCTTTGTTGGAAAGCTTATTCCGGCTGCTACTTGTGGAATAGCCACTCAGGTGAGGCACCAAAAGCTGTCAGCACCTGTGGAACTGTCGCCCAGTATTACCCCTGTTCTTTCACTGCCACTACCAATAGCATAGCTACAAGCATTTCTACCATTTCCATAACCCAATTGAAATCATACTTCTGATTTTCCTCACTCACTCCTCTGAATTTCTTCTCCATATTGCATAGAAATTACAATACAGAAACAGGCCATTTGTCCCAACCAATCTGTGGTGGTGATTATGCTCAACGTGAACAGTACTCCTAATCCCATGTTCCTGCCCTGTTCCCATAATCCATTGATTCTCTTTTCCTTAAATCACCTATCTAACCTATTACCAAATATTAACATGGTCTCTGCTTCAATCACTAACTCTGGTAGTGCATTACACAGCCTCACAACCCTCTCTGTGTAAAAAAAAAAACCATTTTAATAGCACTGATAGAAATAAATGGTTTTGATCTAATAGCCATTACAGAGATGTGGTTGCAGAGTGACCAAGGTTGGGAACTAAATAGTCCAGGATACTTGACTTTTAGAAGATAGAGGCAAAATGAAAAAGGAGGAGGGGTAGCCCTGATAAAGGATAGGATAAAGACAGTAGAGAGAAAGGATCTTAGCTCGAAAAATCAAGATGTAGATTCAGTATGGGTGGAGCTAAGAAACAACATGGGGTAGAAAACACTGCTAGTAGTAGTTTGTAGGCCCCTTAATAGTAGTTCTAGTGTCAGGCATAGTATAAATCAGGAAATTAGAGGTGCAAGTAACAAGGGTAATACAGTAACATGGGGGACTTCAATCTTCATATAGACTGGGCAAACCAAATTTGCAGTAATAATATGGAGGATGAGTTCATGGAATGCATTCAAGGTAGTTTTCTGGATCATTATGTCAAGGAACCAACTAGGGAACAGGATATTTTAGATCCAGTATTGTGCAATGAGACAGGGTTAAGTAATAACCTAGTAGCAAAGGAGCCTCTGGGGAAGAGTGATCATAATATGATAGAATTTTACATTGAGTTTGAGAGTGATTTAGTTAAGTCTGAAGCTAGGGTCTTAAATCTGAACAAAGCAAACTGTCTATGAAAGGGCAAACTATGAAGGGCGAGTTGGCTAAAGTAGATTGGGAAACTAGATTAAAAGATATGATGGTAGATAAGCAATGGCAAACATTTAAATAAATAATTCATACTTCACAACAAATATACATTCCCTTAAGGAATAAAAACCCCACAGGAAAAGTGGTCCAACAGTGGCTAACAAGAGAAGTTAAAGATAGTATTAGATTAAATGAAGAGGCTAATAATGTTGCCAAAAATAGTAGTAAGCCTGAGGATTGGGAGAATTTTAGAATTCAGCAAAGGAGGACCCAGAAATTGATAAAGAGAAATTAGAATATGAGAGTAAACTAGTTGGAGACATAAAAACAGATCGTAAAAGCTTCTATAGATATGTAAAAAGGAAGAGATTAGTGAAAGTAAACATGGGTCCCTTAGAGGTAGAGACAGGAGAAATGATAATGGGATATAAGAAAATGGCAGAAACATTAAACAAATATTTTGTACCAGTCTTCATGGCAGAAGACACAAAAAACACTCCAGAAATAGTAGGGAATCAAGGGCCTAGTGAGAATGAGGAACTTTTTTTATTCATTCATGGGATGTGGGCTTCACTGGCGAGGCCAGCATTTATTGCCCTTTCCTAATTGCCCTTGAGAAGGTGGTGGTGAGCCATCTTCTTGAACCACTGCAGTCCATGAGGTGAAGGTATTTCCACAGCGCTGTTAGGGCGGGAGTTCCAGGATTTTGACCCAGCTACAATGAAGGAACGGCGATATATTTCCAAGGATGGTGTGTGACTTGGAGGGGAACATGCAGGTGGTGGTGTTCCCATGCGTCTGCTGCTATTGTCCTTCTAGGCGGTAGAGGTCGCGGGTTTGGGAGGTGCTGTCGAAGAAGCCTTGGCAAGTTGCTGCAGTGCATCTTGTAGATGGTACACACTGCAGCCACGGTACGCCGGTGGTGGTGGGGTGCCAATCAAGCGGGCTGCTTTGTCCTGGATGGTGTTGAGCTTCTTGAGTGTTGTTGGAGCTGCATTCATTCAGGCAAGTGGAGGGTGTTCCATCACACTCCTAACTTGTGCCTTGTAGATGGTGGAAAGGCTTTGGGGAGTCAGGAGCAACGTTCCCTATCAGCTGTGCTTTAATAGAAATCCGTTGGTTGTAAGGTGTTTAAGGACATCCGGAGGAGATGATGAGGTGCAATATAAATGCCTTCTCATCCCACACCTAATCCATTATCAAGACCATGTTATTCCACCTCTGGCACATTCCCCCTTGACACTATCTTACCCTCTTCACCACTGGGACCTTCATCTACACTTCCATTAAAGTATAATTTCTCTAATGCTGTCCTTACTTGCCCCATCATCACAACTTTTAGGTGATTCAGAACTCTGCAATCTGGGTCCTCTCCTGCAAAAAGTCTCCACTCGCCTGTTGCCCCTGCGCAGCTTCCACTGGCACCCTATGCTACAGAAAATCTTCAGGATCCTTGTCTTCACATCCCCAAATCTTCTCCAGCCGTGTAACCGAGCCCACATTCTGCACTCCTCTGATTCCAGATTAATATTTCTGGTCCCTCTATCATTTGAGGTTGGTCTTTCAACTGTTATGCCCTGCCCTTTGGTACTACTTCCAAAACCACCTTAGCTTCCTTCCTCTCTCTTGATTTCAAAAGCCTCCTAAAAATCTACCTTCAACCCTGCATGAGGTCCGCTCCCCCACCTTCCCAAATTGCTGCCCCTTCTGGTCGTCTCATGTTAAGAGCAGCCCGTAAGTCTAAATGATTGTGTTCTTTTGGTGTGTCGAGGGAGAACTTTTTGCAGAAATGTCCTCCCCCCCCTCCTTCCCTTCCTCCTCCTCAAATAAATTGAGTCCAGTCTTTTGGAACAGCTTGGATATGAATCAGTTCTTGGAAGGAACTGACTTGTTCGATTCCGTGCTTTCTCCTGTTAATTTATCGGTCCTGCAGCGCTCTGCTGACGGGAGAGGGGCGGGTAGCAATGCTGAGCGAGGCCACTGCTACTGGCTGCAATCTTTGAGTCCTGAGTCGCCGGGCTGGTGATTGACAGGCGCGCGCCCCACTCCAGCACTGAGGAAACTGACACAATTATTGTTACACTTGGCGGAAGACGAAGCTACATTGTATGGAAGACAGTCTCATCTGCCAGCAGAGCATTGAATTTCAGGATCGTTCTCGCTCAGCCTTAGAAATAAATACAAGGACAACCAACCCGTATGAGGATTAGAAAAAAAAACCATTCCGATTGATTTGACTTTACAGGTAAAGACTCGTCTATAATAAATGCAGCAAGTAGCCACTAAAAAACTTTACTGCGCAGGCAAACTGTTTTGTGGAATAAAAAGTCGAGCGTTGTTTAGCGGTAGAGAACAAGATTGAAACTATTGTGGGCGAGATCGGTATGCTATTGTTAAAGTAACACGGAATAAATAAAACAAACCCAGAAATGGTTAGTTTACTCGTGAATAGTTCGGCTGCACCGATTGCGTGTGGCTGCCGTTACCAATAATAACCAATAGTAGAAGCAGTCCTGCTCCTGTTTATAAATCTGGGCCTACCTCTGGTGAATTCGAATGTTGTGAGAGTCGGTATGGATTATTTTCCCCTTGTGGACTAAGCACTACACTGTCGTAGGGTTGGGAGAATAAGGAGAATCAATTCGAACGATTTATCTCTGGGACACAGTGTATTTTTCAACGGAAAGCAGTTTTAAAGTTTAATTTTATTGTATTGTTTTGAATGCATTTGACAAAAGTCAGTCTTGAAAGTTTAAATTAAGATGAGAAAAATAATTCATTAATCAAACGTTGAAATTTCAGTTATGACATGATGCACACTAGAGCAGCGTTATAAAATCTAATATATTAATATAAAATCTAATGATTATCCACCCAACCCAAACCTGCGACTCATTTTACAACTGAAGTAAGAAACTGTGTTCCCATTCTCATCAAGACGTGGCTGTGATTCCCTGAGACCAGTTTTCATGGACTCTACAGTTGCTGTAAAACCTGAGTTCCCAGTGAAGGGGGATAAGATTCTCTCCGGCACGCCCTTACTCCACTACAACCTCCTCGCGTCACTTCCTCTCACAGTTTCCCTTTGGTTGGAGTGGAAATGTAGCCTGATTGGCATTTACAGTTCATTAATGTTACAACTGACTGGTGGCCTTTTTGAAATGCCCAAATAGATATACAGATACTTGTAATAAATAGCCTTCTGTTTCGCACGTGTCTGTCAAAACACCAAATGTCACTTTGTTACAGATGCAAAGCAATCGCTTAAAAAAAAGAAAACCAGCCATTGAGCTGGAGCCTAAATTTACGGACAGTTGCTTTGTGATGGACCTCAGCAATTTACAAGTAGCTGCAATGGCCTGGGTCTGCCTGTTCAGAACTGTGGTCTTAAAGGCAGAGAGCAGGTTAGCAGCTAAAAGTCGCAATTGCGTTCCAGATTTGAAACAATCCGTGAGCAATGCCACAGGAGATACATTGTTAAGTATCATTTTCTGTCGAATGGAACCGGTATCTCTACAGTATAGTATATCCAATTCTGAGCTTAATTTCTAAAAACATTTTCAAATCGGTTAACTTAGACAAAATATTAAAAAATGATCAGTGATTATCAGTTTTACTTTCAGTTAAAATAACCATGTCCTCAATTTATTAATTTGAGTGGAAACCCCCTTTAATTCTCTTCCAGCCTTTTGTCCTGATCTCCCTAAGCAACAGAGCAATTGAAACCAACAGGTCTATGCTAAACTAGCTGATCTCAACTAGGGTAGTAATAGGAATGCAGAGAAAAAATAGCCAGGGTTACTGCTCCTGATCACCTCCCCCCCGCGCCCCACCCCCAATCACTGAAAAATGTGCAGGAGCATCCGATCAGTCCAAGTTGTGATTGAATAGCCTGCCACCGTTCAAGGTCTTGATTCACGCACACAAGAAGTAATGAAATAGCCACTTTGGTGGGGTACAGGCAGGATTGCTGGCATCATTGGATTGCACCCCAACATAGGTGGGGAAGAGGAGGCGAGAAAATGGAAGGAAAAAATGCTTGAGTTTTCTTCTCGTTGTTTATGCTGTCGTCAGAAGTGCTTGATTGAATTACTGCCGTGTAACACACTTCCAAGTGTCCATTTCTGGGTACGTGTAACATGGTGAATTGTCTTCAGTTTTGAGCTAATTGGGGATGTACTTTACACCACATATCAAAATATTTATTAGAATATTCCTATATTATTTAATCGCATTTATTTATTAGAAGCCATGTACCCAGCTGTTTTATTGACTCAAACTTACACAATGGCAGCTGCTTTAATAAAGATAACAAGCATGTAACACTTATGGTGTGGGTAACTTTGAGGTACTTGGGCGATTACTAAGGAATAAGTGGTCCATAAATGTTTTGGGCGTTACAGGAATGCTCAGGCTGTGCCAGTTGCAGATAACTAACCCCAGACCAACTCCGGGCTGCAGACACTTTTGCAATACTAGTCCTATTCTATAAAAAAAAATCAAAGTTTGTTAAAAAAATGTCTTTGTATTACATGAACGTAATAGATCTGAATGATTCAACAGTTTGTTGAAACAATGTTGTATTTTAATGGTTACAATTGTGAGGATTAATTGATTCAGAGGATGTTGATGAGCACACAAACATTTTCTTATCTCTGTTGTGTTTATTTCAGTTTTGTCTCCTTTTCTTTCCTGGAGGCATTGAACTTTGCTGCATTATGGCTTTATGGGCACAAGCAGTCTTCCAGTATCTCACCCATTCTTCATGTGTGAGCTCCTGCAGTGAGTGTTACCTGGTTATCAGATTGCGAAAGGGATCAGAGCGCCGCCCAACCCTGCTCCTTCTTGACAACCACAGACACACCTTTCAGCAGGGGCCATTGAAAATGATTGGGAGTGGGAACCCGGCTGAGCTTTCCCTTCATTAGCCGACAAGCACTGAGGTCAATTGTAGCGCCCAAGCTGCTGCCCAACTGAGATAAGCCAACTCGACACAGACTAAGAATCAAACCTTCTGGCCTGTGTGACTTAGTGCCCCAGTGGCTGTTACCCACTGGACCATCTGGGAGCTTTGTACCTCCATTCTAATCATGAGACAAAGGTAAATGGTTTGGAGATATGTGTCCATTTTTGACTCATTGATTTTTACTTTGTAATTTTAGTTTACTGAACTGGGGAAAGGTTTTCTTTGTGTACTATTTGTAGAGCAAATATAAACACTGGGTTTACACTGGTGCTTATGATATTGCTAAAAATAGTGAGCAGGGAAAATCTTTTCTCCCCCTCCCCCCATCCCAGCGTAAATCATGTAATGATTGAAATAACAGGATACTGCAGGGCACTAGGATTTTATCACCATGGTTCACTCAGTCATTTTAAGACATTTCTGATGAGGAGTACATTTTAAATTTTTTGCATTATAAAGTTAAAATGTTTTATTTTAAAACAAGTGAACTTAAAAGGGGAAGGGAATTCATTATTGATGCGAGTATTATTACATTTAGATTATTAATTTTTCACAGCATGTTTTATGTCAGTTTACAGCTCTTTAAATACCTGTCTTGCTACAAAAATAATAAAACATAAGAACATAACATAGGAATTAGGAGCAGGAGTAGGCCATACAGCCCCTCGAGCCTGCTCCACCATTCAATAAGATCATGGCCGATCATCGACCTCAACTCCACTGTCCCGCCCAATCTCCATATCCCTTGATTCCTCTAGAGTCCAAAAATCTATCTATCTCAGCCTTGAATATACTCAAAGACTCAGGATCCACAGCCCTTTTGAGTGAAGAAATTCCTCCTCATCTCAGTCTTAAATGGCCGACCTCTAATCCTGAGACCATGCCCCCTAGTTCTAGACACTCCAGCCAGGGGAAACAACCTCTCAGTATCTACCCTGTCAATCCCCCTCAGAATCTTGTATATTTCAATAAGATCACCTCTCATTCTTCTAAACTCCAGAGAGTATTGGCCCAATCTACTCAATTTCTCCTCATAGGACAACTCTCTCACCCCAGGAATCAATCTAGTGAACCTTCGTTGCACCGCCTCTAAGGCAAGTATATCCTTCTTCAGATAAAGAGACCAAAACTGTGCACAGTACTCTAGGTGTGGTCTCACCAAAGCCCTGTACAATTGTAGCAAGACTTCCTTACTTTTGTACTTCAAAGCCCTTGCAATAAAGGCCAACATGCCATTTGCTATCACAATTGCTTGCTGTAGCTGCATGCTAACTCTCTATGTTTCCTGTATGAGGACATATAAATCTCTCTGAACAACAACATTTGAAAGTTTCTCACCACTTAAAAAATATTCTGTTTTTCTATTCTTTCTATCAAAGTGAATAACCTCAAATTTCCCCACATTATACTCCATCTGCCACCTCATTGCTCACTCACTTAACCTGACTATATCAGTTTGCAGACTCTTTGTGTCCTCTTCACAGCTTACTTTCTCATCTAGCTTTGTATCATCAGCAAACTTGGATACATTGCGCTCGGTCCCTTCATCTAGGTCATTAATATAGATTTTAAATAGCTGAGGCCCAAGCACTGATCCTTGCGGCATCCCACTAGTTACAGCCTGCCAACCGGAAAATGACCCATTTATCCAGACTCTCTGTTTTCTGTCCGTTAACCAATCCTCTATCCGTGCTAATATATTATGCCCAACCCCATGAGCCCTAATCTTGTGTGACAACCTTTTATGTGGCACCTTATCGAATACCTTTTGGAAATCTAAATATACTACATCCACTGGTTCTCCTTTTTCTATCTTGCTAGTTACATCCTCAAAAAACTCGAATAAATTTGTTAAACATGATTTCCCTTTCATAAAATCATGCTGACTCTGCCTAATCATATTACAATTTTCTAAGTGCCCTGTTACCACTTCCTTAATAATGGATTCCAGCATTTTCCCGACAACTGATTATCAGGCTAACTGGCCTATAGTTCCCTGTTTTCTCTCTCCCTTCTTTCTTGAATAGTGGGGTTACATTTGCAGCCTTCCAATCTGCTGGGACCGTTCTAGAATCTAGGGAATATTGGAAGATCACAACCAATGCATCCACTATCTCTGCAGCCACCTCTTTTAGAACCCTAAGATGTAGGCCATCAGGTCCAGGTGATTTGGCGGTTTTTAGTCCCATTAGTTTCTCATGTAGTTTTTCGTCCCATTAGTTTCTCAAGTAGTTTTTCTCTCCTGATAATTATTTTAAGTTCCTCACCCTCATTAGACTCTTGGTTGCCCACTATTTTTGGTATGCTTTTTGTGTCTTCTACTGTGAAATCAGATACAAAATATTTGTTTAAAGTCTCTGCTATTTCCTTATTACCCATTATAATTTCTCCTGTCTCTGCCTCTAAGGGACCAATGCTTACTTTTGCTACTCTCTTCCTTTTTGCATACTTGTAGAAGCTCTCCCAATCTGTTTTTATATTTCTTGCTAGTTTACTCTCATATTCTATTTTCTCCCTTTTTATCAAAACCTTGGTCGTTCTTTGCTGGTTTCTAAAGCCCTCCCAATCTTCAGGCTTACTATTATTCTTGGCAACATTATAAGCCTCTTCTTTTAATCTAATACTATCCTTAACTTCTTTAGTTAGCCATGGATGGATCACTATTCCCGTGGAGTTTTTACTTCTTAATGGAATGTATATTCGTTGAGAATTTTGGAATATGTTTTTAAATGTTTGCCACTGCTTATCTACCGTCATTTCTTTTAATCTAATTTCCCAATCTACCTTAGCTAACTCACCCCTCATACTGTGTAATTGGCTTTATTTAAGTTTAAGACTCTCAAGTTGAGTTTGAGAGTGACCTACTTAATCTGAAACTTAAGGGCTAGAAATTCCCCTCGAGCCCCGTTTGGGGCGCTAAATCAGAAAAGCTGGATAAGTTAGCGCCAGGCGCTAACCTCTTCCAGCCTTTCTAAAATTCCCACTTTTTGCTCTAAGAGGGAAGTTGAGCGCTAAATCAAGTGCTCCACTTCCTTCTTGGAAGTTCGCGACCTTTAACTTCCGCCCCGCTAGCGGCCGGCCTCTCTGCTCGCGTCCCCTGCAGCAGTCGCTGCCATTGCCCGGCGCTGCTGCAGGGGGCGAAGGGGAGTTTTTCTGCCGGGGCGCTACTGGGACGATGCACCCGGAGATGACATCATGATCTCCAGACGCATGAGATGGGCGCGCAACACGATAGCACCGCCGCTAGCCTCCCGTGGAATTTGGTGGGAGTCACGGTCAGCACCGCAGCTGGGCGAAAAGGCCTTTGCGCCCATTAGCGCCCCTCACGGGAGGCGCAAAAAAGGAGAATTTCTCCCCCTAAGGCTCTTAAATTTCAGATTAAATATGTCACTCTCAAACTTAAAGTGAAATGTTATCATATTATGATCACTCCTCCCCAGAGGGTCCTTGAATATGAGATTACTAATTAACCCTGTCTCAGTACACAATACAAGATCTAAAAAAACCTGTTCCCAGGTTGGTTCTACAATGTATTGTTCTAGGACAAAAACAGAAAATGCTGGAAATACTCAGCAGGTCAGGCAGCATCTGTGGAGAGAGAAACAGAGTTAACGTTTCAGGTCGATGACCCTTCGTCAGAACTGGAAAAAGCTGGAGATGAAACAGGTTTTTAAGCAAGTGCAGGGGCAGGGAAAGTGGGGAGGGAAGAAAGAACAAAAGGGAAGGTCTGTGATAGGATGGAAGGCAGGCGAGATTAAGAGACATTAAGCGAGATTAAGAGATGGTGCAAGGCAAAAGGAAATGGTAATGGGACAATATTAAGAAACAAAAGATGGCTCTGGATGAAGTGTAAATGGCAGAATGAAAGACCGCTGTCATGTGGGAGAGAGAAAAAAATAAAAATAAAATAAATGGAAAAAAAAAGGATAGGGGCAGAGGTTATAGTCTGAAATTGTTGAACTCTATGTTGAGTCCAGAAGGCTGTAAAGTGCCTAATCAAAAGATGAGGTGCTGTTCCTCGAGCTTACGTTGAGCTTCATTGGAACAGTGTAAGAGGCCAAGGATAGAGAGGTCGGAGTGGAGCGGAGAATTAAAGTGACAGGCGACCAGAAGCTCGGGGTCACCCTTACAGACTGAACGGAGGTGTTCCGCAAAGCGGTCACCCAATCTGCGTTTGGTCTCCCCAATGTAGAGGAGACCGCATCGTGAGCAGCGAATACAGTATGCTAAATTGCAAGAAGTACAAGTAAATCGCTGTTTCACCTGAAAGGAGTGTTTGGGGCCCTGGTCAGTGGGAAGGGTGGAGGTAAAAGGGCATGTGTTGCATCTCCTGCGCTTGCACGGGAAGGTGCTGGGCGAAGGGGAAGGGGTGTTGGGGGTGATGGAGGAGTGGACCAGGGTGTTGCGGAGGGAGTGGTCCCTTCGGAATGCTGAAAGGGGAGGTGAGGAGAAGATGTGTTTGGTGGTGGGATCACGCTGCAGTTGGCGGAAATGGCGGAGGATGATCTGTTGAATGTGGAGGCTGGTGGGGTGAAAGGTGAGGACAAGGGGAACCCTATCGTGGTTCCGGGAGGGAGGGGAAGGGGTGAGAGCAGAATTGCGGGAAATAGAACGGACACGGTCGAGGGCCGTGTCAACCACAGTAGAGGGGAATCCTCGGTTGAGGAAAAAGGAAGACATGTCGGAAGCACGAGTATGGAAGGTGGCATCGTCAGAGCAGATGCGGCGGAGACGGAGAAACTGGGAGAATGGAATAGAGTCCTTACAGGAGGCGGGGTGGGAGGAAGTGTAGTCCAGGTAGCTGTGGGAGTCAGTGAGCTTGTAGTGAATGTTTGTCAATAACCTATCCCCAGAGATGGAGACGGAGAAGTCGAGGAAGGGAAGGGAAGAGTTGGAGATGGACCATGTGAAGGTGAGGGAAGGGTGGAAATTGGAAGCAAAGTGAACGAAATTTTCTAGTTCAGGGCGAGAGCAGGAAACAGCACCGATACAGTCATCAATGTACTGGAATGTGAGAACAAGTTCAGCCAGGCGGAGGAGGGTGGTGGTGGATGGGGACTGGTTGGGCCTCTGTTCAAGGAAGAAGCAGAGCACCCTCAGGCCATCCTGGTGGGGGATGGAGGTGTATAGGGATTGGACGTCCATAGTGAAAAGGGGACGGTTGGGGCCTGGAAACTGTTAAAGTGACGGAGGGCGTCGGAAGAGTTGCGGATGTAGGTGGGAAGAGACTGGACAAGGGGAGGAAAAAATAGAGTCGAGATAGGAAGAGATAAGTTCCGTGGGGCAAGAACAGGCTGAAACGATGGGTCTACCGGGGCAGTCCTGTTTGTGGATCTTGGGAAGGAGGTAGAAGCGGGCTGTGCGGGGTTGGGGAACTATGAGGTTGGCGGCCGTGGAGGGAAGATCTCCAGAGGAGATGAGGTCAGTGACGGTCTTGGAAACGGTGGCTTGATATTCGGTATTGGGGTCACGGTCCAGGTGGAGGTAGGAGGAGGTGTCGGAGAGTTGGCGTTCAGCCTCCGCTAGGTAGAGGTCGGTTCGCCAAACAACAACAGCACCACCCTTGTCAGCAGGTTTAATGGCAATGTTGGGGTTGGATCTGAGAGAATGGAGTGCTGCAAGTTCAGAGGGAGGTAGGTTGGAGTGAGTGAGGGGAGCAGAGAAATTGAGACGGCCGATGTCACGCCGGCAGTTAGCAATGAAAAGATCTAGAGAGGTTAAGAGGCCGGAGAGAGGGGTCCAGGTAGAACGAGAATTCTGAAAGCGGGAGAAAGGGTCAGCTGTGCGGGGGGGAGACTCCTGGCCAAAGAAGTGGGCACGGAGACGATGGCAGCGGAAAAAGAGCTCAGCATCGTGCCGAGCTAAAAATTTATTGAGGTGGGGGCGTAAGGGGATGAAGTTCAGGCCTTTGCTGAGGACTGATCGCTTGGGGTCAGAGAGGGGAAGGTCAGAGGGGATAGTGAAAACACGGCAGGGGGTGAGATTGGAAGAAGGGATGGGGTCAGAGGAAAGTGAAGAGGAAGAAGGTTCCGGAGGGGTGTTGGTGTCCAAGAGTTGTTGAAGCTTGCAATCCTTGACACCTGAAAGGAAGAAAAAAAGTTTTTTGTTAAAGCGCCGGATGAGGTGAAGGATGAAATGGAACTGCGGACCAGGACAGCTTTGAGATAGAGTGAGTTGGTGCTGCTGAAGAGAGAGGTCGAGAGTGTTCATGTGGCGCCGCATGGCGTTGAGCGTGGATCTCAGGATACGGCGAGAGCAGTGGTTCGAGGAACGCTGAATATCTTGGAGATATTTGTAATCCTGGGTGGATCCAAAACACGAACGGTGGAATTTCAGTTGGAATCCACGTGGAGTAAGTCGGAGCCAGAGACAGTTGCTGAGGAAAGATTTCAGATTCCCAGCATCCGCAGTATTTTGCTTTTGTATTGTTCTAGGAAACTGTTTCGAATGCATTCCATGAGCTCATCCTCCAGACTACTTTTGCCAATTTGATTTGCCCAGTCTATATAAAGATTAAAGCTCCCACGATTATTGCAATACCTTTGTTGCAAGCAATGTTCCCTCTGCGCAGCCGTGCAGCCCTCTGCCGGTCCCGCGCAGCCCAGGACCAGCTTTTTCAATGTTAAATAAACTGTGAATGGGCCATGCAGCCCCTTAGAGGGGCCGTGCACCAACCAAAATATATGGGGGAACATTGGTTACAAGCTCCTATTATTTCTTGATTAATATTCTGTCCAATGGTATAGCTACTGTTCGGAGGCCTATTTGTTATTTCTTACCTCCATCCGTACTGATTCTATTTCCTGATCTTCCGAGTCAAGATCCTTTCTCACTACTGTCCTTATGTCATTCTTTATTATCAGGGCTATCCCCCCTCATTTTCCATTCTGCCTGTCTTTTCGAAATGTCAGATGAGTACATTTGGTGAATGCATTAAAACATTTGAAAAAGAATCTCGCTGTTGTGTGGATAAAACTTTAAAAGAGAATTAATTTGATGACCTGGTTCACTTTAGCTTTGATCTCTCAGAGTCCAACTGTGCAACATCTGAGAATGGAAGAGAAGAAAAAAAAACAAAGTCCGAAGGTCACTTTGAACCAGCAGGCGCCACAGGGCAACCCCAGGAAACCATCTGTGCCAGCCAGTAAGAGTGCCACATTCACCACCGGCTTACCGCAGCCTCCTTCACCAAAACTAAGGTCAAAGTTGAAAAGGTTGGTGCCAAGTTAACTGGTGTAAACCCTAAATTCCGTTGGGATTTCCACTGTAATGTGTATTTTCTCTGTGTAATCTGTATGCAATCAATTCCGGCTGATTTCACGTGTGTCTGTCGCCATGACTGCCTCTTTAATATATAGGCAATTAAACTTGGCAGAAGGACTGATTTATATGAAGAAAATCTGTTCACAGTGGTCATTTTAGTGTTAATTCCAACTTTAAATTAATAGACTTGAAACCGTATTGGGAGACTACCTGCCACTTAAAAAAACATGCCAATTTTTCCTTTTATTGGTATGAAATAGTTGATGTTATGATTAAAATGATTTTATTTTGATCTATTTTTTTCAATCTACAATTGTTTGGATATTTGAGCAGGGCAAACAAAGAAAAAGTGAAGCCCCCACCGCCAACTGGGAAGATGACAAAGTCCGCTCCAATTCAGCATTCATTCCTGACGGATGTTTCTGATGTGAGAGAGATGGAATGTGGCTTGCTGAATCTTCTGAATGATTTCCACTCTGGGAAACTCCAGGCTTTTGGTGAGCTATTTGACTGAAGAGAATGTGACATTTAAAAATAATGAGCAATATAACTACATGGTATGATTAATAAAACGTAAGGGGGGAATTTTTCGGGGGGTCAGCGGGCGTATTTGGTGGCGGGTTGGGTGGGAAAATGGTCTTTTTTTGACAGCGGGTTGGGACCCGCCGCCACGCGCCTTTCCCAGATGTCGGGTGTGTCAGCGCTGAGCAGACCCGACACGCTGCGGCGGGGGAGGCAATTGAGCCAATTATTGGCTTGTTTAGAAGCCCTTAACAGTGAATTTTTACTCACCTTTTAACTTTACCAGGTCGCCCACGGATTTCACGCTGCTCCTGGACCCCGTCTGTTCATCTGAGGCGGAGGTTGAGTGGCCATTGAAACAGATGATTGGTGACAGCATTAAAACTTGTATAAAACCTCACAATTTACACCTGCACACTTTCCAAACCCAGAGACTCTTTGGTTTCTCCCCCTGGAAGACAGATTGTGCTTTATGCAGGCTACAAGTCTTTGTAGCAAACTCTCCAGCCAGGCTCACCTCATTGCAGAAACGTCTCTCACCTTTGACAGAGTGCTTCTGTCATCTCACCTTCAACTGGTATCTATTCCATCAGGATGGGAACCGTTTACACGCTGTCACCTTTGCTCTCAGAATCTGACCATGATGAACCCCAACACCAGCATCACCAGGCACACCAGCAGCACCAACAACAACACCAACCTTCTCCGCAATCAACTGATGCTGCACAGGACACAGGGCATCAGCACCCGACCACATTGCTGCCAGGGACGCCAGGGATAGCCTCACCATGTCCAGATTTGCTTCACTTAACACTGAACACCCCACACCGACACCATAAAGCATCCCTACAATGCCCAAGCCATTCCTTTCACACTCATCACCATTGCGGGGGATAGCGTTATGTCTCACCATTCACTGCAACTCACTAAGCCACTTCCAAAGGTGCACACAGATCTGTCCAAGAACGCAAAGTGTTGAAAATAAAGATTTCAATGTTTGACACCACATTAACAGGAACTTTACATGAACATTGGCTAAAACACACAAGTGGCTACCCTTGTGTGTTGTTAGTTGGTATGATTGCACTAGGATGAGGGTGAGTGTGAGGGGTGGCTAGTGAGATGGGGATGTGATAATGTAGATAGAGAGGGATGGGTGGAGGTGCAAGGTAAGTTGGTGTGAGTTAGGATGTGCAGGAGTAGGGTAGGGAAGGCAGAGTGATGGGGATGTGATGAGTGGCACAGCAGGATGAGGTTGAGTGTGGCTTTGCAGTAACGTTTCGTGATCTACTGAGATTATTGAAAGGTTTGCGCCACTGCAGCCTGGTCCTCCTAACGAATCCCTGCTTGTGCCCTCCTGTGCAATGTGCAACCAGGCTGTGTTGGTCTCCTGGGGAGGTCTCTTCCACCCATGGGAAGGGAAGAGAACCTCCCTGCGTGCTGTGATTTCCTCCATAAGCACATGAAGGGAGTCATGGGAGAGCCTGGGTGCAGCCGTGCACCTCTGTGCAGTGCTTGTCAGTGTTTGCAGCACCTCAGTGGTGTAGAACACTGACAGCACAACTGTCAAACTAAATTTGCGCATGGTCCCTTTTAAGGAAACCGGCTGATGATACATCATCGAATGACGTCATCAGACCCGTTTGCTTCAATTGGCTGGGAAACGCGCTGGGCGGGCTTAATAAGGTCAATCAACGTAACTGGAGCCAGCAGCGAGGTTGGGACCCATCACAGACCCGCCGAGGTAGGGGAAATCATGGCCTATGTGTGGATTGATTGAGATAACATTGTGAATATCTTCAAACCTGACCATTAATATTCTGCTCCAGGCTTCCTAAGTTAAATTCTGATGGCCATTTTTTCAACGTTTGCCGTCATTACTCCTCTGAAACTAACAGCAACTTCTGGAGTCCGCAAGTGTGGTAATCCAGAAGTTGCTCTCAGTGATTCAGTGCTTCTCCACAGGCTGCGCTGTTGAACTTCCAGAGCCCGCAATCAATTCAAATCACACTGAATTGATGAAAACTTTGGGGGGAAAATTCGGTTGATTTGCGCCTGGGCGCGACGCCGCTAACGCCTCCCGCGATATTCAGCGGGAGGTTAGTGGCGGCGGTAACCATTAGCACCCCGTGGCGATCGGTTGCGATCTTCGGTACCGCCAGACGCTATGTCCGACGGGGTCAGGGGGGCCTACCTGCGGCCGGGGCGGCGCAAATTAAAGGGAAGGTGCCGGACGGCCATTTTTGTTGCTGGCCACTTGCCAACACCTGCCCGCTGGGCCCCGGGTCACGCTGCGCTAGGCCTCTCCCCTTTAATAAGGGAAGTCCTGCAGTTCTATGGCGCGCACATAGCGCCGCGATATTCACTCGCAGCACCCCAAGGGGGAGGCGGGTCGCTTCCAGTAGCTGGATGCTGGAGACCCCCTCGACCTGATGTCAGATTCAAATTAATGTCAGGAGAGGTGAAATCGATGCCCCAGAGATCACTAGATCCTTGTGGGCAGCTTTCTTCGAGGTCAGCGGCGAGGGCCATCACTTCGTCGCTGACCGCAAAATCCAGGCCGATATTTCCAGCAGGGATCACTGCACTGTAATCAGGGCAGGAAAGCTTGGCTAGTATGTTTTCTTCCTCCTCCAACTCAGGGTGCTGAATCCAGTTGTTGTGCCTCTATTGTTACTTGGCTGTGAGTATCTTGTTGGCTACTCAATGGATAACCCCTTGAGCCATTGGGAACTTATTCTTTTTCTCTTGTATTTGTATGAAAACAAATCCAATTTTAAGAAAGCAATCTATACATTCAATTTTTTTAAATATATTATATATTTATATATATATCTACGTGTGTGTGTGTGTTTCTGAGTGGGAATGTCTGAATGTAGCAGTACGAATTGCTTCTTTCCTTTCTGGTTGATTTGTGCCAACCACATGGTGTTATAAATCATGTGGTTAGCATGAACCAATCAACTCTGCGAATTGTGTTCCAGTGCACAACCATTACACTGCTGTACCAACTGAAAATTTAAGTAAGTTGAAATAACTTCAGTATTGCCAATTCTCGCGATTCCATCGTGGGAGACGCAATTTCGGAGTGAAACAAACCCTCAACCATGCCTTTGTTACCTCTGGACTTGACTATTCTAATGCACTCCTGGCTGGTCTTCCACGTTCTACCCTCAGTAAACTTGAGGTCATCCAAAACTCTGCTGCCCGTGTCCTAACTCGCACCGATTTCCCCTGTGCTCGCTGACCTACATTGGCTCCCGGTTAAGCAATATCTCGATTTAAAAATTCTCATCCTTGTTTTCAAATCCCTCCATGGCCTCACCCCTCCTTATCTTTGTAATTTCCTCCAGCCCCACAACCCTCCGAGATCTCTGCGCTCCTCTAAGTCTGGCCACTTGAACGTCCCTGATTATAATCGCTCAACCATTGGCGGCCGTGCCTTCTGTTGCCTGGGCCCTAAGCTCTGGAATTCCCTGCCTAAACCTCTCCGCCTCGCTACCTCTCTTTCCTCCTTTAAGATGCTCCTTAAAACCTACCTCTTTGACCAAGCTTTTGGTCACCTGCCCTAATATCTCATTATGTGGCTCAGTGTCAAATTTTGTTTGATAACGCTCCTGTGAAGTGCCTTGGGACATTTTACGACATTAAAGGCGCTATATAAATACAAGTTGTTGTTGTTGTAGTAGGTCCATTGGACTCAGTTGATGAGTAAACCTAGTCAGAAACATGAGCTGCTGCTGTTTACTGAATTTCATTTTTTTTCTTTAATTTTTCCAATTGTGAAAATGCTGCATTTCTTTAGGGAAAGAGTGCTCCTTTGAACAGATGGAGCATGTGAGAGAGATGCAGGAAAAAATGGCCCGTTTACATTTCAGCCTTGACAGCCATGTGGAAGAGCTTTCTGAGGACAAGAAAAAAAATGCATCCGACAGGAATCTTGAACAGCTTCTGACTAACGTGAGTTGGAGAGTGTTTTTGTTTGGAGTCAAATGTGAGGGTATGTTGGTATGGAGTCTGTTGCATAATGACAACACCTGGACATAACTTTGATCAGAACAATTAAAAGATGTCAGAGAAATATTCATTCATTACCTCAGATTGGAATGAATTCAATTGTAGGTCCCAGAGATGAGAGCCTACAACTCCCACTCATTGTATTTATATCTTTCCAAACCCTTCAAGCACTGATGCACGTGTGAAACGTAGTGCTTTGCACACTTCTTTTCCAAGGAAATGGAGTATCTCCCTCTTTTTACAACTAATGAGAAACCTAACTTGTGCATGGCAATTATTTTGAGAACTTCAGTAATATTTTCCGCCATACTTTTAAATGAATACAATGTAATGATTTACATCAGAGGATACTACACTGAATAGTGTACACATTCGATATGTTTTTCTAATTGTTTTAATATTCTATATTAGACACTTACAGAAAATAAATTGTCAGGTTCTTAATGAAAACATTTTAAGCATTTCAACAGCTTGAACATTCAAATGTTAATAAAGTGTGGGTTCGCTCAAGCATAGTTGTATCATTTAACATTAATTTGAACAAGGCTACTTACACAAATTCGAGACTCATTAGCCATTTAAATTCGGACTGGACCAGTGCCAATCTTAATGATAACAGCCTCTGTGAGTTCAATTTATTTGCTGGCTTTAGTTCTTGCTCATGTCTGTTTGACTGTTTTCCACATGTTCTGCTGAATATTTCCCCCCCTATGTTGTTAAATGAATCTTGCTAATTGTAGCTCAGATCTTTATTCCTGGTTCTTCTCTGCTGTTCTCCAACTCTGTTGTTTCTTCACTCTGGCTTTGGGCCACGGCATCTGCACGTAGGTTAGTGTGGCATCAAAGTAACTTGTTGCTGCTCTTGTTGCAATGGAAGTACTACTTTACAAAGCTTTTCATCTAATTTCTGGCCATATTGCGATTGAGATGCTTATTTCGGAACAGCACGGCTGTAGTCATAAGGTTTTCTGATGCTGTAACCCAGAAGTTACAAAGCCTTGTGATTTCTCAGCTGGTCCGGAAAAGCACCTCACAGCAGTGCAGTGTTCACTATGGAACATAAACCTGACAATCTTAACCTTCAGAAAATGTTATTTACGAGTGGTTTACCATGAAGCTGCATTAGTATAAAAGCTATTAGAGAGGTAGAGAGTTTACATGCTAAAACTTCCCACTCCAAAGGAGTTCATTGCATTGGAGGCAGTTCAGAGACGATTCACTAGGTTAATTCCAGAGATGAGGGGGTTGACTTATGAAGAAAGGTTGAGCAGGTTGGGCCTATACTCATTGGAATTTAGAAGAATGAGAGGTGATCTTATTGAAACATATAAGATACTGAGGGGGGTTTGACAAGGTAGATGCAGAGAGGATGTTTCCCCTCGTGGGAAAATCTAGAACCCGGAGGTATAGTTTCAGAATAAAGGGTCGCCCTTTTAGAACTGAGATGAGGAGGAATTTCTTCTCTCAAAGGGTCGTAAATCTGTGGAATTCTCTGCCCCAGAAGGCTGTGAAGGCTGGGTCATTAAATACATTTAAGGTGGAGATAAACAGATTTTTGCAAGATAAGGGAGTGAAGGTTCGAGGGGCCAAGTGGCCTATTCCTGCTCCTATTTCTTATTTAAGTTCATATTTATACAAGTATAAGTGGGAGAGAATCAGATTATTAGGAATAAAAATGGTGCAGTGCTGCATTCCTATTAGGAAGTAATGAAGTTTGAAGCCTAGTCTTGAAAGAAATAGCAACTTGATTCTCAATCAGTGAGTGAGTTCTGCTCAGGGACCACGCCGTCCATGTTGGTGGAACAATTGATGCAGGAAAGACCAGTTCAGCTTTGGAGAAATACGACTCTTTTTGTTAATTTTGGTGATTTGATGGCAATTGCCATCACCGATTTTTTAAAAGGAAGCAAGCGCCCCCTTGGCACAACCAACAAAACTGTAACTTAAACCACAATTAACGGAAACTTAACAAATTAAATCAAAATTCTATTTTGGGGGTTGATGAAGCCCTCCGGTGCCCACCAGTCGCGGAAGTGGAGTAATGCATCTCCCGTTAAGTAACCTTAGATTGGATTGACAACAGCTGTGAAGAAGTGTGGTTGAAATTGTCCCACCATTTTAGCTGAAGAAGCCATTGTTAAGTGAGTGTCAGCAGTATGGACCTAATGGCATTAAACACTGATTACCTTGAGTGGCTGTTAGTTTTTAATGATTTACTATCTGATTGTCTTCATTAATATGTATATTTTTTATTTTGTCTATCTTACAGTTGGAGGAGCTTAGTACCTCAATGTATCCTTTTCAAATGATTCCTGTCAATAATTATCTGTAGTCAGTTGTCTTCCAAGAGCAATGGCAATAGCTTGTCTACCGGCTGGTTGTAAATTCAAGTTCCAGGACTTCTTGGCAATATGTGAGTATTCACAATTTTTCTCTGGGTGAAAATGGACTTCAATGGAAATAAAAATGGGGGGAGAGATAAAACGGGTTGCTGACTCACTATCACCCGTTTTGCACTAGCGCACAAAGTCAAAATCTACCCCTGTGCATCGGGAGGCCTTTTGATCGTGAAGGACATTCCAGGCAATCTCAGTCCTGTGCTCAACTGATGTCCACACACATGCTATTCTAGAAGGGATCACGGTGTAGTGAACAGGAATTCTAAAGGAATGCTTTTCTGTCTCCTGCATCCAGGATCACTAACACCAGTTACAGTGCCCCACCTGAGATCAGCAAACTCAGCACAGATTATAAAGAAAAAAAAGAAAGACTTGCATTTATATAGTGCCTTTCACGACCACCGGACGTCCCAAATTGCTTCACAGCCAATGAAGTACTTTTTGAAGTGTAGTCACTGTTGTAATGTAGGAAACGTGGCAGCCAATTTGCGTTCAGCAAGCTCCCACAAACAGTAATGTGATAATGACCAGATAATCTGTTTTTTAGGGATGTTGATTGAGAGATAAATATTGGCCAGGACACCGGGGATAACTCCCCTGCTATTCTTCGAAATAGTGCCATGGGATCTTTTACGTCCACCTGAGAGGACAGACAGAGCTTCGGTTTAACGTCTCATTCAAAAGACAGCACCTCAGTACTGCACTGGAGGGTCAGACTAAATTTTATGTGCTCAAGTCTCTGGAGTGGGACTTGAACTCACAATCTTCTGACTCAGAGGCAAGGGTGCTACCAACTGAGCCACAGTTGATACCTAATCATGAACCAAACTAGACATCTCCTGGTCTCTGTGGCTTAATATTATAGTGGGCACTATATTCATCTACTGAGCTATTAGGGGAGCTCATGTAAGAGCTTTTTAACTGTTGATAAGGTGCATGATTTTTCCATATGCTCAGAGGAAATGATCCTTAGTAGAAATTCAGACAAAAACTAAACTTGGCAGAAAATCAAGAACTGTCAAAAAACCAAGAACCGAAGCCACCTACTTCATAGAGATTGTGGTTAATGGGACTCAAGGGAACCTTGGATAAAGGGAAAATGGACTGCACTCCTCAATGAAAGCACTGCCGGAGAGGGAAGATATAATGCATACAATTCTTGGATTCTACATTGAAGGTGGGAACCTGATGTAAAAGCTAACTGTTACGGGGGAGCAGTGTGTTTTCTTCTCTTGTCAATTTTATCTCCTCCCCTCATCTCCTGTAAACACTGACTCTTTGCTTCAGTACAGCTGCATTCTGGGTTACTTACCTCAGTGGCCATTACTCATGTGAGCCTTGACAGTAAATTTCAATGGGTTATTGAACTGTAAGTGGGGGGCATCACAGCTGAATCCAAGTCTGATCTTGTTCTCACTGGGCTACATGCAGGGGCCATTGGACAATGTTTAGGAGCCAGAGCCTTGGATGATTTTCCCAAACTCTAATCCAGTGGTGTTTCGGCCAATCAATGCCATCCCAGCTGAAATCGGCTATATCAGCATAAACTGGAACTTGAATTTTCAGCCTTCCATGTCTATATGGCTCAATTATTCACTGGATAAATTTTCAGAACCATCAGGGAGCTTAGTTTTGTTTCTGTGGCTTGGACACAGATGGATTGCTTAGTAGGCAGGCTAAAGACAATATTGTGAAAATATCATTAAAAATGTAATTATCTTTCCTGCACAGAGGGCTTAACTTTTATATCATTTGTACTGTTTGTATAAAAGCACATTTTTCTTTTGGTACAATAAAAGTAGCTCACAGTCCCATCTACCATTGCAACTAATGGGACAGGCTCATTGGAAGGCTTATTTAGACCAATCATTTGGAATAAATGTTGTTTTTTCTTAAACAGCACACTCTGTAGGAAAAAACCTAAAATGATCTTCTCAATTAAAGAATTCAAGGGCTTGTTTTAAATTCCTACAAATTATCTTGTGATTATTTCAGTAGACTTGTCTTTGGCAATGTTGATCCACTGTTGTTCATCAATCTGTTTAGAAATGTTTTTTTAGATCACAGGTAAATAAGGATTATCTTATCCATTCAGAATGAACCTACAGACTTGTCTCTGTTGTCCTCCGCCTTCCCCATTATTGCATCTTGCTGTCTTTTTAATGATTCTAGGGCAGTGATTGTCAAATTATGGGACCTACCTTAATGGTGGGACACAAAAGAAAGTAAGTTTGAGCCGGAATTACATTGAAATTACAACTCGGAAACAGGCCATTTGGCTCAATCAGTCCATGCTGATGTTTACATTCACACGAAAAGTAGTCCTCATTCCATCTGTCTTTCCTGTTCCCACATTGCTTTATTCCCCCTTTCCTTCAAAAACCTATCTAACCTATTCTTAAATATTGACATGGTCTTGCCTTCAATCACTAAATCCGGTAGTGCATTCCACAGCTTCACAACCCTCGATGGAAAAGAAAATGTTTCTCCTCTTCTCTGTCCTAATTATCTTGCCTTTAATCTTATATCTGTGTTCAAATCTCTCCAATCAGGTTTACGCCTCTGCAGCTGCACTGAAACAGCCCTAATCAAAGTCACAAATGACATCCTCTGTGACTGTGACCATGGTGCACTATCCCTCCGCATCCTTCTTGACCTCTCTGCTGCCTTTGACACAGTCCACTACACCATCCACTTTCAACCCCTCTCCTCCATTGCTCACCTCAGTGGAACTGCCCTCACTTGGTTCCATTCTTACCTATCCAATTATAGCCAGAACATCTTCAGCAAGACTTCTCTTTCCACTCCAGCACCATTATGTCTGCAGTCACTCAAGGACCTATCCTTGCCCCCACCCCACCCCTCCCCCCCACCCCGTCTTCCTCATCTACATGCTGCCCCTTGGCGACATTATCCAAAGACATGAGGTCAGTTTCCACATGTACACTGAAGACACCCAGCTCTACCATCTGTCTCAACTCCTCTACTGCCTATGTGTTGTCAGACTACTTGTCCAACATCCAGTCCTGGATGAGTCGCAATTTCCTTCAGTTAAACGTTGGGAAGACCAAAGCCATCGTCTTGAGACCTGCTGCAAACTCTGTAGCATTGCCACTGATTACATCCCCCTTCCTTGCCACCGTCTTAGGTTGAACTAGACTGCTCACAACCTCAGCAACCTATTTGACCTCGAGCTGATTTGCTAACCCCATATTGGCTTTGCCTCCATAATATCGTTTGTCTCTGCCCTGCCTCAGCCCATCTGCTGCCAAAACCCTCATCCATGCCTTTGTCAAATCCAGCCGCGACTATTCCAATTCTCTCCTGGCCGGCCTCCCATGCTCCACCCTCCATTAACTTCAGCTTGTCCAAAACTCTGCTGCCCCATGTCCTATCCTGTACCAAATCCCACTCATCCATTACCTATGTGCTCGCAGACCTACATGGACTGCTGGTTCCCCAGCAGTTCAAATTTAAAATGTTTCATATTAGTCAACTTTTACTACAGCTCTCTTGGGCAGAAGTGCTGCTGGTGTGGGTTCCAAAGCAAGCTGCTGCATAAACCTTCACTTTGTACATCACAACAGTGTTGTGAAGCTGGTGGCCATTTATTAATTCCAACTCGGGGAGAGGTATCAGAGAGCGGGGCAAGAACAGAAACAGAAAATACAGTCCACTCCAAACATCCACAAGTCAATTTTCTGGTTGGTGGGTGGGTAAACCTCAGACCTCCACTCCCCAAAAATAATCGAGTGCTTCCATTATCTGGCTCTCTTCAGAAATCTTCATCACTGAGTGGGGTGGCAGGGTATATAGGAAATTTTGGTAGGTCCCAATTCAAATAGTTTGAGAACTACTGTTCTAGGGTTTTTACTTCAGTTATGTACAGTTGCTGCAGAAAGAATGTTTTTCAGTTTAACGAAATGGTGTTAGTAACTCTTCTGGAAACATGCTGGAAATGTGGCAATTTTAGTCAAGTCTGCACCAGTACAATTGTAACAGACAAAACCAGGCTCATAATGTTCTGAATGAGTACAGCTGGTGATGTGAAATTGTGTTTTTAAAATTTTATTTCAATTTTTAAACCTTATTAGACCATTTGCTGTGATCATTTCTATTGGATGACCAGGAGGAAAACATTTTGCACAAACTGAAATGTAGGTTCATTCTCTCCTGAAGAGTGTATGCCAGTGAAAGGGTTAAACACTAAGGGCTAAAGATTCAAAAGCCTCCAAAAACGGGCGCAGGGATGGCGATGCGTGATTAACCCGCGCCCGTTCAACGTAATGCAGGCAGCACGCAAACTTGGTGCTGCCTGCTAATTTAAATGATAGTGGCGTGCAGCCCAGCGCTAAGTGCGCTGCTGAGTAGTTGCACGCTCAGTAGGGGGCCCAAGTTCGTGCATGGCTAGCACCAATTAAAGCTAGCCTGTACTTCTTAAAGCCAGCTTGCACCTCTTAAAGGGGAGGTGCAGTTTGACAAGACCAGGTGCTGGAAGTCATTCCAGAAGGCAGTTTCAACTGGGAGACATTCAGCAATGGCACAGCAGGCCAGAGAGAGGGCTCCAAAGTTCTCAGACTCAGCACTGGCAGAATTCCCTGAATAGTGCTATAATATTTTTCACAACCAGTTGAACGGGCAGATAGGGCCTAAGTTTGATGTTTCACCCAGAAACTCGAACATTACAGCATTCCCTTAATACTGTTAGCCTAGATTATCTGCTCAAGTCTCGGGAGTGAAGTTTCAACCCATAACCTTATGACTTGGAAGTGAGAGTGTCATCAACTGAGCCAGACACTTTTTTTCTGTTCTGTGTGATCTTTGAATTCGGGCAACAGACCAAATGTTTGGGCAAATAAAACTTGATCAATACATGCGCAAGCATTCAGAAAATCTTTGCAGGGCATACTTGTGCTGACTCTCTTTACAGGCCTCACCGAAAAGGTGGTCAGCCAAACCATTTCTTTTCTTTTCTAAATTGGACGAAGTATGTTTCATCCTGTAATGTAAACTGTATATCTAAAAAAAGTGAACTCTCTGTTGCTATGTAGATTAATTTTTAAAATGTTTACATTTTTACACTTTTCAGTAGGGTTTCTGGTACTTCCAGGAATATCTGAGACTTTTGATAAGAGATGACTGGATTTGAATGAACAGCTCTGTGAACATGTTTGCCCTTTTTTAATACAGTATTATTCAAATTACTATCTTTCTCCTAAAAGTCCTAAGTTTGGCATTTTCAGTATCAATACATGGCCTGGGTTTTGCTCTGAGTGGCTTTCGCTGTTCACCTTGTGTACAGTTGCCCAGAGACTTTTCGTGGGCTTATCAGCGGACATTTCTACTTATCCTACGTCTGATCCACTGCGTGCCCTCTACAGGGAATCTGTGGTATCGGTGAGTTGGGAAAGGAGAAGGGAGGCTCTTTACCCAATCAGATTGAACAATCCTCACTGAGACACACAGACAGCAAACCAGGAAGTAAAAAACAGGAAATATAAATTACATTGTACAGGAAGTGAAATAAAGACTAGGACATACACATGGGATTAAGGGAGAGAGATAAAAGAGAAAAACTAAAAAACATGATTTTAATTTTAAAAAATCTCCAACATTCATTTTCTTCAGAGGGAATGAGACTCCACATTTGTAAAATTAAATTTTCAGGGCCAGAGAGGTTGTTCAGCAGTAATTATCACTTGTTACGCTGTTAAAAACTCACTTACTCCTGAATGCACCAGCCCTATCTTTTTCATTCATCTTTAGTGCAAGACGAGTGGGTAATTACACTAAGTTCATGCCTTTTCAGTGATTTCAGTACTGAGTCTATTGGCGAGGACTGCAACAACTCTGACGACAACTTCTGGATTTCCGTGTATAACTGCACGTGTGCGGACGCCAGAAGTTGCAGTTAGATTTACCCTGTAATAACGGCAAGCGCTGATAGCCTATCCGTTGTTATTACAGCAAAGTCTGGGCCAATGATTAGCAAAGTGGGCCTCAGAACTTTGCTTGGACATGGTCAGTATCTGTGTCCCATATGGGGAAATATAGGCATTCTACTACTCTTATTGTATATGAGTATGCACAGCGTATTTTTTTAATATGTTTGTACCAATGCACAATGTGACAGGGCCGTACCAATACCAAAGTGCTGCCCCTTCATGGTGAGTTTCTAATGTTGCCCATGCCATCGCAGTGAGACACAGAGTGGAGGCCAGGTGTTTCTTCATGGTGAAGGATAAAAACTGTACCCTAGGCCACTGTTTCACATGTCCTGGCTTCTGGATAGGTTGGTATTGGCGAGGACCTGTGAATAGAGGGTCTCCCTGCACTCTTGCTTAGAGAATGGTACATCGCATGAAAATGAAGGCCATACTACAGCACTAATCTCTATCCAGATATTCCTCTATGCTCTGGGAACTGCATGTATTAAAACATCACCATTTAATTAGACTTCAGGCTATTCCAGGGTATAGCTGTTCTGAACCTCAACTGAAACGAGAGTTAAATTTGCTGCTATGAAATTTAACAGTAGGTTTACTTGAATTAGGATCTTTAGAAATCAGGTCATTTGAAATACTGTGCATCCTTATTTGAGCATGTTGTATCTTGGGACTATAGATTTGCCATGGCAACAATTAAATGTAACTGAGCGCAGTGTGACTATGATGCACCAGGGACTAAAGGACCCGCTCAACAGTAATAGGGAAGCTTTCTGATATTATATAGTGTAGTGAATTATGAGTAGCTCAATCTATTAGTGATTACTAACACTGCTTTTCATAAGTCTTTTTATTAGATGTGTTTGTGGTTTTGCAGTTATGGAGATAGGATGTCATAATGTAACATTACAGGAAATGGGCTTGTGCATGACTAGAATCTTAACGGCTTGCTAAAATGTACAGTAGGAAGCTGATAATCTAAACGTCACCTACTCAAATTCCTGAATTTCTAACTGGCTGAACCTCACAGTATCCCCTATGCGTATAATTATTTAATGAAACCGCAAATCAGTTTCCATGCTGAATTAATATTTAATACAGTACAACATTTCAATTAATACACAGTCAGTTATCTGAATTATTTATCTGTTCTGGGGTATTTCCTGAATTGAGAAAAATAGTGTCTCGCTGTATTCACATGCTATTAACTAACAAGTACAAAAAGTTATGTCTGTGGGGTATAACTATTGCTTTGTAATAGTATAAAGGTTTTCCTTTTAGCCTTAATAACTAAGGTAATAAAGGTTATATCAGTTTCACACATTGTTGCAGATGCTATAGGTCAGTTCTGAACAATGTGTAGCATCAAAATTTCAGTCAATATTTGTTTAATTTTACCATTTGCTTTTTTTCCCCTCTCAAAATATGAAATCTTCATACAGACCAAGAAAGTGAGGGGTTTGATTCCCAGTCTGTGCTGAGTTTGCAGATTTCTGCAACTGATTCCTGGGATGGCAGGACTGTCGTATGAGGAGAGATTGGGTCGACTAGGCCTGTATTCACTAGAGTTTAGAAGAATGAGAGGGGATCTCATTGAAACGTATAAAATTCTGACAGGGCTAGACAAACGGATGCAGGGAGGATGTTTCCCCTGGCTGGGGGGGTCTAGAACGAGGGGGTCACAGTCTCAGGATACGGGGTAGGACATTTAGGACTGAGATGAGGAGAAATTTCTTCACTCAGAGGGTGGTGAACCTGTGGAATTCTCTACCACAGAAGGCTGTGGAGGCCAAGTCACTGAATATATTTAAGAAGGAGATAGATAGATTTCTAGACACAAAAGGCATCAAGGGGTATGGGGAGAGAGCGGGAATATGGTATTGAGATAGAGGATCAACCATGATCATATTGAATGGCGGAGCAGGCTCGAAGGGCCGAATGGCCGACTCCTGCTCCTATTTTTCTATGTTGAAGGTGCTACAATTAGTCTGAGTCCTGCTGGGTTAGAGAAGGGAAAAATCAGCCATGATTCCACTTCTGCTCTCTATCCAGTGACCCCTGCTGTAATGTCCCAGTAAGAACACCAACTGAGGACAGGATTCTGCTAGGTTGTGATGTTCTTCATGGTCAAATAGCCTGCCAATGCTCACTATGAAGGCTCACATGAGTTTAAGGGACTTGGGTGAGATACGAGCCATATCCCAGTAAAAGAGTCCATGCCCGCAGGAGGAGAGAAAAAAGGTGCAATCTTTTACCATTATTAGTGAGGGCTAAAACAGACTGTATCTGGGGCTTAAGATGTGGGCGGCCCTGGCAAGGCTGCATTTATTGTCCATTGTTACAGTTCACGGTAGACTTTTTGCCGCTGATGTTGCCTACCAGCCTATAGTGAAAATACATTATGGCAGCTGAGCGGTGTGGTTACTGACTTAACTGACTAGGCACACATAGAAATACATTGAAGCGCAACATGGAAATGGGCCATTTGGCCCAACCAGTTCATGCTGGTGTTTACCCTCCAAATAGTTCTAATCATATTTATCCACTCCGGTCCCATATCCCCTGAACCCCTTTTTCTTTCATCCATCCATCCAATCTAATCTTGAATGTTGGCATAGTTTCTTCATCGACCACTAACCCTGGAAATGAATTCCACATACTCCCAACTCTCTATGTAAGGACGTTTCTCCTGACCTCTGTTCTAAATCACTTGGGACTTAGTTACCAACATGTGATGTGATGGTTGTTACTAGTTTTCCTAATCTCCTGCTAGTGTTCTATTTACACCACCATGCAAATAATGAGAAATATCAGCACATTTGTGGTAATTTGTTTTTCTATGCATAAATAAGGAATTAGTTATTTGGACTGGTTATTCCTGAATTGTTTAGATTGTCACTATATTCAGTTCATATTAAAAACATTGTGCAACAGTGCGGGGGGGCTATAGCAGTAAACTATTTTATAATTTAAAAAATAATAATTTCAATGCATCAACATCAATTCACTCCACTATTTCTATTAATGTGCTGGTATAAATCAAGTGCCTTGATAAGGGTTTGGTTTTGTAGAAAATAGTTTTAAATGAACACCCACAAAGGCTTTCCAATCTGTTATATTTAGCACTTCGGTACAGGGGGTAATTATTACCTGCTAACCTCAAACTGTAGAATTACAGTTAACACTATTGAGTATGATGTGTTCAGACTGAATGGACAAATGGAATTTTTGTTGTCCTCAGGGTAATAGGCATAATTTGTGTTTTTGTTTTCCTTATTCTGAAGTTTGTAATATATTTTGGGGAATTTTGATTTCAAGACAAAGCATCCAATGGAAAATCTGCTTCTCATAAGCTATACCAGTCCTTGTTCTCAAACAGTTAAAATAAGTTGGGGGCGGGGGCATTTAGTTGGTATAAAGAGATTATTATCTGTCCCTTATCATACTGGAGTGAGTGCAACACTTTTAAAAGTTTTAAAGCAAAGCTAATTTAACTAAAACCCTCAGGAGAATGTAAAGCTGCCAATCTGAAAACTAATTATTACAAAACAAGCAATACATGTGCTTTGCTATATCACCAGGCAACTGCAGATTACATTGAATTTACACCACAGAAACAGGCCATTTGGTCCAACTGGTCCGTGCCGGTGTTTATGCTCCACACGAGCCTCCTCCCGCTCTACTTCATCTAACCCTATCAGCATAACCTTCTATTTCTTTCTCCCTCATGTATGTATCTAGCTTCCCCTTAAATGCATCTATGCTATTTGCATCAACTACTCCATGTGGTAGCGAGTTCCACATTCTAACCACTCAGATTTATATAGTCAAGTGTTTTCTACTGGAATTTATACAAATATTGCCTGGAGATTACAAACAAAAGCAGCAACTACCTTACTTCTCACTGTCATATTCCATTTGTGTGAAACTAATTCTGTGAAATCTTTGCTGTATAATTAAATAAAAACAATTTAAAGTATTGTCCTGTTTTGCTTTTGATACCACTATATTCTTACATTGCATAAGTTGCAAAACTTTGACTTTCTAGGAGAGCAAACACATATCCTGCTCCATGTCCCCAGAGTCAAATAAACAGTATTTTTTTGATTCATATATGTGGCACTTCATCATGAGCAGTTCCTAATTTGCACCCTCCGGGATCCCTGCGCTCCTCCAATTCTGGCCTCTGCAGCATCCCCGATTTCCTTCGTTCCACTATTGGCGGTCGTGCCTTCAGCTACCAAGGCCCTAAGCGCTGGGATTCCCTCCCTAAACCTCTCTGCCTCTTTTCCTCCTTTAAGACGCTCAATAAAACTACCACTTTGACCAAGCTTTTGGTCACTTGTCCTAGTATCTCATGTGGCTCTGTGTCAAATTTTGTTTGATAATGCTCCTGTGAAGCGCCTTGGGACGTTTTACTACGTTAAAGGCGTTATAAAGAAAGACTTGCATTTATATAGCGCTTTTCACGACCTCAGGACGTCCTAAAGTGTTTTACAGCCAATGAAGTACTTTTGAAGTGTAGTCACTATTGCAATGTAGGAAACGTTGTAATGTATAAATACAAGTTGTTAGTTGCACCAGCACTAAAGGTTGTCACAATTCATTTAGCTTATTTAATAAAGAATATAGCAACAAATATTAAACCAGACTAGCATTGAACACTATGACTGGAATTTTCCTTACCTTTGCAGGTAAGTAATATGACTCCATCTACAAATACAATCAAGAATATAATTTAAAAAGTACATTAATTGGGATGTTATTGGTGCTTTAGTCACAAATCTATCGACTTTTGTATCAGTAACTGGTACAAATAAAAAATGTGTGTGTGTATAGTAATACATAAACTTAAGCAGATTTTAAATGTAATTGTAAAGGGGTGGATTTACAATCTTATGCAAGTTCAGCAGAAGAGCTGCAGAATCCCTGACAAACAGTGTAAGTGGTGCTTACAATGTGTTTCTGGGATTTCTGCAGCTCTTCTGTTGAAGTTAACAATGGGCAAGTGAGAGAACCTCTGCAGAAATTCACCCTAAAGTCTCAGTCATCTTCAGGGACTGAAAGCAAATTGAACCAGTGTAATGAGTGATGAGAATGAAATTATTACGGTTGATGACAACGTAAAGTGTAACTGGACAATCACAGTATACTGTGAGAAAAACCTGACCAGAAACACACAAATTTATTTAAATGGTATATGTCATTTTTATAGTGCAGATCAACTCACTGCAATTACTGTTGAGTTGGAAGGCAACAGCTGAGAATGGCCAGTGAAAAATGTATTTCCCTCACCAGCCAGGATAGCACTTAGATCCCTTCAGGAATTTCTGAATTAACATTTACCAGTAGCTTTTCAAGTAGAACAGAATCTCCATCAATCTGTTAGCTGATGTAATCAATTTGTTTTTTATTTTGGTTTGTTTGCCATGCTGTCAAGTAATCAGCTGGAGCAATGACAGACATGGTTCCTGAGCTGCGTGAATCCCGTGGCCATGCAGGGAAATTTAAAAAGTTAGGGGGGGGGGGGAAAGGCCTGTAAAGTACCTCATAATGGTTTCAATTGGGTCCCCTGCCGCTGCAGGTCGGGTGGGCTCCACAATGACAGACGCGCCTGGGGGAAAGGCGCGTGGGAACGAGCTGACAGAGGAAGAGGAGGAGGTGAACAACTTTCGCCACCGATCTCGCCCGCTACCACCCTCGGGAAATTCAGCCCGATGAGACGGTTACGACCATGGAGGTGAAGTAATGAGATTCTCTTGCTGATGAGCATCAAGTCAGTCCTCAAAATGGCGCTGTCCCGCTCCGCTTCGCCGCCACCGACATGTGACCAACCCACCCGGCACCGTTCCGGCTCCGCACGCTGACCGAGACCCGGCGGCTGATTGGACGGATGAGGAAGTCGCGTCTGATTGGGCGGCTGAGAAGAGAGAGCGCGCGCGCACGCCTTCCGACGTCGCGTCTGATTGGGCGGCTGAGGAGAGCGTCCTGTCCGCCAGTTGGCGCGCGAAAGGACGGCGCATGCGCGCGTGTCCGGGGGTTTGGGGGGGAAAGAGGCGGCTTGCAAACAAAGGCGGGGAAGACGGCCGTCGGCGGAGCAAAAGCCTTCACCACCGGGCGGAGCGACAGAATCACACTCACTCGGCGGCATGACGGACAAAGAAGGTAACCGATGGGATCGGGGGTGGTGGTGGGTACATATACGACCCCGCGCACGCTTCTTCATCTTCGATGGTTATTTACAAACCGGAGCGGCGGACATGTTGAGGAGCGGCGCGGTTGCGGCCGCGGCCTTGTTCCTGGCGCCAGCGCCTTGCCGGCAGCGCGCGCTGCGGGGGCTTATTTTTTTCTGGCTTGCAAGTTTTTAATTTGCGCCGCTCTCTGGCAACGGTGCAAACACCTGGATATTGCTCAGGGTGGGAAAGACGCTGCACTTTACAGCCCCGGCTTGTGCATCAGGATTACTCTGATCCCCCCCCCCCCCTTGCATTTTATTCTTAAAAATTTGTGCAGCAGTCGCCCGCCCCAGGTTTTCGGCCTTAAACCGGCGTCCGGTTCCCCCGGGCGACCACAGCTCTGCGCCCTGCACCGGCTCCCCGCCACCTCCACATGCTGCAGTTGGCAGGCTGCAGGGTGAGTGTGGGGTCTCACTGGGCAGCGCTTTGGTTCCACACACATCGAACAGCTTCTGGAAATGGGAGGGGAGCAAGCTGAAGTTCCGTAAACCACGGCCTCCTTTCAACTGGGTCCTGGGCTATTGCAGCGCTCTGGTCGGTTTAGTATCGTATGTTATTGACTACAGCCTGATAGCTCACTGATTACACATTTTTTTAAAAATGCTCTAGTTGGTGAAACCTTATTTTATATCTTGGCCCCCCCCCCCCCCCCCCACCATGAACAATGATTTTTTTTCAACAGTGTATCAGAATGTGCTTTTTAAATTTGTATTTTGTCTCTTGGTTTACGATTTGACACTCTTTTTTTCCTTCACTATGTGGAAGTCTTGGTTTAGCAGCCTAGCTGAAGTTGGGAAATGGGCACAAATTTGCCTTCTGCTAATCTGGCCCAATGTGTCAGTGATCCAGTGTCTTGCACCACCAGACTAGCTAATTAAAAGTACAGTTTAAGAATTTGATGACAGTCACAATTTAAAGCTCTGTAGCCTATTTTAGTAGAATAGTATTTGACTGCCTTTATTACTGTATTTAAAACAAGATTTAAATGCAGGGAGCTGTGTTGCTGATTTTTATTTTATTTTCATTTTGTATTGTGCTTAGTGTAAAAAAAAAGTACAGATTAACTTGTATGAAAATTTAGAAATAATTTTTTGTCTCTCCACTTGTAACCCCCAGTCCTTGTCTTCCTCCTCAGTTGGGAGAGTGGGATATTGCTGTCAGTGTCCCTCTGTTCAAACTATCAGCAGGTGCACTTGAGAAATGTGGAAAGGAACACTATCCCAGCCAGCTTTCTCGTTTCCTCATCGTCCCAGATGATTTAGCTGAGACCGATATACTCACCCGGTTTTCCTCCCCATCCCCATTCCCCCCAAAAAACCAAGCCTGAGCATGAATATTGGTCTTGAATGACAGTCAAATTCTTGTGCTCTAGCTGTAGATACTGGGCCTTAGCAACACTATATTTTAAGGGGATGTGAGAAAAGAATCAATTACAATGCAAATATATAATGTATGCAAGGTACTCTGTCCTGTATTTGATGTAAATTTGTATCCCTGTAAACTGCATGTACTATTGTCAGAATGTTCAGATTATTTTTCTTTAATTTTGCACCTCTAGCATCAGATGCCCATTATGATGTTACACCTGTGACGTCACACACCCACTGTTCTTCATTACTGACGGCCGCCTCACCTGTGCAGTCCACTCATCTCGACACGACGCCAGCCATTTGTCATGAATGGAAACGAGGAAAAAAAAGTACCTTGTATATATTATACAAAATAACGGATGGTCAGGAGATGAATTAGAGACGTGCATGGGATACACCATTAAATTTTAGCCTTGTATATCCACTTGTGGCTATAACACGAAGTGCCCACATTAGCCCCAATCCAACCAAAGCCCAAATACACATCTGTAATTCACCTCATGCCATTGATTATTTGTTTTTAACGTTGTAAAACGTGCAGTAAATGTACTTAAATGCTTTTCAATGTGTAAATTGTACTATGTTATACATCTCCCCTTAAAATTAAGTGTTATTTTGTAAATTTGTTATATGGCCCTCTCCAATTTGACTTACGTAAGTGACGCATGAGCAAGGATAGTAGGTTTTCTTTAGATACACTGTTTGCAGAAACACTTCTGGGTTTCAAGTGTTGCATAAGTCCTTTATCCTTCAGATAGGTTCATTAAGCTAGAGACAGTAATATGTCTGATATTACTGACAAAACATTAATCCTAAACACCCATACAGAGTAGCGCACATTAGGTTCACGCCTAACACTCGGGTGCATGGCTTTTAATGAGGAATCGTGAAGGTGGCTTCTTCAAGCTTGTTCACGCTACTGGGTCTCGAAGGTAGCAAGAGGTCTTTCTTATGAAGTAAAATCATGGCATCTCTCTCTACCATTTTCTTTATGGTCTACTTCCTGCTGGATGCAACACTCTGATGTTTTATGACCACCCAGTTGTTCACAAACTGCCAAACAGATCACACCATATTGTTACTATTATTGCTTTTCCCAAGCCATAGCTTTGTTGTAAACAACCTTTGATGCATGCTCTTATAGCAACATATTGCCATTTATATTGCAGCAATCTCTGCCCTTGCATTACCCCTCCTGTGATTGAAAAATCTATGTTTTAAAAGCTTGCATATTTCAGTCTTAATTCTTCATGCTCAATATTTATCCAACTAGTTTTTTTTATTTATATGTCTATCTTTACAGTGCAATGTCCTTGGTCCTGAAATTCACCCTTCTCTAATGTTATCAGCATCATTTGAGGGCAAAAGACAGGCTTTTCAAGAACACGATTTAAACCAACTCTGTCCATGTTACTGTTTTGTCTTTGTTTTTACATTACTTTTGTTTCTAACATTGCTGGACAACAAGGTTGCGGGTTCAAGCTCCACACCGCATAATCTAGGATGACACTGAATTGCAGTATTGAGGAAGCGCTACTTTGGAGTGACTGTCCTTTAGAGAAGAGATTAAACAGGCCCAGTCAGGCTGCTTGAGTGGATCAGATCCCATGGTGGTGTTCAAATAAGAGCATAGAAAGAGGAGTAGACCATTCAGCCCCTCGAACCTTTTCTGTCATTCAATTAGATCATGGCTGATCGGTATCTTAACTCTATCTACCTGCCTTTGTACCGTAACCCTTCATACCCTTGCCTAACAAAAATCTTACCAATCTCCGTTTTGAAATTTTCAATTGACCCCCCCCCCCAGCCTCAACAGCTTTTTGGGGGGGTTAGAGTTCCAGATTTCCACTACCCTTTGTGTGAAGAAGTGCTTCCTGACATCACCCCTGAATGGCCTAGCTCAAATTTTAAGTCTATGCCCCCTTATTCTGAACTTCCCCTACCAGAGGAAATAGTTTCTATCTACCCTATCAACTCCTTTTAATCATAAATACCTCAATTAGATCACCCCTTAATGTTCTGTACTCGGGAATACAAACCTAGTCTTTGTAACCTGACCTCATAATTGAACCCTTTTAGCCCCGGTATCATTCTGGTGAATCTGCGCTGCACCTCCAATATATCCTATGAGACCAGAACTGAATGCAGTACTCTAAATGGGGTCCAACCAGAGCTTTATATAACTAACATAATGCCCACTCCCCTTGAGATAAAGGCCAACATTCCATTAGCTTTTTAAATTATTTGTTGTACCTGTCCACTAGCTTTTAGTGATTTCTGTATGTGGACCCCTAAATCTCTCTGCTCCTCCACAGTCCCTAGCTTCTCGCCATTTAGAAAGTGCTCTGATCTATCTTGGGTCCAACGTGGATGACCTCGCGTTTCCCCACATTGAACTCCATCTGCCACAGTTTTGCCCATTCATTTAATCTATCAATGTTCCTTTGCAGCTTTCTGCTACCATCTACGCTATTTACTGTGCCGCTTAACTTGGTGTTGTCAGCAAACTTGAATATATGGCAGTCTATTCCTTCCTCTAAGTCATTTATAAATATAGTGAAAAGCTGAGGCCCCAGTACAGATCCCTGGGGAACACGACTAGTCACATCCTATTAATTGGAGTACGTACCGATTATCCCTACTCTCTGTCTCCTACCTTCTAACCAATTCCCTATCCATGTCTATAGGTGGCCTCCAATTCTATGTGCTCTCATTTTTGTTAACCATCTCTTATGTGAAACCTTATTGAATGCCTTCTGGAAGTCTATATAAATAACATCCCTTAACTGCCACATTAGTTACCTTCTCAAAAAATTCAACTAGGTTTGTTGGTCATGACTTACTCGTTACAAATCCATGCTAGCGCGCTCTGCCAGGGAGTGTTGTGCTGAAAGTTCATCCCTCAAGCAACGCTGCCAGAAAAAAACGTTAAATTTAAGTGGTCGTTCATCTCATTACTGTTGTGGGATCTTGCTGTTTGCAAAATGGCTGCCATGTCTGCCTGCATAACAAGTCACTGCACTTCAAAGTAATCCATTTTATGTGAAGCATTTTGAGAGGTTCCTGAGACACAATAAGTTGCTGTATAAGAATGTCTCTTTATTGATCAGCAAAACTAGCTCCAAAAAAACAGAATTGGTTGGTAGTTGTCCAGTTACTAGCAATCTTCCCTTTAAGCTGCGCTGCTGCGCAATGTTTCAGGGAACCTGCGCAGCCGGCTTTTCAATGTAAAAACCGCACATGCGCAGTATTTTGAATGGCCCTTAAAGGGGCTGCGCAGGGCCAAAAAAATTATAGGGAACATTGGTTACTAGCTAGCACAATTATAACAAATTATGTTACACTATTTCTGAAATTATTCAGTGTTCCTTTGACATAATATTTTTTGAATTCATTAGGATAGAAACATAATTGTCTTTTGCTGATACTAGCTTGAGAGAAGGTTCCAACTTTTAAACACTGACATTTATTTGTTTGTTCCTTTTTTAATATAAAAAAAAATATATATAAAAAATCCTACCTGAGATGTTGGGTGGGTGACTTGCACAACAGACCTCTGCCACATTTCTGGTGGTTGGGGGGGGTGTTGACACAGGTCCAGTTTTTTTTTTAAACATTTTATTCCTCTGGCTGACAACATTTTCTGCTCACTCTTTCCCCTGTTGCGTTGACCAACATCAAAAACACGTTATGGGTTTGTACCCAGGCCCTACCCAAGTTGCATTCTAAGTCATTTGGTCAGTAAACCTCTTTGAATGCTATTGTTATGTAGTTTATTAGTGACTGTTTTATGGCATATTGGAGATTTGTAGTTAATCTACAGTGTGTTAATCTAATAATAGGCATGCAAAGTAGTAATGTGAATAGAAATGTTAACTCCCTCTTTTAATCACAAGTAAAAAAAAATGCTACTGGTTGATGGGAAATAAATTTTGGCCCAGTGGCAAAATAGGAATGACATAACAAGTAATTCTGTTTTTGTGTTGCACTTTTGTCTGCTGCTAATCACTAATTGTGCATTTACAGCAGCCTTTGATGATGCTGTGGAAGAACGTGTCATTAATGAAGAGTACAAGATCTGGAAGAAAAATACTCCCTTCTTGTATGACCTAGTTATGACTCATGCTCTGGAATGGCCAAGTCTGACTGCTCAGTGGTTACCTGATGTTTCTAGGTATGGATGTGGCTTAAAGTAAGAAGGATAATTGCAGTGAATATCAGTATTCCAGTATTCAGCATTGTCCACTAAACAAGGATATCTGCAATAAGTGTGTATTTAGATTCCATTTTGCGACAAAAGGATATGATAACGTCTGTACAGAAGGTGCCTCATTTTTCTTTGTGGCTTGCATAGTAATAATTTCAGTAAGGAGAAAGCTTTTGGTCCATCTAGCCCACCTATCCACTGTATTCTCTTGGTGTATTTTTAATCACCCTAAATCCCAATTGTTGACAAGAACCTGTCTAATTCCTTCTTGAAACATATTAAGGTTTCTTGTTCCACCACCTGTGATGGTAATCTGTTCCACATACTACCCTTTTAGTTAAAGTTCCTCTACATTTCCTATCTTCTTTTGTTGTCCTCAATTTGTAAATATGACCCCTTGTGCTTAAATTCTGTATATGGCAGAAAAGCTTGCTTAGATCCAATTTGTCCAAATGCATCGTATTAAACACTTCTATCAAATCCCTTCTCTGTCTTCACTTTTCAAGAGAGGAAAAAACCCAGGATAGTCAATCTTTTCTCAGGACATGCCTTTAAGTTCTGGGATCAACAGTAGCCCTTTTGGCCAGTAAACCTTTTTGAATGCTATTATGTAGTTTATTAGTGATTGTTCCACTGTACCCTGTCCAATAACTCGTATCCTTTTTGAAATAGGGAGACCAAAACAGCATGCAGAACTCCAGATGTGGTTTCATTAGGTCCAAATACAGTTTTTTAAAATGACCTGGATTTTATATTATACCCCTTGCTATGCATTCCAATATTCTGTTTGCTTTTTTAACAGCTTGGAAACATGCAGATGATTTCTCTCATGCTCTGATACCTGAAGTACATTCCCATTAGGTAGATAATCCACATCAACCGTATCTCTGCAAAATCTTACAATTTAACACAGGGAAATGGAAGATTATATCCGCCATTTCTTTGCCCACTGAGCTCGTCAAGGTCCTTTTGAATTGTGTGCATTGATCGTCATCATCTGCCACTGCTCCCAATTTAGTATTCTCTGCAAATTTGGATACTTTTTGGACATAATTCCTTCCTCTAAATCATTTATAAAAATTATAAACAACAGCAGCCCCAAAACTGAAACTTGTGGCCCTGCTGCCAAGCAGATACCTGCCCATGCACTACTATTCGTTATCTACTAACCAACCATTTGCTAATTCATTTTGCCGAGAAGGTTAATGCATTCCCATCTATCCCTTGTATAGTAGCCTATTCTGTGGGACAGTATCGAACACCTTCCTGAAATCCAGTCAGATAACATACACTATCTACTAGGCCTGTCATCACAAAGAAATTCAATAAATCAGTCAAGCATGACCTCCCACTCCTCAAACCATGCTGATTGTCGTGGTTAAGCTCATGCCCCTCAAGATGCTTCCTTGTATTATCCCTCATACTTTCAAACACCTTCCCAACAGTGGAAGTAAGGCTTGCAGGTCTATATAATTTGATGGTTCATCTATCTTTTTTTGAAGATGGGAGTCACATTTGCTATTTCCAATCTTCTGAGATTTGGTCTGAGTCCAGCGAACTTTGAAAAATATTTGGTTTTAACCAACTGCTTCAGAACCCTAGAAGGAAAGTAGTTAAAGCCAGGAGCCTTATCTACCTGGAGCTTCAACAACCACCCTTGTGATTTAAAAAAAAAAGTCTACATTCACCTTTAAATTGCTCCCCCAATTCTGGCATTTCTCACCTCACTTCTTTTATGACTACTCAGTACTTAAAGAATTTCTCTATCTTCCATGCCGCTTCCACATTGTCATTTTTTTAGTGAGCGAACTCCTCTTTGTATTCTGTTTACTCCAGCTATGTTTTCCTTGTGATCCCGCTTTGCAGTCCTTATCTGTTTCTTGTCATGCAACAGTCGTATCTTTATAGAAATGTTCCTTTCATAGAAAACATAGAAACTAGGAGCAGGAGTAGGCCATTCGGCCCGTCGAGCCTGCTCCACCATTCAATACGATCATGGCTGATTATCCAAATCCAGTACCCTGTCCCTGCTTTCTCACACAGAATCCCCATCGAGCCTGCACCGACACATATCCCACCCTATCCCCGTAACCCCACGTATTTAATTCCCCCTAACATATCCCTTCCTATCCTATCCTATCCCCGTAACCCCACATATTTAATCCCCCCCTAACACTAAGGGTCAATTTATCTTAGCCAAATCAACCTAACCCGCACATTTTTGGACTGGACATTTTGGACATTTTCCTGAACGCTTAAATTTTTTATATGCTTTCTCTTACTCTCTCATGCCTTTCACAACTTTTAGTATGCCAAACTGGTCTTACTGGTTTCACCAGAATGATACCAGTGCTAAAAGGGTTAAATTATGAGGGCAGGTTACATAAACTGGTTTGTATTCCCTTGAGTATAGAACATTAAGAGGTGATCTAATTAAAGTGTTTTAAGATAATTAAAGGATTTGATAGGGTAGAAGAGAGAAAGGATGTGAAGGCCCTTGCGAGGGTGCAGAGGAGATTTACCAGAATGGTTCCGGGGATGGGGGATCTTAGCTACAAGGACAGGTTGGAGGAGCTGGATTTGTTTTCATTGGAGCAAAGGAGGTTGAGGGGTGATTTGATAGTGGTGTACAAGATTGTGACAGGTTTGGATAAGCTAGACGGGGAAAGGCTGTTCCCACTAGTTGATGGTACAAGGACTAGGGGACACAGATTGAAGGTTTTGGGCAAGAGATACAGGGGGGATGTGAGGAAAAACTTTTTTTACGCAGCGAGTGGTGATGACCTGGAATTCGCTGCCGACGGAAGTGGTGGAAGCGGAGACACTGAATGTTTTCAAGGGGAGACTGGATAGGCACTTGAGGGAAATAAACTTGCAGGGCTAAGGGGATAGAGCGGGGGAATGGGACTGACTAGTTTGCTCTACAGAGAGCCGACATGGACTCTGGGCCAAATGGCCTCCTTCTGTGCCATTATGACTCTGACTCTATTTCCTCTGGTGGGTGAGTCCAGAACAAGTGGGTATAACCTTAAAGTTAGAACTAGGCTGTTCAGGGGTGATGTCAGGAATAACTTCGTCACACAAGGGTAGTGGAATTCTAGAAGTCTCTTTCTTCCCTCCCCCCCCCCCCCCCCCCCCCCCCCCCCAAAAAAAGCTGTTGAGGCAGGGGGTCAATTGAAATTTTCAAAACTGAGATTGATAGATTTTTGCTAGGCAAGGGTATTAAGGGTTACAGAATCAAGGTGCATAGATGGAGTTGAGATACAGTCAGCCATGATCTCATTGAATGGCGGAACAGGCTCCAGGTGCTGAATAGCCTCCTCCTGTTCCTATGTTACTCTATTATAATATTTCAGGGATAAATTCGTTTTCCAGCTTGAAAACTATCTCTGATACTATTCTATTTTCCTTCCAGCATTTCTTCCAATTTTACCATTCCCATGCATTCTCTCATACCCTTAAAACCAGCTTGTTAAAAAATTTAGCTTTTGCTGGTTTCATGGTGCTGTCTTTTCCTGCGAGGGTGCGTAAGTGCATTCTGTACTCTGACCCACTCATACTTACCTGGAAAGAGCAGAACCTGGCAGGGAAGTTGGTTTCTGTTTGTTTTTTCTCCGACAACTCAAGATGCTACCATACCCTGAGGCAAACCTGACTCTTTCGCAGCACCAGTTCTCCTATTGGCTACCATGACATTTTTAAGGCGTTCAGTTTTATATATTTAGTAGAACAGTGTGATGTTGGATGCAGCAAAACTGGTTCAAAGTGAGCAGTGATGGTGCAGGTCCATTTTGCAATGTGCTTTTTTTTTTTAATGGGTTTATTTTTTTGCAGACAAAAGAATGTATGACAGTGGATAATCTAGTAATGTAATATTTAATGATCTGCAGACCTGAGGGGAAGGACTACAGTGTTCACAGGCTGGTGCTGGGAACCCATACATCTGATGAACAAAACCATTTGGTCATTGCCAGTGTTCAACTACCAAACGATGATGCGCAGTTTGATGCTTCACATTATGATAGTGAGAAGGGAGGTAAGACAGTTTTTTTTTTCTCAAACCGCATAGTGTTTTGTGGCTTGCATAGGTAGACTAGCAAAATATTGTTCAGGTTTGTAACATTGGGAGTGCGCACCTACACAATCCTGGAACTAGGGTCTTTAACAGAATAAGATAATATGGGTCCCCACTTGTTTTAAAAGTTTGCAGATGCGTGATTCCCACAAATTCATTCTTTTTATTAAAAAGATTGCCCAAAGGTTTTCAGCTAATGAATATAGCCAAAACCCATGTCTTGTTCCTACTTGATGTGTATAATGTACAGCGAGTTGTAAGGACCTTTTTAAAAGTTTGTGTCTCCTTCTCTTTCTCTTTTCCTCCACCCCAAAAAAAACCTTTGTCACGTTTGGGGTATGGTTTCACATGCTGGCACTTCACTGTTGCCTTACTAAGTGGCTATTCAAATGTAAGTCTGCACATGGCAATTTCAGTTGAGCCTGATCTTGTGTCCATAAACATGCACTGGATAATGGAGATTACTTGATAGCATTGGGATATAAACCAGGGATCAAGCCTGGGGCTTTTCTTGATTTATGTGTCTCAGTACCATGTGTGCTTTCAGGAGAGTGTGTGGGGGAAACAACTTGCAAACAAATGGAAAGTCATGACCTGCTAACTACAGCCCAGCAGAAACTTCCCCATTTCCCCCCCCCCCCCCCCCCACTTCAGGGTGCTGTTCAAAACCCTGAAAAGGAGATGTAGTATTGTTTGTAAATCTATTTTCCGTAAATACCGCAGTTCCTGATTGATTAGTTATCTGATTTTTGAACTTTCAAGACATCTTAATGGTAAAAATAAATTTTGCAAATACTCAAAGATGGCAACTGTCTTTAATTTACAGCAGTCTTTGATTGATTTAATAACTGTTGAGCAGATTGTCACAGGCTTTTTTTTTTGAAGTATGGAACATCATGTTTTTATTTGTAAATTGTTTCTTTTGCAGAATTTGGTGGATTTGGTTCAGTTAGTGGAAAAATAGAGATTGAAATAAAAATAAACCATGAAGGGGAAGTAAATCGTGCCCGCTACATGCCTCAGAATCCTTGTATTATTGCCACAAAGACGCCCTCCAGTGATGTGCTGGTCTTTGATTATACCAAACATCCTTCCAAACCAGGTAAGCAGTATAAACTTTGAATCGGGAGGTGGGAAGATGATACATTTTTAATCAGATCAGGTTCCTTGCATTTATATTACATTTTGTAAACTTTAGTATCGCCAGCATCATCCTTGGGAAAGAGGGGCAAGTATTGTAACCTAGAATATCATATCAAAAATCATCTATTGAAGCAGAACGCTACCAGTTTTGCTTCATAACTGATAGGTGGTGTGTTCTCCCAAATGACTAAGTTGAACTGACGGGGTGAAAGTTAACAGTCCAGTCTTCTTGCGTCACATCCCTCATAAGGAGCTAAATGGTCTAGTAGATTGTTTAGTATTTGCTAGATTCTGAAGCAAATACTAAACAATCTGCAGCAAAAGCACAGACTTGTAACCAAAACCACTTTGATATGACAAATTAAACAAATCTTAATAAAATTGTCCATATCAATGCAGTAGTCAGACTCCTGATGTATTGTTAGATGGTTTAGTCAGACAAGGCTCACGCAAATCATCTACAAAAAACAACATACAATGATGCAAAATTCTGTATCTTGTGAACCGTTTTTCATTTTAAAGATCTAATGCACCTTTGCCACCATACAATGTCAGACATAAATGTGTTTTCATTCTTTCATGTCTGCCTGGTAGGGTGAGAATCGGTATGACTTATTCATACAAGACGTTTCTGATTTTTGAATTGAACAGCAGGGACCAATTTACAGAGTTACATTTTGTTAACGTCTGCAAATTCCTGGACCTAACATTTATATTTAGCCTTTTGGACTAACTTTCCCTGGTAAAAGGTAAATAACTTCCTTTTGAAGTAAACAAAACACCCGTTCACCTTTTTTAACCTGTTTTGCAGAGTACAGCTGCCATTCTTATGTCGCAACGTTGACACTCGCTCACATCAAATGGCTTCTCCTCTGTCCATAGTCACCTCTGATATACTGCTGAGCTCCATCTTTGATCCCCTTCTCTTCATGGTTAACATGCTGCCCTTTGGTGATATCATCTGTGAATCATGAGACTATCTTCCACTTGTACGCTGATACCCTGCTTTCCCTTTCCGCTGCCTCTATTGACCTCACAGCTGTCGCCAATGTCTCCACCTGCCCATCTGACATTTAAGAACTCCATCCTAATGTCCAGAACCAAAACAACCTCTTCAGCTCCCAAAAACACCTATATGGTTTAATCTTAACTCCCATCAACTTACCCTGACTTCCACTTCAGGCTGAGCCCAGATGTGCACAACCTTGGCTTTCAGCTCAGCCCTGTGCCCAACTTCCTTTCCCATATTTGATCAGTTACTAAGACTACAACCCATCACCTGAGAAACATCGCCTCGATCTTTCCCTACCTCGCCCTCTCTGCTGCCAAAACATTAAAAGGGCAGGAGAAAGGGAATGGATTAAAGTGCTCTGAGATGTCTATGTATGCAAGGAGCATGATTAAAATTCCAAGTTGTGGTGCCCCAGTGTAGTTCATCAGAATGTCCAAGTATTCTGCTTCAGCTGACTAGGCAACTAAAGGGTCAGTTTGCTGAAGTTTCTGCTCATAGCCTGAAATATTTTGACAAATTAGATTGAAATATTTGGTAAATTGCGCTAGTATTTTGATGAAAGAAAAAACTCTAAAACCAAGTTTTAAAAATCCAACTTTGCTCTACTCCCCAAAGTTGGGTAGCTTTTTAACCTTTTACAGATGTTAAAACTTGAGTGCTGGTGAAGGTTTCAACAAACTCTTTAGCATAAGCCATTTAGTTATCTGCTTACCAACTAATTCATCTAGAATGGTATGTCTTGAAAAATGTTTGTTTGACTTTATTTAAAAAAAATGAAAGAGTAACTGCTTTACAACTACACAGATCCCTCCGGTGAATGCAATCCAGATCTTCGGTTACGTGGGCACCAGAAGGAAGGCTATGGGCTCTCGTGGAATCCAAACCTTAGTGGCCATCTACTTAGTGCTTCAGATGATCATGTGAGAATTGTATTGTCACTTTTGTTTTGTGGATTAGGGAGAGCAAAAAAGTGTCTTGAATTAACAGTATAGCTTCGAATAACTGATGGTAAGGATTTAATACCTGTCTCTCTTTTTTAATAATTTCTACCAAAATTATGTTGGTCCCCTTTTTATCATTCAATTGGACAGCTCATGGAGTCATTCCATGTGAAGAGCTGAGGGCATACCATCATGTAAACGGAGAAGTTGATGGTTCCATCTATTTACTGATCAAGTATATTAATCTTGACTTTTAAACATGAGTGCTGTGTTGTCTTTGCAGCAAAGAAGCTGGGGTTGTTCTCCTTGGAGCAGAGAAGGTTGAGTGGAGATTTGATAGAGGTATTCAGAATCATGAGGGGGTCTAGACAGAGTAGATAGAGAAACTGTTCCCATTGGCGGAAGGGTCGAGAACCAGAGGACACAGATTTAAGGTGATTGGCAGAAGAACTAAAGGCGACATGAGGAAAAACTTTTTTACGCAGCGAGTGGTCTGGAATACACTGCCTGAGGCAGACTCAATCGTGGCTTTCAAAAGGGAGTTGGATAAGTATCTGAAGGGGGGGTGGAAATTGCAGGGCTACGGGGAAAGGACGGGGGAGTGGGACTAGCTGAAGTGCTCTTGCAGAGAGCCGGGATGGGCCGAATGGCCCCTTTCTGTGCTGTAACCATTCTATGATTCTAATTTGCTTTGGAGATAGTGGCCAGTGTTGCTTTGTACTTAATGTCTATGCTGACCATTTTATACTTGTTTAAAAGCAGTGTACCATTGATGTAAAATAGTCTATCAAAATGCTGGTCATGAAATCTGCTTGCAGGCAATCAGTGTTTTGGTCTGTTGGTTTCAGGGTACTGTGATACTAATTTCACTTGGCTATAAACTGAGGTTGTCTTTGAACTGGTATATTTGCTTTCTGTTTTGGAACAGTAGTACTTTAAAAATTGTAGACACTTTGATATACAGTGGCTTTGAATAAGTAAAAATTTGTGCAATTTTAAACACTGGTAGAACAAACTGCAATTCAAGCAAGATTCCTTTAAATAAGTGTATTCTTTGAAGTGAGTTGTATGCATTTCTGCGCAATATTCCTGCTTATTTTATTAATGCCAGTTACAACCTACTGCCCTTTTGCTAGAATTTTTTTTTATTGGATTCAAGTATGACATGCATGTAAAATTTTAATGTAACATCACTAATGGAATAAGTTGGCATGTCTGTATAGCAGAAATCAATACCGACACCAGTACATGGTAAAATGCATGTTGTAGGCTTCATCTGTAACTGTTTTTCCTTCTCCCCAGACCATCTGCTTATGGGATATCAGTGCTGTACCTAAAGAAGGAAAAATAGTCGATGCAAAAACTATCTTTACTGGTCATACAGCAGTAGTGGAAGATGTGTCGTGGCACTTGCTGCACGAGTCTCTATTTGGTTCTGTAGCAGATGATCAGAAATTAATGATGTAAGTTGATCAATTCTTCCTGGTCATTTAAATAAAATTTTCAGAGACCAAAAAGCAGTTTTCAGAGAAGAGAACTGCAGGTGGTGCAAATGTGAAATGAAAACAGAAAATGCTGGAAACACTCAGCAGGTGAGGCAGCATCTGAAAAGGTACGATTAACATTTCAGATCCATGAACTATCGTCTGAGCTGGAAGATGTTACAGATGAGCAACTGATTAACCCGTTTTTCCTCTGGGTAGAGATGTAACCATCATTGCACCTTTCATTCTTGTCTCTCTCTACAAATTGTGAAGGAATGCTTAAGATCTTTGTAGGCCTCTAGTCAGGCACACTGTCCATGTAACCTTGATGATTTATTATGGCCTGATGAGAGTTTGTTGTAAACAGGTGCCCCCAGAAATGAGGTCCTGTCAAAACACCCGATGCTCACTTGTTTATTAACTTGGGCCCATTGTCCCATTTCCTATTTTGGCTATCTCATTTCACAATGCATTGACAAAGTTTAGTCAATAGGCACGAACCAGCACTTCCTGTACTGCAGCAGAAAACAAATAGTGCAGGCAGCTAAAATGTGCACTGATACAAATTTAACCATTTCATGATTTTTAGGTACAGTACAAATCAACAAGTTAAAAGAAAGCAAAAACCTTATACTAGGTTAAACCAAACCTAATCTTGCGTCTGTATGTATACACAAACTGGGTATCTTGCAACAGAAGTGGTGGTAGTGCAAGAAATTAGAAAAACAAAAGATGTATCCGAGACCCAGAGGAAGTGTGAACAGTTACACCAGGGGTGGTGCTTGGGTTGGGGATCCATTGGTATTTGGGTATGGCTGAGGAGTGCTCTGCATCCCTGGTTTCTACCTGCCTGCTTTTTCCGCCACACTCCTCTACCACTGGAGGCTTCGCAGCTTTCAGATTTTCCATACTTTCCTCCCCCTCTGCTATTCTGCAGCAACCATTCACACATCCCTGTGATACATCTTTTGTTTCTCTAATTTCTTATTGCCTCCTTTTTGTCTTGCACCATCTTCTGTCATTTATTATATCCTGTCCTTCACCTAATCACAGACCTCTTTTTTGCCCCCTCCTCGTACCCTTTTCCGTAGCTCTGTTTCTCCGTATAAACTGTTCATTTGCAAAAGCTTTGAGACCTGCGCTGGCTGGATTGGAATAGCAGGTGGAAATTGAGTGGAAACTAATTGACATATTGAAAATGTAGTGATAGATGGCTGTTGAAAATGTGTCTCATATATAGATGCATTTAAGGGGAAGCTAGATAAGTACACAAGGGTGAAAGGAATAGTATATGCTGATAAAGTTAGATGAAGAGTGGTGGGAGGAGGCTTATGTGGAGCATAAACACCAGCATGAACCAGTTGGGCTCAATGGCCTGTTTCTGTGGTGTAGATTATACGTAGAGGGTGAAATGCAGAATTTATCATTCACCAAACCAAAATCTGAGCATGCACTTGTTCTTTCTGTGCACTTAGCAATCAAGAATCAGTTTTGTGCTGCCGGCCCTTGTTACAGTTGCTTGTGGCAGTGCTCTTTTATGCCACCTAATATATACAAAATACACCAACAATCTGGGCTGCATGTTATTTGTTTTTTCTTTCTCTCCCCCCCCCCCCCCCCCCCCCTTCTGTGGATTCATAGGAACAGGAGACGACCATTTAGCCCCTCGAGCCCGTTCCGCCATTCAATGAGATCATGGCTGATCTGCGACCTAATTCCATATACCCGCATTTGCCCCGTATCCCTTGATAGCTTTGGTTAACAAAAATCTGTCAATCTCAGATTTAAAATTGACAATTGACCTAGCATTAATTGCCATTTGCGGAAGAGACTTCCAAACTTCTGCAACCCTTTGCGTGTAGAAGTGTTTCCTAATTTCACTCCTGGCTCTAATTTTTAACCTATGTCCCCTAGTCCCCAACCAGCAGAAATAGTTTCTCTCTATCTACCCTATCAGTTACCATTAGGATCTTAAACTTTGATCAAATTGCCCCCTAACCTTCTAAATTCCAAGGAATGCAACCCTAGTTTGTGTAATCTTGCCTCGTAATTTAACCCTTGGAGTCCAGGTATCATTCTGGTAAATCTATGCTGCACTTCCTCCAAGGCCAGTATATGTTTCCGAAGGTGTGCTGCTCAGAACTCCAGGTGTGGTCTAACCAGGGCTTTGTATAACTGTTGCATGACTTCTAACCCTTTGTATTCTAGTCCTCTAGATATAAAGGCCAGCATTCCATTAGCCTTTCTGATTATTTTTTGTACCTATCCGTGACATTTTAATGATCTATGTACATGGACCCCCAAGTCTCTTTGGGCCTCCACTGTTTCTAGCTTTTCACCATTTAGAAAGTACCCTGTTCTATCCTTTTTAGCTCCAGTGGCTGACTTTACATTTGCTTGCATTGATATCCATTTGCCACAGTTTTGCATATTCACTTAATCTATTCATATCTTTTTGTAATTTTATGCTTCCACTAGACACATCCTGCCAAATAGAGTACCTGCCCATTATTCCTATTTCCTGTGTCCTACCGCTCAGCCAATTTCCTAACCAGGTCAATAATTTGCCTTCAATTCCATGAGCGTCAATTTTAGCTAACAGTCTCTTATGAGGGTCTTTATCAAATGCCTACTGGCAGTCCATATAATTTACATCCATAGATATTCCCCTGTCCACTACTTTAATCACCTCAAAAAATTCAATCAGGTTTGTCAGGCATGACCTGCCTTTCACAAATCCATGCTGGCTCTCTCTGATCAGCTGAAAATTTTCACTGTGTTCAGTCACCCTATCCTTAATTATAGACGCTAGTAATTTCCCGACAGCAGATGTTGGGCTAGTCTGTAATTCCCTGGTTTCTCTCTCTTCCCCTTTCTTAAATAGCAGAGCGACATGCAAAATACTGACGCAAAGTAATTATTCAACATGACCACCATTTCCTTATTTTCATTGACAATATAACTGATCAGTTTTCAAGGGGCCCTCTTAATTGTAAAAAAAAAAGTGTTGATTTTGATATCACTTGCAAGTTGCTTTTCATACACTTTGCAGCTCTTACTATCTGTTTTGTCACCTTTTGTTCTTTGTATCTCTCCTAGTTGCCAGGATCTGTGCTAGTTTTTATATGCTTTTTCTTTTAGTTTTATGTTGTCTCTTACCTCTTTAGTCGTCCATGGCTTTTTTTTTGGCAAGTAGAGCACTTGCCCCTTGAGGGTATAAATTGGTTCGGTATCACATTAAATTCACTTTTGGACACCTCCCACTGTCATTTTGCCCGTTAACAGATTTTCTCAGTTTACTGTGGGTAGTCTCTGTCTCATGGCATTGAAGTCATCCTTACCTAAATCTAGAATCTTAGTAGCTGTTTTGCGTTTCTCCCTTTCAAGTGCTACGTTGAACTCCATCATATTATGATCGCTATTATATAATGTTCACACACTGAGATGTTAACTAAATCTGGCTCATTACTCATTATTAAATCTAATATGATCTGCCCCCTTGTTGGTTCTAGGACATATTGTTGCAGATTCGAAGTACCATGCATTATCCCTGGAATACGGTGGGCCAGGCACTTGTTCCCAGGGTCTCTGACAATACCATAAGTGCCCACTTAAAATAATTGACAAATTTCTAATTATGTTGCAGATAAAACACTGAAAATGCATATTAACTCTTGTGTCCAACCAGGGATCTAGGAGTTTTTTGTGTGTATTAAGTCCAAGTTGCTAATCCTGTAAAATATATCGTGTGAAAATTTCTAGTTTCATGGTGCACGGTTTGAAAAAATATATAAAATTTGCCTTTTTGCCTGCAATTCAAATTAATCTGTGCTGTTTTTCTCTAGCTGGGATACTAGATCGAACAACACATCTAAGCCAAGTCACTCAGTTGATGCACACACAGCAGAAGTGAACTGTCTTTCCTTCAATCCTTATAGTGAATTCATCTTGGCAACTGGTTCTGCTGATAAGGTGGGACATTTTGGAGCTTGTGCTAGCTTAGTTTAATGCATCAAATCTACATTGGTAATGTGATGGCAAATTTTATATTTTCTTTTCCACTGTACTTAACCCCAACTCTCTTTGGATAGCCTAACAATTCAACTTTTAAACCAATCTATTAATTACTAGTTGTGTACTTAATTTTTTGCTGCTGTCTTTTTATAATAGTGTGCCAAATAGTTTATTGGCAGGAATGGGTAACTTGAGCAAAACTTTTTTAAAAAGTGACTTTCATCAAATTTGGCACAAATGGCGATGTAGAAAAATAGTTCTGTTTTAGTCGTGTGATCAAATAAAATAGCTGTTTGTGTCTTCATTCCCCTAAAATTAGGGTTTTCAAACTATGGCCCACAGGCTGCATGTAGATCACAAGGCCCTGATAACTTTGTTTCTAAGTCTTAATTTTGCAAGGCTCTGCTTCACTACCACGTGTCGGTCGCAAAATTGGTACACGTGCTAGTGTGCCTGATTTGTAGCGGGCTATATTTTATGATAAAGAAAGATGCTGGCATTTTGGAGGCTGTGATGATGGCCAGCGCATGCCTCATTTAAGGCTCCAAATTGTTTTAAATAGGTCCCTTACTGGATTGTGCAGCTGCTTGACCATTTAAAATGGGCATAGCAGTATGTGGATAGCCTGGCCTATGGGACTCTGCTTCTTAAAGGTAAGTTTCACTTAATTTTTGGTTGGCAATTTTTTTGTTGTTGCATAATATAGTGGTTTATGTCCATTTTTATTTCTGTTGCTGCTCGGGTATAATTTTGTTTGAATTACAAAGCTCGATTTCCAATTCAGCTTTTTATAACTATCTTGCTTCCAGCTGTATTTTGCTTGCTGCAACTAAAGTGACCAGGATGGGAATTCTTTTGGTGCTCCTACAGTTGGAGGATAAAGACCAGTTCTTGAGGGGACTATAAAGGCAGGCACAACTGTATTGCGTGTGTTATGAATGCACCTTTTCCCCAGGACCCACATTTACTAGCCTTTCTGGATGTGTCCGAAGAGGCATGTTTTTGGTTACAATGCAGCTCAAAGGAAGTTACCATGTAGCTATGCCACCTCTTGGAGGCTGACCACCTTGTCACAGAGAGCTGGCTGGCTATGTTGATGCGGATTAAACTTTTCCGGTTTCCTCCCACAGTCCAAAAATGTGTGGGTTAGGTTGATTTGGCTATGATAAATTGACCCTTAGTGTTAGGGGGGATTAAATATGTGGGGTTATGGGGATAGGATGGGATATGTTAGGGGGAATTAAATACGTGGGGTTACGGGGGTAGGGTGGGATATGTGTACTGTGGGGATTAAAGCAGGGACAGGGTACTGGATTTGGATGATCAGCCATGATCGTATTGAATGGCGGAGCAGGCTCGATGGGCCGAATGGCCTACTCCTGCTCCTAGATTCTATGTTTCTATGTAGAAGCCCCATGGCATGCACTTAAGCAGTTGAAGAAAAAAAGCTTGGACATTCCTGTGATTAAAATGCTACATCATTTGTATAAACTAGCTTTCTTTGATTAACTTGGTTATGCAAATGCTTTGTAGTTGGTGACTTTGCATTGTCAGCTAATCCCTTCATTGGAGTCTTAATGGCACTGTTCCACATCTTCAGATGTTCTTGATACTTGTAAGAATTCTTAAACTGATGCCTGTGGTGCCATAATCATTACATTCCAGCTTGAAAAGTTCCTTTATATCTGCATTTTCAGTTTTTAATCCGTTTATCTATTCATAGACATCCTTTTACCTTGTTTTGTGAATTACTGATGTATAATATTGCTAAAAATGGACTTTCATTGTTTTTCCAGACTGTTGCATTGTGGGATTTAAGAAACCTGAAACTGAAGTTACATTCCTTTGAATCGCACAAGGATGAGATCTTCCAGGTACAACTGTTGTCTTTTTTTTCTTTCCCACACTAAACTATAACTAAACTAGAAAACGCATTACATGAGAACAGAAGTTGTTGCTGTGGTTGCGGGTAACACCGGTTTAGACAACTGTCCCTTTATCTTTGGGCTCACTGGGATCAAAGTCGCCTCCTTATCTTGCTATGCAATTGGTGCTTCCTGAAGGAATGGATTTGGCAAGTCTCGATCTTGTTAGGGGATGTGCACTGGTGTTAAATGGCAGTCTTGCCCAGTGTCTACATGTGTGTAATAAAATATCACATTGATGCACCAACGGTGGTCGAATGGGAATGAGATTAAGGGCAATTGGGGCCAAATTGATGTTTTTCTCTATATATAATCAATGATGTACCAGACAGCATGTATGATCCGCCTTGAATGCAAAATCCATCTGGAAAAAGGTGCAGTGATATGAAATTTGAGTTGATAATTAAATACTTATTTTGGTTAAAGTAGTGCCATTTAAACTAGGTATACTATTAGGAGTGCATATTTTTTTTTAAATGCCTTGACATTTAGAAATTAGATTATTTAACAGTGACGCAGTTGAAAACATTTAAATTACAGTTGTGTAAGTTTGTCTTCAGTACAAGTTTACATGTATAAAAGCTTACCACAATTCCTGGGGGATGGTCTCTTGGCAGATTGGCTGCAAGGTCAGGCATGCAACACAAACTTGTTTTTGCAGCACTAGCTCGTAGAGTGAAGAATTAAGTAAGGGATTAATTTTATTAATTGGTCAAAATGAAGAAATGTTCTGCTTAGTGGTACAATAGGGGGGGGCAAAAAAAGCTAATTGAGGTTAAATTAACTTTATTCACTGTTAAATGACTTGCTTGAAAGCTAGGCAAAAACTTATCAAATTCAGGAATGTGACTTCTGCTTGTTGCACCTGGTTGTATGTTCTAAAGCTGCTCAATGCAGCAAGACTGCAGAGTATTTGTAACTGGTGCGAAGATATGTCGGGGAGATTTTCTACTTGGGTGCCACATGGACAGGATATCAGTTGTGCCCCGTGTTGGAGTCGGGAGGCCTGAATAGTTTTCAGGTTCGTGTCTCATTAGCATTTTTCCTGTGGGCACTACAAGGGTGCTCCGCTGCAACTCGCCAGTGTCCTGTGGTGAATTATCGGTCGGCTGTAGTGCACAGCCAGTGGGCAGGTAACGCCTATTAGGCGGGGTAGGGGTGAGCGAGAACGGGCCAAAGTCTCTAAAATCAGGATCCTCGTACAGTTGGTGTTTTTATATTTCACAAGCATGCAGCAGATCAGCTTGAGGTAAGACTGAAAGAAAATATATTTTAGTCTCTTTAATTTGAATCATTACATCTTTTAAAATAAGCTTTTTGCCTTCTCATGGGGTCATTTTGCTGCAGGTCGTGACTTAAAAAAAAAAAATAGTGGCAAAATTCTCTTCTACATTCAGTTTGCTGATAAAGAACGGTGCAGTAGCCATGTAATGTGGAAACTTAGTGACCAACACAATCTTTGATAATAAAAACAGAAAATGCTGGAAATACTCAGCGTGTCAGGTAGCATCTGTGGAGAGAGAAAAACAGAGTTAACATTTCAGGTTGATGACCTTTCATCAGAATTGGAAAATGTTAAGAGATGCAACCGGTTTTAAGCAAGTACAAAGGCGGGGGAAGGGGTGGAAAGAACAAAAGGGAAGGTCTGTGAAAGGGTAGAAGGCAGCAGAGATTGAATGACAAAAGGATGATGGTGCAAGGCAAAAGGGGGTGGTAATGAGACAAATAAAGAAACAAAAGATGGATCTAGAGGAGGTATAAATTGGAACAGCAGAAACATTAACAGCTGCCGTCTGGGGGAAAAAATGGGGGCAGAGGTTATGATCTGAAATTGTTCAACTCAATGTTGAGTCCGGAAGGCTGTAAAGTAACTAATTGAAAGATAAGGTGCTGTCCCTTGAGCTTATGCTGAGCTTCATTGGAACTGTGTAGGAGGCCGAGGTCAGAGTGGGAGTGGAGTAGAGAAAGTGACAGGTGACCGGAAGCTCGGGGTCACGCTTGCGGATTGAACTGAGGTGTTCTGCAAAGCGGTCACTCAATTTGCATTTGGTCTCCCCACTGTAGAGGAGACTGCATCGTGAGCAGCCAATACAGCATACTAATTGAAAGAAGTGCAAGTAAATCGTTGTTTCCTCTGGAAGGAGTGTTTGGGGCCCTGGATGGTGGGAAAGGAGGAAGTAAAAGGGCAGGTGTTGCATCTTCTGTGCTTGCGTGAAGGTGTCGTGGGAGGAGGTGTTGGGGGTGATTGAGGAATGGACCAGGGTGTCGTAGAGGGAACTGTCCCTTCGGAATGCTGAAAGGGATGGGGAAGATATCTTTAGTGGGATCACGCTGGAGATGGTGGAAGGATGATCTGTTGAATGTGGAGGCTGGTGGGGTGGAAGCTAAGAACAAGGGGAACCCAATCATTCTGGGAAGGAGTGAAAAGGGTGAGCACAGAAGTGTGGGAAATGGAACAGATATGCTCGAGGGCCCTGTCTACCACAGTGGAGGTGATTCCTCGGTTGAGGAAAAAGGAAGACCTATCGCAAGCACTGGTATGGAAGCTGGCATCGTCAGAACAGATGAGACGGAGAAACTGGGAGAATGGAATGGAGTCCTTCCAGGAAGAGGGTTGGGAGGAAGTATAGTCAAGGTAGCTGTGGGAGTCGGTGGGCTTATAGCAGACGGATATTGGTCAATTGCCTATCCCCAGAAATGGAGACCGAGAAGGCAAAAGTTGGTCGTGGACCATGTGAAGGCGAGGGAAGGGTGGAAATTGGAAGCAAAGTTGATTAAGTTTTCCAGTTTAGGACAAGAGCAGGAAACGGCACCAGAATGTTTGATAAACCTTCTCTTTCTCTTTCCCCTCCTCCAGCTCCAAAAGAAACCGGTTGAGGTCTTCGAGTACTTATTTCATGGGGTAACGATACAATTTTTAAAAGAACTATATCCATATAAAATAAAAACAGAAAATGCTGGAAATACTCAGCAGGTCAGGCAGCATCTGTAGAGAGAAACAGAGTTAACGTTTCAGGTCGATGACCCTTCGTCAGAACTCACCATATAAGGCTTTTGTTGATGCCAACAGGTTCAATGGTCTCCTCACAATGAAACAATCCTGGCATCAAGTGGAACAGATCGCAGACTGAATGTATGGGATTTGAGGTAGGAGTTTCCCTATTTGACTGCGATCACTGAACCTAGAGTTATAATTCTCGTAGCTTTTTGTTGTGGGTTCAAATCTCGGATGCTCTATTCTAGTGGATAGGCTTATGGGATTTTATATCTATTTTGGGATAGAAAAGTACTGTACAAGTGCAGTAGACCTGTGAGCAGGAAGAAGGGATAAGATTGATGGAAAGAGAAAATTGGGAGTTCCCTGAACAAGTGCAATTCACTTTTTCAACTGGGAATGCCATGGGTGTTGGTGAAAACCTCGTGGCTTGCTTTTCTGTTCCCTTTGCTGAAGATAGATCTGATTATTTTCCTTCAAAAATGGTAATGACTTTCTTTTTACAGTGAGTGTGGAGATTGGGTAGCTCAGTAGATTGGGAACACTAGCACTTCAGGCACTTGGGTGTGGGCCCTTCTGATGGGATGAAAGTCTCCTGTGTGTGGTAAAGGTCCTAACTTAAATGAGTTTGGATAATCTCGGTCTAAATATTGCTGAGCATGGCTCAGTGGTACAAAACCTACAAATCAGCAAACTCCTACAATTGTCAGCTTTGCTCCAGAGATCATATGATTGTTACTGTTGGGGGTGGGTCTCTACTGAAGGAATAATGAAGTATAATAAAGTTAATAATTTAAAAAAAAATTCCTCTGTGCTAGTCTTGCTCGATGCACACACATATTCACACTAAATTCTTAAACTGTTTTTAAAAACTTATTAGGCTATCCTTACAAATCCTTATTTTAAGGTATTTTTATTTTGATGCCCATTGTCTCCAAGTGCCTACTTTCCATAGTTTTCTTTTCCAGCATGGCACTGGTCCATATTGGTGCTGATTGGAAATAGGGGGAAAAATCCTGCATCTAGTATTGCTTTTGACATCTGCTCTTGAATGCAGTGAGAAGTACAGATTTTGCCGCCTTTATGGTGTGTGCTGTTGGTGGCAGGTGTACTGCATATCTGCTGCTGACGGCGCACTGTAGGAAAACAGCTTAAGTTCCCAAGTTTTTTTTTCTAGTATTAATATTTGTAATGGGTTCCTTTTTCCTTTTCCTTTTCCCTTTTATTCTAGTAAAATTGGAGAGGAACAGTCACCTGAAGATGCAGAAGATGGTCCTCCAGAGCTCTTGGTGAGTCTGATAAATTTCCAATGCACCTGGCTATCAAGTTTGATTTCCTTTTTCCACTTCTGATTTTGCTCAAAGGCAGTGATTTGTGCTGGGATGCAGGTCCACAGGTGGCAGCAGCCATTTGAAGCTTTGTCCCAAGTGACTTTCTTTAAAAAGCCTCGACACAATGAGGCTATCTGACTCTGGGAGTCTGAGCTGAGTCATGTTCTTCAATGTGCCGAAGAATGTGTATTTCAACAGGGTCAATGGATAGCTGTTAGGGCAGTTCTCCACTGGTGTGTGTTTTTCTTTCCTTCATTGCAGAGAGTTCTCATCCAAACCTTTTCCTTGGCTGAGCTCAGCTAACTTGGTGCAGACTGGGGACCAAGCATGGGACCTTCCTGATCAGTGAGATGGGTGTGCTGCCTTCTCACACCAATTCTGGGGACTCTGCAGCAACAGATGGCCACTATTAGCCACTCATTGCTGGACAATTTTTAAAGCTGTCAGCAGGGTGAGTGAGGGTACGAGTGCACGTGCGGGGATGTTGCTGGAAGCACGACTCACTGCCATACTGTCCAGCTGACGTTCTGTAACCGCTGCACTGTGGGATTGTACGTGTTTGTGTGAACATGTTCAGGCATGTGTTTGAAGGACCCCCCACAGGTGCTCTGATCACATGTTTGGAGGATGGCACAGGGTCGTGATGCCAGGGAGAGGAATTGGCTCGACCGGTAGGGAGCGCTCGTTGCAAAGTGAGTGAGAGCTGTGGGCCTCTGAGGAGGTGGGCCCAGCTGTTGAGAATAATTCGCAAGTACTGAATCCGTGTCGGTTTTATAAAGAGGAGCAGCCTTGAAATTACCTCCGGTCGTGGACCCCCTGGAAAGTCTCTACAAACCCCAGCTTGAGAACCACTGATCTACAACATAGACATTATACCTGGCAAAAAAATTATACTTTCAAGAAATTGGAACCGAGGCAGTTATAACAGATTTGAAACGCTTGATTTGCCCCCATCCTCAATTTTCTCCCGTCCTCTTTTTGAAGGCACATATTTTTGTTGAAGTTCCACAGATGCCAAAAGCCCTCCAGTATCTCACCCAAACAACCATTCTTCACGTGAAAAGTAAAAGGAAAGTGTATCAATAATACAATTCAAACATGAAGGCCATTAGTTGAGCACCAGTCTGCCCTCACACAACTGCACACACAGAACGTTACTGGGTAGCAGTCTGAACCAGGGAACCCTGGCTGATTTTCCTCCTGCCTAAGCCAGAAGCATTGAGGTCACATGCAGCTGCTCTGCTGACGCTCCAGCCGAGAGAACCACAAATCAGAGTGTTTCATTTTACTTTGGTATGATGTTCATCCCCAATGTACAGTTGTATGTGTATATTAGACACTACATTGTGTTACAATCACAGTTTGGAAGAATTTATCATTAGTTTCTTAGCTCCCAGTGGGTAAATGTGGCATTGCATTGAGCTATATAGGACTGGAAGGTCCAAGGTCTAATCCCAAACCTATAGTGGGTTAGCCAAATTCAAATGGAATACATTAGCCCCATCACCCATGGGCTAGAGAGGCAAGAAAAATTGGACACTCGTGCTGTGTTGGCTATTCAGCAACTCCTCCTGCTGGAGGGTATGCGTCAACACTGAAGGACAACAGCATTCAGTTTGACTGTGGTTGCCCCCTGTTCTATCTATAAGATGAGCATTTCTACATATCTTCCTCAAAGCTTTGCTATAAGTTGCTCAAGTGACATGTCCTCCATCATATATCTCCAGAAGTCGCTGCTGTGCTGAGCCCAGACCAAGCTGGTTTCTGCTGTTTTCGCATCACTTGTGACCAAGTACTCGCCCTAACAACCTTCATTGAAAATGGCTTTCAGAAAATCCTTAAGATTGGTGCTGTCTGGCATACTGGTCTTCTGGTTTTAAAAAAAGAAGAGTTCTATCATCGTGGGCCACCTGCTTGGTTGAATTAGCAGGCTTGAAATTACCTCCGGCCGCAGACCCCTGGAACGTCTCTACGGACCCCAGTTTGAGAAACCCTGCAATAGAGTACCGTTATCCAGGACTGATCCCTGCTGAGCCTAATGACAGCTGCCCAAAGACAGACCTGTCACCTGTTCTGCCTTGGCATCCCAGCATGGCTGATCTCTAGCAGCGTGAACAAGGCAGAATACATCATTTTGAGTGTAGACGGTTTATTTTAATTTTGTTGAAATGAATCATGATGAATTTAGATTCTATAATATGGTGGAGTTCCCAGTGCATTTGAATTTAGCTCATTTACATTTTGGAGCATCGGTGTTTACTCAATACTGTGTGTAAAAGCAAGTTGAGTGAGTAATTTGCCACATCTAGAAAAAGTGGTGGCCATCTTTGGTGCTCTGCTTTTTGCTGAATATGGTGCTATTCCTCGGAGTCCAAGGAAAACCACCCTTTTTGTAAGGTGTCTTTCTGCTCTGGTGGCAACAGTGCCACCTTGTTTACATTGAGACTAGTCTGCAGCAGTGCAGTAGTATAAATGTGTGTCATGCTTTCTCTTGCGCACTCTTTTTCCCTGCCCCCAACCCCACACCAAAGTTTCTTTAATACCCTTAGCTGTATCGTTATTAGGCTTATTTAGCTTTGTACCAATACATTCCAGGGAAGAAAGTCAAACCATAAGGCTGTTCCACCTAGTGTTATACAGCTCAAAATTCATTCTTTGTCTTTCACTTTGAGTCTTACCCAAGTATAAAGGATCAAAACCTTCAATTGTGCATCTTGGTGTTCTTTAGACTTCAAATGCACTTCAGTGTGAAAATATCACAATTGCATTGTACTTTATTAAAATTCCAGTGGTGGGGAAGGACAAAGTGGCCACAGTGCATTTGTACAAAATATTCAGACTTACCATTGTACTTTTCTGAAATCCCATTGATTGCATCACTATGAATTTACCTCCAATTACAGCCCAGCTGCAGTTCGAGACTTATGCACCTGATATGTCGTTATTCTATCCTTCCCAATTTTATTGAGTATGGATCAGTGGTTATTGGATTTCAGAACACATCCCACCACTGGATAATGGGAATCAACTGGAGGGTGATGGAATCAAGGTCCTTAATGCTTTTTACCAGCCTGATTGCTAATATCACAGCTTGTTCTTTATTCAGTGCAGTGGCCTGCCCTAGCCTCATGCCATTTGCTCATTCAACACAGCATCTTACTGTGCTGTGTGCATTCAGTTCAGTAGCCTGCTCCAGCCTATCCCTCCCACTCTTGCAAACTCCCCACGCAACAGTGGGAATGCTACAGGAAATGGGAGAAGGGGACTGTTTTAGGGACAAACAAGAAAGTTAAAACCAAGTGTTACAAAGGGGAGCAGAAAAAAGGGAAAGTTAAAAAGGCTGCAAGAGAAGTGAAGAAAGAGTGGTTAACTTTTTGGATGTGCTAATTTAGATTAGTGCAACAGAGGCAAGATAATCTGTGTTTTGTGTTTCAGTTTATTCATGGTGGTCACACGGCTAAGATTTCAGACTTTTCATGGAACCCAAATGAACCATGGGTAATTTGCTCTGTATCTGAAGACAATATCATGCAAGTGTGGCAGATGGTGAGTTTTGACACAGTACCACATTGGCTAGATTACTTTCCCCCTTACCTTGTCGATTGAAAACACCTCAATGTGATTGCTAGGTTTGTGTTTATTGACTGTTTGGGAACAATTACTGTACTTCAAATGTCTGGTTATGTTGAACTTGCTTCAGATGTTGTGAAATTATTGGCATGTTGATCTAGTGCTGTAATGCAGGCTCAGCATTTGACTGCACAATTGTAGTTGCCATAATTGTATTGCAGATAGCTGTACAAACTTAGTTTGTATGTGTTGTGCCTCTGTGCAGTATGCATATACAGATACTGTTTTTAAAAATTCCAGTTGGTTGCAATCAAGATTTTTAAATTGCATCTGACTGTATACTTACAGCTGTCTGTGTGCACCTGAACTGGTAACAGGGTGAATCATACTTTTGAACTGATTATTTGATGCTGCTGCTGATTTTTGTATTTGTGTGTCTGGCCAATTTTTAATGCATAATGGGGAAATAGTTAAAGTTCAAGACCGATTACACTTTCTGCCGCTAAAAATGTATAAAACTGTCAATTTGTGTATTTTTCTATTACACATTTGCATTCCTATGGTCTGACTTGTACATTTACTATACAAAAAGTGACATTCAAATATAACATTGGGAAGATCATTCCATTCAAATTGCCATTAAAAACAAATCACAGGAAATTACTTCAGTTTTCACTTTTTTGCCAGTTCTCTCCTCCTGGTTAGAGATCTGGATGATTTTGCACAGGTGCCCTGGCTGACTTCCTTCCTGTTTTTTCTCCCCCCCCCCCCCCCCCTCCTTCACCACTACATGCAATTTGGAGGTCGCTTATAGTACATTTACTGTGACCCCAGCTGAAATCTGTTAAAACAGACCAGGAATAAAATGTGGCTTCGTGACACACACCAAAGTGCTTTTGCTCATTAGGCCATCTGAGCAGCCTATTGCTGTTTCTCTCATGCTTCAATTCTTGAAGCAGAATGGAATAGGGTCTGTCTTGCTGACAAAAGTAGCAGACTGCTTGTTCTACTGGCAGTGGTTTTTTTTTAGTCCATGACATTTTCAAACGATACTTGCTTCATAACTGCTATGTACTTGTGCTTTTATAAATTTTAGTGCTGCTTTAGTTTTTAAATAAACTATTTGTTTCTTCTGCTAGGCTGAAAATATTTACAATGACGAAGATCCTGAGGGAGCCCCTGATCCGGAAGGCCAAGGCTCATAGTCTGTCGAGTTTTCAAACATACTTTTTCTACACAGACATGAATTCTGCTAATGCTGTTTTGGGAGAGCTGGTTGGTGTATAACCACCTTCTCCAAATGCGGGAGTTTGGATAAAATGTATGTCCTCCAGTAAGGACCTAAATTTTTATGATTGCTTCTACCCCACACGCCCATGTCCCATTTTTGCGGCCATCACAGTAATGTGCTGACATGTCTGCATTTCTATTTGGCTAATAGAAAGGAAAGCAGCTTGTTGTCCTGTTGTGTACAATACATATTTAAAGGCTTACCCTTGAATATCTGGATGCTGCAGTGTGTTGTGCTCATTGTTTCTTTTGAGATACAAGTCAGTTAAACCAATTGAATATTCTCTATGAGAGGGTCTTACTAAATAAAAAAAAGTGCACCAGTCCCAATAAAATGGATGTTTTTCTACACAAAATATTACATGTGGATTTCTTCACCTGTCTTTTATTAAATTGTCTTGATGTAGTGATTCATTATAAATAAAGATCCTACAGAAAATGGGGTTTGAATTTTACATTAGGTTGATGAGTAAAATGCTCTCTGACCACCTTTTTGTATGGGACAAAACCCTTGGCTTGAAATTCCTCAACAAAAAAGAATGTCTTGTTTTTCATCAGATTGCAGTGATCTGCCAGTGAGGGTCTTACATGCACCTCATTTGGTTAGATTGATAAATAGCAAGTAAAATCATCAATCCAATTTAATGAGGAATTTTGCTTCCCTACTGCCTCTGCATTCAACTGCTGCATTTTAAAGTGGAGTCGGAAGAAACAAGAACACTAAGCATAAATCAAAAGATTGATCAGTTCATTTCTTCCTCTTCCTCCATAGGTACTGGCAGTCCTCTTGTGCAGTGGTTCTCAACTTTTTTAGTTGAAGGACCTTTTTTCAAATCGATTAGTAATCATGGACCCCCTCTCAATTGTAATGCTATGTAATATACCCAATATGAATGTGCTGCAGGTAAAGGGTGTTTTAATAATGCTTTTAAGAAAACTGGTATTTATTTACAGAGATCAGTGTGATGGGTGTGCTTGCTTCTCACTGCAGAGTCCGTCTATCCTTGGTGTGATGTTTGACAACTTATTTAAAGCTGCACCTGCTATTCATTTTCCTACTTGTTACCTTAATTTTAAGTACCATCTACGCTTTTTAATTACGAACCTTTTAAAAAAATATATAATTGAGCCTGTACCGCTCTTCAATTACATCATAGCTGATCTTAACTCCATCTAGCCACCTTGGTTCTGTAACCCTTGATACCCTTGCCTAACAAAAATCTTAGCAATCTCAGTCTTGATGTTTTTCATTGACCTCCAGCCTCAACAGCTTTTCCTTTGAGAAGAAGTGTTAGCTGGCATCCCACTGAACGGCCCAGTTCTAATTTTAAGGTTATGCCTCCTTGTTCTGGACTTCCCTACCAGAGAAAATCGTTTCTATCTATCCTATCAACTCCTTTAATCATCTCAAACACCTCAATTAGATCACCCCTTAATCTTCTATAATCAAGGAATACAAGCCTAGTATATGCAACCTGTCCTAATTTAACCCTTTTAGCCCCAGTATCATTCTGGTGAATTTGCGCTACACCCTTTACAAGGCCAATATATTGGCCCGGAGTTTGTGATCAGCGGCAAAGCAAAGGCTTTTGGTGCTGGCCCCGAAGAAAGCTGCCCACAGACATCTCGCGATCTCTGGCGCGAAGTTTGCCTTTTTCGACGCATAAGTGATGGCCGCGCTCTTTAATGGGGAAGCCCTACTGCGATCTGCTGTGATGGCAACAAGCTGTCAACAGCCAATCACTGTCAACAGCCAATCACAATACAGAATTCTCAGATGGAACCATAAAGTGAAGAAACTGCTTTCATTCGGACATTTAGAGAGAAAAACATGGGGGGGGAAATAAACCTGAAATAAATGTGAACAAACTTTGAAAAAATGTTTAAAGTTTCTTAATTGTAATTTTTATCATAATGGAGAAATTTGACATTCCACAAAATTAAAATTATTTTTTCCATGCCATCACATTTGTTTAGCAACCAATATGGCATTAAAACCCCAGTAACACCTAATCCAACAAGGCCTAACTTTTAGTGGGGTATTTAACAGCGATATTACTGTGGATAAGCCCATGTTTTCGTCAGTATCACTGAGTGCCGGCAATTGGGGGGTGGGGGCACAGCGTAGCCAATATCAGAGCAGTGAATGACCGCAACTTCAGGATTTCCGCGTTAGAAAGAGCATGCGCTAAATCCCGACAATGCAGTCCGTTTCAAAGGGGTAATAACAGCCAACACCAAGTTTGCCGTTATTACCCACCGCAAATTCTGGCCTTGGATCTGAGGGAGCATTTTGCTGGTTATTCAGAAGTATTGTCTACTGATCTGTTTTTATATTCAATCTTGCTGCAAATGGCAAAACCTTGTTTTTAATTAAAAATTGTTTTTATTAACATCTGAAAGAAAATAAGTTACAAACAATCTCTACTTTCAAGTACCACATCCCCTTGTGAATCTGGATTATTGTCATTTAAGCAAGTACCTTTCTCACTTTAATAAGAAAAAATGAATGTGATCACTTTTTGATATTTAAAGAACGGTCTCAAAACCATCTGATTCACTTTGGATTCTTCAAATCTAACTTGTTTGAAGATTCAATAAGGTTTCCACATGCTGTTAAACGTTCCCTGCAAATAAAAACACATTGTCAAGAAATTTTTCAAAGGGAAAGTAGAATTGAAATATTTTTAGTCGAATCATATTGTTTCTTTCCTCCCCTGCACTCCCCCTCCCCCTCCCCCAAGGAAACTAGAGGAGGATGAGATCACAGCCAAGCCCAATTCAACATGGAGCCACTGACACTTTCGTCAGAGTTCACTGAATAATAATTGAGTGTTTGATTTCCCTCCCTCTCCAATTGCAGTGCCTCCATTGCTGCTAATAGCCAATTGAACAAAGATCTGGGATTGACTCTGGGACATTATCTGGTCGGTAGCAATCTGTGTATTTTTCCCTGGTAAGCTACTGGGAAGTTCTAAAGATGTGTTTTAAAAAAAAATAATAATTTACAGCTTGTAAAGTTCTTTCCAATGAGTTGTGAAGCTGTTGAAATTAATATTCATTCGAAAATTTGGCTCCTGATTGAAACCAGTGTCTAATAGGATTATAGTGAATCTAATTTTGGTATTCTGTTTTTTTGTATTTTCCTTGAAGTATAGGTACACAGTAAACCCGTTTCAGATTCGAGCAATGGCTCCAGTACCTGAGGACTAAAATTCTGCTAGCTGATAAAGGGAATTGTAGTTTACAGCAAATAACTTTCCTAAACACTTCATTACATTTCAACTGACCATTGTCTACTTTTTAAAATTTAAAACACATCTAATTGCTTGAACACTGGGGGAAACAAAGCACTTTTGTTCAACTTGATATTTGTATAAAAGGTAATTAAGTTAATCTTGTAAATGGTGGTTTGTTAACTGAGCGTCTAAAGCTATCGCAATCTATTTGGTTAATAGAATCTTCTGCTCAAAGGTAATCTTTTGCATCTGGCTTGCATTCATGCAGCACCCTATTATGTCTTTCTCAAACCTTGCAAAGTGCTGGGGTTAGTATGAGCTTGGTAGCACTCTCGCCTGAGTCAGAAGTTGTGGCAGTTGAACATGAGCCACAATTTTCTGAGGCATGCAGTGGGTGGGTTGGAAAATCACACGCCCTCCCTTGTGTGACTGATTTGCAGGGCATCTGATTTTTCAACTGATGATTTGGGGGCAAATAATGAGGCTGCTCTACATTTTACCATTGTAAAGAGTCCCATGGTGAATTATAGGTCTTTGAGCGAGGCTTTGCCCACAAAATCGCCCCACTACTAATATTTGGTTGCTGGAGATGGTAGCAACCTTTCAGGTACCTTGCACAACTTGCCATTCCTGATGCAGGAGTCTATACATTGAGCATTGGTCGGCTATTCTGGGCATCGCAGCTGAGTTCATGTTTCTCCACATACATGCACTTTTCAGCGGGGTTTAGTAGTTAGTGATCAGGACTGGTCACCCCAGCTGGTCCCCACCCCCAAACCCAGAAACTAGGTGTGTGTATGGCATAGAGGCCAATTGCAGTCTCTCTACTGAAATCTAGTCTACATCACATCTGGGGTTTCTCTGTTCTGCACAACTCAGTTCTATATTGGGCTGTGTCTTTACTAACAGCTTTTTGCTGATGTTTGTATAAACAGTTTTTCCTGAGTTAAAGTTAGAAAGGAATATTGTAAACAAGCCCTCTTCCATTAGAGGTAATGTAATGCCTCTATTGTGTAAATTCAGCGAATGCATGTTGAAACTTGAGCCTAATTTAAATAAATCTGCCAAAGAATTAATAGATGAGACTAAAATGCCATTGTTTAATTGCTCAGAATGTCACTGATTGATAACATTGAATTTCAGCTTTGGGGGGGGCGAAGGCATTTTTTTTTTCCTGATGCACTCTATTGGTTGATGTAATACTGTGCAGTGATCATGCACTTGTAACCTTTGAGAACCACTGTATAAAATCTTTTACCTTGATGGTAAAGACCTTTCAAAACTCTTAAGCAGGCATTGCTTTGACATGTTCGTCCAACTGCAGCTATTTTTAAGAGATTTAGCACTTACTTGTAAACAGATAATTCCTCAGATAGGCTCTCTTTCAAGTACTTGATGTCGTCGTTCTTTTCCTTCTGCAGTGCAAGCTCGGTTTTCAAGTTCTTGACTTTTACTTCCAGCTCCCTTTTCTGCCCCTGTTAGATTTATAAATGTCCATTAGAGAAGATACTTTAAAACATTTTTGCAGCATGCTTCTACAACAGTGTTACAGAAATATAGTAGTTTGACCTTCATAGTAAAGGTGCATTTTAAGAAAATTCCTGTCTTGAATTAACAAAACAACTTGCATTCAAGTCACACTCCGGAGACTTGAGCACAAAAATCTAGGCTGACACTCCAGTGTGGTACTGAGGGCGTGCTGCAGTGTCGGAGGTGACGTCTTTCGAATGAGACGTTAAACCGAGGCCCCATCTGCCCTCTTAGGTGGAGGTAAAAGATCCCATGGCACTATTTCGAAGAAGAGCAGGGGAGTTATCCCTGGTGTCCTGGCCAATATTTATCCCTCAATCAACATCACAAACAGATTATCTGGTCATCATCACATTGCTGTTTATGGGAGCTTGCTGATCGCAAATTGGCTGCCGCGTTTCCTTCATTACAACAGTGTACAGAAAGTACTTCATTGGCTGTAAAGCACTTTGGGACATCCGGTGGTCGTGAAAGGCGCTATATAAATGCAAGTATTTCTTTTATATAGCAACTTCAATGTAGCGAAACAACCCAAGCTACTTCATGGTTGCGGGAGTGGGCGGGGAATATGGGGAGATGGTTGAAGGCAGAGGTGATGAGGTGGTTTTGAGCAGGAAACTGGGGAGAGTTGTGTCATGACAGTTTTAAGAGGGAAGGGGAAACACTCAGCAAACCAGAGGTAGACGAGGCAAGTTTGTTGGAGGTAGAGCTGGAGGAAATTGCAAAGATAGGGAGGGCAAGGCCATGGAGGTAGCTGAAGATGAGGACAAGAATTTTGAAGTCAATAACAAACGGCAAATTGCAGCAAGATTTCAGTAACATTTCCATTAGTAATGCTCTATATAAATAGGAAGATATGGCAGGTTAATGCGTGGCTAGAGACATGGTGCAGGAGGAAGGGCTTCAGATTCCTGGGACATTGGGATCAGTTCTGTGGCAGGAGGGACCTGTTCAAGATGGACGGGTTGCACCTGAACAGAGCTGGGACCAATATCCTTGCGGGCAGGTTAACTAGTGTTGTGGAGGTGGGTTTAAACTAATTCAGCAAGGGGGTGGGCACCAGGATGTAACACTAAAAAGTAAAAACAAGGTGCACAGAGGATGGGAGAGACAAGAGTTAGCAATAATACAGAATTAGGTGGGATCATAGAAAATACAAGAAGGTCTAAGTTAGGTTTGGAGTGCATATGTGTAAATGCACAAAGTGTGGTTAATAAGGTTGGTGAGCTGCAGGTACAAATCGCCACATGAGAACATTATGTTTTGGCTCAAAAAAGGGGAGTATTGGATGCTTTATATTCCTGGGTACAAGGTATTCAGGAAAGATAGGAAAGGAAAATAAGGAGATGGGGTAGCAGTTTTGATTAAGGAAAATATTACAGTGCTTGAAAGAGAGAATCTATTTGGTTGGAGTTGAGAAACAATAAAGGACCTATTACACTACTTGGTTTATTTTATGGGCCACCAAATAGTGGGAAGGAGATAGAGAAGCAGATTTGCAAAGAAATTACTGAGTGGTGCAAGAACCATAGAGTGGTAGTAATGGGAGACTTTAACTACCCCAATGGGGCAGTGGTTGTGTTAAGGGCAGAGAAGGGGAGGTACCAAAGCCAGAGGTCCCTGAATGACGAAGGAGTTGGAGAGTAGAATGAAGCAGAAAATACAAGGGAGAATCAGGCTGAATATAAAAAGTACAGAGGAGAAGTGAAAAAGGAAATGAGGGGCAAAGAGACAGTACGAGAATAGATTGGGGGCTAACATAAAAGGGAATCCAAAGGTCTTCTATCGGTATATTAACAGTAAAAGGGTTGTCAGAAGAGCAGCGGGGCTGATTCGGGACCAAAATGGAGAATTATTGGTGGAGGCAGAAGGCATAGTTGAGGTACTAAATGAGTACTTTGCCGCGGTGTTTACCAAGGAAGAGGACTTTGCCAAAGCTACGGTAAACAAGGAGGTTGAACATAAGAAATAGGAGCAGGAGTAGGCCCTTTGAGCCTGCTTCGCCATTCAATAAGATCATATCTGATCTTGGCCTCAACTCCACTTTCCTGCCCGCTCCCCATAACCCTTAATTCCCCTGTTTTTCAAAACTCTGTCTATCTCTGCCTTGAATATATTCAATGACTTCGCCTCCTCAGCTCGCTGGGGTAGAGAATTCCAAAGATTCACGACCCTCTGAGAAGAAATTCCTCCTCATCTCTGGTTTAAATGGGCGACCCCTTATTTTGAAACTATGCCCCCTAGTTCTAGATTGCCCCATGAGAGGAAACATCCTCCCTGCATCTACCCTGTCGAGCCCCCTCAGAATCTTATGTTTCAATAAAATCACCTCTCATTCTTCTAAACTCCAATGAGTATAGGCTCAACCTTTCCTCATAAGACAACCCCTTCAACTCAAGAATCAACCTCATGAACCTTTTCTGAACTGCCTCCAATGCAAGTATATCCTTCCTTAAATAAGGAGACCAAACTGTACGCAGTACTCCAGGTGTGGTCTCACCAATGCCCTGTACAGTTGTAGCAAGACTTCCCTGCTTTTATACTCCATTCCCCCTTGCAATAAAGGCCAATATTCCATTTGCCTTCCTAATTACTTGCTGTACCTGCATGCTAACTTTTTGTGTTTCATGTACGAGGACACCCAGATCAGATCCCTCTACCGCAGCATTCTGTAGTCTCTCTGCGTTTAAATAATATTTTGCTTTTTTATTCTTCCTACCAAAGTGGCTAACCTCACATTTTCCCACATTATACTACATCAGCCAAATTTTTGCCCACTCACTTAACCTATCTATATCCCTTTGCAGACTCTTTGTGTACTCCTCACAACTTGCTTTCCCACCTATCTTTGTATCATCAGAAAATTTGGCAACAGTACACTCGGTCGCTTCATCCAAGTCATTAATATAGATTGTCAATAGTTGAGGCCCCAGCACTGATCCCTGTGGCACCCCACTAGTTACAGATTGCCAACCTGAAAAAGACCCATTTATTCTGACTCTCTGTTTTCTGTCAGTTACCCAATCCTCTACCCAGTCTAATATATTACCCCCAACCCCGTGAGCTCTTGTCTTGTGCAGTAACCTTTTATGCGTCACCTTATCGAATGCATGGAATACTGGATGAGATAAAAATAGATAAAGAGTAGGTACTAGGTAATTAAAGTGGATAAGTCACCCAGTTCGGATGGGATGCATCCTAGGTTGCTGAGGGAAGTAAGGGTAGGAATTAGAGGTGCTGGGCATAATCTTCCAATCCTCCTTAGATACAGGAGTGATGCCAAAGGATTGGAGGATTGCAAATGTTACACCCTTGTTCAAAAAAGGGGAGAAGGATAAACCTGGCAATTACAGGCCAGTCAGTTTAACGTCGGTGGTGAGGAAGCTTTTAGAAACAATAATCCGGGAGAAAATTAACAGCCACTTGGACAAGCATAAACTAATAAAGGAAAGCCAGCACAGATTTGTTAGGGGCAAATTGTGTTTGACTAAATTGATTGAGTTTTTTGATGAGATAACAGAGAAGGTGGATGAGGACAGTGCAGTTGATGTTATGTATATGGACTTTCAAAAGGTGTTTGATAAAGTACCACATATTAGGCTTGTTAGCAATATTGAAGCCCATGGGATAAAAGGGGCAGTAGCAGCATAGATACAAAATTGGCTACGGGACAGAAAACAGAGAGTTGAGGTGAATGCCTGTTTTTCGGACTGGAGGGAGGTATATAGTGGTGTTCCTAAAGGTTCAGTACTAGGAACACTGCAGTTTTTGATATACATTAATGGATATACATTAATGATTTGGGGGTACAGGGTATAATTTCGAAATTTGCAGATGACATGAAACTTGGAAGTGTAGTAAACAGTGAGGAAGATAGCAATAGACTTCAAGAAGACATAAGAAATAGGAGCAGGAGTAGGCCATTTGGCCCTTCGAGCTTGCTCCGCCATTCAATAAGAGCATAGCCGATCTTCTACCTCATCTCCACTTTCCTGCACTATCCCATATCCCTTGATTCCCTTAATATTCAAAAAATCTATTGATCTCTGTCTTGAATATACTCAACGACTGAGCCTCCAGAGCTCTCTGGGGTAGAGAATTCCAAAGATTCACCACCCTCTGAGTGAAGAAATTTCTCCTCATCTCAGTCCTAAATGGCCAACCCCTTATTCTGAGACTGTGACCTCTGGTTCTAGACTCCCCAGCCAGGGGAAACATCCTCCCTGCATCTACCCTGTCAAGCCCTGTAAGAATTTTGTATGTTTCAATGAGATCACCTCTTATTCTTCTTAACTCCAGAGAATATAGGCCTAGTCTACTCAATCTGTCCTCATAGGACAATCCCCCCATCCCAGGAACCAGTCTGGTGAACCTTCGTTGCACTCCCTCTATGGCAAGTATATCCTTCCTTATGTAAGGAGACCAAAACTGTACACAGTACCCCAGGTGTGGTCTCACCAGGGCCCTATATAATTGCAGTAAGACGTCTTTACTCTTATATTAAAATCCTCTTGTAATAAAGGCCACCATACCATTTGCTTTCCCAATTGCTTGCTGTACCTGCATGTTAACTTTCAGTGATTCGTGTACAAGGACACCCAGGTCCCTCTGGACACCAACATTTCCCAATCTCTCACCATTTAAAAAATACTCTGCTTTTCTATTTTTCCTACCAAAGTGGATAACTTCACATTTCTCTATATTATATTCCATTTGCCATGTTCTTGCCCACTCATTTAGCCTGTCTATATCCCCTTGAAGCCTCCTTGCATCCTCCTCACAACTTACATTCCCAGCCAGCTTTGTATCATCAGAAAACTTGGATATATTACATTTGGTCCCCTCATCCAAATCATTGATGTAGATTGTGAATAGCTGAGGCCTGAGCACTGATCCTTGTGGTTCCCCACTAGTTACAGCCTGCCAACCCGAAAATGACCCGTTTATTCCTACTCTCTGTTTTCTGTCCGTTAACCAATTATTAATCCATATTACCCCCAATCCCATGAGTCCCAATTTTGTTTAATAACCTCTTGTGTGGCACCTTATCGAATGCCTTCTGAAAATCCAAATACACCACTTCTACTAGTTCCCCCTTATCTATTCTGCTAGTTACAACCTCAAAAAACTCCAACAGATTCATCAAACACGATTTTCCTTTCATAAATCCGTGTTGACTCTGCCCAATCCTATTATTATTTTCTCAGTGCCCTGTTACCACGTCCTTAATAATAGATTCTAGCATTTTCCCTACTACTGATGTCAGGCTAACTGGTCTGTAGTTCCCCGTTTTCTCTCTCCCTCCTTTCTTAAATAGTGGGGTTACATTTGCTACCTTCCAATCCGCGGGAACAATTCCGGAATCTATGGAATTTTGGAAAATGCCAACCAATGCATCCACTATCTCTGTAGCCACCTCTTTCAAAACCCTAGGATGTAGGCCATCAACTCCAGGGGATTTATCGGCTTTCAGTCCCATTAATTTCTCCAGTACTATTTTTTTTTTTTTACTGATACTAATTTCTTTCAGTTCCTTATTCTCGCTAGAGCCTTGGTTCGCCACTATTTCCGGGAAGTTTTTTACGTCTTCTTCCGTGATTATTAATTAACCCTTTTTTCATTGCACAATACTAGATCTAAAATAGCCTGTTCCCTAGTTGGTTCCTCAACATACTGATCTAGAAAACTATCTTGCATACATTCCATGAATTCGTCCTGCACACTATTGCTGCAAATTTGGTTTGCCCAGTCTATATGTAGATTAAAGTCCCCCATGATCACTGTATTACCCTTGTTACATGTGCCTCTAATTTCCTGATTTATACTCTGCCCTACATTACAACTACCGTTTGGGGGCCTATAAACAACTCCCACCAATGTTTTCTGCCCCTTGCTGTTTCTTAGCTCCACCCAAACTGATTCTACTTCTTGATTTTCAGAGCCAAGATCCTTTCTCTCTACTGTCTTTATCCCATCCTTTATTATCAGGGCTACCCCTCCTCCTTTTCCATTTTGCCTATCTCTTCTAATAGTTAAGTATCCTGGAATATTTAGTTCCCAACTTTGGCCACTTTGCAACAATGTCTCCATTATGGCTATTAGATCAAACCAGTTCATTTCTATCTGCGCTATTTATTTTGTTGCGAATGCTTCGCGCATTCAGATATAGTGCCTTTAGCTTTGACTTATTTCTAGTTTTCCCTGAGGTCACCTTAGTCACTGATGCCTTATTACGTTTGTTACTCTCTCTGTCCCTTCCTGACCCACTCTGCTTATTTTTACCCAAAACTCTACTCTGCTCTAGAGCTTTGACATTTCTCTTGATGCTTTTAAATTTACTCTTTCCTGAATCCTCCCACCCCACCCCCTTCATTAGTTTAAAGCCCTGTCTACTGCCCTAGTTATTCGGTTCGCCAGGACACTGGTTCCAGCCTGGTTTAAGTGGAGCCCATCCCAACGGAACAGCTCCCTCTTTCTCCAGTACTGGTGCCAGTGCCCCATGAACTGAAATCCCTTTGTCCCACACCACTCTTTGAGCCATGCATTTAAACCTCTAATCTGTTTGTCCTATGCTAATTTGCGTGTGGCTGAGGTAAAAATCCAGAGATTATTACCTTTGAGGTTCTGCCTTTTAATTTGGATCCTAGCTCCTCAAACTCCCTCAGCAGAACCTCATTCCTACTACTATCTATGTCGTTGGTTCCTGCATGGACCACGGCAACTGGATCTTCCCCCTCCCACTCCAAGTTCTTCTCCAGCCGCGAGGAGATGTCTTTAACCCTGGCACCGGGCAGGCAACATAACCTTCGGAACTCTTGGTCGTGGCTGCAGAGAACAGTATCTATCCCCCTGACTATACTGTCCCCTACCACAACTACATTCCCTTTCACTCCCCCCACTTGAATGGCCTCCTGCACCATGGTGCCATGGTCAGCTTGCTCATCCATCCTGCAGGCTTTTCCTTCATCCACACAGGCAGCAAGAACCTCATTCATACTGATGAAAGGTCATCGACCTGAAACGTTAACTCTCTTTCTCTCTCCACGGATGCTGCCTCGCCTGCTGAGTTTTTCCAGCGTTTTCTGTTGTTATTCCTCATTCATACTTGTTGGACAAGGGCAAAGGCTGAGGCTCCTCCAACACTGCACCTGGGGTCCCCTTACCTGCCTAAGTTGCAGTCACACCCTCCTGTCCCTGACCACTAACCAGACCTGTACCACTACCTAACCTAAGGGTTGTGACTGCCTCCTGCGTCAAAGTGTCCAGGAAGGCTGTTTCCAGTGGGGTTCCGCAGGGCTCAGTACTAGGTCCCTTGCTTTTTGTGGTATATATCAACGATCTTGACTTGAATATAGGGGGTATGATTAAGAAGTTTGCAGATGATACTAAAATCGGTTGTGTGGTTGATACTGAAGAAGGAAGCTGTAGACTGCAGGAAGATATCAATAAATTGGTCAGGTGGGCAGAACAGTGGCAAATGGAATTCAATCTGGAGAAGTGTGAGGTAATGCATTTGGGGAGGGCTAACAAGGAAAGGGAATACACATTAAATGGTAGGACACTGAGTAGTGTAGAGGAACAAAGGGACCTTGGAATGCATGTCCACAGATCCCTGAAGGTAGCAGGCCAAGTAGATAAGGTGGTTAAGAGGGCAGACAGAATGCTTGCCCTTATTAGCCATGGCATAGAATACAAGAGCAGGGCGGTTATGCTTCAACTGTATAAAACATTAGTTAGGCCTCAGCTAGAGTACTGCATTACAGAAAAGATGTGATTGCACTAGAGAGGGTACAGAGGAGATTTACGAGGATGTTGCCAGGAGTAGGGAATCTTAGCTATGAGGAAAGACTGGATAGGCTGGGTCTGTTTTCCTTGGAACAGAGGAGGCTGAGGGGAGACCTTATTGAGGTGTATAAAATTATGAGGAGCATAGATAAACTGGATAGAAAGGACCTATTTCCCTTAGCAGAGGGGTCAAAAACCAGAGGGCACAGATTTAAAGTAATTGGGGGAAGGTTTAGAGGGGATTTGAGGGGAAATTTCTTCACCCAGAGGGTTGTGGGGGTCTGGAACTCACTGCCTGAAAGGGTGGTAGAGGCAGGATTTAAAAAGTACTTGGATGCGCACTTGGGATGCTGTAACCTGCAGGGCTACGGACCAAGAGCTGGGAAGTGGGATTAAGCTGGATAGCTCTTTGTTGGCCGGCGCGGACACGATGGGCCGAAATGGCCTCCTTCCGTGCTGAAACTTTCTATGATTCTATGAACTCTCCCTATCCCTGATGCCCCGCAACGTTTGCACCTCAGACGCCAGCTGAAAAACTCTGAGCTGAAGTTCCTCAAGCTGCAGGCACTTACTGCAAACGTGGTTGTCCAGGATCACAATGCTTTCCACAAACTCCCACCTGCTGCAGTTGCGGCACACCACCTGCACTGCCATCCCTATATGACCATGTTTTATTTAATTAAATTTAATTAAATTTGTATTTAGGTAACTTAGTTTACAGTGTAGTTTCTTGACTACTTACTTGATCTAGATTAAGTTAAGGGTACTGAAATTAAATATCTACCTGGAACACAAAGCACTACAAGTAGTGTAGACAAAAAGCGACAACTCCTTCCCCCCTCCTCTCTAAATTCCCACTCTTTCCAAATTCCCAAATAAAGCACTCTTTTTAAATTCCACTCCGTTTAATCCTGCTCTGTGCAGACCAACAGACTGGTGGAACGGGCAGACACATGGCAGATGAAATTCAACCTAGAGAAGTGTGAGGTGATACATTTTTGTAGGAAGAATGAGGAGAGACCATACATACTAAATGGAACAATTTTAAAGGGGGTGCAGGAACAGAGAGAGCTGGGGGTGCTGGTGCACAAATCGTTGAAGGTGGCAGGATGGGCTAACAAAGCACACGGGATCCTGGGCTTTCTAAATAGAGGCATAGAGTACAAAAGCCAGGAAGTTATGCTAAACCGCTATAAAACACTGGTTCGGTCCCAGCTGGAGTATTGTGTCTAATTCTGGGCACTTTAGGAAGGACGTGAAGGCTTTGGAGAGGGTAGAGAAGAGATTGACTAGAGTGGTTCCAGGGAGGAGGGATTACAGTCAGGTGGATAGACTGGAGAAGCTGGGGTTGTTCTCCTTAGAGCAGAGAAGGCTAAGAGGAGATTTGATAGAGGTGTTTAAAATCATGAAGGGTTTAGCGAGAGTAAATAAAGAGAAACTGTTTCCAGTGGCTGAAGGGTTGATAACCAGAGGCCACAGATTTAAGGCGATTGACAAAAGAATCAGAGGCGACGCGAGGAAAAACATTTTTATGCAACGAGTGGTTAGGATTCGGAATGCGCTGCCTGATAGGGTGGTGGATACAGATTCAATAGTAGCCTTCGAAAGGGAATTGGATAAATACTTGAAGGAAAAATAAGTGCAGGGATATGGGGAAAGAGCTGGGGAGTGGGACTAACTGGATTGGTCTTTGAAAGAGCTCGATGGGTCGAATGGCCTCCTTCTATGCTGTACTATTCTATGATTCTTTAGCCCTAGCTAAGGTAGCTCCTTCAGCTTGGAAGCTGTAGGGATCCGGAATAGACATGTTCCCACACGGTTTGCCAATTTAGGGGACAGTTTCTATGCGCCTATATTGGCATAGGGCCAAAGAATTGGTCTTCAGGATTGGAATTGTGCTGCCCAGTATTCTCCCACAAGGCAGTGCTGGACGCTCACCATGTTGGAGTGCAGAAGTGTTGTTAAAGGCCTCAAAAATGTCAATGGCTGACGTTTTCAATTGGTTCCCTCCAGCATGCATGCCATCATCACTGTGAGCCTGTGTAAAATAGGTGTGCTTTGAATGGACTCCCTGGTCCTCAGAATTAAAGTTTTTGAAGCTGTTATGTCACTTTCTATTGCAAGTGGTGGGGAAGTAGCATAATTTAGGGTGTTTGCTACCTGTCCAAAGGGACTAGACTAGGCGCACTGACAAATTATTTCAATTTGATAGGTTGGGGAGGACCAGGAGTCACGCATATAAATTGCACAAGGGAAGAAATAGGATAGATGTTAAGTGGTTCTTCTTTTCCCAGAGACCTTCCCTCCATCATAAGGTCAGAAGTGGGGATGTTCGCTGATGATTCCACAGTGTTCAGTGCCATTCACAACTCCTCAGATAATGAAACAGTCTGTGTCCGCATGCAGCAAGACCTGGACGACATTCAGGCTCGGGCTGTTAAGTGGCAAGTAACATTCGTGCCACACAAGTGCCAGGCAATGACCATCTCCAACAAGAGAAAGTCTAACCACCTCCCCATGACATTCAACGGCATTACCCTCGTTGAATTCCCCCACCATCAACATCCTGAGTGTCACCATTGACCAGAAACTCAACTGGACCAGCCACATAAATACTCTGGCTACAAGAGCAGGTCAGAGGCTAGGTATTCTGCGGCGAGTGTCTCACCTCCTGAGTTCCCCAAAGCCTTTCCACCATCTACAAGGCACAAGTCAGGAGTGTGATGGAATACTGTCCACTTGCCTGGATGAGTGCAGCTCCAACAACACGCAAGAAGCTCGACACCATCCAGGACAAAGCAGCCTGCTTGATTGGCACCCCATCCAGCACCTTAAACATTCACTCCCTCCACCACCGGCACACCATGGCTGCAGTGTGTACCATCTACAAGATGCCCTGCAGCGACTCACCAAGGCATCTTTGACAGCAGCTCCCAAACCCGCAACCTCTTCCACCTAGAAGGACAAGGGCAGCAGGCGCAAGGGAACACCATCAACTGCAAGTTCCCCTCCAAATCACACAGCATCCTGACCTGGAAATATATCGCCGTGCCTTCATTGTCGGAGATTGCATCATATAAGAGTTAGGCACTAATTAATATAAGTCATGGTCAATGTGATTTCCTGGATGAGTTTCGATCACCTTGAGGGATTGGAGAGGAATGTTCCAGTTTTTTTCCCTTAATTTCCCTAATGCTGAGAGGCTGTTTCCCCTGGCAGGAGAGTCTAGAACTAGGGGGCATAGTCTCAGGTTAAGGGGTCGGCCATTTAAGACTGAGATGAGGAGGAATTTCTTCACTCAGAGGGTTATGAATCTTTGGAATTCTCTACCCCAGAGGGCTGTGGATGCTGAGTCGTTGAGTGTATTCAAGGCTGAGAGCGATAGATTTTTGACTCCAGGGGAATCAAGGGATATGGGGATCGGGCGGGAAAGTGGAGTTGAGGTCAAAGATCAGCCATGGTCTTATTGAATGGCAGAGCAGGCTCGAGGGGCCGTATGGCCGACTCCTGCTTCTAATTCTTATATTCGTACTCATCTCTCTGGTTGCCCTGAGAATCAAATCTTGGCTATATTACATGTGCTGTAACTCCACTTGAGATCCTACAGCAAATGTTGGCTGGAATAATCACTGCTGTTGTATGTTGGCAATTCAGGAATCTGGACATCTAAGCAAGTATTAATACATTTATCAAAATAAACTCAAAAGATTGTGGATCCTGGAAATCTGAAATAAAAACAGAAAATGCTGGAAATACTCAACAGGTCAGGCAGCATCTGTGGAGAGAGGAAGGTCGGGTTAACATTTCAGGTCGATGACCTTTCATCAGAACTCATCTACCTGAAACATTGGGCTGGATTTTCTGAATGGGTAGCTTTTGGAGGCGGGACTGATGCTTGCTGGGTTTCAATCCCGCCTCCGTCAGCTTCTGGTCAACCAGCGGGAATTTTCCCTGATTGACCTTGTTAAGCCTGCCCGGCGGGCTCAGCAGGCCAATTAGGGGGAAGTCAGTGACAGAGCACGTCAACGTATGACGTGTCATCTGTCAAGAACTTTTGAAAGAAGAAATGTCATCGTTTGACGGCTCTGTGAAGCTGTCAAACACTGACATTCTGTGTAGTTTGATGAGTCCTTGTGTTCAGGACTCATCAAACCTTTCTACTTTGCAGAAATCAGCTGGCTGTTGGATCGGAGGATGCAACAGCCAGTCTGTGATCTCTACAATGGAGATGTCGGGGACTCCGGCTCCACAGCAGCTGAAGGCTGTAGGTAGAAACAAAGGCAAGTTAACATTTTCTAACACTTTACACTCACCTCACATACTTACCACTCCACACTTGCACCCATCACTCACCTCTACATCGCACTCTCAGACCCCTCCGACCCCCGCAGACCTCCTACTCATCTCCTACACCCTGGCGGGGTTCCCCCAGGTCGGGAAGCCCGCACTTCAGCACGAAAAATGGGGATAATCCTATTTTCTGCCTGTTAACTACCTGTTAACAGGCAGTTAATAGGCTTTAATCCCTTCCCGCCTCCAAGGAGACGGGACCCGGGGCCGGATGGCTTCCTGGCAAGAGGGCACGGAGGCGGGTTGGGACGGGTTTGCCACCCGCCCCCAAATTCTGCCACTTTCCCGGCAGTCCCGCCTCCATACCCGCCTCCTCGGGGCTGAGAAAATCCAGCCCATTGGGTATGTTGAGCTTTGTTAAAAATGTTAACAAGCTCCATCTGGTGGCTTTTCTCTGTAAATACAGGTACATCTTTGTACAATCAATATTAAGGTTTAAAATATGTTCAAAGTTTTATAGGCTGACTGGTTTCACTTGTGCCTGCTGATTTTTTTGTAAGAAATCCCTGCTCCCTTGAACGTTCCCCACACCTCCTCGGTTGAAGGTGGTGGCTCATGATGGGATCAATCCTGGAGAACCGATCCCATCACTCAACAAAGTCCCCATGGCAATAAGAGGCCCTGTTCTCATCCGATATTCATACATACCGACTTCCAGCTGGGATCAGCAGATAGTGATCAAGAGTGGGAGGTCCGGACGTGTGGTTTTTTTTTGCCGTTCCCTATCCCAGGCACTCGGAGGTAAACCACCGCTACAAATATTAAATCAACGTAGATCTGAAACCGAACCAGTCTGGAAGGCTTAATGTTGTCCACTGGGGGGTGAACAATTAGCTCAGTCTAATAGCAAATAGGATTTCCATCAGCACATTCAAATGGGGAGCTGCACTCTAATCGTCTGGCACGTCCTCAAAAGAAATAGCTAACAGCAGGTACCCAGAGTGAACTGAATATCACAACAGCTGGAATGCAACAAGGGTTAGAGTTAGTTGTAGGGTCGCCAACTCTGGACATATTCCTGGAGGTGTCATCACATGCCCCCCCCCCCCCGCCTCCAACCTCCTCGCCCCATCGACCAGTCTTTTTTCCTCCATCTCCAATATTTTTGTAACTAACAAACGAAAGTGTTCAAAGCAAATGGAAAAAATCCCACCCTTTTTTTAATGACCCTATGATCTATTCTCCTGGGTTGCTCACAGCAGTGCCCGGGAGATGAATCGTTGATTTCGAGAGACGCTAGGAGAATCCTCTTTGGTTGTGTGCTGTCATATATCTGTTTCACATGATCTACATTTGCTTCAGAAAAGTTTTAAAACCACAAAGGAAGGTTTTTCTGCTCAGACGCATTGCCATGTGTGAGATGAAACCTTGTGACTTGTGATTTCAAGAAAACCCTTGTTATTCATCATCAGTTGAACATTGTACAATTGGTGCCTTAGTTTTCTTTCCCTTCTGCACTAATTTTCTCTCTTAATTCCTCCTGCACCTAAGGGAGCTGCTCATGGATCAGCCTGGACAGGGAGCATTAACCAGGGAGGGGGCAGTGTACTGATCAGGGGCAGGAATCCGAGTTGATTTTTCTGATTTCTTCCTTAGCAAACGCAGTGAACCTAATTAGAGATTGAGATGAGATTAAGATTAAGATTGTTTGATTTAGCACACGAAGGATTGAGCCTGGAATATTTGTAATTTAGGTGGCTCAGCATCATACTGCTTCAATTGTTTACCAACTCCAACACCTCTGTTGATGCCATGTTATGCCACATTCACACTGCAGCTCCTGACCTCAGACAGCAGCGCTGCGTCCTGTCAGACAGTAGCTCGTTCACACTGTCCGGCTGGAGCTTTGATTCTTTTGCCCAGGAGAGAGCTCTGCAAGTATGTGGGCACCTTTCAAACCCTATTTGACCTGACTGGAGTTACCTGCACTTTGCGAAATGTTGTGAGGCTACTCAATCCAAGCAGCCTCGCTTCATTTTCTCTTTGGAATCGGCTTGGGCCGTGACTGGATTTACACTACAGTAACATCAATATGAAGTGGAAACATTGCATGAAAGATGGCGTATAGCTGCTGGGGAAATTGTCACTTATTTACTCATTAGATTTACACTCAGGTTATAATGATTTTTAATTAATTTTTAATGATTTTTGATTACCATCTCCTTTTGCCTTGCACCATCATCCCTTTTGTCTCTTAATCTCTCCTGCCTTCCATCCTATCACAGACCTTCCCTTTTGTTCTTTCCTCCCCTCCCCCCTTTCCCTGCCCCTACACTTGCTTAAAAAGCTGTTCCATCTCCAGCTTTTTCCAGTTCTGACGAAGGGTCATCGACCTGAACCGTTAACTCTGTTTCTCTCTCCACAGATGCTTCCTGACCTGCTGAGTATTTCCAGCATTTTCTGTTTTTATTGTCGGATTTCCAGCATCCGCAGTATTTTGCTTTTGTACAATGATTTTTGTCATGTGCCTCATGAGAAATAGTAGAGATAAAGTATCCTATGCCATACTTTTGAGAATAATTGAATAGAAATTGACAGGAAATGTTTGAACAGGTGAAAATAAGGATTATGAAGAAAAACAGTGATGCATTATCTACGGCGGAATCACACGAAGGCAAACCTGCAAAGGTAAATAATAGAGCAATACGCTGCACAAGAAAGCTCATCAAAACAGATGAGATAATTCAAGAACAAGTGATGAAAACAGAAGATGAGATTTTTTTAGATGGAACTGAAATTTCATAGAAATTACCAGACACAAGGAAGCCTCTGACACAGTGCTAACTCCTGAACTGCAGCTGTTGACTGTAATCCCATTTCCCTGCTCTTTCCTCATATCCCTTTATATTCTTCTTTTTCAACTACTTATCCAATTCTTTGTTAAATTATATAATATTGCAAACTCACGGTGAAGCATTCCATGTTTAATAACCCTCTGTACGAAAATTTTCCTTCTAACTTCATTCTTCCTGATAAGCCTGTGTTTATGCACCCACTGCACAGTGGGAACAATCTTTTACTGTTTACTCTCTCACAACCTTTCGTTATTTTGAACACCTCTATTAAATCCCCCTTGACCTTCTCTGTTCCAGTGGGCAAAAAACCTTTAATTTTTAAACATTTCTTCATAACTATAGTCTCTCATTTTAGTGAATCTTCACTGTACGCTTTCCATGATTCTAATATCTTTCCTACAGTGGGGTGCCCAGAATTGCATGCGATACTTCAACTGTGGCCTAACCAATGTCTTGAACAAATTCAACATTACCTCCTTGCTTCTGTATTCAAAGTCCATTTGTTCAAACCCCATAATTAAATCTACAAATACAAATGAAAAAGCAATAATAAAAACAGTAAATGCTGTAGCTCTGTAAACACAGTTTTGGGTGCAGACCCTTCACAGGACTGATTCAAATGTGGAAATCCGGAAGTTGCTGTCAGTGATTCCCCGCTCCTCCACAGAGTGCGCTGTTAAAGTCCTTGCAGATGGAAATCTTTCAAATCACTTAGTAACGTGAACCTTGTAAAGTTTCGCAATTATCGCGATTCGAAATAACGAAAGAGAAGCAGATTCGTTTGATCAGTTTATTAAACGAAATGCTGTCATGATTATAAAGGACACAGAAGCCTGTAAAATGGCCGCTGCGCATCGTGGCAGAAGCTTCCAGAAATACAGTGGGCAGACAAGATGGCGTTCGAATAAACATTTCAGTTTAAGATTGGATCGTACTCGATAAACACTGAGAAAGACAGGATGCAACCTGTTTGCATTCGAAACAATAGCAAAGATATAAGTGCTGGAATCGTTTTCCATGCACAAGTAAGGACCATTGTACTGGGCAGTCGAAGGCCCATCCAGACACATCAATACACAAATACCCCCACGGCTCTACAATGAGAGAGACATCGACAGGTGATTAAGCAAGTATTCGGGGGCCCCCAAAACCAGTCAGGGAGACGATTCATACAATCCTGGCTGGGCCAACAATGGGGAAACATTAACGGATAGTTGGCCAGTTTCAGGTGCTACCGAAACCCGTTAAAGAGAAGAATCGCCCCATGCTGGGAGTTTTGAGCGCCAATATTACACAAAGGGCAAACATTAAGATTTGGGCGGGAGATAAGCGGACACAGCACTATAACTATAGTGAACAAATGTCCATCGGTCTCTTATTCTCTTATCCTGATCCTCAGGTATCGCTCTGCAGGTCGAGCAGCCTTCTGTGTTCCTCTGGACTTTGTTGACTCTTGACTTTTAGCTGTACTGGTCGGTTAGTCGAATGTTGGGTGGAGCTCAAACGGAACGAGCCGCCTCGACAAGGGCAAGTGACCGGGTGCACCATCCCGAGAGTCGGTAAACGGTGTCTGGACCCGAAGGCCCGAAGAGACAAGACGAAACTACAAGAAAAGAAGAAGAATCCACGTGCCGCCACGGTCAGTAAACCCCGACCGCGCCCGAAAATACAAGAAAGACTCTTCATTGAAATCTACCGACAACCGGTGTCGGGCACAGGAAGGCTCTTCTTTGAACCGTGTCCGAGTTCTGTCGAGTTCTTCATGACAACGGGGAGCCTGGCCTGCTTGTCGCAGCAGCGAAGATAAACCAGTGGGGTACAGAGACCCCTCCAAACACGTGACAGTCAGGCGCTGCAGTGAAACGAGCCGAGTGCCTCACTTTAAAATTCTCCGAAGTAACACGAGTGGTGAGCATGTTTCCTGATCCTACAAATCTAGACGTAGTGTAGGTATTGATAAGGGAGGGTGGCTTTTATTAAGGTTAAAGTATAATGTGTTCCCCTTTTTACGATGTGCCGTGCGTTCTTCATTTCCCTAGACCAAGTTTTATGAATGTATGTATACTTGTACTCTCATTAATTTGCGCCTATGACATGTACTTCATGATTTTAGACGCCATGCAATAAAGATTTCCATTTCGTACTATTCAACCGGGTCTATTTGAGTTTTCTCTGCATTACTGCTCCCTGCATCTAAGTCCAGTGTTAGAACCGTAAGGGCGAGTGGGTCGAACCACTCACAGGTGCTTATTGCAAAAAGGCTGGCTGGAGACCAGAGCAAGCAATAGTATTAGGCAACGAAGGCCTAACCTCGCACCAGCACCGTCTGAGACACAGGCACGACGAAACCCTTACAACCTCCACTTTTTAACGCTTTAATCTTGCTGTAAAAACCCCGAAAAAGTTAAGCCTTGCTGAATGAGGTATAACTAGGTTTTTAATGGCGTACTAAGTCATAATTACTGCTGAACAACCTCTCTGTCCCTGAAAAACTAATTTTATATTTGTGGAATGTCAAATTTCTCCATTTTGATACAAATTCCCATCGATTTTTAAAATAATAAAACTTCTTATTTTTTTAAAGTTTATGATATTTCAGCTTCTACCTTAATCCCATGTGTATGTCCCAATCTTTATTTCGCTCTCTATAAAATGATTAAAAAGTGAATGCTAACCAGTGCTTTTTACTTCTTGGTTTGCTGTCTGTGAGAATTCTTCAATGTGATTGGCTGCTTAACCTGCTTGATGACATTACTGTTGCTGGGCGCTGGAGATCCCCTATAGATGGCGCCAGAATTAAATTAACATCGGGAAAGGTGAAATCGACGCCACAGAGATCGCTAGATCTTTGTGGGCAGCTTTCTTCGAGGTCAATGGTGAGCGCCGTCACTTTGCTGCTGACCGCAAAATCTGAACCTTTATGATTCTCGGGATTTGCAATTTTTTATTTTTGTCTGTACAAAATAAAAAATAGAAATAAAAAGAAAAAAGAGAAGAGTACAATGGAAATAAATTAAAATAGGAAGAAAGAACTTGTATGTATAAAAGATGCAGTGCTCGCTCTCTAAGTCTACAGATCTGATAAAATTCTGACAGGACTGGACAAACTAGATGCAGGAAGGATGTTCCCGATGGTCGGGGAGTCCAAAACCAGGGGTCACAGTCTAAGGATAAGGGGTAAGCCATTTAGGACAGAAATGAGGAGGAATTTCTTCACCCAGAGAGTGGTGAACCTGTGGAATTCTCTACCACAGAAGGCAGTAGAGGCCAATTCATTAAATAGATTCAAGAAGGAGTTGGATATATTTCTTAAGGCTAAAGGGATCAAGGGATATGGGGAGAAGGCAGGGACAGGGTACTGAATTTGGATGATCAGCCATGATCGCATTGAATGGCGGAGCAGGCTAGAGGGGCCGAATGGCCTACTCCTGCTCCTGTCTTCTATGTTTCTATGATTCTATGATTAAAGTGGGAAAGACAAACTTAAATTAAAATGAGAATGTTTGTGGAATGTTTGGCTTAGCTCTCTACTAGTACCATTCTAAAAATATTCAGTCTCTTTTACCTGATACTGAAGAACATCCTCAGCCCATTTTCTCTGCATAAATTGCAGCTGTTGCTCAAGGCATCGCCTCTGGGTGTTGAGCTTTGTCACCTGCTCCTGCAGCGGTTGCAGCTGTTTTATGAAGCCTTTGATTTCCTGCTGTGCGTGCTGCAGTGATTCAGCCCTGGTCTTACTCCATCTCGTGAGCTTTTCCAGTTTAGGTTCGTAGTATTGCTCCAAGCACTGCCTCTGCTCCACTAAAAAGCTTCGAAATTCGACATTTACTCGATGGCTCTCTGCTGGGGACAGTATATCGTTCGTGTTTCTACTATCTTCCAGCTGAGGGATCATTTGGCTTACCTCTTCATGGCAGTGATTTTTAAGCTCAGCCAGTTCATCAGAAAGCACCTGTGCTTTGGATTCTAGTACTTCCTGTTCCAATGTAATTCGGGGAAGGTCTTGTTTTTTGGCATCCAGTTTATATTTACAAGTCATTTGGGCTTTAATGATCTGAAACAGTTTTTTTTTGGTACATGCTATTTCTTCTTTGAAGTTATCACATTCAATCTCTGTCTTTGATTTAGTTTGATAAAGCCTCAACAGTTCTGCCCTCAGATCTCCAATTTCTTGATGCAGAGGTTCTTTCATGAAGATTAATTCTTTGATAAGATTCTCCCTTTCTTCCAGAAGCTCTTCCACACAATGTATACATTTCTGGAAGAGTTTTCCTACTGCTTGCAATGAATCAACAGCCCTGATAATGTCTATGGGAGAGTCCTCTTCGAGCTCAGTCATTGTATCCTGTGATCATAGAGAGATGAAATAATTAGCTTGCATTGACTAGAGTTTATACAGTTAGTAAAGTAGGAATTGACGTAAGAAAACTACTAGGCACTTGGTCTGAGCGTTAAACAAAGCTTTAATCAACTGTTTTTCAACATGGAGATCTAGTTGTGTCCTTCACTAGTTCCTGTTGAGGAATGTCCTAAGCAAGCTGGGCCCATGCCCGAGTATTTATACTCTCCCTGGACAGAGCCACCAGCAGGCCGCCCAGTATTACTTCATACATGAATGACAAAAGATTCATGTCAGGAATCACTTGATATCAAAAACATCCCATCCAAAATATGCAACATTATTGTTGTGATTGTTCGTGTATAAGAGTACAATAAATACTGCACACATGCTTTTGGTCACTTCCTCTAACTTTCCATTATTACTCTTTGGTGTCTACTTCCCCCTCTTACTTTTCTTCTGTGAAGCACCTTATTATATTAAAGGCACTATATAAGTGCAAAAACAAATTTAAAACATTGCAGGTTGCTCAGTTAAACTAATTTTTAAATCTTGATTTATACTTTAGATAAAGGCATTACTGCATTACATTAATGGGATGCAGACTTGAGCGGATATTGTGGACAACCGGTTTAGCCCTTCATTGCCAGATCTGGCTGGATCACATAAAGCACTATCGGGTCCTGCTCTACTCGGCCAAAACTGCTCACTATTCCAGGATCATTCTGGCATGCAAAGATAACCCCCGGCTACTTTTCCCGACTGCAAACCGTCTTCTTAAACCCCCTCTCCCCGCCTCCTCCACCCTCACCTCCAACGACAAGTGCAAGGAGCTCATGGACTTCTTTCGCACTAAGATTGAGACCAAATACACGTCAGGTTCTACACCCAGCTCTACCTCACCACCACTTCTCTCGACGCCTCCAGTGTCTCTAAATTGCCAGACTGCTTGTCCGACATCCAGTTCTGGATGAGCAGAAATTTCCTCCAACTAAATATTGGGAAGACCGAAGCCATTGCCTTCGGTCCCTGCCACAAATTCCGTCCCCTAGCCACTGACTCCCCCTCCCTGTCAACTTTCTGAGGCTGAACCACACTGTTCACAACCTTGGTGTCGTATTTGACCCTGAAATGAGCTTCCGACCACATATCTGCTCCATCACGAAGACCGGCGATTTCTGCCTCCGTAACATCGCCCGTCTCCGCCCCTGCCTCAGCTCATCCGCTGCTGAAACCCTCATCCATGCCTTTGTTATCTCTAGACTTGACTATTCCAACGCACTCCTGGCTGGCCTCCCATCTTCATTCTCCATAAAAAGAAAGAGACTTGCATTTATATAGCGCCTTTCACAACCTCAGGACGTCCCAAAGCACTTTACAGCCAATGAAGTACTTTTTGAAGTGTAGTCACTGTTGTAATGTGGGAAACGCAGCAGCCAATTTGCGCACAGCAAGCTCCCACAAACAGCAAAGTGATAATGACCAGATAATCTGTTTTTAGTGATGTTGATTGAGGGATAAATATTGACCAGGACACCGGGAATAACTCCCTTGCTCTTTTTCAAAATACGTCCACCTGAGAGGGGAGACCGCGCCTCGGTTTAACATCTCATCCGCAAGACAGCACCTCTGACAATGCACTCCCTCAGTACTGTACTGTACTGTACTGGAGTGTCAGCCTAGATTTTTGTGCTCAAGTCTCTGGAGTGGGACTCTGATCCCACAATCTTCTGACTCAGAGGCGAGAGTGCTACCCACTGAGCCACAGCTCACACTAAGCTTAAGCTTAAACTTAAGCTCATCCAAAGCTCTGCTGCCCGTGTCCTAACTCGCACCAAGTCCCGCTCGCCCATCACCCCTGTGCCCGCTGACCTACATTGGCTCCCGGTTAAGCAATGCCTCAATTTCAAAATTCTCATCCTTGTTTTCAAATCCCTCCATGGCCTCGCCCCTCCTATCTCTGTAACCTCCTTCAGCCGCACAAACCCCCCCAGAGATATCTGCGCTCCTCTAATTCTGGCCTCTTGAGCAACCCTGATTTTAATCGCTCCAACATTGGTGGCCGTGCCTTCAGCTGCCAAGGCCCTAAGCTCTGGAATTCCCTCCCTAAACCTCTCCACCTCTCTCTCCTCCTTTAAGACACCCCTTAAAATCTAGCACTTTAACCAAGCTTTTGGACATCTGCCCTAATATCTCCTTGTGTGGCTCGATGTCAGATTTTGTTTGATAATCGCTCCCGTGAAGCAACTTGGGAGGTTTTACTACGTTAAAGACGCTATATAAATGTCTTCTTCTTCTTCTTCTTCTTCTTAGGCAGTCCCTCGGAACCGAGGATGACTTGCTTCCACATTAAAAATGAGTTCTCAGGTGACTGATGAGTCCAATGCGGGACCTACAGTCTCTGTCACAGGTGGGGCAGACGGTGGTTGAAGGGGCGGGTGGGTGGGGTGCTTGGGTTGACGTGCGCTCTTTGCGCTTGGCTTCCGCTTGCTCCCGGTGAAGAGACTCGAGGTGTTCGGCACCTTCCCGGATGCTTCTCCTCCACTTTGTGCGGTCTTGGGCCAGGGATTCCCAGGTGTCGGTGGGGATGTTACACTTTTTCAGGGAGGCTTTGAGGGTGTCCTTGAAGCGTTTCCTCTGCCCACCTGGGGCTCTCTTGCCGTGCATATAAATGTAAGTTGTTGTTGTATCATCTATGTTGGTTTGCCAATTAATATTTGTGCATTGTTGAACTGAGCTCAGATTAGTGATGCGCTCAGTGAGGTGATCAGTGAGGTGTTCAGTGAGGTGTTCAGTGATGTGATCTACCCATCTCTATACCATTTACATATAACATTTTTACAAGATGTCACTCTTTACAGCTATGCAGCAGTGGAAATATGTTCCGCAAAGTGCCAAGCAATCCAGACTCTTTGCCAACAATGTTATTTGTCTCCTGAAAGTTACAGTAAAAGCTGATGTCAGCGGACACAGCGGGCTTTCGACATTTTGTAACATCCCACAAACAAGCAAACCACAAATGATAATTTGTGAATGGTAACTTTAAGTTAACGGTTCCCATGGCATGACATTCATAAGAACATAAGAAATAGGAGCAGGAGTCGGCCATTCGGCCCCTCGAGCCTGCTTCGCCATTCAATGAGATCATGGCTGATCTTCGACCTCAACTCCACTTTCATGGATTAATATTGCTTTATTCCTTTGGGAAATGATTATTGAATTAGCTGTTTCTGTTGTAGTTAAACTATTATCACAAATTCCAAGCCGAACATTTGTAAGCTGCAACTAGAAGAAAAGGCGTGTTTACACATTGCCATTTAATTTTGGTAGAACATGCTGTGAACGTCAAATCCACATTCACTGAAGTGTCGTCTGGTTTCATTATATTTTTGGACAGGATTTGCAGCTCGTCTAAAATTAATATGTGAATTATTTACAGTACTACTAATTTGTAGGAACATTACAGGTTTCTTCCCTAATGTATTCAATGCAGCACTGGTGTCAAGCAATAACTATCTCTGAACATACTGATTCAGGAACAAGCTTATGCAGAGGGTAAGGAAATTCAATCTCGATGGATGGACCCAAACTAAATGCAGTTGGCTGTGTTAATGGAGTCAGTAACTCCTGTTGGGCACTAATTGTGCTTCATGCAACTTTTGTCCACCTTGACTTCTAGCAATAGGATTCCACATCATTTATTGCTTCCCCTGAACAACATCAACAACTCGCATTTATATAGCACCTTTAACATAGGAAAGTGTCCTAAGGCGCTTCACAGGAGCGTAATCAGACTTAAAAGGATAGTGATAGACTTCAAGAGGACATAGACAGGCTGGTGGAATGGGCGGACACGTGGCAGATGATGTTTAACACAGAAAAGTGCGAAGTGATACATTTTGGTAGGAAGAACAAGGAGAGGAAATATAAACTAAAGGGTACAATTCTAAAGGGGGTGCATGAACAGAAAGACCTGGGGGTATATGTGCACAAATCATTGAAGGTGGCAGGGCAAGTTGAGAAAGCGGTTAAAAAAGCATACGGGATCCTGGGCTTCATAAATAGAGGCATAGGGCTCGATTTTGCCAGGCCCGAGGAGGCGGGATTGGAGCCGTGTGAGGTGGTAAAATCGCAAAAAATAGCGGGTGGGCCCGATCCCGCCTCCATCCCACCTCCGAGCAATTTTCCCAAATGCGTGTTTTCTGACCCCGTTTTCATCCCGCCTCCAAGAGGCGGGATAGGCCCTTAAGGCCCTTAACAACCAGTTAAGTGCCTCTATAATCCCATTTTGAGAGGCCTTTCTGATTTTACCACTTTTCCCACGTCCTGCACGTCTCCTCTGGAACACGCCAGTGAATCCTGGTGGCCTCACAAGTGGAATGCTTACTAACAGCTGCAGCTCCACCATTAAAAAGGAGTTTTCAGCAATCATCATTTGCAGGTGGCAGAACTTTGTTGTCTAAGGTCTGGGGGAACTTTTAGCAGGTATACCCATTGTTGTGGAAGTTTGGAGCCTGACACCCATCTCCAGTGTGACCTTGGAAACCCCTCTCGCCACCTTGACTGAGCGCTTCCTCAACTGAGGCATATACCAGAAGCATGGGAACCATTTATTTCCTTTCCTCCTGGACATCAGATTCGGATGAAGACCAGCCGTGGCAGCAGCAGAACCATGAACAACAGCACCACGAACAGCAGCAGCAACAACAGGAGCGCCAAGCTGCTGCTCACCCACCTGAAACTGCACAGGCCAGAAGGCGCCAGCGCGCGACCACATTGCTACCTGGGATGCAAGGGACGCACTCATCTTGGCCAGATTTGCTTAGCCTGCACAATCAAACACTTTTGCCTCGCACCTTCTTATCAGACCATCGACAATGGCCAAGAACCTGCGGATTCCTATCACTCTGACCACCATACTGACAATTGCAAGTCGCCCTAAGCCCTCAATGTGGAAGTCCCATTAGCGAAATGACACATGCCACAACTGCAACAGTTTGCCATCAGAATTTTTTATGACAATAAACAACTGATGGCTTTTCAAAATTAAACACAACATTACACCCAAGTGACTACACTTGTGACTACTTGTGCATTATCTTCCTCTTATGTGTGCTCCTACGTGGTGCTTCCCCTGTGGCTTCAGCAGATGTGGAGGCCCCTTGCTCACTTTCTTGCTGCTCCTGTCTCGACACCTTTGGCGGGCGTCCTCTGGGGTTGCGAACCTGTGAGGGCTCGGCAACAGTCTGCTGCTCCTGCGGCTGTGCAGGAGTTGAGACACCGATCTCAGTTGGGTGGGGACTCTGGTGGGGCTCTGACCGAGGGCTCTGCAGTGGCATGGTCGTGTGAGCGCTTGGAGAGGAGCCCCCACTTCCTTGTTGTATGCCACCAACATCCCTCTCATGGGTCAGCCCCACTTCAGAGCTAGCAAGTGGCTGGACAGCACCTTGCTGCACTGCAGGGGGGCCATGAGGACCTGTTTCTGCACTGGAAGTCCTACTCCAGAGGACTTGCATGAAGGTCTGGTTTGTTTGCTCAATAGCTGACCATCACTCCTCAAGAGATGTCAGTCTATTCTGAACAATTACCATGTTTTCCATACCCTGGCGACTAAGCTCCTCCATGGACGTAGCCATCCTCTCCTCTACGGTAGCCAGCCTTACCATGGAGGTAGCCATCCTTTCCAAGGAGGTTGCCATCCTTTCCGTGGTGATGCGTTCATGCGCCAACACCTCCACAAAGGCTCTGCTCATGTTAGCGATGGACTCCTCCATTCGCTCCACACTCGCAGCGACCCTGGAGACAAAACCTGCCAGAGACTCCTGCACCTGTTCCTGGAGTTCCAGCACTGCTCTCCTTCTGGATGGACCCGGAGGCACAGGGTCGACATGCAGCGGAGCCGAGCTGGGAGCGTCCTCTCCACTGCGATGAGGACTCTCCACTGCTGTCCCTGTCTCCACCATCTGCTGATGCTCACTTGTGAGCTGTGATACACCAGGTGACAACTCTACTCTATGTGCCGAAGGTCCCACCGAGGTGTGAGTGTCTGCGCTGGTGCTGGGTGCGCTTAATTCTGCTGATGGAGCGCCCTCAGAGGTTGCAGCTTCATCTGAGGAGTCTAGAAGCTCAGGCTCTTCCTCCTGGACAGTGGGGACGGGGGCTCTCGATGGTCCTGTGGGGGAGTAAAGGAAAGAGTTAGAGATGTGAGGTAAAGGTTGCATGCAGATTGAATTGTGCAGATGATCATAAGTCAATCTGTTAGAACATCAGAATCATTATCAGTCACTCATGCAATGTCAATGAGAGAGATGCCAAACTATTCTGTCACCAGCTTGCTGTGATGCGCCCGCCTGTCCATCCCCCACTTGGGAATCCTCCTCGATCCCGGCAATTTCCAGGGCCGCCTCCTCCAAGGTGGTGAGCTGGGATACTGAGGGTGGCCCTCCTCCTGTCCTCGCTCTTTCCCTCTTGTTGTGGGCTCTCTTTTCCTGCAATGAGGGACACAAGTGGAGTTTGAGTGAGAATGAAGGAGTGAGTGTAGAGAATCCATAGCATAGATGCTTAGAAGGAGACAAAGGGCCCTCCCTGTGTGTTGTAAGTTGTTGTCATTGCGTCACAGTGATAGAGAGAGTGAGGGCTGCATGGTCGAATAGTTAAGTGAATGTGACCATAGAGAGAGAGGGAGTGGGTAAGGGTGCAGGGATAACAACAGAAAACGCTGGAAAAACTCAGCAGGCGAGGCAGCATCCGTGGAGAGAGAAACAGAGTTAACGTTTCAGGTCGATGACCTTTCGTCAGAACTGGAAACAGCCGGAAATCAAATAGATTTAAGGCAAGGATAAAGCTGGGAAAAGGGGGAGGGGATGAAAGAACAAAAGGAGAGATTAAGAGACATTAAGAGATATTCAAGGCAAGAGGTGGTGTTAATGTGACAGGTTAAGGCTGAAAGAAGTGTGAAATGCACTGGCAGAATGAAGGACAGCTGCCAGCTTCTAGGAGGGAAAAAAAGGGGGGGGGGGCCAAATAAAAGGGTGGATGAAAAAATAAAATATAAATGTGATTGGGGCTAAGGTTATGATCTAAAATTGTTGAACTCGATATTGAGTCCAGAGGGCTGTAGGGTGCCTAAACGAAAGATGAGGTGCTGTTCCTCGAGCTTACGCTGCGCTTCCGTGGAACAGTGTAATAGGCCAAGGACGGTGAGGTCAGAGTGGGAGTGGAGGGGTGAATTAAAGTGACAGGCGACCGAGAGCTCGGGGTCCCCCTTACGGACTGAACGGAGGTGTTCCGCAAAGCGGTCACCCAATCTGCGTTTGGTCTCCCCAATGTAGAGGAGACCGCATCGTGAGCAGCGAATACAGTATACTAAATTGCAGGAAGTACAAGTAAATCGCTGTTTCACCTGGCAGGGGTGTTTGGGGCCCTGGACAGTGGGAAGAGGGGAGGTATAAGGGCATGTGTTGCATCTCCTGCGCTTGCACGGGAAGGTGCTGGGCGAAGGGGAAGGGGTGCTGGGGGTGGTAGACGGAGTGGACTAGGGTGTCGTGGAGGGTCCCTGCGGAATGCTGAAAGGGGAGGTGAGGGGATGCATTTGGTGGTGGGATCACGCTGGAGGTGGCGGAAATGGCGGAGGATGATCCGTTGAATGTGGAGGCTGGTGGGGTGAAAGGTGAGGACAAGGGGAACTCTATCGTGGTTCCGGGAGGGAGGGGCAGGGGTGAGGGCAGAAGTGCGGGAGATAGAACGGACACGGTCGAGGGCCGTGTCGACCACGGTAGAGGGGAATCCTCGGTTGAGGAAAAAGGAAGACATGTCGGAAGCACTGGTATGGAAGGTGGCATCATCAGAGCAGATGCGGCAGAGACGGAGAAACTGGGAGAATGGAATAGAGTCCTTACAGGAGGCGGGGTGGGAGGAAGTGTACTCCAGGTAGCTGTGGGAGTCAGTGGGCTTGTAGTGAATGTTAGTCAATAACCTATCCCCAGAGATGGAGTCGGAGAAGTCGAGGAAGGGAAGGGAAGAGTCGGAGATGGACCATGTGAAGGTGAGGGAAGGGTGGAAATTGGAAGCATAGTGAATGAAATGTTCTAGTTCAGGGCGAGAGCAGGAGACGGCACCGATACAGTCATCAATGTACCGGAAAAAGAGGTGAGGGAGGGGACCCGAGTAGGACTGGAACAAAGAGTGTTCCACATATCCCACGAAAAGGCAGGCATAGCTAGGACCCATGCGGGTACCCATAGCAACACCTTTAATGTGGAGGAGATGGGTAGAGTCAAAGGAGAAGTTGTTCAATGTGAGAACAAGTTCAGCCAGGCGGAGGAGGGTGGTGGTGGATGGGGACTGGTTGGGCCTCTGTTCAAGGAAGAAGCGGAGCACCCTCAGGCCATCCTGGTGGGGAATGGAGGTGTAGAGGGATTGTACGTCCATAGTGAAGAGGAGGCGGTTGGGGCCGGGAAACTGGAAACTGTTAAAATGGCGGAGGGCGTCGGAAGAGTCGCGGATGTAGGTGGGAAGAGACTGGACAAGGGGAGAAAAAATAGAGTCGAGATAGGAAGAGATAAGTTCCGTGGGGCAAGAACAGGCTGAAACGATGGGTCTACCGGGGCAGTCCTGTTTGTGGATCTTGGGAAGGAGGTAGAAGCGGGCTGTGCAGGGTTGGGGAACTATGAGGTTGGCGGCCGTGGGGGGAAGATCTCCAGAGGAGATGAGGTCAGTGACGGTCTTGGAAATCGTGGTTTGATGTTCGGTAGTGGGGTCATGGTCCAGGTGGAGGTAGGAGGAGGTGTCGGAGAGTTGCCGTTCAGCTTCCGCTAGGTAGAGGTCGGTACGCCAAACAACAACAGCACCACCCTTGTCAGCAGGTTTAATGACAATGTCGGGGTTGGATCTGAGGGAATAGAGTGCGGCAAGTTCAGAGGGAGGTAGGTTGGAGTGAGAGAGGGGAGCAGAGAAATTGAGACGGCCGATGTCACGCCGGCAGTTGGCAATGAAAAGATCTAGAGAGGGTAAGAGGCCAGAGGGAGGGGTCCAGGTAGAACGGGAATTCTGAAAGCGGGAGAAAGGGTCAGCTGTAGGGGGGGAAGACGCCCGTCCAGAGAAGTGGGCACGGAGGCGAAGGCGGCGGAAAAAGAGCTCAGCATCGGGCGTAAGGGGATGAAGCTCAGGCCTTTGCTGAGGACTGATCGTTCGGGGTCAGAAAGGGGAAGGTCAGAAGGGATAGTGAAAACGCGGCAGGGGGTGAGATTGGGAGAAGGGGGGTCAGAGGAAAGTGAAGGGGAAGAAGGTTCCGGAGGGACGTTGGTGTTCAAGAGTTGATGAAGGGTGCAGGGATGTCAGTGTCAAGTGGGATGTGGAGGAAGAGGTTGGCAAAGCTGAGTGCTGGTGAGGAGAGGCGATGGGAAAGTCATACTCACTTTTCCTGTGCGGAGAAGGTCATGACACCTCTTCCTGCACTGCAGCCAGGTTCTGCGGCACATAGAGATGGCATTGACCTCCTGGGCCACTTGCAGCCACACAGCTTTAGTCTGCTGGGGTGGATTTTTTCTCCCTGAGGAAGGGAAGAGCACCTCCTTATTAGATCTTGCTCCCTGCACCAGAGCTTGGAGGGAGGGCTCATCAAAGCGAGGTGCACACTTTTGCTTGCTGGTGGACATGGTCGGTAAATGAAGTCCTTCATACAATGTCCAAAGCGTTTCCAGTCTCCAGAAGAATCAAGGCTGCTTGCAGGCCTTAAATCCAACAGCATTGATGACATCATCGGAGGCGACTTTCTGTATGAAAAGACTCATTGGGCCAGTGGTTCCCACACGCAGGAAATCAATTGCCCAATTAGGGGAAAATCCCACTTTTTCAACACATCACTTAGGAGTCGGGGTCCTGACACGATTTCCACCTGACACGCCCCAACCCGCCCATACTGACAAAATCCAGCCCATTGTGTACAAAAGCAAGGAAGTTATGATGAACCTTCATAAAACACTGGTTCGGCCTCAACTGGAGTATTGTGTCCAATTCTGGGCACCGCACTTTAGGAAGGTGTGAAGGCCTTAGAGAGGGTGCAGAAAAGATTTGCAAGAATGGTTCCAGGGATGAGGGACTTCAGTTACATGGATAGACTAGAGAAGCTGGGGTTGTTCTCCTTAGAGCAAAGAAGGTTGAGAGGAGATTTGATAGAGGTGTTCAAAATCAAGATGGCGCCAGACAGAGTAGATAGAGAGAAACTGTTCCCATTGGCGGAAGGGCTGAGAACCAGAGGACATAGATTTAAGATGATTGGCAGAAGAACCAAAGGTGACATGAGGAAAAACTTTTTTACGCAGCGAGTGGTTAAGATCTGGAATGCACTGCCTGAAAGGGTGGTGGAGGCAGATTCAATCGTGCCTTTCAAAAGGGAATTGGATAGGTACCTGAAGGAAAAAAATTTGCACGGCTACAGGGAAAGGGCGGGAGAGTGGGACTAGCTGAAGTGCTCTTGCAGAGAGCTGGCACGGGCTCAACAGGTCGAATGGCCTCCTTCTATGCTGTAACCATTCTATGACTTTATTAAAATAACATTGAGCCAAGGCGATATTAGGACAGGTGACTAAAAGCTTGGTCAACAAAGTAGGCTTTAAGGAGGGTCTTAAAGAGGGAGATGGAGAAGTGGGGAGATTTAAGGAGGGAATTCCAGAGTTTAGGGCCTAGACAGCTGAAGGCAAGGCCAGCAATGGTGGGGTGAAAAGGAGCGAGCGATGCGTAAGAGGGCAGAGTTATGGGAACACAGAGTTCTTGGAGGGTTGTAGGGCTGGAAGAGATGGGAAGAGGCAAGGCCGTGGAGGGATTTGAAAGAGTTAAGCTACACATCACGTACTTTAAATGCCTGTGTAAGCGCTTTCAGTGGAACTGATTAGTTTCTGATAAATCTACAATTTAGAGTTCCCACTGCAACATGTCTGTCTGCAGCTGTTTTTTGCAGTTTAGTCAGCAAGTTCCCTATCCCACTATCATTTACATACATGGCACAAAATAACTTGGCACTGAGCTTGCGTAAAAAAAGTAGTTTGCAGATGGCAGTTTTGTTATGATTCAAAAACGTTTATGAAATAAAAAAATTATAGGGCACAGATCAGTAAAGTATTTGCCTCACTTTCAAAAGACCAACCGAACAACATGATATTTTATTTTTGCAATCTAACTGATGACCAACATTGATATTTAATGGAATGTGAAATATGTATTAACTGAGTTGATTGCCCATATTTGTCGTGGCATGTTGCAGTTGCTTCTAGATAGCTAAACGTTTGTTAGGCACCAAAGGTTTTCTGGTTTTCAAGTCTTATGCCATGAGTGTCAGACCCTAGATGCCTCGCAGAATTCAGATAGTTTTTCATGCGGTAATTTGAATTCTGTTAATTTGAATTGAAGCCGCGCTGTTTTTTTGTGCTTGATTTGAATTACGGGATAATCCAATTTTTTTGGAGTGAAAAATGACTTTGAATTAGCTGAGTAGACTGTACTTCAATGATTTGTCGTGGATCTGGTTTCAATTTCTACCTCTATGACTCATTAGCACTGTAATTGTTAAAGAATATGTACTGTTTTACTGCCAGCTGGGACCACACCCTTCATTAGTTCCTCATTCAGCAAGTTGTAAAGAAAAATGAAGTGGGAAGCAGAATCTATTCCTATTAGTGTCAGCTGTGGCTCAGTGCGGTAGCACTCTCTCTCGCCTCTGAGTCAGAAGATCGTGGGTTCAAGTCCCACTCCAGGGACCTGAGCACAAAAATCTGTGCTGCACTGTCGGAGGTGCTGTCTTTCGGATGAGATATTAAACCGAGGACCCGTCTGCTCTCTCAGGTGAACGTAAAAGATCCCACAGCCACTATTTCAAAGAAGAGCAGAGGAGTTATCCCCGGTGTCCTGGGCTAATATTTATCCCTCAATCAACATCACTAAAAAAACAGATGATCTGGTCATTATCACGTTGCTGTTTGTGGGACCTTGCTGTGCGCAATTGGCTGCCCCGTTTCCTACATTACAACAGAGACTACACTTCAAAAAGTACTTCATTGGCTGTAAAGTGCTTTGGGATGTCCTGAAGTTGTGAAAGGTGCTATATAAATGCAAGTCTTTCTTTTTTTCCCCATCACTCAGTAATAAGACCAAGTGCAAACAAAACATTTTTTCCCTTTCTTTTTCCACTAATTGTCTCCGCTCTCCTCTCCTGCAGATGATGACTCATGTGGTACATTTCCACGGGTGCTGATCAGCCCCTGGTTCCTTGTACAAGTGGCCATATTTAATCTGTGAGTCTGGTTGATATCGTTGACAGACTGTTCGACCGTGGGGGGCTTCACATGCGGACTGATTCTGCCACCACCCCTCAACCCAGAAGCCATGAGGCTGATTGTAGCCCACCTGCTGCTCGGATTCAGGTCAGCTAATTTAGCACAGATCTGGACTCAAACCTGGGACTTCTCTGATTCGTATAGGAACATAGGAACAGGGGGAGGCCATTTAGCCCCTCAAACCTGTTCCGCCATTCGATGAGATCATGGCTGATCTGTGACTGAACTCCATATACCCGCCTTTGCCCCATTATCCTTTAATACCTTTGGTTAACAAAAATCTATCAATCTCAGATTTAAAATTAACAATTGATCCAGCATCAATTGCTGTTTGCAGAAGAGAGTTCCAAACTTCTACCACCCTTTGTGTGTAGAAGTGTTTCCTAATTTCACTCCTGAAAGGTCTGGCTCTAATTTTTAGACACTGCCCCCTAGTCCTAGACTCCCCAACCAGCGGAAATAGTTTCTCTCTATCTACCCTATCTGTTCCCCTTAATATCTGAAAACTTCGATCAGATCACCCTACTTAACCTTCTAAATTCCAGGGAATACAACCCTAGTTTGTGTATGGCTTAACTGCTCACTGCACTAACCAAGTGACTAATTGCAGAAGCCAACTTTACCTAATTATCACAATGGAAATCTGACAGTTTAACTTTAACTTAAAATGAGTTTCCCCTCATCATTAATTTGAGGGTAGATCTTGTAACTTCCTCTCTTTCGCTCGCCATATTCTTCTCTGCTCCTGGTCTCTCCAGGCATCACAGCATCTCCAGCAGAGAGGTCTGCCGAGGTTCAGGCTCGCCAAGTCCAATCCTGACCTCGCCAGCTGGGGTCACTCAGTGGCGATCAGGAACAAGAACCCTGCCTGATTTTCCCTTCACTGGCCCAGGAGCCCTGAAACTATCACATCCTGCCCAAAATCAACCAACAACATAGAACAGAGATTGAACCGGGTCTCGATCGCTCAGCTGCTTATTACCTCCCAAACCCGCGACCTCTACCACCTAGAAGGACAAGGGCAGCAGCAGGCGCATGGGAACACCACCCCCTCCAAGTTCCCCTCCAAGTCACATCCTGACTTGGAAATATATCGGCCGTTCCTTCATCGTCGCTGGGTCAAAATCCTGGAACTCCCTCCCTAACAGCACTGTGGGAGTACCTTCATCACACGGACTGCAGCGGTTCAAGAAGGCGGCTCACCACCACCTTCTCAAGGGCAATTAGGGATGGGCAATAAATGCTGGCCTTGCCAGCGACGCCCACATCCCAGGAACGAATTGAAAAAAAACTTAACAAGCAGAGTTACTGAGGGAGCCTGTGTTGATACAGCGTGACTAAGTCACAGTGCTGTAAAATTAAACTAGCTCCATGACAGATGATTAAAATATTCCTGCCCCAAGCCTCCTGTCACATTTCAGGATTTCTGACTATTTTTCCATGCAACAATCTTGGTACGATTCTTATTAAAATATTACCATTAACTTAAATTTAATGGGTTTGAAATTCCCCACAGCTGCGTAAAACGAGGTGGGGTAATGTACATTAAAGTTAGATGATCCAGATTGCTTGAGACAAAAGAAATTTGTTAATTTTCAATTTGTTAAAGAAACATCTTGGCAAATATTCTGGAAGCAAAAAGCAGGTGAAACATGAGAGGCAAAACCAGGCAGCAAGTGTCTGTTTGCAGCACAGATGCAAGTCATTCTCAACATTGCTGACTAGAATATGTAAGGTCAGGACAAAAATTAATCGTGATAACATCATCTCTGAAAATGGAAAATAGCATCTGGGAGTTATTTGAGAAGTTTGTTCGTTTCCAAATGCCCAGCTTAGCACTGGTATAAACCATGTTGTTCTATTTTGTTCAAGAATATTCCCTTAATCCTTGACTCCTGAATGTCCTTTACAGCTTTAAAAATTATTCCCGACTAAATTTGTTACGTTCCAGTTATTATGGAGAGATTGCAGAATGATTATCATAGAATCATAGAATAGTATAGTACAGAAGGAGGCCATTCGGCCCATCGAGTCTACCCTGGCTTTTTAGAAGAGCAAACCAGGGTAGACTCACTCCCCCGCTCTTTCCCCATATCCCTGCAATTTTTTCTCCTTCAAGTATTTATCCAATTCCCTTTCGAAGGCTGCTATTGAATCTGTATCCACCACCCTATCAGGCAGCGCATTCCAAATCCCAACCACTCGTTGCGTAAAAAAGTTTTTCCTCATGTCGCCTCTGGTTCTTTTGCCAGTCACCTTAAATCTGTGCCCTCTGATTATCGACCCTTCAGCCATTGGACACAGTTTCTCTTATATATAAGCACAGAGGACCTTCAAGAAAGTTTAAGACAGAAGCACATGATGTTTCAATTCCTACTTTCGATAGCGTTACTTCAGTCATCTTTATATTTCTCTTTCTCCCTGCTGTTCTTACCAGTCACATTATATCTGTTGCCTTGCTGAGTGGGTTGACTAATATTTTGGATCCACCAAATGTCTCGGTTTTATCATGTTCTTTATTTCTATTTCAACCATTAGTTGAAAATTGACAAAGAAATGTGTGGTGTGCTAACTGAGGCAATCACTAGAATCTGTTTGTTTGTCCTTAATCTTAATAATAGACCATTGATTTGTAGTGTCAGCTGTGGCTCAGTGGGGAGCACATTTGCCCCTGAGTCAGAAGGTTGTGGGTTCAGAGTCCCACTCCAGGGACTTGAGCACATAAAGCTAGGCTGACACTCCAGTGCAGTGCTGAGGGAGTGCTGCACTGTCGGAGGTGTTGTCTTTCGGATGAGATGTTAAACCGAGGCCCCGTCTGCTCTCTCAGGTGGACACAAAGAATTCTTCTTTGGAAGGAAGACTTGCATTTATATAGCACAACCTCAGGACGTCCCAAAGTACTTTTAAAGTGTAGTCATTGTTGTAATGTGGGAAACATGGCAACCAATTTGTGCACAGTAAGCTCCCATAAACAGCAATGTGATAATGACAAGATAGTCTGTTTTTGTGATGTTGATTGAGGGTTAAATATTGGCCAGGACACCGGGGATAACTCCCCTACTCTTCTTCGAAATAGTGCCATAGGATCTTTTATATCCACCTGAGAGGGCAGACAGGGCCTCCGTTTAACATCTCATCCAAAAGACGGCACCTCCGACAGTGCAGCGCTCCCTCAGCACAGCACTGGAGTGTCAGCCTAGATTTTTGTGCTCAAGTCTCTGGAGTGGGACTATGAACGCACAACCTTCTGACTCAGCGGCGAGTGTGCTACCCACTGAGTAGCATCGAAGCTTTGACCACGCTCGATCAGCTCCGATGGACGGGTCACATTGTCCGCATGCCCGATACGAGACTCCCAAAACAAGCGCTCTACTCGGAGCTCCGGCACGGCAAGAGAGCCCTAGGTGGGCAGAGGAAACGCTTCAAGGACATCTCAAAGCCTCCTTGAAAAAGTGTAAAATCCCCACCGACACCTGGGAATCCCTGGCCCAAGACCGCACAAAGTGGAGGAGAAGCATCCGGGACGGTGCCGAACACCTCGAGTCCCTTCGCCGGGAGCAAGCGGAAGCCAAGCGCAAGGAGCGCACGTCAACCCAAGCACCCCACCCACCTGCCCCTTCAACCACCGTCTGCTCCACCTGTGACAGAGACTGTAGGTCCCGCATTGGACTCATCAGTCACCTGAGAACTCATTTTTAATGTGGAAGCAAGTTATCCTCAGTTCCGAGGGACTGCCTAAGAAGAAGAAAGAACCCACTGAGTCACGGATGACATTATAGGAAGCTCAACTCATGATCAAATATGACACCAAGGTTGCGAACAGACTTGGTCAGCCTCAGACAGTTGCCAGGGAGAATCAGTGGCAAGGGAACGGAGTTGAGGCTTGAACCAAAGACAATGACTTCGGTCTTCCCAATATTTAATTGGAGGAAATTTCTGCTCATCCAGTGCTGGATGTCGGACAAGCAGTCTGATAGTACAGAGACGGTGGAGGGTTCGAGAGAGGTGGAGGAGAGGTAGAGCTGGGTATCATCAGCGTACATGTGAAAACTCACGCTGTGTCGCTGGATGATGTCACCGTGGGGCAGCATGTAGATGAGAAATAGGAGGGGGCCAAAGATAGATCCTTGGGGGACACCAGAGGTGACGGTGCGGGAGCGGGAAGAGAAGCCATTGCAGGTGATTTTATGGTTATGGCTGGAAAGATAGGAATGGAACCAGGCGAGTGCAGTCCCATCCAGCTGGACGATGGTGGAGAGGCGTTGGAGCTATATTTTGTGGTCAACCGTGTCAAAGGCTGCAGACAGGACGAGAAGGGATAGATTACATTTGGCGCAGTCAATTAGGATGACATTTGTGACCTTGGTAGGAGCCGTTTTGGTACTGTGGCCGGGGTAGAAACCTGATTGGAGGGATTCAAACAAAGAGTTCCGGAGAAGATGGGCACGGATTTGGGAGGCGACAACATGTTCAAGGACTTTGGAGAGGAAAGGGAGGTTGGAGATGGGGCAGTAATTTGCAAAGACGGAGGGGACAAGGGTTTTATTTGAGGTGAGCGTTGATGAGATCAGATTTGAAGGGGTGGGGGGCAGTACCTGAGGAGAGAGAACCGTTAACAATATCAGCTAACATGGGAGCCAGGAAGGGAAGTTGGGTGGTCAGCAGTTTAATGGGAATAGGGTCAAGGGATCAGGAAATTATTTATTAAAAATTAATTGTCATTGAAAAAGACTAGAAACCTTTCTGTTTTCTGGAAAATCTTTTCTTCTTCTGAATTCATCACATTTCTATATTAAAATCAGAGCTCATTTCTTTTCACATACTAGCTTGGTGGACAATCATCAAGATTAATAACTAGACAATACATCAATTATTAGCTTCAGTAAAGACATTATGGAGTTTTTGCCTTTTTAAAAATGAGTTTACAGTTGATGGATCCACTTCAAACTAATTTTCATTCCTCGCAGTCTCACATTTAATCTCTTTATATTTAAAGACCCCAAATTCCTCGGGCGTTCCACGGGTCTCCTACCCTCACTTGAGCGGCAAAGCAGTTGAACATCCATGGAAATGGCAGAGATCCGCTTGTGCCAGGAGTTTCCTGAAATTTTCTGGTTGTCTTGTAAGAGGGGAAACCTCTGTCTGCCCCTCAGAAAACAAATGATGGCTAGGGGACACAGCCAGGAGTGAGGACTCCCTACACCAGGCTAGACTAGGACCCCAGTGGAGACTGGTTCACCGGGTGAGTGTAGGCATACCAGGCTCCACAAGGGCTTAGGGGGCCCGGGGGGGGGCCGGGGGGGGGACCATGGCTGGGGTTGGGGAGACTGGGCAGCCCCTCCCCACAGGTGGGCTGGCATGAGAGTTTGCGGCTACCATGGGCCGATGGGCACCAGAGATGTGCCCAATATGGTGCTTGTGCCAACCTGCCCCACGGTAATAAGATTCTTCCACTGACCTCACAAATCCCAGCAGGGTCCACACTGGACGGCGCACCACTGTTGGGGTCGCGACCCATTGAAATCCCGGCCTCAAAGTTTTTAAACAGATGAAGTGCGTAACATTCTGTGATACTGGGACAAGAATATTGAACAGAAAGAGAATATTTGCCATCGCTCTTCTTTCTGGACAACAAGGTCTTGCTTTCTATCAGCTCTATTTTTAGAGCAAGGCTACATGGCCTGTGTCTTGGAGCATTGGGAGGCAGTGACACAGTGACGGTGGGTCGAGCGGGGCACAGGGAGGCAGTGACACAGTGACGGTGGGTCGAGCAGGGCACTGGGAGGCAGTGACACAGTGACGATGGGTCGAGCAGGGCACTGGGAGGCAGTGACACAGTGACGGTGGGTCGAGCGGGGCACAGGGAGGCAGTGACACAGTGACGGTGGGTCGAGCAGGGCACTGGGAGGCAGTGACACAGTGACGGTGGGTCGAGCGGGGCACAGGGAGGCAGTGACACAGTGACGGTGGGTCGAGCAGGGCACTGGGAGGCAGACACAGTGACGATGGGTCGAGCAGGGCACTGGGAGGCAGTGACACAGTGACGGTGAGTCAAGCGGGGCTTTGGGAGGCAGTCATGCACACTGTGTCTGAGCAGCGCATTAGGATGGAGTGATGTATTGGCAGTGTGTCCAAACGGGGCACTCAGAGAAAGTGACAAAAGAACGGTGTGTCTGAACAGGTCACGGAGCAGTGTCCAGGCAAGATGTTGGGATGCAGTGGTGGACGAGCAGCGTATCCGAGCAGGGCACAGGGAGGCAGTGACACAGTGACGGTGGGTCGAGCAGGGCACAGGGAGGCAGTGAATTGTCAGCAGTGCGTTCATGAGGGAGGAGGTCAGCGGTTCTTTCAACAGTTAATGAAGTTGGTCATCACAGATAGATATGATGATGATAACATGGCAACTGTGGAAATACTCCTTTTATTTTTACAGTTGCCATGTAAGTACGATAAAAATAGAACTTTTATTCTGAAGAAACGAACTGGATGCTCATTGAGGTGTCACAACTTTTTTAAAGGAAAATTCCAGCTAATTTGGACCGGACTGTCTGGGTTTTGGGTGATTGTCAAGAAAATTTCTAAAATGTAAACTGGACACCAAATGTGTTATATCCGTCCTGGGCAGCAGCAGCAAACAAGGGATAGTGAATCGATGCTCAGTCTTACTCTCCGCCCGGTTTACTCTCCGCCCGGTTTACTCTCCGCCCGCTTTTCTTTTCTGTCCATGACAAATTTCACCCCTCAAAACTCTGTTGTTTTTTACATTAGTGGAATTACAGTATCTGTGGCTCCCACGCCAGCTTGTCATTATGTTGTTGTCTAACAGATAATGGAGTAGAAATTCATCTATGGCGACAGGGGGAGTGGGTGGCGGTGGCAGGGGAGTGTGGGTGGTGGTGGCAGGGGAGAGTGGGTGGTGGTGGCAGAGGAGAGTGGGTGGTGGTGGCAGGGGAGAGTGGGTGGTGGTGGCAGGGGAGAGTGGGTGGTGGTGGCAGGGGAGAGTGGGTGGCGGTGGCAGGGGAGACTGGGTGGCGGTGGCAGGGGAGAGTGGGTAGTGGTGGCAGGGGAGAGTGGGTGGTGGTGGCAGGGGAGAGTGGGTGGCATCGCATCGCCCGATATTCAGTTCCATTGAAGTCAATTATTCAATTGAAATTAATATCTTTTGGGCGTACAACTGGCGGCCAGTACCGCCCATTCTGTGCTGCCGCCATAGACAAATTTCAACTCAATGGATCTCACAATATCCTGTAATATATGTAAAGAGCCATCTACAAGATGCACTGCAGCAACTCGCTAAGGCTTCTGCGACCGCACCTCCCAAACCCATGAACACTACCACCTCAACAGACAAGGGCAGCAGGCGCATGGGAACTCCATCACCTCGAAGTTCCCCTCCAAGTCACACACCATCCTGACTTGGAAATATATCGCCCTTCCTCTTCACCACAAGGACTGCAGCGGTTCAAGAAGGTGGCTCACCACCACCTTCTCAAGGGCATGGGCATGGGCAATAAATGCCGGCCTTGCCAGCGACGCCCACATCCCACGAATTAAAATAAAATTATTTTCAATCAGTCCATCTATGCAATAAAATTAAGATTCAAAGTGTCTGATTTCCTTTTCATGAGCACAGCCAAGAACTCCTTTTAAATGGGTCAGCAGCAGCTTTTAGTCACTGGATTATGAAGTCAAACTGAAAGCACCAGCATTGCAAGTTGAAATGTTAATTTCGAAACTTGCAGCTCCTGCATAGGTGAAACACTGAAAACGCATCGGCTCTGGAAACAAGATATTTAGAGGAATGTTGTGTACATTAAATAAACAAATCAGGAATTGTCCATTAACTTAATGTTCTGGGGAAATAGGGAAAATTTTCTGGTGCAATATATCACCGCATCGCAGGAGAGCAGCAATAATGAAGAATTCATCAGTAAGCAATTAAATAACAACATAGAATCCCTTTATACCAACCTAGGGTTCATAAAGTGTCAACTAATTTCCAAAGTGATGCCAGAGCAGGCTTTAGTCCAGAGGTAAAACAATCGGATATTGGGTTTGAGATCCATAATTTAGCTATTTTTATGGGTTTTATTTTAGTTTATGTTATTTATTTTTCTTTCATATTCTAGGTCTCCAGTTTCATACACTATTCCCTAGCTGAAAGACTCCTTCTGCCAGTGCCACTCTGTAATCTCCCACTAGAAGGTTTGTAAAAGTGGCCTGGCTTGATTTTGGCTCCAATTCTCAAAATCTTGGAATGCCTTACCTTTCTCACTTTTCTCTTCCTCCTCTAATCTACAAACTTTTAAAACTCCGGCCATTTATTCACTACTTATTGATTGACTTCATTAACCATCTATTCTTTTCGAGCTTGATGGTGTCTTGTCCAAAAAGCCTTGGCCTTTCATCAAGGTTTTTAAATAGAAAATAACCCCCTCTTTCTCTGCCTTCCTCTGACAGTCTGGTTGAGATCAGGATCTCGCCATATGGGTCATTATGAGGTTAACCTCACACCCTACAAGCAGCATGTTCAGCACTGAACTAGGTCATTATGAGTCTAGCTTAAAAGGACAAAATATATTACCTTCTCTTTATCTTAAATCATATGTATTTGGATCTATTATTTTATGAGTAAAAATGAAATTCAAAGGCTTTGAAGTTAATTTTTTTCCAATACCTATTTTATTATATAAGCTTAACACAGTGTTTCAATAAGTGTCTACATCTCCAGTCCATTACTATTATTCATCATGTCTGGTTTCTTACAGAGTGAAATCACTCTTTTCGCTGGTTCAAGTTAATTGAATTTCAGAATTACAAAATACCAGCTGCACAACATTTTTTTAATACCTCAGTTTGTACCATAGCATTCAACAAATGTTAAATACATTTAAATAAATATTGGGAAGACCGATTCTGTGGGGGTGATTTTGCCAATGGGGGCGCGTTGGAGGCGGGACTGCTGCTTGTCGGGTCGTTGTCCCGCCTCCATCGACTTGTGGCCAACCCACGCTATTTTCCCTTGATTGACCTTGACAGATGAATTGTCATCGTTTGACAGCTCTGTGAAGCTGTCAAACACTGACATTCTCTGTTTGATCAGTCCTTGTATTCAAGACTCATCAAACCTCTTTCTTTAGCAGAAATTAGATGGCTGTTGCATCAGAGAATGCAGCAGCCATCTGTCATCTCTGCCGGTGAGATGCGAGAGTCTCCGCATCCCCAACTGCTGAAGCCTGCAGGAAGAAACAAAGGTAAGTAAACATTTTCTATCACTTTTCACTCACCTCACATACTCACCTCTCCACACTTGCACCCATCACTTACCTCCACAGTGCACTTTTGCACCCCTCCGACCCCCGCAGACCCACTGCTCGCCCCGGTGACCCTGGCGGGGTTTCCCGATGTTGGGAAGCCCGCGCCTCTGTTGGAAAAATGGGGATAATCCTCTTAACTACCTGTTAACTACCTGTTAACAGGCAGTTAAGTGGCTGTAATCCCCTTCCTGCCTCGAGGAGACGGGACCCGGCGAGGGTCAACTATCCGCCTCCTGGGAAGATGGCACGGAGGTGGGTTGGGGGCGGGATGGGCACCCGCCCCAGATTCTGCCATTTTCCTGGCAGTCCCGCCTCCATACCCGCCTCCCCAGGGCTGGCAAGTTCGCGCCCATTGTCTTCGGTCCTTGCACAAACTCCTTAGCCACCAAATCCATCCCTCTCCCTGGCAAATATCTGAGGCTGAACCATACTCTTTGGAACCTAGGTGCCATATTTGACCCCGAGATGAGCTTCCGACCACATATCCGTGCCATCACTAAGACCGCCAATTTCCATTGCTTGAACATCGCTCGACTCCGCCCCTGCCTCAGCTCATCTGCTGCTGAAACCCTCATCCATGCCTTTGTTATCTCTAGACTTGACTCTTCCAACGCACTCCTGGCCAGCCTCCCACATTATACACTCCGTAAACTTGAGGTCACCCAAAACTCGGCTGCCCGTGTCCTAACTCGCACCAAGTCCCGTTCACCCATCACCCTTGTGCTCACTGACCTACACTGGCTCCCAGTTAAGCAACGCCTCGATTTCAAAATGCTCATCCTTGTTTTCAAATCCCTCCATGGTCTCGCTCCTCCCTATCCCTGTAATCTCCTACAGCCCAACAACCCTCCGAGATCTCTGCACTCCTCTAATTCTGGCCTCTTGAGCATCCCTGATTTTAATCGCTCCAACATTGGTGGCCGTGCCTTCAGCTGCCAAGGCCCTAAGCTCTGGAATTCCCTGCCTAAGCCTCTCTGCCACACTACCTCTCTTTCCTCCTTTAAGGCTCTCCTTAAAACCTACCTCTGCCCTAACATCTCCTTATGTGGCTCGGTGTAAAATTTTGTTTGATAACGCTCCTGTGAAGCACCTCGGAACGTTTTACAACGTTAAAGGTGCTATATAAATACAAGTTGTGTTGTTGTTTAGTTAAAGATATTTGAAAGACTGTAACTATTTAGATTAAAATAAAACTAATAGCAAATTTGGACAATATATTCACAGGCTACCACGCTGTAATTATCACTGAACATGTTTTTCAATTTCTTACATATCTTCCTACATATTTTTTTTACAAAATCAAATTCTGTTTAAACATGACAGATGCAACAAAATACGCGGAGAGAAATATGAAATCCCAAATGTAGATTAGTTCTGATTTAGGGGACTGTGTGATAAAACGATCGCAGTCCTCCAAGGGTTCTGCAGGTTGGGGAATCTGTTGAGACTTGGCTGGTTTGCACGTGCTACACAAACAGACAACACAAGGGAAGGTGCGTCTCTTCAAACTCTAGCTGGCTTGCTTTGCTATTGACGGTTCTTAATCATGCAAAATGACAAACCTTTCGCCATTAACATATTGAAAAATAGTTAACTGCAAATACGAAAAGGATGAATATAGACATTACGTTCAAATTTATTCCCACGTTATTTAATATATGTACAAGGGGGACAAAGTAAAGATCTTACCGCGTCTTGTAAGAGCCACACTAGTGCTTCATGTAAGATTCAGAAAATGCAAAAATAAAGTACAGACTGTTGTTAAGAATAGCCAGTGGGGAATGAGGTTGACCTCAGAGACAGATTGGTTTACATTACCAGCTGCTAACTGATACTCCACATCTATGGCACTTCGATTGGATCATAACTCAAAATAATTTGTGTGCTATCGCTTCAGATTGAATATGTGACTGAATAAATAAATGAATGAATATTAACACAACTTCTATTTTTAACTGGGACGTGCCCTCTGGAGAACAGTTCATTTTCAGCAGTTATGCAGTAGTTACATTTAAAACAAACCGCAGGGAAATATTTCTAATCGTGCTCTCGATTTAAATTGTAACCGTTGCATTTTTAAATTTTTGTCTTCATCAAGGTGAAGGTATCACTGCTAGAGAGTGGTAAACTTTACAATCAACATGAAGCATGACCAGGTAAAGCCTGGCAGGTCAAATGCTGAGTAACAATTCCGCTACTCTGCCCAGCCTCAAGCACCTCCCAGTACATCAATCAGTATGAATCTTTCCATTTCTCACAGTAGCTCTCACTGTGACCCCGATGAGTGAGATTGTTAATTTAGTGCTAACTTGTGAACATTCTGGTCACCCCATTACAGGAAGGATGCGATCGCACTAGAGAGGGTACAGAGGAGATTTACGAGGATGCTGCCAGGACTGGGCAATTTTAGCTATGAGGAAAGATTGGATAGGCTGGGGTTGTTTTCTTTGGAATGGAGGAGGCTGAGGGGAGATTTAATTGAGGTGTATAAAATTATGAGGGGCTTAGATAGAGTGGATAGGAAGGACCTATTTCTCATAGCAGAGAGGTCAATAACTAGGGGGCATTGATTTAAAGTAATTGGTAGAAGGTTTAGAGGGGATTTGAGGAGAACTTTTTTCACCCAGAGGGTGGTGGGGGTCTGGAACTCACTCCCTGAAAGGGTGGTAGAGGCAGAAACCCTCATCGCATTTAAAAAGTACTTGAATATGCACTTGAAGTGCCGTGACCTGCAGGGCTACGGACCAAGAGCTGGAAACTGGGATTAGGCTGGATAGCTCTTTTACGGCCGGCACAGACACGATGGACCGAATGGCCTCCTTCTGTGCTGCAAATTTCTGTGATTCTATTTCTAGGATTATTGTGCTATGGGCTCCTGCCTAGTTGGAAGTGGGTTGAAATTGGACAAACTCATTTTAGGTTGTATTTCATCATTGTCTAAGAGGGGAGTTGAACCCTGATGTTGAAGGATAGTGTACAAATCCTCTGTGCCATCCAATTCCATCCCTATATGCATAAGATTTCAATAATTGAAATGAAGACCTGTTACACTATCCACGCTAACTCTATCTTTCCTAGAACTTCAAAATTGTGTTTTCCTTATGTCTCTCAGTCTTCCTTTCCTACTCAGATCTTCAGGCTTTCAGAACCCAAATTTGGCATCACCCAACCACCAACAACAACAACTTGTATTTATGTAGCGCCTTTAATGTAGTAAAATGTGTCAAGGTGCTTCACGGGAGCGTAATCAGACAAAATTTGACACTGAGCCAACGAAGGAGACATTAGGACAGGTGACCAAATGCTTGGTCAATGAGGTGGATTTTAAGCGGCGTCTTAAAAGAGAAGAGAGAGGTGGAGAGGCGAAGAGGTTTGGGGAGGGAATTCCAGAGCTTAGGCAGCTGAAGGCACGGCCGCCAATAGTGGGGCGAAGGAAGTTGGGGATGCACAAGAGGCCAGAGTTGGAGGAGCGCAGAGATCTCGGAGGGTTGTAGGGCTGGAGGAGGTTACAGAGATAGGGAGGGGTGAGGCCAGGGAAGGATCACAACTTGATTTACCTCGACGTCTCTCCTACTTTTTGCAATGTTGCTGGTGCCCTTCACTATGGCTCATGGCTCTTCATCTAGGTTTGACAATACAAAAGATACATTATTGGCCAAGATTTATTTCCTGACTGTTTTTTCCTTGTTATGAACATTAAGTATATAAAAATATAATCCACTCATTGTTAATAAAATAATTCCAGCAAATAGGCAATTTCTCTGATAACCTGGTACACTGGAACATAAAGAATCCACAAAAGGACAATTAATGGATGTCTGGAACTGATCCAGTATTGAGTTTATTAAATTTGACGTTTTCATCGCTAGTGACCTCCACATTATTTTGCAATCTAACTCTTTTATGCTTGATCACAGGGGAAAATACAAAGGAGAGAGATTGAGGCGACCTTGAAAAAGCACAAATGAAAATGGGCTTGTTTGTGAAAGTGCTCTGCTGATATCATGGCCCAGCAATGGCACTGCTAATCTCTCACTCTGTTACATATTTTACTCACAGAATGTGCTTAAATAGTTTGACGTATTTCCTGGCTGAGAAACGGTATATTTGATAATTATAAATCAGTAAAATTCATTGTTTTATGAGACTGCAAACATTTTTCACAAAACATTCCTGCTGCCTTATGCTTCGATACGCCACCTCTTGAAAGTATCCAGATGGGAATTGATTGAGAACAAACAGCTCGAAACTGTTTTCCGATTAGTTCATTTTCCCCGCAGATTGAACTTGCTGTGGAGATGGAGAAATGATCGGAGCTGGGAATGCTGAATGGCTGCAGATCTTCACGGTGCAAGGGCTTCGGGTCTGAGCCAAGCTCGGTGCAACACTGGGTCAGGCTCAGGGTCAAAGTGGCAAGGGCTGGAGTCCCCTCGGCAGGCAAGCCAAGAGATTCTGCTGAACCCAACCACTGGGCGAAACGGGGAGAGATTTGTCGGCGGAAAATGCCCTTTCAGAGGCGGACTGTGGGCTCTGCAAAGGCGAGGCGAACGAAAGTGGATGGAGATGGCAGCGGGGATCTGAACCAGGCTTTGGCCGCTGTTTTGTTGGAACTGGGCGATTTGAGCAAACATGCCATCGGCATATTCCAGGAGACCGAAGCCCAGGCCGCCTGCCTGCACCGGCGCTTTGCTCTCCTTAAAACTAAAGTCAAAAAATTACAGAGTTACAGCTCCAGACTAAACACCAGAGACATGAGAATCCGTAAGTATAATGGAAGGCATTGCAATGTTCACCTTTTCCTTTTGGGGACGACCTGTCCGCAGGGCCAGCGTGACCTCGACCTGGAACTGACCCAGGTAATAATTAGCAGTGGCTTGGCCAATAATTGGTGCTCAAACCTTCCCTCTAATGTGCCCTCTCTCCCTGCCTGTCCCTCTAATGTGCCCTCCCTCCCTGCCTGTCCCTCTAATGTGCCCTCTCTCCCTGCCTGTCCCTCTAATGTGCCCTCCCTCCCTGCCTGTCCCTCTAATGTGACCTCTCTCCCTGCCTGTCCCTCTAATGTGCCCTCCCTCCCTGCCTGTCCCTCTAATGTGCCCTCCCTCCCTCCCTGCCTGTCCCTCTAATGTGACCTCTCTCCCTGCCTGTCCCTCTAATGTGACCTCTCTCCCTGCCTGTCCCTCTAATGTGCCCTCTCTCCCTCCCTGCCTGTCCCTCTAATGTGCCCTCTCTCCCTCCCTGCCTGTCCCTCTAATGTGCCCTCCCTCCCTGCCTGTCCCTCTAATGTGCCCTCTCTCCCTCCCTGCCTGTCCCTCTAATGTGCCCTCTCTCCCTCCCTGCCTGTCCCTCTAATGTGCCCTCTCTCCCTCCCTGCCTGTCCCTCTAATGTGACCTCTCTCCCTCCCTGCCTGTCCCTCTAATGTGCCCTCCCTCCCTGCCTGTCCCTCTAATGTGCCCTCCCTCCCTGCCTGTCCCTCTAATGTGCCCTCCCTCCCTGCCTGTCCCTCTAATGTGCCCTCTCTCCCTCCCTGCCTGTCCCTCTAATGTGCCCTCCCTCCCTGCCTGTCCCTCTAATGTGCCCTCTCTCCCTGCCTGTCCCTCTAATGTGCCCTCTCTCCCTGCCTGTCCCTCTAATGTGCCCTCTCTCCCTGCCTGTCCCTCTAATGTGCCCTCTCTCCCTCCCTGCCTGTCCCTCTAATGTGCCCTCCCTCCCTGCCTGTCCCTCTAATGTGCCCTCTCTCCCTGCCTGTCCCTCTAATGTGCCCTCTCTCCCTCCCTGCCTGTCCCTCTAATGTGCCCTCCCTCCCTGCCTGTCCCTCTAATGTGACCTCTCTCCCTGCCTGTCCCTCTAATGTGCCCTCTCTCCCTCCCTGCCTGTCCCTCTAATGTGCCCTCTCTCCCTCCCTGCCTGTCCCTCTAATGTGCCCTCTCTCCCTCCCTGCCTGTCCCTCTAATGTGCCCTCTCTCCCTCCCTGCCTGTCCCTCTAATGTGCCCTCCCTCCCTGCCTGTCCCTCTAATGTGACCTCCCTCCCTGCCTGTTCCTCTAATGTGCCCTCCCTCCCTGCCTGTCCCTCTAATGTGCCCTCCCTCCCTGCCTGTCCCTCTAATGTGCCCTCTCTCCCTCCCTGCCTGTCCCTCTAATGTGCCCTCCCTCCCTGCCTGTCCCTCTAATGTGCCCTCTCTCCCTCCCTGCCTGTCCCTCTAATGTGACCTCCCTCCCTGCCTGTCCCTCTAATGTGCCCTCTCTCCCTCCCTGCCTGTCCCTCTAATGTGACCTCTCTCCCTCCCTGCCTGTCCCTCTAATGTGCCCTCCCTCCCTGCCTGTCCCTCCAATGTGACCTCCCTCCCTGCCTGTCCCTCTAATGTGCCCTCCCTCCCTGCCTGTCCCTCTAATGTGCCCTCTCTCCCTCCCTGCCTGTCCCTCTAATGTGCCCTCCCTCCCTGCCTGTCCCTCTAATGTGCCCTCCCTCCCTGCCTGTCCCTCCAATGTGACCTCCCTCCCTGCCTGTCCCTCTAATGTGACCTCCCTCCCTGCCTGTCCCTCTAATGTGACCTCCCTCCCTGCCTGTCCCTCCAATGTGACCTCCCTCCCTGCCTGTCCCTCTAATGTGCCCTCCCTCCCTGCCTGTCCCTCCAATGTGACCTCCCTCCCTGCCTGTCCCTCTAATGTGACCTCCCTCCCTGCCTGTCCCTCTAATGTGCCCTCCCTCCCTGCCTGTCCCTCAAATGTGACCTCCCTCCCTGCCTTCTGAGACTCCAGCACTATTCTTGGGTACTTAATTCTACACTTTAAGTTTGCTGCATCAGAAATTGTGTTTCTGTGATACAGGGTAGCGATGTGTTCATTTTTTTTATTCGTTCAGAGGATGTGGGTGTCGCTGGCATTGCCCATCCCTAGTTGCCCTCGAGAAGGTGGTGGTGAGCCACCTTCTTGAACCGCTGCAGTCCGTGTGGTGAAGGTACTCCCACAGTGCTGTTAGGGAGGGAGTTCCAGGATTTTGACCCAGCGACAATGAAGGAACGGCGATATATTTCCAAGTCAGGATGGTGTGTGACTTGGAGGGTAACTTGATGGTGTTCCCATGCGCCTGCTGCCCTTGTCCATCTAGATGTTAGAAGCCACAGGTTTGGGAGCTGCTGTTGAAGAAGCCTTGGCGAGTTGCTGCAGTGCATCTTGTAGATAGTACACACAGCAGCCATAGTGTGCTGGTGGTGGAGAAGGTGAATGTTTAAGGTGGTGGATAGGGCGCCAATCAAGCGGGCTGCTTTGTCCTGGATGGTGTCAAGCTTCTTGAGTGTTGTTGGAGCTGCACTCATCCAGGCAAGTGGAGAGTATTCCATCACACTCCTGACTTGTGCCTTGTAGATGGTGGAAAGGCTTTGGGGAGTCAGGAGGTGAGACACTCACCACAGAATACCCAGCCTCTGACCTGCTCTCTGAGCCACAGTATTTATGTGGCTGGTCCAGTTAAGTTTCTGGTCAATGGTGACCCCCAGGATGTTGATGGCGTTGGAGTGAGGTATCAAGAATTTCATTTACTCTAAACCGAACAGAGCTTAAGACTGATGGGTCGGACTCTGTCCTCTTGTGCATGAGTCGTTGCCTTCAGGAGAGAATTGAGAAGTAGGGGCAGGTACAGCGACTAAAGCAAAGGCAGAATTGAATGATGCTGCTGAAATAATCAGCGTAGGCATTCTAAAGGAACATCCGTACAATTCTGTTCGAGATTTGCTAGAAATACGGAACAGATGAAATCTTCACGAACCTATTTACGATGTTACTGCAGATTATGGTCAGAGGAATTCTTACCCCTGGTTTGGTGCCACATTTGAAAACAACAGTTGAAAAGTTTTGTTTGTTAGTCAGTGAGGTTTTATTGAGGGATTCAATAACTATTCAATAACTATTCACCACTATTCAATAACAGGAGATTCACTTTCTGGAAACATGCTGGAACTGTTCCCATTTGTTCAGATATGTAGCCTTGATTAATTTCAGTAATTTCTCCACTTAGATTGTCAATAGAACGGATTGAAGTTACTGTTGTTGCTTTCTACTTGTGCTGTGTTTGCATTCTGTAGCTTTTTGAGAATTGAAGAGCACAACTTGACCTGATAACATGTAATTCAATGAAAATTTAACAGAACACTCCAGAATCAACTTTCCTCCAATCTGACGAAAGGTCAATGACCTGAAACGTTAACTCTGTTCCTCTCTCCACAGATGCTGCCTGACCTGCTGAGTATTTCCAGCATTTTCTGTTTCTATTTCATATTTTCAGCATCTGCAGTCTCTTGCTTTTGTTTCAGCCAATCTTTGTTATTGATGAATTATGAAAAAGTGCCTGATCTTAATCTTGCAATACTTTCCGTTTAGTTTGAAAATCATTTTCTTTCCTTGATTTTAGGTGATTGTTATGTCAAAACAAAAAGCTTTAAGATTTTATTTTTTTAGGAATGTTGTACTTGTTTTCCCAGCATCCATTGCAGGCATGGTGTAATGTGAGTGGGACCTTCTTAACATAACTTCCCCATTGCTAAAGAGAAGAAAGACTTGCATTTCTATAGCGCCTTTCACGACCTCAGAACGTCCCAAAGACGCTTTACAGCCAATGAAGTACTTTTTGAAGTGTAATCACTGTTGTAATGTAGGAAACACGGCAGCCAATTTGCGCACAACAAGCTCCCACAAACAGCAGTGTGCTAACGACCGGATAATCCGTTTTGTTTGTGATGTTGATTGAGGGATAAATATTGGCCAGGACACTGGGGATAACACCCCTGCTCTTCTTTGCAATAGTGCCCGTGGGATCTTTTACGTCCACCTGAGAGAGCAGACGGGGCCTGGGTTTAACGTCGCATTGGTATGCAGTTTGTCACTCTGATGTTCTGCAGGAGAGGAAGACTGAGCGGGAAGTGCAGTAGAACCTAAGGGATTGATCTGAACCTCTGAACTATGTTAAAGTCTACAGAGGTCATGATGCGGAGATGCCGGTGTTGGACTGGGGTGGACAAAATTGAGAGGTCGCACAACACCAGGTTATAGTCCAACAGTTTTATTTGAAATCACAAGCTTTCGGAGCTATCGATTTGCTCCTTCCTCAGGTGAAGTCACCTGAGGAAGGAGCAAATCGATAGCTCCGAAAGCTTGTGATTTCAAATAAAACTGTTGGACTATAACCTGGTGTTGTGCGACCTCTCAATAAAGTCTACAGAGCCAGAGATAAAATGAACCTGGTGCAGAATCAGTGTAAATTTGTGACATGTAAAGAGAGAAATTCAAGAGCTTTTGGTTGAATTTTGGTGAAAGCTGAGATTAATTCTAGAACTAATCTTCCATGTATACTCCCCCCCCGCCCGCCACCCTAATGTTCCCCTTTTTCTCCCCTCTCCTCCTGAAGGTGCTAACACTTACTGGGTAATGGTTGGACGGTTGGCAGCCACACGTGCCAATTTACAGGAGTCAAAGGGGGAACTGCTCATCCAGTGGTAATTTTGAGGATTACCTAATCATCGCCTCAGGTTCATTGCTGACGATCCAGCTTGGCTGGCAGTCCTGGTGTGTAATAATGGGTGGTTGAGTTTTTTGCGAGGTTGGTTCACTGTGCATGCAGCAGCTCAGGTGAGACTGCAAAGCATATTTGTCCGGCACAAGGCAGCTGTAACTGCCTGCACCAGGCTGGTGGATCATGTGGGTGGGAAGGTGTCTGGAATTGGGTGACAGGGCTACTCGCTCACTTTATGTAGCTGTGCATAGAGACTGACATTGAGAGGAAGTGGAGTGCAACCGCAACATTCCCCAGCTTGGAGGTCTTCCTGGATTGGTGGGCCGCTTGTTTCCAGGGTCCATGGAGAGGTGTCTGTTGATTTAAATATGCATGTTTGACAGGAGGAGTCCATGCTCACTTGTACAGGGGTCACTTATGGCAATGGAGCAGGATTCAGATACAGCAGAGGCTGAGGATAGCTTGATGCAAAAAAAAAATACTGTAGGGCAGTGGCCCTGCCTTAAGGTGAGAATCGATAAACTTGTAATGCAGGGGGAAACAGTACAGGGAAAGTTAGAAGGACACTAATTACCAGGATGCTGATTTGTTGGGGCTGACTGCAGGGGCACGTTCCCCCTCAAGCCTGCATTTAAATTGGTGTTTATTGTTGCCGCAGCCAACCTCACCCAAGTAGCTAGAGAGTGAATGTTGGAAGGTTATCTGTTGGAGAGTATCAAACCCAATCCAATCCTGCCCTCCCTTGCCTGACAAATGGAATTTCCTGTAGGGGTCACTGGATACCAATCTGAAGCAGGATTTGTGGATGATTTCCTCCCCAGCCCCCTACTTCCCTCCACCCCCTCCCCTCCTCCTCCTCCTCCCCCCCCTCCCCCCGTTATCCCCAGTGTCATGGCCAATATTTATTACATAGGATACACGGCACAGAACCAGGCCATTCGGCTCCCTCAACTAACATCACTAAAACAGATTATCTGGTCACTATCACATTGCTGTTTGTGGGAGCTTGCTGTGCGCAGCTTGGCTGCCGCATTCCCTACATTACAACAGTGACTACACTTCAAAAATTACTTCATTGGCTGTAAAGCCCTTTAGGACGTCCGGTGGTCGTGAAAGGCGCTATAGAAATGCAAGTCTGTCTTTCTTTTTTAAGTACAGTAGGGTGAATAACAGACAAGCTGGGTTTTGAAAACCTCTTGATTGAATCTCTAGCTATTCTGAAAATGTTATTGGATCTGTCTTGACATTATGAGGAAAATGCTATTTTGTTTCTTAACCAAACATCTTCCTGACTCAGAACCAGCCAGTGAATCAATTGTTCCATGTTGGAAGAATGTTATTTCGGCCGTGCGCCATTTCCTACAGCAACTGCTGGCTGCTCTGAGGAAAATGGTTCTGTACAGATGTTCAATGGGTTTTGAACAACTGCTTGCCGCGTTCGTATTAGTCAACCTCTTGGCTAAAAAATGTCCGCAGGGACCAGGCAGATGATCAGCGAAGCCCTGTTAAAATTTAGAGCAGGGCATTGTGTTGGAGCAATACAAGCACACTGTGAATATGAGCTGTAATGTCGTCATTTTTACCAATTCAATGAGCAGCATAAAGCAGCACAGTGAATATTTTCACTGTTACAGAATAATGAAACCCAAGAGAAAAATAAAAATGGGGAGAAATAGAGCCAAATGGAATGCAGAAAAAGATGTAAAATATAAAAGGAAAGGATTATACCAACACAGAAAAACCCCACGAGAGGGCGTGAGCTCAGATAGGAAAGGAAAATACTTAAAACTCTGAAATTATATTTTAAAATCTGACCACCAGAGTGCACTGTAAGTGTGAGGGTTAGAAATACATTGCACCAATCAGTACTGTGACGGTTTGATGGTGATATTAATCAAAATGCAAATTCATAATTAAAAGGAGCAAATCACTCGAATATCAACAACGTTCCTGTAACTATGGAGACTGCACTGTTTCAAGTCTTTTGTTGTGCTAGTGTCATGAACATATTTCCATTTTCTTCAGTTCTTTTCGTCATTGCCCATCCCCTTCCACAATGACGTTACTGGCGGTTAAACATGCCACCTAACATTACTTTCACCTTTTATACCGATTTCCTCCCCTTCTCTGCTGACTGAGGGTGGATGCGGTTCCACGAGTGCTGGAATTCCCCAGGACTTTGCCTAAGTGACCATTCTTCATTTACTGCCATACGCCAGTCGTACTGACGGCTTATCTGATTGTGGGGTTAAAACTATTTGAAACTCGCTTTATGCGGGGAGCCTTACAGCTGCCCGAGACAGAGGAGCCTCTCCTGCCATCGTGCTGGGCTGCATTCAAAGCCAAGACCCGGAGGTGAATGGACAATGTACTAACTAACCACCCTGGCAGCAATCATTCATTAATTTAAACAGGTTGATGACTTTGTTAAATTGGTGAGCCGAGGAATTTCGAATGAATGCCTTAACCAATTTGTTAAAATAATGCACGTGTGGAGAGCAATTTCTTACCCCAGAACTTTGTATCAACTTCAAAAATGTAGGTTCTGTATTTATGGTGTCTCAATATGTTACAGCGGGCGGTTGCAGTGATCACATGGACAGGGTAAAATCAGTGGAGAAAAATTCGAGAAGTTCATGCTATGGTGAGTTTCTATTGATTTAAAACTGAAAACATGCAGAGACTAATTATAGGGTAGAATTACATACAGCTTCAACATCCAGACTCATAATCCTCAAGGGAATTGGAATGCTTCCCACATATCTTTGATGTCCTGGCCAGATAAGGCCCAGCTTGTTGGTATTTTCTATCAGACTGTCTCCAAATGCCATTGGTACACGAACAGGGTCTCCCCCCCCCCCCCGTTCTTCATTTTTTTCTGCTAATCTTTCCCTTCCCTTCCTCCTCTCCTGGGTTTGTTGGCTTCTTGTTGGGGTACAGGTGCTGCTCGCCCTCCAGTACCTCGCCCTGTGACCAGTTCCTCCTGTGTGAGCCAAGACTTTGAGTGTTGGCAGAGTATTTGACTATGGGACAAGGGCAGGGTGCATCACAATCAAATTCAATGCTGCCCTCATCCTATATTCACACTTCCAGCAGAGCTCAGAGGATCAGGAGCAGGACCCTGCCTCAACTGAGATCGATCTTTGGCCCTTCTGGCCTGTATAACTCACCAACTTATTACCTTAACTGTTCATTATTGGGGAAGTTCCAAATGAAATCCTGAATTGACATTGCTCCAAAACAATACAGTTCTTTATTTTCAATAGATACATGAATTGGCACAGTCATAAATATGTAAGAAATCTACTTTGATCTGCAAGCAAATCCAGAAAGGTTTCATCGTGGAAAGTAAAGTGACCATTAGCTTCAAGTACTGCATGTTCTTTATAGCATTCACAACAGGTCAATCTAAGTCGTTGGGAGTATTAAGCTGTTTACGTATCTGCTGTATTCTGGTCAAACAGAATGGAACACAGACTCGAGATGGTGTGATGTTATAAGAACTCTTAATGTTTACACTGCTGGCAATGGCAGAGCGTTCTGTACTTCTTGGGCTAACCACTAGAACATCTTATCTTGTACACTGTGAGCCTCAAGAATCACATTATTTTGCTGTAATAGTGCTATTGAGATATTGTAGTATTAATGTAATAATATGTACACTTAGCTTATGATAGCAATTCCTATTTTTGCATAAAATTTCAAAGTTCATCGACTCTCTTGCTGCCATTTTTCGTCCCTCCTTTCGTGAAAGCATCGACTCCTTGCCTAGGTATGATTCACCGTGACTGGTTTCCCCCACCAGTACATTGCCCATTTGCCCGTAACTCGTGTGTGAGCCTTGATGCTGAGAATTGGCAGCTTATTTGACCTTGGGGCAGGAGAGCTGAACTCGATGCTGATCCTGTCCTTCCCACATATTTCCAACAGTGACCGCTGGATATTAATCTCAGCAGTGGGAATCCTGACTGATTACCCCTTCTTAATAAGCAGTCAGGGGCATTCAGCCTCGGATCTGCGGGTAAGCGTTCTCCAAGGCGGCCTTCGGGATACACGACAGCGCAAAATCATAGAGCAGAAACTGATAGCCAAGTTCCGCACTCATGAGGATGGCCTCAATCGCGATATCGGGTTCATGTCACGATACAGAACGTGACTTGACATCATGGCCGGTCTTTCCAGGTTTTTTTAAAAAAAAACTAACACAAGAACCAAACCCAAATGGAGAGGATATGTAGCCAGCAGGTGTTTTGACACGTTGGACCCCCTGGGACACATCTCATTGTCTTGGCTGTGCTCTTAGTGTGTCTTTGATGTAGGGAAAGATTTGAATACATTTTTTCTGTGTTTATATTGTGAATTCTGGGAGATTCTCTCACAGCTACCCTACCTGAAGAAGGAGCGACAGCTCCGAAAGCTTGTAATTTTAAATAAATCTGTTGGACTATAACCTGGTGTTGTGCGACTTCTCATTTTTGTCCACCCCAGTCCAACGCCGGCATCTCCACATCATGACTTCTTAATCTAGGCACTGAGTGACACTACTATGCAGTACCTTCACTTTGTTAACTACCTTCATCTTTTAAAAGACTCGGATCACATTTTCCTCCCATGTCACTCCTTAGTTCTTCCAATAGGTAATGGTTTGGATTTGTCAGTATTTAAATTTCATTTGCTATTTATCTGTACAATTGCGTAACAGATTAAACTTCTTCTGCAGACCTTTACTGTATCCTCCATCCCTACTGCATACTCTGTTTCAGTGTCATCTACAAATTTAACAAGCTTACAATCAGTTTCTGCAACAAGGTCATTTTTATAGATTGGAAACGAGGGTCCAAGCACAGATCGCTGTGGTCCCTACTTTCAGCACCTGTCTCCTTGCCGTGGCCCTCCCTGCTCTGACATGAGACTACTGTGACCTATTATTTTAATCCAATTTCTTATTCAGTCTCGCATCTTACCCTGGATCCCATGGATTTAGTTTGGTTTTTCTTATGGGACTTTGTTGAGGCCTTCTGGAAGTCCACTTTATGGCCGTGATTTCACCAGCCGTGGTGAGTCCAGTGCGGCCGGAGCAGACAGCGGCCTCAAACTCCGCACCCGTCTTCATCCTGTCTCCTCCAAGTGATTTTCCCCTGATTGGGCTTGTTAAGCCCGCCCTGCGAGGTTCCCGGCCAATTAAAAGGAAGTGGGTCTGATGACGTCATCTGATGACGCGTCATCAGCCGGTTTCCTTAAAGGGACCATGTTCACATTGGTTGTGCTGTCAGTGTTCTGCAGCATTGAGGTGCTGCAAACACTGACGAGCACTGCACAAAGGTGCATGGCTGCACCCAGGCTCTCCCATGACTCCCTCCATATGCACGCAGGAGGTCCGCTTCCCTTCCCATGGGTGGAAGACACCTCCCCAGGAGACTAACGCAGCCTGGTTGCACATTGCAGAGGAGGACACAAGCAGGGATGTCCTTAGGAGGACCAGGCTGCAGTAGTGCAAACCTTTCAATGATCTCAGTAGATCACTGAAGGCCGATAAATCCCCAGGGCCTGATAATCTACATCCTAGGGTACTTAAGGAAGTGGCCCTAGAAATAGTAGATGCATTGCTGGTCATCTTCCAAAATTCTATAGACTCTGGAACAGTTCCCATGGATTGGAGGATAGCTAATGTAACCCCACTATTTAAAAAAGGTGGTAGAGAGAAAACGGGGAATTATAGACCGGCAAGTCTGACATCGGTAGTGGGGCAAATGCTAGAGTCCATTATAAAAGATGTAATAGCCGAGCACTTGGAAAACAGTGACAGGATCGGACAAAGTCAACATGGATTTACAAAAGGTAAATCATGCTTGACTAATCTACTGGAATTTTTTGAGGATGTAACTGGTAGAATAGATAAGGGAGAACCAGTGGATGTGGTGTATTTGGACTTTCAGAAGGCTTTCGATAAGGTCCCGCATAAGAGATTAGCGTGCAAAGTTAAAGCACACGGGATTGGGGGTAAGGTACTGTCTTGGATAGAGAACTGGTTGGCAGACAGGAAGCAAAGAGTTGGAATAAACGGGTCTTTTTCCGAGTGGCAGGCAGTGACTAGTGGGGTACCGCAGCGATCGGTGCTAGGACCCCAGCTATTCACAATATATATAAATGATCTAGACGAGGGAACTAGATGTAATATCTCCAAGTTTGCAGATGACACAAAGCTGGGTGGGCGTGTGTGCTGTGAGGAGGATGCAGCTCTGTGAAGCTGTCAAACACTGACATTCTGTATAGTTTGATGAGACCTTGTGTTCAGGACTCATCAAACCTTTCAACTTTGTAGATTTCAGATGGCTGTTGGGTCGGAGGATCCAACAGCCAGTCTGTGAAATCGACAAGGAAGATGTCGGGTCTCCCGATCCAGGGTGGATGAAGGCTGTAGGCAGAAAACAAGGTAAGTGAACATTTTTTAACACTTGGCACTCACCTTCCATACTTACCACTCCACACTTGCACCCATCACTCACCTCTACATCTTACTTCCAGGTGCCTCCAACCCCCGCAGACCTCCTCCACGTCTCCTCCAACCCGGCGGGGTTCTCCAAGGTCGGGAAGCCTTCACCTGAGAAGGTAAAATGGGACTAATCCTTTTTTCTGCCAGTTAACTACCTGCTAACAGGCAGTTAAAAGGATTTAATCCCTTTCCCGCCTCCAGGAGACGGGACGCGAAGCAGCACATCTTCCCGCCTCCTGGCAAAAGGGCACGGAGGTGGGTTGGGGGCGGGTTTGCCATCCGCCCCCACTTTCTGCTACTTTACCGGCTGTCCCGCCTCCATGCCCGCCTCCTCGGGGCTGAGAAAATCCAGCCCTTGGTGTCCTCTTCATAACTTGCTTTCCCACCTATCTTTGTATCATCAGCAAATGTGGCTACATTACACTCGGTCCCTTCATCCAAGTCATTAATATAGATTGTAAATAGTTGAGGCCCCAGCATTGATCCCTGTGGCATCCCACTAGTTACCGTTTGCCAACTGGAAAATGACCCATTTGTCCTGGCTCTCTGTTTTCTGTTAGTTAGCCAATCCTCTATCCATGCTAATATATTACCCATGTTCATGTGAAGTTTCTGTTAATGTGCTGTCAAACATTGAAATCTTTATTTTGAACACTTTGCGTTCTTGGACAGATTTGTGTGCACCTTTGGAAGTGGCTTAGTGAGTTGCAGTGAATGGTGAGACATAACGTTCCCCCCCCACCCCGCCCCCCCCACCACCAATGGTGATGAGTGTGAAAGGAATGGCTTGGAGATTGTAGGGATGCTTTATGGTGCTGGTGTGGGGTGGTGCCAACCTGGTGCATCATGTGGCAGCCAGGGTGTACAGTGTTAAGTGAAGCAAATCTGGACATGGTGAGGCCATCGCTGGCGTCCCGGGCAGCAATGTGCACGGGTGATGATGCCCTGTGTCCAGTGCAGCATCAATTGATTGTGGAGAAGGTTGGTGTGGATGTTGGTGCTGCTGCTGTGCCTGGTGCTGCTGGTGTTGGGGCTGATCGTGTTGGGATTCTGAGGACCAAGGTGAGATTTTTTTCAAGGGCACCGATGCTGATGGAATAGATGGCAGGTGAGCTTGAGATGACAGAAGTAATCTCTCAATGTTGAGATAGGTTGTTCCAAGGAGGTGACAGTGGATAGAGAGAATACTACAAACACTTCAAAAGTGCATAAAGCTCAAAAGTGGTTTCCAAATCATTAATACTCTGGCTTCTGAGATTGGAAAGTGATCAGCTGTAAAATGGTAGCTTTTATACCACTTTACAGCTGACACCTAATGAAAGAAATAGACAGTTGTTCAGAACCTGACATACTTACCTGGCGTGATCCCCGAGCGACAGGAACCTCGTGGAAAACTTGGGAAAATGCTTTGTACCTGGTAAAATGGTGATTAAATTGCTTTAAATGCCCTCTTGAACTCGCACAATTGTATGACCCGCCTCTTCGTGCTGTGTCTGCAAGGCGCAGGCTGAGCCGTCCCTAGGGAAACTCACAAGGAGGCGGGTTTAGAGCGGGACACCACTCCGCTATCAATCTTTTTGATTTTGACAGCGGACCTGCCTCCGAACCTGCCCTCTGAGCGCTGGCAAAATTCAGCCCTCTGGGGGCGATTTTCCCACTGGAGGCGAGATGGAGGCGGGCTTCAGTTTGGGTGGGTTTGAAACTCGCCTCCACTGATAGGTTTCAAAAATTTGCGATTTTCCCATGATTGGCCACTTGATTTCAGAGGTGTGGAATGCCCTTGCTCAATTAGTGTTTTAGGACTGAAACTTGCCTCTGTTGACAGCACTTTTCCAGTCTGATTTTATGACTTCTTGCTCCCATGGCTCATTCCACAGCATTTCTGCATCTCCTGCATCACGTCCAATATCTTTTGAGAAACCACTATGTCCAATTCAAGGCAAGGGCCTACCCGAGGCTCTCGGATGAGGCGCTGCAAATGTTATTTGTGGGGATGACAGCTAGCATGGAGGTGCTCTTCCACTCATCTCGGAGGAAGGGGCCTGCCAAAGAAACCAAGGCTGTGTGGGTACAGCTGGCAAGGGATATAACCTCCACATCTATGTGCAGATTGGGAGACTGTTTCTGTGTATTAATGAAATGCCATCTCTGTTGGAAAGTATTAAAATGATTTGAAGCCAAAATGTTGGCGTTATGCCATCTCTTCTTTCACCTTAGGCAGCTCCACATTGCAGGCACCGCCACACTTGCGTTGTCAGGTTGGTGGCCTGAGTGAAAGGAGGCCAGAGAGTCATGTCCATTGTCAATGATGTCCTAGGATGGAGCCAAGGACATGTGCCAACTTGGGCAACCTATGCAAATCTGGCCATGATAAGTTCATCCCTTGCATCCCGAGCAGCCATGTGCTCGCGTGCTGCCACTGCCGCTGGTCGAAACACCGGCGCTCTGACCTCCTCCTGCTCCTCCTCCTCCTCCTCCAGATCCTCCTCCTCCTCCTCATCTGAGGTCGATGCAGAATGAAAACGAATGGTTCCCATGCTGCTTGTAGATGCCTCCTTTGGGGAAGCGCTCATTGCAAGCAGGGAGAGGGTCTTCCAAGAAGGTCCCACAGTTGATGGAGTCAAGCTGCAGCAGCTCCGACTTCGGAAGGCCTTCTAAAAGTGCTCAGAGACCTTTTAAAGCCAAGGTCTGGCACCTGCAAGTAATCCTTGCTGCAATAAACGATGTCTTGTTAGACCTTGCAGCAGTGAGGAGGCCTGGTTTACCTGGCGTGGTTCAGGAGGTGCGTGGAGCACGCCAAAATGCTGGAAAAATCAGGAGGGCCTCTTAAAATAGGCATAGAGAGGCCCTTAACGAGCATTTAAGGAGGTTAAATAGCGCAATGGCCAGCTGGAGGCGGGAGCGGTTCCCAACCTCCAAAACCGGCACCGGCAAAATCCCGCGGAGGCGGGTTGGAGGCAGGTTCCAAACTCGACCTCTTTGAATCTGATTTTCCCGCCTTTCCCGCCTCCAACGTCAGAAAATCGCCCCCTCTGTCTTTGTGAATGACCATATATTTTCTCAGAGGCATTATGAACCAAATCATTTCCATCCACTAACTCTGTCTTGCATATACCCAGGCCATTAAATTGATTGTTGCTCAGTACATTTTAGTTGCTTCCTGTATTAGTGAGATCAATACTTTCCCACTCTCTCTGGCAAGATAATGGTTGACATATTCAAGATTGTGTTTCTGACTATTTAAAAAAAGATTGACATCAGTCATTTTACAGCTAATCCCCAATGAGCTGTGAAAAACCATCAGACCCCCACCCTTCCCTGCACCCCCACCCTTCCCCAGACCCCCACCCTTCCCCGAACCCCCACCCTTCCCCAGACCCCCACCCTTCCCCGAACCCCCACCCTTCCCCAGACCCCCACCCTTCCCCAGACCCCCACCCTTCCCCAGACCCCCACCCTTCCCTGCACCCCCATCCTTCCCCAGACCCCCACCCTTCCCCAGACCCCCACCCTTCCCCGAACCCCCACCCTTCCCCAGACCCCACCCATCCCCTTCCCTCGCACCCATCCCCTTCCCTCGCACCCATCCCCTTCCCTCGCACCCATCCCCTTCCCTCGCACCCATCCCCTTCCCTCGCACCCATCCCCTTCCCCCGCACCCATCCCCTTCCCCCGCACCCATCCCCTTCCCCCGCACCCATCCCCTTCCCCCGCACCCCCACCCTTCCCCCGCACCCCCACCCTTCCCCCGCACCCCACCCTTCCCCCAGACCCCCACCCTTCCCCGAACCCCCACCCATCCCCCTTCCCCCGCACCCCACCCTTCCCCCGCACCCCCACCCTTCCCCCGCACCCCCACCCTTCCCCCGCACCCCCACCCTTCCCCAGACCCCCACCCTTCCCCAGAGGATTAACGTGGGAGCTAGTTGAGAATTGCTTCACATCGACGCTAAGGTGCTAATGTAAATGAATCCTCAGAAATCAATAGCAACTCCAACAGAGGCATTATCTTCAAAAAGGTGTCAATCATTTGTGATCCCAATTTTATTACATGGGAGTATAGACTCAAGTGGGTGCTCAACCACACCCTCACCTCCACCTTTGATGCCCTAGTCCCCATTCAAACCATTACTCTCTCTCACCCAGGCCGTTTCCCCTGGTACGGCCCTCAGCTTCGCTCCCTTAAGTCCAAGGGACGCAGACTTGAATGTATATGGCGGATAACTGGTTTAGCCATTCACCTGGCTGGACCATATAAAGCATTATCCTGCTGTCATCTACCAAAACTGTTCACTATTCTAGGATCTTCTTGGAATGCAAAGATAACCCCTGGCCTTGTCTCTGCTGCAAAACATCTTCTTAAACCCCTCTCCCCTGTCTCCTCCACCCTCACCTCCAACAACAAGTGTGAGGAGCTCATGGACTTCTTTGTCACTAAGCTTGAGACCATCTTTCAGCTAACTCTGCTACTTCCCTCCCTTCCCCTAACCCACCGGGACAAACTTCCTGTAAGGTTCTCCCCTGCCCTAGCCCTGAACTAGCATCTTTCTCTAGTTTCGTTCCCCAGGTGCTCATCCTGTCCATGAGACCCACCTCCTGCTCCCTCGACCCTATTCCCACTAAACTGCTGACCACCCAACTTCCCTTCCTGGCTCCCATGTTAGCTGATATTGTTAACAGTTCTCAGGTGCTGTCCCCCTCTCATTCAAATCTGCTGTTGTCACCCCTCTCCTCAAAAAACAACCCATGACCCCTCTGTCCATTGCAAACTACTGCCCCATCTCCAACCTCCCTTTCCTCTCCAAATCCCTTTAACGTGTTGTCGCCTCCCAAATCCGTGCCCATCTTTCTGGGAATTCCATGTTTGAATCCCTCCAATCAGGTTTCTGCCCCTTCCACAGTACCGAAACGACTCTTATCAAAGCCACAAATGACATCCTATGTGACTGTGACCATGGTAAACTATCCCTCCTCGTCCTTCTCCACCTGTCTGCAGCCTTTGACACGGTTGACCGCACCATCCTCCTCCAACGTCTCTCCACCATCATCCAGCTGGGTGGGACTGCACTCGCCTGGTTCCATTCTTATCTATCTAATCGTAGCCAGAGAATCACCTGCAACGGCTTCTCTTCCCACTCCCGCATCGTTACCTCTGGTGTCCCCCAAGGATCTATCCTTGGCCCCCTCCTATTTCTCATCTACATGCTGCCCCTCGGCGACATCATCCGAAAACACGGTGTCAGTTTCCACATGTACGCTGACGACACCCAGCTCTACCTCACCACCACCTCTCCCGACCTCTTCACAATCTCTAAATTGTCAGACTGCTTGTCCGACATCTAATACTGGACGAGCAGAAATTTTCTCCAACTAAATATTGGGAAGACCAAAGTCATTGTTTTCGGTCCCTGCCACAAACTCCGTTCCCTAGCCACTGACTCCATTCCTCTCCCTAACATCTGTCTGAGGCTGAACCACACTGTTCGCAACCTTGGTGTCATATTTGACCCTGAAATGAGCTTCCGACCACATATCCGCAGCACAACAAAGACCGCCTATTTCCACCTCCATAACATTGCGTGACTCCGCCCCTGCCTCAGCTCATCCACTGCTGAAACCCTCATCCATGCCTTTGTTGCCTCTAGACTTGATTATTCTAACGCACTCCTGGCTGGCCTCCCATTTTTATCTCCCTCCATAAACTTGAGGACATCCAAAACTCTGCTGCCCGTGGTCCTAACTCGCACCAAGTCCCGTTCACCCATCAGCCCTGTGCTCGCCGACCTACATTGGCTTCCGGTTAAGCAATGCCTCGATTTAAAAATTCTTATCCTTGTTTTCAAATCCCTCCATGGCCTCGCCCCTTCCTACCTCTGTAACCTCCTCCAGCCCTACAACCCTCCGAGAGCTCTGCGCTCCTCCGGTTCTGGCCTCTTGAGCATCCCCGATTTTCAGCGCGCCACCATTAGCGGCCGTGCCTTCAGCTGCCGAGGCCCTAAGCTCTGGAATTCCCTCCCTAAACCTCTCCGCCTCTCTACCTCTCTTTGCTCCTTTAAGACGCTCCTTAAAACCTACCTCTTTGACCGAGCTTTTGGTCGTCTGCCCTAATATCTCCTGATGTGACTTAGTATCAAATTTTGTTTGATAATTGCTCCTGTGAAGCGCCTTGGGACGTTTTAAAGGCGCTATATAAATGCAAGTTGTTGTTGTTTGGGACGGGTGGGCATATAATGATCTCACCCAACATTCACATTTGCAATCAAGTGTGAGAACTTTGGTTTATTTCCCCATCCCCCCCCCGCCCCACTCTTTTTTCCCCTACTCTCTCTTCAGCCGAGATTGGTTAACTCAGTATTGACTGGCATCAAACTTTGGACCTTCCTGACTTATATGGCACAGTATTATACCAGGCAGTGCAGTTATCCAGTAATCAGCCGGGAAGCCAGGGTTTTTATTAAAAGTCAAAGGTCATCGACCTGAAACGTTAACTCTGTTTCTCTCTTCACAGATGCTGCCTGACTTGCTGAGTATCTCCAGCATTTTCTGTTTTTATTTCAGATTTCCAGCATCTGCAGTATTTTCTTCTTGTATTTTTATTAAAAGTGTTGTTTTTGGCCTGTTTGTAACCTTCTCTCCTTATCTGGGGAATTTAAATTCAGTTCATTCAATAAATCTGGAATAAAAAGCTCGTATCAGTAATGGTGACCGTGAAACTATTGGATTGTCGTAAAAACCCATCTGGTTCACTAATGTCCTTGAGGGAAGGAAATCTGCCACCCTTACCCGGTCTGGCCTATATGTGACTCCAGACCCATAGCAATGTGGTTGACTCTTAACTGCCCTCTGAAATGGTGGCTCACCACCACCTTCTCAAGGGCAATTAGGGATGGGCAATAAATGCTGGCCTTGCCAGCGATGCCCACATCCCATGAATGAATAAAAAAGAATCTGTAATCTGATGGTCAAAACATTTTTCTCCAGTCCATTGATCATTACCAACAACAACAACTTGTATTTATATAGCGCATTTAATGTAGTAAAACATCCCAAGGCGCTGCACAGGAGTATTTTAAGACAAAAATTTTGACACCGAGCCACATAAAGAGAAACTAGGGCAGGTAACCAAAAGCTTGGTCAAAGAGGTAGGTTTTAAAGAGCGTCTTAAAGGAGGAAAGAGAGGCAGCGAGGCGGAGAGGTTTAGGCAGGGAATTCCAGAGCTTAGGGCCGAGGCAACAGAAGGCACGGCCACCAATGGTTGAGCAATTATAATCAGGGATGCTCAAGAGGGCAGAATTAGAGGAGCGCAGATATCTTGTGGGGGTTGTGGGGCTGAAGGAGATTACAGAGATAGGGAGGGGCGAGGCCATGGAGGGATTTGAAAACAAGGATGAGAATTTTGAAATCGAGGCGCTGCTTAACCGGGAGCCAATGTAGGTCAGCGAGCACAGGGGTGATGGGCGAACGGGACTTGGTGCGAGTTATGAATGAACACAAAATACAAATGAAGCTGACAATATGGTCTCTTGCATTAGTGCGAATGGGCAGCATTTTAACCAAAATTTGCTTTTTTTTTGAAGATGCTTAACATTTATTCATTAAACCTCTTGCAGAAGTGGTCTCCCCACCTGCTACAGGAAAGACTCTCCCAACATTCAATGGAATGTGATTGTTGAAATTAAAGATGTGCCAAACCCGTCTCGAAAATTCCAGAAATGTATGGTATGTTTCACTGGCTGGAACAGTGCACTTGGAACACAAGGAATAAGCTTATACTTTGGCTATGCAAATAATTGCCAGATGACTTTATCAGAGATATGCGGCATAGCTAATTGTTAATCCACCCATTGTGTTGATTAGAAAGCTCACAGTGTGGTGCAACTTTCTGCCGGATTTATAGTTATATTTGAAATTTATGAATAAGATTTTATTGAAGATAGGCTCCTGAGGTGCTGTACAGTGTGTGCTGTACTGTGTGTGCACCATCATGTAAAGTACTTCCATCAGCCGCAGAATGACAGGAGTCCAATCAACCAGAATTGAAGTTGATATTGGGCAGCACTTTATTAAAAAAGCAGTTCAGGTGGTCACTAATACTTAACTGTTTATGGACAACTGTTTAACATTTAATTCATTTTTTTGTTATTATTTTGATTTACCTTCTCCAGTTTGTATCTCCTCTTTTATTTCCTCTTTATCAAGTTGTCAAGTTTAAGATTCTCATCCTCATGTTCAGATTCCTGCATGGCCTCATTCCTCCCTAACCTCTGTAAACCTCTCCAGACCTACAACCCTCTCAGAACTATGGGTTTTTCCAACTCTGACCCTTGTTCACCTTTAACCCTTCACCCCACATTGGCAGCTGTGCCTTCAGCCACCTCGGACTTAACCTCCGGAATTCCCTCCCTACACCTCTCTGCCTCTCCACCTCCCTCTCCTCCTTAAGCCTCTCCTCCTTTAAGACCCTCCTTAAACCCCATGTGTTTGACCAAGCTTTTAGTCACCCCCTCCTAATATCTCCTTCTTTGGCTCAGTGTTGATTTTTGATCAGGGTAGTTCAACTGGGAATATTTTTCCATAACACAAGTGTTGCCTGAACCTACCCCTTTGCCATGAGTGCCAACAGATCTTTATAATCTACCATGATAGGGAGATGGAAGCTTTGCTTCTTTATTGCATCTGAAGGGCTGTCGTGGTTATAGTGCAGTGCCTTATTAATGCTTCACTTGAAGTTCAAGATCTGAGCCTCCAGCGAAGCCTTAAATCCCACAGCTTCCTAATGCAGAGGCACCAGCGTTACTAACTCAGTAGCAGATTTTTCTCATAGCTTCTGATGCTGATGTAGCCTTGTGCTGTGTTTATTATGGGTGGGTTGGACGGATTCCCTGAGGTGAGGTATGTGCTAAGCAGACCGTGCAAATGTCACTATATGTTTAGGGTGTATTGTGTTTGCCAAAGCTAGCAGTTAACAGCTGGGTAATGGAACTAACATCCAAGAGGCAGACTGCTGACGATGTACAATTTTTAATGTACAATTGGTGTTTAACTTTGAGCTAAGCAAACTAGAGCAGATCGAAATTAATGGTTCTTACCCATTGGCTTTTTTATAATGATAAAGTCCCATACTCTGTATGCCTTGCTCTTTAGACTGTTCCTGCCCAAACTAGTAGGCTGGAGAGAGATACAGTATTTCGAAGGAATTAATCAGCACAGTTGAAAAATAGGGCTTGATGCAGCGCCTTGTATTTTGATGGAAAGAATGTAAACAAAAGGGAATTGATGGGAGGAATAAAGTGGGTTTGGGAGGTTACTGTTTTATAGTAAACCCATTTTAGCAAAACTGGTACATAATATTTGAATAATTAATCCCAAAGTTTGGCATTTGAAATCTAGAGAAACTCGGGCTTAAATTTAAAAAAGCAAAAAGAATAACGATCAAATGACAAGTAAAATGCCGAAAATAGAATTATGAATTCATATTTTAAATGAACCAACATTTCTTTTTGAAATCGCTATATATGTGTAAGGATCATGGAAGCGCGCTGTTTATCGACTGCTAGAAGGCATCCTGCTTATTGTTACTACACACGTCAAGTCTCACGGTTGTCAGCCGCTGTGACAGCAGCACCAGCTTAGAAGAGAAGAACCAAAACTGTAGAAAACTGACGAATTGGAGATACGGAATTAAAATATAATGGGAGTAGTACAAATATGTTAGAAGTGCACAGTGAGGAACGAGTAAACTTGCTGAAGAGCTGGAATTGACTATTGGTCCTATTTAGATTTCCCTTTAAGAAGACGTAAAGCACCAACTGAAAGGCAGCGTGCTGTTATGAAGCTAAAGTAATCTGCATCGTTTTATCTGAAATCAGAGGTCTTGTGTTCGACGTGTCCCACTAATTATGGCCCACTTTGAACCTGGAGCGTCCATGTTGGGCCTAGCAGCCCAGCTGACAGGTTGATTTGCATGAGTCATTGTACTGCTCCCAGTTATTTTTAGATTGGTTTTGCGTGTGTCCCTGCTCCGCATTCTGTTGTTGCTGGTGGCCAACCTGTTTTTCACGAAATTCCATTCATTTGAAAGCACGTGCAGATCTGCAGAAGAAACGCACAGAATTTAAATAGTTTCATGTAGTTGTCATTTTTCGCTGGCTCTGGTTTGGTTTGAATTTATTTTAAAAATATGGCACAGCAGCCTAGAAATTCAGCAGCGCACCACCTGTTTATCGGGCACTAAACGGCCTCCTAAGCTTCCAATATGACAACAACAACTTGTATTTATATAGCGACTTTAACGTATTATACCGTCCCAAGGCGCTTCACAGGAGTATTAAATGACAAAAAATTTGACACTGAACCACATAAGGAGATATTAGGGCAGGTGACCAAAAGCTTGGTCAAAGAGGTAGGTTTTAAGGAGCGTCTTAAAGGAGGAGAGAGGTAGAGAGGCGAAGAGGTTTAGGCAGGGAATTCCAGAGCTTAGGGCCCAGGCAACAGAAGGCACGGCCACCAATGGTTGAACGATTAAAATCGGGGATGCTCAAGACGGGCAGGAAGTGCACGCTCATTACAGGTCGGAGTGTGCCGCTGGTGTAGGCAAATAAAATTGGTGTCCAGGGCCCATGCCCGAAACAGGCGTCTTTGCATATTGAAACAAGGGGCCTAACGCTTGTTTGAAGCCCTCTCTGCGATACTGGGTTGCCCTGAACTCAGCTGGCACTGGCCGGCAACCAACAAGCTAATTGCTTTAAACATGCTCACCTTAATGTGGAGCTGGGAGGAGCAGGAGTGTTCCTCTTGCCCCCACCTTCAAACCGCATGGGCCGCGCCAGCCACCACTCCCTCCCCCGATCACCACCCCCACTCCCGCCGATCTCTGCCTCTCCCCTCCCCGACTGATTCCAGTCTCTGCCCGGCACCCATCCCCTCTCAGCCACAGCTACCCTCCAGACCCCATTGCCCCCACTTTAATTACTTACCTGAAAGCTGCTACTGATGTCGCAGTGGCCCGACCTTCGATTCATTCCTCTTCGCCGGCGAGCTTCCCTGGGGACGCCTGTCATAAATCGCAAGTAACAACTCAGGAAGTACTACTGGGTGGCCAGCTGGGGCGCCGTCCAGGGAGTATAAATACTCAGGCATGGGCCCACCTTGGGCAGAGACAATCTGGAAACAGGAAGCTAGTGACTGCTAACTGGACCTCCATGTTTTGTTACAAGTTTATTAAAGCCTTGCTTTATGTTCAAGTGCGTAGTGAGTCTTTATTACGTCAACGCCTATTCGGTATCCGCAGCTAGCCAGCTCGGTGACGATGAGGCCCGAGGCCCAGTATGCAGCCTATCCAGTCAGGCGCAGGGGCTGATCCCAGAATTACGTGCACCCTAATGTCTAGGCCAGTGCGTTTTAACGGCAATGTGCTGCTTTCCCAGGCTGCCCAGTCACTAAGTCAGAGCAGTCAATTTATGCAATTTGGAACGTGCGTATTATCTGGGCTGAACAGAAATGGTCCAGGTAGCAAAAGTGAATATAATGGGTGCAAATAGAAAATAATTTGGGATTTAATAAATATAAGGACATTTTGATTGAATGACCATGAATGTATTTGATTTTAAATATTTGTATTTCCTATCATTTCTCTCATTGTTAAAGGGCATTGTGCTGCTCGAGACAGCTGTGCCCTTTGTGTATATACACAGAGGAGGATGGAATTAGTAATCTAATACTATTACACCCACCATCATATCAAATTATTTTTTTTTGAAATTATGTAGTGTGAATAAAAAAGATCAGAAAACTACATTGCAAAAGTTTGTGCTGTACATTAATGTCTGCTGCAACTCAGTTTTCCCAGACACTGCAAATGGTGGTGTCTGACTTCAACTATTTTTGCCAACTTTTATCTCTTCTGTCCTGAAGCCATTGACTCTTTTGCTGCGATCTGGTTCTGTTTGGTACAGCGGGGTGGGGCGGGGGGGGAGAGGGGGCGCGGCGGGGTGGTGGGGGCGGTTATTTTATTGGGTCTTCCTAACCTGCTAAGTCTAGATTATTTTGGTTCTCGTATCTTAGATCACTCTCGGATCACTCCGTGTCTGCTGTGGCTGAGTGGGCAGCACCTTCGCTTCTGAGTCAGAAGGTTGTGGGTTTAAGTCCCGCTCCAGGGACTGGAGCACAACAATTTAGGCTGACACTCCAGTGCAGTGCTGAGGGAGTCTTGTGAATGAGATGTTAAACCGAGGCCCCGTCTGCTCTTTCAGGTGGTCGTAAAAGATCCCGTGGAACTATTTTGAAGAAGAGCAGGGGAGTTCTCCCCGGTGTCCTGGGGCCAATATTTATCCCTCAGACAACATCACTAAAACAGATTATCTGATCATTATCACATTGCTGTTTGTGGGAGCTTGCTGTGCGCAAATTGGCTGCTGCGTTTCCTACATTACAACAGTGACGACACTTCAAAAAGTACTTAATTGGCTGTAAAGCGCTTTGGGATGTCCGGCGGTTGTGAAGGGCGCTATCGCAATGCAAGTCTTTCTTTTCTTTTTCTTGTTTCTCAGGGGTCAGTGCTGCTCCTCAGACCTCCAGTGTCGATCCTTGCCTTGGTAAACATTCAGTAACTCACCTGGTAAATAGACAGCACACCTTGGCACTAAATACTTTTAGGTAATTATGCCTCCATAAGATCCCACTTGCCGTCTTCAAAATGGGCAGATCCTCACCGCAGACACCACCTTTAAGGTTAAGTTTAAAATATCAAGCACATTAATTAAACAATAAACAAGCGAATGATTAATAGTTAAGTATTTACAGTAGGGAGTTCTTTGACTCCATGAGTAGACAAAATAATAAAAAGAACAAATCTAATCTTGGATAACCGATTGAAGTACACAGAGTATTTCTTTATGTTTCAGGAAAGAAACCTGTGTCTTCTGAGGTTCCTAACCTGCCTCTTCTCGTGAGATTCTCCGACTAACTGCCGTTCTCATAGGATCTTTTAATTGTCTTCTTTGACCAGAATCTCTTGTATATCCTGGAAAAGGGTTATCGGGACATCCTGTGTTTTCATTATCAGATTTCTCAAATTCAAAAGGAAACTGACAGTCAAATACAGACTATATATATATTTGATAACTGTGTGCTAAACTCTGTCCCAAGACTATTTCCAAGGAGACCATAACAACAAATGTGACAACATTGTACCACGGCCGGCTTTATCTCCCTTTACACAATGACTGAATTTTACAGTGACAGTTTCCAAAAACAACATTAGTCAAAAATGCCATAATTTTTGTCACAAGTGGTATGAGAGCCGAGTTTAATCAACACACACTTCAGCAAGAGTCACTGGATAGATAGCAAGAGCAGCCAGCTCAGCCTCCCTGACAGAGACTGGCCAACGCAGCATAGACTGAGAATCAAATCGGGAATCTTCCTGGCCTGTGTGATTCGGCTACTGAGGGGATATACATGGCACAGACTTTTAATGGGTAATTCTTTGAACTTCTGCGAGCGAAATTCTGTGCTATGAGCACAAGTTTGGAAAATGACCCCAGTATTTTCTAAGCAGAGCATCTTGGCAGGAAATACCCGAATGCCCCAGTACAAAGATCATAACCGGGGCTGGCATCAGCACTGAACTATTTAACTACTTCAATTTGTGAGCAATATTGTGTCTCAAAAGAAATGCTGGTGGATTGTGTCCCTTGCCTATCTGTAGCAGCTGTATCATAAGAACATAAGAAAGAGGAGCAGGAGTAGGCCATTCAGCCATACGGCCCCTCGAGCCTGCTCCGCCATTCAATAAGATCATGGCTGATCTTCTACCTCAACTCCACCTTCCCGCACTAGTCCCATATCCTTGGATTCCCTTAGTATCCAAAAATCTATCGATCTCCATCTTGAATATACTCAGTGGCTGAGCATACACTAGATGGCAGCAAAACAGACACTTCTTTAGGTTCTCCTTTAGGTAGGACCCTGTCTCCAGCACACGCTGCTTGTAAATGCCCGCCGCTGTATTAAAGGGGACTTTTGCTATTTGGGGTGGAGGATAATTAAACCACTTGGCTTTCAAGAATTCGGTGCGGTTTTAATCACTGGTCTATCATAAGGTTTCAGCATCACAAATAAAGTGATTTATGACACGAATAAGGTCATCCTGTGTTCATAGACCAAAGTTCAAAGGTCTGACAGGAAGTGGGAATATCCCTTTAAAGCAAGACTGTAGATTATCATATTGATCCTTTCACATTGTTTTATTTCTTCATAAGTGTGTCCATCTTGTAACAAATAGCACTTCTGGCATTTACTTTTGTTTCTCTTCTCTTCTCTCCTCCTCCCCCACTATTGTTGAGGAACTCTTAACTCATCTCAATGAAAAAAAAAACTTGCATTTATATAGCACCTTTCACAACCACTGGACGTCTCAAAGCGCTTTACAGCCAATGAGGTACTTTTTTTTTGAAGTGTAGTCACTGTTGTAATGTGGGAAATGCGGCAGCCAAGTTGCGCACAGCAAGCTCCCACAAATAGCAATGTGATAATGACCAGATAATCTGTTTTAGTGATGTTGATTTGAGATATTGGCCAGGACACTGGGGGTAACTCCCCCCTGCTCTTCTTCAAAATAGTGCCATGGGATCTTTTACATCCACCTGAGAGATCAGACGGGGTCTCAGTTTAACATCTCATCCGAAAGACAGCACCTCAGACAGTGCAGCGCTCCCTCAGTACTGCACTGGCGTGCCAGCCTAGATTTTTGAGCTCCAGTCTCTGGAGTTGGGGCTATGAACCCACACCTTCTGACTCAGAGGCGAGGGGGCTACCCACTGAGCCACTGGCTGACATCAATGCCTTCATCAAGAACATTTTTTGTTCTTTAAACTGCTCCCATTGGAAAGACAGTGGACCCTCTCGCACAAGGGTTCCAGGATGTTAAAATGGATGATGTGAGGGTTGGCCGGCCTGTGAACCATGTGGTTAAACTCCGTGGCATATTCCAGCAACCTTCATGAGTGTCGATGACTCTCGGGTTGCCACCTTTTCTCAAGTCCAAAACGGTACAGATTTAAGGTGGGGGTAAGGAATGGAATCGGACTACGGTTCGGGTTCCCGTGTTTCCTTCGCTGGCGATGAAAGTTAATTGACAGGCTGCACGTTATAAGAAAGAGAAGTGAAGTGAGGGGCCTCCTCTGGAACAGACGCAAGGGCTGAATGGTCTTTTTTCTGTACTGGAATATCTACAGTCTGATTATCTTTTAAAACAGACTAGTTAAAAAAAAGTCTTTTTTTTCTACTTTCTGGCTTATTATAAAATATTTTGGACAACACACTTAAAATCAGTGATGCCTGGTTAAAAACTGGCAGGTGGCACAATTCTTCAGATTCTGACTTGATGGGTATTCGGGGAACTTGTTTGTCCATCTGAGAATACCCACCTGAGAATACCCACCTGAGAATACCCACCTGAGAATACCCACCTGAGAATACCCACCTGAGAATACCCACCTGAGAATACCCACCTGAGAATACCCACCTGAGAATACCCATCGACGAATACCCATCTGAGAATGCCCATCTGAGAATGCCCATCTGAGAATACCCATCTGAGAATACCCATCTGAGAATACCCATCTGCGAAAATCCATCTGCGAATACCCATCTGCGAATACCCATCTGCGAATACCCATCTGCGAATACTCATCTGAGAAAATCCATCTGAGAATACTCATCTGAGAATACCCATCTGAGAATACTCCTCTGAGAATACTCCTCTGAGAATACCCATCTGAGAATACCCATCTGAGAATACCCATCTGAGAATACCCATCTGAGAATACCCATCTGAGACAACCCATCTGAGAATACCCATCTGAGAATACCCATCTGAGAATACCCATCTGAGAATGCCCATCTGAGAATACTCATCTGAGAATACCCATCTGAGAATACTCATCTGAGAAAACCCATCTGAGAATACCCATCTGAGAATACCCATCTGAGAATACCCATCTGAGAATACCCATCTGAGAATACTCATCTGAGAATACCCATCTGAGAATACTCATCTGAGAAAACCCATCTGAGAATACCCACCTGAGAATACCCATCTGAGAATACTCATCTGAGAAAACCCATCTGAGAATACCCACCTGAGAATACCCACCTGAGAATACCCACCTGAGAATACCCACCTGAGAATACCCACCTGAGAATACCCACCTGAGAATACCCATCTGAGAATACCCATCTGAGAATACCCATCTGAGAATACCCATCTGAGAAAATCCATCTGAGAAAATCCATCTGAGAATACCCATCTGCGAAAATCCATCTGCGAATACCCATCTGCGAATACTCATCTGAGAAAATCCATCTGAGAATACTCATCTGAGAATACCCATCTGAGAATACCCATCTGAGAATACTCCTCTGAGAATACTCCTCTGAGAATACTCCTCTGAGAATACCCATCTGAGAAAACCCATCTGAGAAAATCCATCTGAGAAAACTCATCTGAGAAAACCCATCTGAGAATACTCATCTGAGAATACCCATCTGAGAATACCCATCTGAGAATACCCATCTGAGAATACCCATCTGAGAATACCCATCTGAGAATACCCATCTGAGAATACTCATCTGAGAATACTCATCTGAGAAAACCCATCTGAGAATACTCATCTGAGAATACCCATCTGAGAATACCCATCTGAGAATACTCATCTGAGAATACCCATCTGAGAATACCCATCTGAGAATACCCATCTGAGAATACTCATCTGAGAATACCCATCTGAGAATACTCATCTGAGAAAACCCATCTGAGAATACCCACCTGAGAATACCCATCTGAGAATACTCATCTGAGAAAACCCATCTGAGAATACTCATCTGAGAAAACCCATCTGCGAATACCCATCTGAGAATACTCATCTGAGAATACTCATCTGAGAATACTCACCTGAGAATACCCACCTGAGAATACCCATCTGAGAAAACTCATCTGAGAAAACCCATCTGAGAATACCCATCTGAGAATACTCATCTGAGAATACTCATCTGAGAATACTCATCTGAGAAAACCCATCTGAGAATACCCATCTGAGAATACCCATCTGCGAATACCCATCTGCGAATACCCATCTGCGAATACTCTACTGAGAATACCCATCCGCGATTACCCATCGGAAAATACCCATCGGAGAATACCCATCGGAGAATACCCATCTGAGAATATCCATCTGGGAATACCCATCTGGGAATACCCATCTGAGAATACCCATCTGAGAATACCCATCTGAGAATACCCATCTGAGAATATTCAGCTGAGAATACCCATGAACCTCTCCCCTCAGTAAAAGGCTTCTTTAGATTTTCATGAAACCTTCCTTCCTACTCATGGCATGTTTTTTTTGTCTGTTTTAATCGCTAATTGTATATGTTCTGACAAGTTTGAAGGCCCCATGTTTTTCTCATGGCACCAACAGTGATGCTAACAGCTTTAAACTTCATAATTGAAGCCTGTCTGTTTTTGCTGACCTTTACAGGCCTGTCTATTCTGCTCTCATCTAATTTTCTGCCCATTTGAAAGATTTCCAGAAGCTTTCCATGTCGAAGCACTTTCTCCGCCCTTTTACTTTTTTTGCCCACCTGTAGTTAGTCGCAAATATTATCTGCCGGCAGTTCAATGAGTGCTCCATTTTGTGTTGAGCGCTGTGAATGGATTGGTGATTTACATATCACAAGGAAAGGTGCAGGCTGTTGTGACAGTTCAGGCCTGTGAGCTTTGCTGCAATTATATACATCACAACAGATACACTGATTGTGGTTTTTTGGGTGGTGGGGGGGAAGGCTGAATTTAAAAGGCTACGACTCTAGAAATATGAACCAGCTATACTAACAATAATTGTCATGGAGCATTGGTCAGTAGCCAATGGGAATCAAGGACTGGTGCTCACACACTATGGTGAGGCTGTTCAAGGTAACTGTCTTTGTAAAGTGCTTGGTGTTTACCGTGGAACCTTGGGGGCCCATCGAAACTTTAAATACACTTTCCTATTAATTTGTATATATATCAGGTTGATGACACTAACTGATTTTGCTGCTTTGATTTAGAATTTAACCACCAATGAAGCAAAGTTTAAAAACAGCAAAGCAGCAATTAAGAAATATAAGCACAAGTTCTATTTGGGTTAACTGTACATCACCTGTATGGTGCAGGTTTTTGCCATATTGCTATCGGACCTTTTCTGTTTCTGATATTGAGGGACATGCTACCTGATTTGTTTTTTTTAATGTTTTATTATTAATCACTTTATTTCTTTATAAAAACTATGAAGCAATCTGCTCTTGGTACTGACATAATGTGAAGCCAACAACAAAATTGTTCAGATGAGGCGAGATTTAGAACAGAAACACAATACCCAAGACAGCCAGATTCTTGTTACCGAATACACCTCTCAGCAAAAATATTTATAGACAACAGACACTGCTTGCATGGAAAAATACCGAACACTGACTCAAATGTTGTCAGTGAACTCTGCCGTGGGTTTGAACCAGAGAATGTTTGCAATAACTAGAAAGTCTACCAAGTTTATCCTTTCCAAACGTTTAAAAAAATGAAAGACTTGTGTTTATACAGCGCCTTTCACGATCTCAGGACGTCCCTAAGCGCTTTACAGCCAATTAAGTACTTTTTGAAGTGTAGTCACGGTTGTAATGTAGGAAACGTGGCAGCCAAGTTGCGCACAGCAAGCTCCCACAAACAGCAGTGTGATAATGACCAAATAATCTGTTTCAGTGATGTTGATTGAGGGATAAATATTGGCCGGGACACCGGGGAGAACTCCCCTACTCTTCTTCGAAATAGTGCAACGGGATCTTTTATGTCCACCTGAGAGAGCAGAGGGGGCCTCAGTTTAACATCTCATCTGCAAGACAGCACCTCCGACAGTGCAGCACTCCCTCAGCACTGCACTGGGAGTGTCAGCCTAGATTTTTGTGCTCAAGTCTCTGGAGTGGGACCTGAACCCACAACCTTCTGACTTGGGGAAAGGAATAATTTTAATGCACCAAATACAAAGATCTTGTGTTGTCATATGCAGCCCATTTAGTCTGGAAACAGTTGTGTGCCAACTGTTGTGAAGCTTTCTGCAGTTGAATTACAGAAGGAAATAAAATGCAGTATGAAACAATGCCTTATTGAATGTGATCTGTGGGCAAGTACAGAGAGAATTGCAGAGGAAATGGCTTCAGACCATTAATGACAATGTAAGTGGTCATTTACATACAACCAAAATATTAAAATTCCATCAGTGTAAGGGGAGAGGAAACAAAATGCAAACAGGATTACTCCCAATGGATTCAAGAAGAGGATATTACATTATTACATTTCTCACATATTCATTGAAGCTTTCACGAGATACTCGATTTTGGGGCTCTGTTGAAATTTGGCACAATCAAACGTAAGTGTATAAAGAGCGTTAGTTTGTTCCATTCCGACTTTGCAATTATTTTTATAAATTCTCTTGATTTTAAATATCTTTTTAAAATTAGTGGGTAAGTTTTAAAAAAAAGCATTAACCTAAATAATCCTGACCGTGCTGGTAATCAAGCTCTGGCCTGGATGGGAAGTCGATGTCAGAGTTTTACGGGTGTAGAGAGGATGTTTGATTGCTTCTCAAAGGATGCGATACTCCAGCTGATGTCAGAGGTTGAAAGGTTCAGTTAACCCCGCTTCCGGTTTTCACTTTTTAAGCTTGTGCAGATAAGCAGCAAGAATCTGTAACTGGAGTCGAAAGGTTGTTCCGAAAGAACATTAAGCTTGGAGCAGCCTAGTGGGTGTGGCAAAGCTGAAGGTCGTTACCATAGACGTCAGGGATTGTTTGGTAGCTATGGCTTTTGTGCCCGGACAGGTTGTCCCACACTATACCAGTATCTGTATTGTTTAAAATAAACACAGCATAGCCCGAAGGCTTAGAAAATATCGTTACACATTTACCTAGATTCCTGCTTTAAAGGTTGTAATTGGCTTCCCTCAGTAGCTGCAAGTTTGTCCAATGAGTGGCTGAGATACCGGGGCCAGGAAGGTCCTGAGTGATTAATTATTATGAAATACACATTCCTGTGTACACAACGCTTGCCTAGTAATGCTGGAACGCATTGACTAGAATATTGCAATCGGCAGCCATGCACTGCAGCAACTCGCCCAGGCTTATTCGGCAGTACCTCCCAAACCCGCATCCTCTACCACCTAGAAGGACAAGGGCACCAGGCGCATGGGAACACCACCACCTCCAAGTTCCCCTCCAAGTCACATACATCCTGATTTGGAAGTATATCGCCGTTCCTTCATCACTGCTGGACAAAAGTCCTGGAACTCCCTCCCTCACAGCACTGTGGGAGCACCTTGACCACACGGACTGCAGCAGTTCAAGAAAGCAGCTCACCACCACCTTCTCAAGGGCAACTAGGATGGGCAATAATGCTGGCCTCGCCAGCGACGCCCACATCCCGTGAATGAATTTTTAAAAAAGCCATGTATTTAGATACAGACACTCCCTGGTTCTATGTTGTGTGATGTCTGTCTTCTTTGAGGTTCTATAACACTCAAAACAGATTAACTGGTTGTTAATATTGTTGGACGGAAGCAGTTTCATACCCTTCGATGTGATAAAGTGCGATATAAATGCAAGTATCTGTAATATATTTAAAATCTTGCAAATAGTATGCACTCCCTGTAAGTATCATACTTACTTCCTGTAACACTTTCCCATCACACTTTGTAGATAGCGCCACATCTGTTATAAAACAGCATGTCCTCCCAGCAATGCCATGGGTGAGGAGAACTGTTAGTTACTTATTATAATTTCATTTATAGCTTCAGGAATGGCTAGTATAATTATTACCCAGTTGGAGCTGAATTAGAGTCAGGCTGCCCCTTGGCGACATCATCCGAAAATACAGCGTCAGTTTCCACATATACACTGACGACACCCAGCTCTACCTCATCTCCACTTCTCTCGACCCCTCCACGGTCTCTAAATTGTCAGACTGCTTGTCAGCATACAGTTCTGGATGAGCAAATATTTTCTCCAATTAAATATTGGGAAAACCGAAGCCATTGTTTTCAGTCCCCGCCACAAACTCCGTTCCCTAGCCACTGACTCCATTCCTCTCCCTAACATCTGTCTGAGGCTGAATCACACTGTTCGCAACCTTGGTGTCGTATTTGACCCTGAAATGAGCTTCCAACCGCATATCCGCAGCATAACATCGCCCGTCTCCGCCCTTGCCTCAGCTCATCCGCTGCTGAAACCCTCATCCATGTCTTTGTTACCTCTAGACTTGACTATTCCAATGCACTCCTGGCTGGCCTCCCACCTTCCACCCTACGTAAACTTGAGATCATCTAAAACTCGGCTGCCCGTGTCCTAACTCGCACCAAGTCCCGTTCGCCCATCACCCCTGTGCTCTACATTGGCTCCCTGTTAAGCAGCGCCTCGATTTCAAAATTCTCATCCTTGTTTTCAAATCCCTCCATTGCCTCGCCCCTTCTTACCTCTATAATCTCCTTCAGCCCCACAACCACCCGAGATATCTGCGCTCCTAGAATCATAGAAAGTTACAGCACGGAAGGAGGCCATTTCGGCCCATCATGTCTGCGCCGGCCAACAAAGAGCTATCCAGCCTAATCCCACTTCCCAGCTCTTGGTCCGCAGCCCTGCAGGTTAGAGCATCCCAAGTGCACATCCAAGTACTTTTTAAATGTGGTTAGGGTTCCTGCCTCTACCACCCTTTCAGGCAGTGAGTTCCAGACCCCCACAACCCTCTGGGTGAAGAAATTACCCCTCAAATCCCCTCTAAACCTTCCCCCAATTACTTTAAATCTGTGCCCCCTGGTTTTTGACCCCTCTGCTAAGGGAAATAGGTCCTTTCTATCCACTTTATCTATGCCCCTCATAATTTTATACGCCTCAATAATGCCTCCCCTCAGCCTCCTCTGTTCCAAGGAAAACAGACCTAGCCTATCCAGTCTTTCCTCATAGCTAAGATTCTCTACTCCCGGCAACATCCTTGTAAATCTCCTCTGTACCCTCTCTAGTGCAATCACATCTTTCCTGTAATGTGGTGACCAGAGCTGCACGCAGTACTCTAGCTGAGGCCTAACTAGTGTTTTGTACAGTTGAAGCATAACCCCCCTGCTCTTGTATTCTATGCCAAGGCTAATAAAGGCAAGCATTCCATATGCCTTCTTAACCACCTTATCTACCTGGCCTGCTACCTTCAGGGATCTGTGGGCATGCACTCCAAGGTCCCTTTATTCCTCTACACTACTCAGTGTCCTACCATTTAATGTGTATTCCCTTTCCTTGTTAACCCTCCCCAAATGCATTACCTCACACTTCTCCGGATTGAATTCCATTTGCCACTGTTCTGCCCACGTGACCAATTTATTGATATCTTCCTGCAGTCTACAGCTTCCTTCTTCAGTATCAACAACACAGCCGATTTTAGTATCATCTGCAAAATTCTTAATCATACCCACTATATTCAAGTCTAGATCATTGATATATACCACAAAAAGCAAGGGACCTATTACTGAGCCCTGCGGAACCCCACAAGAAACAGCCTTCCAGTCACAAAAACACCCATCAACCATTACCCTCTGCTTCCTGTCTCCAAGCCAGTTTTGAATCCAACTTGACACTTTGCCCTGGATCCCATGAGCTTTCAACTTCGTGACCAGTCTGCCATATGGAACTGAGTGTAATGAGAAAGGGCTAATTAACAATCTTGTGGTAAAGGGGCCTTTAGGGACAAGTGACCATAATATGATTGAATTTTACATTAAGTTTGAGAGTGATGTAGTCCAATCTGAAACTAAGGTCTTCAATCTAAACAGAGGAAACTACAAGGGTATGAGGGACAAGTTGGCCATGGTAGATTGGGAGACTACACTAAAAGGTATGAAGGTGGACATACAATGGCTAACATTCAAGGAAATAATGCATAATTTGCAACAAACATATATTCCTCTAGGGCATAAAAACACAAAAGGAAAAGTGGCTAACAAAAGAAATTAAAGCTAGTATTAAGTCAAAGGAGGAAGCTTATAAAGTTGCCAGAAAAACCGGTCAGCCTGAGGATTGGGATCTTTTTAGAAATCAGCAAAGGGGGACCAAGAAATTGATAAAGAAAGGGAAAATGGAATATGAGCACAAACCAGCGAAAAATATAAAAACGGATGGTAAAAGCTTCTATCGGTATGTGAAAAGGAAAAGACTGGCGAAGGTAAATGTAGGTCCTTTACAGTCAGAGATGGGAGAATTTATAATGGGGAATGAGGAAATGGCTGAGAAATTAAATAAATACTTTGTTTCTGTCTTCACGGAGGAAGACACAAAAAACCTCCCAGAAATACGAGAAAACCAAGGGTGTGACGAGAATGAGGAACTTAAAGAAATTATTATTAGTAAAAAAACAGTACTAGCAAAATTAATGGGACTAAAAGTCGATAAATCCCAAGGACCGGATGACCTACATCCTAGGGTTTTGAAAGAGGTGGCCATTGGAATAGTGGACGCATTGGTTGTCATCTTCCAAAATTCGATAGATTCTGGAACGGTTCCTGCAGATTGGAGGATAGCAAATGTAACCCCGCTATTTAAGAAAGGAGGGAGAGAGAAAACGGGGAACTACAGACCTGTTAGCCTCACATCAGTAGTTGGGAAAATGCTGGACTCTATTATAAAGGATGCAATAACTGGGCACTTAGAAACTAATAGTAAGATTGGGCAGAGTCAACATGGATTTATGAAAAGGAAATCCTGTTTGACAAACCTATTGGAGTTCTTTGAGGATGTAACTAGTGGAGTAGACAAAAGGGAACCGGTAGATGTGGTGTCTCTGGATTTTCAGAAGGCCTTCGATAAGGTCCCACACAAGAGGTTGGTGAACAAAATTTGGGCACATGGTATTGGGGATAATATACTAGCATGGATTGAGAATTGGTTAACAGACAGAAAACAAAGAGTAGGGATAAACGGGTCTTTTTCAGGATGGCAGGCTGTGACTAGTGGGGTACCGCAAGGATCGGTGCTTGGGCCCCAGCTATTCACAATCTATATCAATGATTTGGATGAGGGGACTAAATGTAACATTTCCAAATTTGCTGATGATACAAAGCTAGGTGGTAGTGTCAGTTGTGAAGAGGATGTGAAGAGGCTTCAAGGGGATCTCGACAGGCTCAGTGAGTGGGCGAGAACATGGCAGATGGATTATAATGTGGATAAATGTGAAGTTATCCACTTTGGTAGAAAAAACAGAAAGGTAGAGTATTTCCTAAATGGTGAAAGATTGGGGAATGCAGATGCTCAAAGGGACCTGGGTGTCCTTGTACATGAGTCACTGAAAGTGTATGTGCAGGTGCAGCAAGCCATTAGGAAGGCAAATGGTAGGCTGGCCTTCATTACAAGAGGATTTGAGTACAGGAGTAAAGAAGTCTTACTCCAATTATATAGGGCCTTGGTGAGACCACACCTGGAGTACTGTGTACAATTTTGGTCGCCTTACCTAAGGAAGGATATACTTGCCATAGAGGGAGTGCAATGAAGGTTCACGAGATTGATTCCTGGGATGGCGGGACTGTTGTATGAGAAGAGATTGAGTAAACTAGGCCTGTATTCTCTTGAATTCAGAGGAATGAGAGGGGATCTCATTGAAGCATACAAAAGTATTACAGGGCTTGATAGGATGGATGCTGGGAAAATGTTTCCCTTGGCTGGGGAGTCTAGAACCAGGGGCCACAGCCTCAAGATAAAGGGTAGGCCATTCAGGACTGAGATGAGAAGGAATTTCTTCACACAGAGGGTGTTGAATCTTTGGAATTCTCTAACCCAGAGGGCTGTGGAGGCTCAGTCATTAGGTATATTCAAAACAGAAGTCAATAGATTTCTGACTAGTAAGGGCATCAAGGAATATGGTGATAGGGCTGGTGAATGGAGTTGAGGCAGAAGATCAGCCATGATCTCATTGAATGGCGGAGCAGGCTCGAAGGGCCGAATGGCCTACTCCTGCTCCTATTTCTTATGTTCTTATGTTCTTAACCTTATCGAAAGCCTTGCTAAGGTCCATATACACTACATCAAACGCACTACCCTCATCTACCTTCCTTGTTACCTCCTCAAAAAATTCAATCAAGTTTGTCAGACATGACCTTCCCTTAACAAATCCGTGCTGACTATCCTTGATTAATCCGTGTCTTTCTAAATGAAGATTTATCCTGTCCTTCAGAATTCTTTCCAATAATTTTCCCACCACCGAGGTTAGGCTGACTGGCCTGTAATTACTCCGTCTATCCATTTCTCCCTTTTTATTCAAGGGTACCACATTAGCAGTCCTCCGGCACCACACCTGAAGCCAGAGAGGATTGAAAAATGATGGTCAGGGCCTCTGCTATTTCCTCTTTTGCTTCACTTAACAGCCTGGGATACATTTCATCCGGGCCTGGGGATTTATCCACTTTTAAAGCTGCTAAACCCCTTAATACTTCCTCTCTCACTATGTTTATTTCATCTAATATTTCACACTCCTCCCCCCCGATAGCAATGTCTGCTTCGCCCCTCTCCTTTGTAAAAACAGACGCAAAGTGTTCATTAAGAACCCTACTGACGTCTCCCGCCTCCACACACAGATTACCCTCATGATCTCTAATAGGCCCTACCCTTTCTTTAGTTATCCTCTTACTCTTAATATATTTGTAAAGCATCTTTGGGTTTTCCTTCATTTTACTTGCCAAGAATTTTTCGTGCTCTCTCTTTGCTTTCCTAATATCATTTTTAATTGCACCCCTGCACTTTCTGTACTCCTCTAAAGATTCTGGCGTATTTAGCCCTTGGTATCTGTCATACGCCTCCCTTTTTTTCTTTATCCTACCCTGCATGTCTCTAGACATCCAGGGGGCTCTAGATTTGTTAGTCCCACCTTTTTTCTTTAAGGGCACATATTTGGTCTGAACCCTCCGGATTTCGTCCTTGAATGCCTCCCACTGCTCTGACACTGATTTACCTTCAAGTAGCTGTTTCCAGTCCACTATGGCTAAATCCCCTCCGAGCTTAGCAAAATTTGCTTTTCCCCAATTTAGAATTTTTATTCCTGGCCTATCCTTGTCCTTTTCCATAACTACCTTAAATCTAACAGAATTATGGTCACTAGCACCAAAATGCTCCCCCACTGATACGCCTTCTACCTGCCCAGCTTCATTCCCTAAAACTAAGTGAAGAACCGCCCCCTCCCTTGTTGGGCTTGCTACATACTGGCTAAAAAAGTTCTCCTGGATGCATTTTAGGAATTCCGCACCTTCTATACCCTTCACACTAATTTTATCCCAGTTAATATTGGGGTAGTTGATATCCCTTACTATTACGGCCCAATAGTTTTTGCACTTCTCAGAAATTTGTCTAAATATTTGTTCTTCTATCTCCCTCTCACTGTTTGGGGGTCTGTAGTACACTCCCAGCAGTGTGATCGCCCCTTTTTTGTTTTTCAATTCGACCTATATGAACTCGTTTGATGATCCCTCCAACATATCATCCCTCCTCACAGCGGTAATAGTTTCTTTAATCAATACCGCGACACCCCCCTCCCTTTTTACCTCCCTCTCTATCCCGTCTGAAAATCCTGTAACCAGGAATGTTGAGCTGCCATACCTGCCCCTCTTTCAGCCACGTCTCTGTAATAGCTATAATGTCATAGTCCCAAGTATCTACCTGTGCCCTCAGCTCATCTGCCTTGTTCGCTATACTCCTTGCATTGAAGTATATACCATTTAGTACAGGCAAACCTCCTTGTTGACTACTATCTAGCCTTTGATTCCTCTGTCCTTCCAATTTACTTTCTACGTTTTTGTTTTCCAATTCCAGTTTTTCTTCCCTCCCTATTGACTCTATACTTAGGCTCCCATCCCCCTGCCAAGCTAGTTTAAACCCTCCCCAACAGCACTAGCAAACCCTCCCGCGAGGATATTTGTCCCGTTCCCGTTGAGGTGCAACCCGTCTGGCTTGTAGAGGTCCCACCTCCCCCAGAAACGGTTCCAATTCCTCAGGAATCTAAAGCCCTCCCTCCTACACCATCTCTCCAGCCACGCATTCATCTGCTCTATCTTGCTATTTCTGAATTCACTAGCATGTGGCACTGGTAATAATCCGGAGATTACTACCTTTGAGGTCCTGCTTTTTAAGCTCTTTCCTAGCTCCCTAAATTCTGCCTGCAGCACCGCCTCCCTCTTCCTACCTATGTCGTTGGTACCGATATGGACCACGACCTCTGGCTGTTCACCCTCCCCCCTCAGAATGCCCTGCAGCCATTCAGTGACATCCTTGACTCTGGAACCAGGGAGGCAACATACCATCCTGGAGTCACGTCTGCGGCCGCAGAAACGCCTGTCTGCTCCCCTAACTATTGAATCCCCTATCACTATTGCTCTCCCTCTCTTCCCCCCCCCCCCCCCACCTGTGCAGCTGAGCCTTCCATGGTGCTGTGGACTTGGCTCTGGCTGCACTCCCCAGAGGAACCATCGCCCTCACCAGTACTCAGCACCGAATACTGGTTGGTGAGCGCGATGCACTCTGGGGACTCCTGCACTACCTGCCTGGTCCTCCTCTTCTGTCTGACGGTCACCCATTCCCTCTCTGCCTGCACACTCTTAAGCTGCGGGGTGACCACCTCCCGAAATGTGCTATCCACGTAGCTCTCAGCCTCGCGGATGCACAGCAGTGACTGCAGCCACCGCTCAAGCTCCGTAACCCGGTGCTCGAGCTGCTGTAGCTGGCGACACTTCCCGCACATGTGGTCGTCCAGACCACGGGAGGTGCGAGGATTTCCCACGTGGCACAGGATGTGCATTCCACGGGTGTGAGCTGCCCTGCCATACCTCGAATTTACTAAACTAGCTGGAATAAACTTAAAAACTTTAAGAAAGCCAAGTAAAAACACTTACCAGATACTCACCAATCAGCTCCCTCCCCTTGTGCCAACATCACTTTTGACTTCTGACGTCACTCTTTGAAAATTCTGCCGGTGCTGAGTTGATACCGCCGCCGCCTCGCCGCTCCTCCCAGGTCCGCACTGCCACCTCGCCACTCCTCCCAGGTCCGCACTGCCGCCTCGCCGCTCCTCCCAGGTCCGCACTGCCGCCACTGCCGCCTCGCCGCTCCTCCCAGGTCCGCACTGCCGCCTCGCCACTCCTCCCAGGTCCGCACTGCCGCCACCGCCGCCTCGCCGCTCCTCCCAGGTCCGCACCGCCGCCTCGCCGCTCCTCCCAGGTCCGCACTGCCGCCACCGCCGCCTCGCCGCTCCTCCCAGGTCCGCACCGCCGCCTCGCCGCTCCTCCCAGGTCCGCACTGCCGCCTCGCCGCTCCTCCCAGGTCCGCACTGCCGCCTCGCCGCTCCTCCCAGGTCCGCACTGCCGCCTCGCCGCTCCTCCCAGGTCCGCACTGCCGCCTCGCCGCTCCTCCCAGGTCCGCACTGCCGCCTCGCCGCTCCTCCCAGGTCCGCACCGCCGCCTCGCCGCTCCTCCCAGGTCCGCACTGCCGCCTCGCCGCTCCTCCCAGGTCCGCACCGCCGCCTCGCCGCTCCTCCCAGGTCCGCACTGCCGCCACCGCCGCCTCGCCGCTCCTCCCAGGTCCGCACTGCCGCCTCGCCGCTCCTCCCAGGTCCGCACCGCCGCCTCGCCGCTCCTCCCAGGTCCGCACTGCCGCCACCGCCGCCACTGCCGCTCCTCTAATTCTGCCCTCTTGAGGATCCCTGATTATAATCGCTCAACCATTGGTGGCCGTGCCTTCTGTTGTCTAGGCCCTAAGCTCTGGAATTCCCTCCCTAAACCTCTCCGCCTCTCTACCTCTCTTTCCTCCGTTAAGATGCTCCTTAAAACCTGCCTCTTTGACCAAGCTCGGTGTGAAATTTTGTTTGACAACACTCCTGTGAAGCGCCTTGGGACGTTTTACCACGTTAAAGAGGCTATATAAATGCAAGTTGTTGTTGTTGTTTGTAGGCGTGGACTCACACTGTCCCATATCTGTTTGTATGACAGCGTGCCCTGGGTGCATAACAATGGAATCCCCTTGTGACCTGAACTGCAATTTTTCAATCTCTCTGAAGGTGGTCTGAGTAATCTAATGCAAGACTTGGTTTGAAACATTGAGCTGCCTTATTCCATGGTAAGGTGAACATGCCGAGCAGTGGCTATGGTCAGATTCTCTTAATTCAATTGGTAATAACATTCCACGTAGTAACAGAACAACAATGAATCTGTTACGCTACCCGGCATTGCCTTGCTTCAGTTAAACAGACCAAGTTCTCTGCATTCTAACTGTTTGAACCTGCTTGTATTGGCTTTCTTGTCCCACCAGCTTCTCTGTTGCAAATGCTAGACTGTCGTTTAGGTGTCTGTAACTCCACTTTATTCAACAACAAAACAACAACTATTTATAGATCGCTTTTAATGTAGTAAAACGTCCCAAGTCACTTCACAGGAGTATAATAAGACAAAAAATTTGACACCAATCCACATAAGGAGAAATTAGGGAAGGTGACCAAAAGCTTGGTCAAAGAGGTAGGTTTCAAGGAGCGTCTTAAAGGAGGAAAAAGAGGTAGAGAGGCGGAGAGGTTTAGGGAGGGAATTCCAGAGCATAGGGCCTAGGCAGCTGAAGGCACGGCCACCAATGGTTGAGCGATTATAATCAGGGATGCTCAAGAGACCAGAATTCGAGGAGCGCAGATATCTCAGGGGGTTGTGGGGCTGGAGGAGATTCTTCTTCTTCTTAGGCAGTCCCTCGGAACCGAGGATGACTTGCTTCCACATTAAAAATGAGTTCTCAGGTGACTGATGAGTCCAATGTGGGACCTACAGTCTCTGTCACAGGTGGGGCAGACGGTGGTTGAAGGGGCGGGTGGGTGGGGTGCTTGGGTTGACGTGCGCTCCTTCTGCTGTTTGTGCTTGGCTTCCACTTGCTCCTGGCGAAGAGACTCGAGGTGTTCGGCGCCTTCCCGGATGCTTCTCCTCCACTTTGTGCGTTCTTGGGCCAGGGATTCCCAGGTGTCGGTGGGGATGTTGCACTTTTTCAAGGAGGCTTTGAGGGTGTCCTTGAAGCGTTTCCTCTGCCCACCTGGGGCTCTCTTGCCGTGTCGGAGCTCCGAGTAGAGCGCTTGTTTTGGGAGTTTCATATCGGGCATGCGGACGATGTGACCCGTCCATCGGAGCTGATCGAGCGTGGTCAAAGCTTTGATGCTGAGGATGTTGGCCTGAGCGAGAACGCTTACGTTGGTGCGCCTATCCTGCCAATGGATTTACAGAATCTTGCGGAGGCAGCGTTGGTGGTACCTCTCCAGTGTATTGAGGTGCCTGCTGTACATGGTCCATGTCTCTGAGGCATACAGGAGGGCGGGTATCACTACTGCTCTGTAGACCATGAGCTTGGTGCCGGGTTTAAGGTCCTGGTCTTCAAACACTCTCTTCCTCAGGCGACCGAAGGCTGTACTGGCACACTGAAGGTGGTGTTGGACTTCGTCATCGACGTCTGCCCTTGTTGACAGTAGGCTCCTGAGGTATGGAACGTGGTCCACGTTGTCCAGGGCCTTGTCGTGGATTTTGATAATAGGGGGGCAGTACTGTGTGGCAGGGGCAGGTTGGTAGAGGACCTTTGTCTTAGATGTTTAGTGTAAGGCTCATGCTCTCGTACGCTTCGGTGAAGGTGTTGACGATGGTTTGGAATTCAACCTCCGAGTGTGCGCAGACGCAAGCGTCGTCTGCATACTGTAATTCGACAACAGAGGATGGGACGACCTTGGATCTGGACTGGAGGCGACAGAGGTTGAACAGTTTCCCGTTTATTCTGTAAATTAGCTCCACTCCAGCGGGGAGCTTACTGAGGGTGAGATGGAGCATTGCCGCAAGGAAGATCGAGAAGAGTGTTGGTGCGATGACACAGCCTTGCTTGACCCCGGTCCGTACGTGAATTGGGTCTGTGGTGGAACCGTTGGTCAGGATCACGGCTTGCATGTTGTCGTGAAGCAAGCGGAGGATGGTGACAAACTTTTGAGGGCAGCCGAATTTGAGGAGGACACTCCATAATCCCTCACGGTTGACAGTGTCGAAGGCCTTTGTGAGGTCAAAGGCGGCCATGTACAACGGTTGCTGCTGTTCCCTGCATTTCTCTTGTAATTGACGCGCGGTGAAGATCATTACAGAGATAGGGAGGGGCGAGGCAATGGAGGGATTTGAAAACAAGGATGAGAATTTTGAAATCGAGGCGTTGCTTAACCGGGAGCCAATGTAGGTCAGCGAGCACAGGGGTGATGGGCGAACGGGTCTTGGTGCAAGTTAGGACACGGGCAGCCGAGTTTTGGATGACTTCAAGTTTACAAGTTTATTCCTGACTGATCACCGTCAAAAAGAGATCAAAGAACTTCCACCATAATGGGTGTGAGATATTTAGTGATTATGGAGGCAAGCTGCTGAATTGCTTATTATTCAGTCTTTGAAGAAACAACATCAAGGCTAACTCATTAACATCTTAACTGCCTGCCAGCTCAGACCACCCAATTTTATTTACGGGAAAGCACAATTCTTTTAAAATAGAATATTTAAAGGAATTTTTTTCAAATCCTTTACTAGAACAATGGTCAAAAGATCAAGAACTGTGACATGACCAAAGTGTCCATTTAAATCGAGATATTCAAAGGATGAGATTGAAAAATCTAAATCACAAGTCCTTAAAGAAAGTCACTAGAACTTGTACAAGTAGAAATGTCTGCTGTTTATTGTCTACTGAAGCATGTATCGTAGTGTGAAGTGATCACAAAGCTAGCTACTGGTAGACGAAGATTTGGATCTAGATGCTGTTATCTGAGAACTTGGCTGTGTGTCTGAAACCATTCTACACCAATGTCCTGAGAGTGTGGAAGAGGATGAGCTGGGTGTTAGGATTATTCCTGTTTCCCCTCCTTCCTATCGCCACACCAGCCAGCATTCAGTGGGTGAAGGCAATGGACGAGTGGCCTGCTCCCAGGTCTCTACCAGTACCACGCCTGAATCACTCAGTCCCCGCTCAGGGCTTTCTTTCTAATTGGGGGATAATGAGCACAAATCTGTATTCTGCCACTTTGTGACACAGCACATTGGAACACCAACATGTTGCAGCACTGTGCTGCTGGCAAGCAGATGCTTTTATCAAGTTGAAGTCCTGCATTCCATCTTAAAACACACTGGGAGAATCGTTGCTGCCATTAATGGATAAGTCATTTTACAAATATGCACTTCTACCACGGATTAGTGCCCATTGTCTGAGCAATCAGATCAATCTTTTCATGTAATCTATCTACAAATCCTTCAGCCTTTTGCAACATGTGACCCTGCTCCTTGTGATCTGTACATTTGTGTGGGTTTTTGTATTTTGCAATATTTATTCCTCATGATAGATTATGATGCTATTGTTTTGGAATTGGGTGTGGTCTGTAAGTTTAGGACGACATAATGTACAGGAAATACAGTCTTGATTTCTGGAACACAGCTTGCTCATTACTTACACTGGGGCAATTTACGCAGAATCACCCAGAATCGACTCATGTTAGCCGTCGTCCAACCCTGATTCTATCTAGTTTGCTCAAATCGATTCCGACTGATCAAGAGTACAATTAAGAATGACAAATATTTATAAATGGCTATACTGAGCATCATTTTGAAAACTCTGTGTGGTTGAGCTAGCTGCACAGATATGTTAGCATGCAGTATCACTTTCTCTCTGAAAACCATAGAGCTGATACGTTTGCCAAGGTTGTTCTGCTCTCACACTTCCATTGACTTCCAGCGTGAGAATACTAATGGACGCATTGTTTGTATTGTATTGAGTAATTTAATCTGGTGTAATATGAGTTTATATGTCAAATTAGTATTCACCCTGTGATGTAAACCAAAATACCCAGAGCAGTAGGGTGTTTATCCCGTCGGGTGAGTGTGTTTTATAGCCACTCATGGATTCCCCACAAGTAGTACACATATGCTATGCTGTGTAAAAGCCACTTTTTGTTGGCTAGCATTGTCTGCACGTTACATGCCCAGTTTGAGAGGCGATAAAACCTGCATTGCTCATCCACTTCTTGACTTGATATCACATCCAATCTATGCTGGGACAAACGGGTACTGGAAATGACTAGACAAGCTAGGAATCATCTAAAAAAATCAGTCTTATTTGTCATTGTCTGCAACCTCAGTGGTCGACAAGCTTATATCTCCCCAGTGATGGGCTATTGTCATCCCATCTCTCACTACTAGAATCCAAGCCGTCTAGAGCAATGCGGACAAGTAGATCTGAGGATGTTCTACTTCATTCTATGGTTGTTGATGACGACATCATCAGAGAAATGGGGCCAGGCTCTCAGTAAAAGTGTAATTGTTTTATGCAGGCTGGTGTAAATTCTGATAAAGTCCTCAGGCAACCACTTGCACACAAAAGGATCAAAAATCCGCACTGGTAAGGAAGGCCATTTGGCCCATCTAGCTCATCCTTCTAAAGCAACCTACAAACCATCGCAGCATTTAACTGCTTCTTGAATGACTCCAGAGTTTTTGCCTGCACTATCCTATTTGGAAGACCATTCAGATATTAATCACTGTGTAAAGGGTGCTTCCTCTTGGGTGTCAGCCATGGCTCGGTGGGTAGCACTCTCACCTCTGAATCAGAAGACTGCATTCAAGTCCCACTCCAGAGACTTGAGCACATAATCCAGGCTGACACTCCCAGTGGAGTGCTGCACTGTCGGCGGTGTCGTCTTTCGGATATGACGTTAAACCGAGGCCCTGTCTGCCCTCTCAGATGGACGTAAAAGATCCCATTCCACTACTGAAAGCAAAGCAGGGGAGTTATCCCCGGTGTCCTGGCCAATATTTATTCCTCAACCAACATCGCTAAAACAGATTAATCTGGTCATTATCTCATTACTGTTTATGCTGTATATACTGCCTGGAATACCACAGTGACTACACTGCAAAGGTACTTCATTGGCTGTAAAGCACTTTGGGACGTCCGGAGGGAGGGAGGAAGGGTGGGTGAGTCTTTCTTTCTTTCTTTCTATCAATTTGCAGCTGCTTAATGCAGACCACACAACATAAACAAATAATACTTGCATGTTGAAAGATCTTGATGTGCTTTACATAATAAACTACTTTTGAAATGCAGGCGCTAGTGGCATGTAGGCGATAGTGGCAGCTAGTTTTCAACTTCTCACAAATAGCAATGGGGTGACTGCCCAGTTCTTTAGTAGCATTGCTTGAGGGAGGAATTTGACATCACATTTTGGGATTTCTGATTACAGGGGGACCTTGATGTAATATATATTTTTTTATTATTCATTCATGGGATGTGGGCATTGCTGGCAAGGCCAGCATTTATTGCCCATCCCTAATTGCCCTTGAGAAGCTGGTGGTGAGCCACCTTCTTGAACCGCTGCAGTCCGTGTGGTGAAGGTACTCCCACAGTGCTGTTAGGGAGGGAGTTCCAGGATTTTGACCCAGCGACGATGAAGGAACGGCCGATATACTTCCAAGTCCGGATGGTGTGTGACTTGGAGGGGAACTTGGAGGTGGTGGTGTTCCACGTGCCTGCCGCCCTTGTCCTTCTAGGTGGTAGAGGTCGTGGGTTATGTTGAAAATATTACTATGGAGTTAACGTAGCTCTCAAGGGGTTACATTTACAGGACAGTAGGTCTAGCTAAAGTTCAGACAGGGTGTCTGAACCAGCATACTTCAGACTGTGAAAGTTAGTTTGGACATTTCAATGATCATTTACATCTATTCTGGTTGAGGTAACTCAATTCATTTGAACTCAGCAGGAACAGGTGTTGTTAGGGTAGTCTGATGAGATTCTGCCTTCTGGGGTCAGAATTAACAAGAATGAGAGAGAGAAAAAAACATTTTCAGGTTCAGTCGGGCCCAACGAAGGCTGTGAAAAGGGAACTCTTGGCCTGAGCTGGGAATTAAGATATAGGAGGTCGATTTTCCCAACCAGAAGCTGACCTGTAAAGAAATAAAATGAAATAGTGAACATTCTGTCCACCGTTCTGGATATTTTAGCATGTTTCTGTTGTTTTTTGTAGTTACGGGAAGCTTTGTAGGAAAAGTTTAAAAAGTCTGGAATTGCTACTTTTGTTCAGTCAAAATAAACCAGATTCCTGATTGGTCACTGACCTTGTCTTACCTGAGTGCTCATCAGTTCCGCCTATTGAGAGACGGCAGAAGCGCACTTGGGAGCACTTGCGAGTTTATGGAATGCGCTCGTATATCTAGGAGGATGCATTGTTACCTCCTCTGAGTTAGGCTATCTTGTACTGGGCAATGTGAGCCAACTCCGAAACGTAAGGGATGTGGGGTCCATTTACAGGAGTGATTGACACCACCAAGCTCGAGAAGGTATCGACAGCAGGGCTCTCAACTCTTAATAGTTGAGTAGGGCACTGGGAAAATTCCTGCTCTTTTTCTGTTAGATTTTCTCTCCCTTTCCCTCTCCTTCTCTCCTATAGTACTGGCTCCTTTGAGACTGCAGATCAATGGGTGTTGGTTATTCTTCAGGACCTCGCCCAAGTGTCTATTTTCCATGCATAAGCTGAGGCAGTAAGTATTGACATGGCGACCATGTTGGAGTGCCTGATCCAGCACAAACCCAATGTGCACTTTCCAGCAAAAGTTACTGGGTACCGATTTGGATCAGGGCTGCTTTCTCCGTTCCTGATGCGGAGATGCCGGTGTTGGACTGGGGTGGACAAAAGTGAGAAGTTGCACAACACCAGGTTATAGTCCAACAGTTTTATTTGAAATCACAAGCTTTCGGAGCGGCTGCTCCTTCGTCAGGTGAAGTGAAGGAATACAAATCGACAAAGCATATATAGATAGAGAACAATGCCTGTGTAACGTACAATGGCAGACGACTACATTTAATCCTCCTGACTGCCTTTTGTCACACCTCGGCAGATAAACAATCAGGTCAGCCAGAATGTCACCCGAGCACAACGCAACGCCATCCACGCTCTCAAGACCAACCGCAACATCGTCATCAAACCAGCGGACAAAGGAGGAGCCATCGTCATACAGAACAGAATGGACTATTGCAAAGAAGCATACCGACAACTGGACAACCTGGAACACTACAGACAGTTACCCGCAGATCTGACCAAAGAACACACCCGCCAACTCAATAGACTGATCAAGACCTTCGATCCAGACCTTCAAAGCATCCTACGCGCTCTCATCCCACGTACTCCCCGTGTGGGAGACTTCTACTGCCTCCCAAAGATACACAAAGCCAACACACCCGGACGTCCTATCGAATCAGGCAACGGAACCCTGTGTGAGAACCTCTCTGGATACGTCGAGGGCATCCTGAAACCCATCGTACAGGGAACCCCCAGCTTCTGCCGCGACACCACAGACTTCTTACAGAAACTCAGCACCCACGGACCAGTTGAACCAGGAACACTCCTCGCCACGATGGACGTATCGGCACTCTACACCAGTATCCCCCACGATGACGGCATCGCTGCAACAGCCTCAGTACTCAACACCAACAACAGCCAATCTCCAGACGCCATCCTACAACTCATCCGCTTCATCCTTGACCACAATGTCTTCACCTTCGACAACCATTTTTTTACCCAAACACACGGAACAGCCATGGGGACCAAATTCGCACCCCAATACGCCAACATCTTCATGCACAAGTTCGAGTAAGACTTCTTCACTGCACAGGACCTCCAGCCAACGCTGTACACCAGATACATCGACGACATTTTCTTCCTTTGGACCCACGGCGAAGGATCACTGAAAAGACTACACGATAACATCAACAAGTTCCATCCCACCATCAAACTCACCATGGACTACTCCTCAGAATCGGTTTCATTCCTGGACACACGAATCTCCATCAAAGACGGACACCTCAGCACTTCACTCTACCGCAAGCCCACGGACAACCTCACGATGCTCCACTTCTCCAGCTTCCACCCTAACCACGTTAAAGAAGCCATCCCCTATGGACGAGCCCTGCGAATACACAGGATCTGCTCAGACGAGGAGGAACGCGATGGACACCTACGGACGCTGAAAAACGCCCTCGTAAGAACGGGATATGATGCTCGACTCATCGATCGACAGTTCCGACGGGCCACAGCGAAAAATCGCATAGACCTCCTCAGAAGGCAAACACGGGACACAACCAACAGGGTACCCTACGTCGTCCAGTACTTCCCCGGAGCGGAGAAACTACGCCATGTTCTTCGCAGCCTTCAACATGTCATCGATGACGACGAACACCTCGCTAAGGCCATCCCCACGCCTCCACTACTTGCCTTCAAACAGCCACCTAACCTCAGAAGTACCATCGTTCGCAGCAAATTACCCAGCTTTCAGGATAACAGCGACCACGACACCACACAACCCTGCCACGGCAACCTCTGCAAGACATGCCAGATCATCAACACAGATACCATCATCACACGTGAGGACACTACCCACCAGGTACATGGTACATACTCATGTGACTCGGCCAACGTTGTCTACCTGATACGTTGCAGGAAAGAATGCACCGCAGCATGGTACATCGGCGAGACCATGCAGACACTGAGACAACGTATGAACGGACACCGCGCAACAATCGCCAGGCAGGATTGTTACCTCCCAGTCGGGGAACACTTCAGCAGTCAAGGACATTCAGCCTCGGATCTGCGGGTAAGTGTTCTCCAAGGCGGCCTTAGAGACACACGACAACGCAAAATCATCGAGCAGAAACTGATAGCCAAGTTCCGCACTCATGAGGACGGCCTCAACCGGGATCTTGGGTTCATGTCATGATACATGACGTAGAGTCATCCAGACTCGAGTCGTCGTTGGCTTGTTCAGATGTGATTTCCAGTAAAAATAAGTAATTTTTTTTAAAGTTTATCGTTTTCCATACCGACTGCAGCTTTTGACACATTAGACCCCCTGTAACCCCACCTCATTGTCTCAGTTGTATCTTGCTATGTCTTTGATGTGGTGCCTTCCTGGCTGACCTGATTGTTTATCTGCCGAGGTGTGACAAAAGGCAGTCAGGAGGATTAAATGTAGTCATCTGCCATTGTACGTTACACATGCATTGTTCTCTATCTATATATGCTTTGTCGATTTGTATTCCTTTACTTCACCTGACGAAGGAGCAGCCGCTCCATAAGCTTGTGATTTCAAATAAAACTGTTGGACTATAACCTGGTGTTGTGCGACTTCTCACTTTTCTCCGTTCCTCACACTGATGTCAATTGTAACATTCCTCTCGGTGAGTCCTTAACTCTGCACAGACTGGGAATCATGGCCCATCCTGAGTCATATCACATTTTTAAGGACTTCAGTCTTTTTCTTGCATTCTTGAGGATCTCTGGTGATGTGGAATGATTTATTTACTCATTAAACTATTTTTACCCAGGCCTTACGAATCCCAGCTGATGTGGTTATTTTTGTCGGAGACATTATAATATTCTCCTGATGTTCTGATGAACTCTGACCAACATTTTTGCATTTTCAATTTTTTTTTCATTCGTTCATGGGATGTGGGCGTCGCTGGCAAGGCCAGCATTTATTGCCCATCCCTAATTGCCCCTTGAGAAGGTGGTGGTGAGCCGCCTTCTTGAACCGCTGCAGTCCGTGTGGTGAAGGTACTCCCACAGTGCTGTTAAGGAGGGAGTTCCAGGATTTTGACCCAGCGACGATGAAGGAATGGCGATATACTTCCAAGTCAAGATGATGTGTGACTTGGAGGGGAACTTGGAGGTGGTGGTGTTCCCATGCGTCTGCTGCCCTTGTCCTTCTAGGTGGTAGAGGTCGCGGGTTTGGGAGGTGCTGCCGAAGAAGCCTTGGCGAGTTGCTGCAGTGCATCTTGTAGATGGTACACACTGCAGCCACAGTACGCCGGTGGTGGAGGGAGTGGATGTTTAAGGTGGTGGATGGGGTGCCAATCAAGCGGGCTGCTTTGTCTTGGATGGTGTCGAGTTTCTTGAGTGTTGTTGGAGCTGCACTCATCCAGGCAAGTGGAGAGTATTCCATCACACTCCTTACTTGTGCCTTGTAGATGGTGGAAAGGCTTTGGTAGTCAGGAGGTGAGACACTCCCCGCAGAATACCCAGCCTTTGACCTGCTCTTGTTGCCACAGTATTTATGTGGCTGGTCCAGTTAAGTTTCTGGTCAATGGTGAACCCCAGATATTGATGGTGGGGGATTCTGCAATGGTAATGCCGTTGAATGTCATGGGGCGGTGGTTAGATGCTCGCTTTTTGGAGATAGTCATTGCCTGGCACTTGTGTGGCACGAATGTTACCTGCCACTTATCAGCCCAAGCCTGAATGTCATCCAAGTCTTGCTGCATGCTACATTATCTGAGGAGTTGCGAATGGCACTGAACACTGTGCAGTCATCAGCGAACATCCCCACTTCTGACCTTATGATGGAGGGAAGGTCATTGATGAAGCAGCTGAAGATGGTTGGGCCTAGGAAACTGCCCTGAGGAACTCCTGCAGTGATGTCCTGGGGCTGAGATGATTGACCTCCAACCACCACAACCATTTTCCTTTGTGCTAGGTATGACTCCAGCCAGTGGAGAGTTTTCTCCCCGATTCCAATTGACTTCTGGTTTACTAGGGCTCCTTGATGCCAAACTCGGTCAATTGGTGCCTTGATGTCAAGGGCAGTCAATCTCACCTCACCTCTGGAATTCAGCTCTTTTGTCCATGTTTGGACCAAGGCTGTAATGAGGTCGGGAGCCGAGTGGTCTTGGCGGAACCCAAACTGGGCATCAGTGAGCAGGTTATTGGTGAGTAAGTGCCGCTTGATAGCACTGTCGATGACACCTTCCATCACTTTGCTGATGATTGAGAGTAGACTGATGGGGCGGTAATTGGCCGGATTGGATTTGTCTTGCTTTTTGTGGACAGGACAAATTAAAAAATCTTCTGATGCAATTTTGTTTTTTATGCCATTTTGCAAGATTTACCAGTAACAGAATCTTCTACTGTTTCCTTTACTGAATTTATATTCATTGCAGTGTAAATTTTTCACAAACTATATTATATTATAAAGCAACTGAGCTTCACTGTGTTGAAGCCACACAGGTGAACAGATTTAGTGTATGTGGAGCCAGATCTCAGTATCATAAGATTATGGCACTTGCCTTTGAAAGTCGGGAGCCGTCTGCTATATGATCTATCTCATACGTGTCTGTACATGAGCAGAAACTGGAGCATCCACTTGGCAAGGATAACCTGTCTGCTGACCCAGCCTAGAGTATGCCTGCTTGCTGTAAAGGTGCCTTAAAAGCCTTTACACAGGATGGACCTGCCTACTTGTCTATAAAGAACCCTGGACATCTGCAGTAAAGGTCCAGGGCAGACTTCACTGTAAATAGAAAGTGAATTTCAACTTCATGCAAAGATGAATAATTCTGTTTGCAAATATAATTACAGGGTTGGACTGACCGATATTTATAGGTGTGCCTGCCTGATGTACTAATGTACACAGCCTCAGGCTAAAGCAGTGCTTAATTCTAAGGTTGCAATTCTTGGGCAACGCTGTGATTTAGTTTCTTACTGTCTAATCTACTATACCACTTCTGTCTTAAATGGTTAAGCAAGTTCTAATTAAACCACATGTCATCACAAGGGCAATCCACTACTCAGCAATTTCTTTTTAAATATCTTAAATAGCTATGAAATATCTTACAAGGCATTTAAACAGAATTGCAACATGATGTGAAAATATCAGTGTGCACATCTTGGGGTAGAAGTTGGTTTAAGCCTGTTTTCGGGCGCAGAATGTACGCACGCCCAATCACATGGACGCAACTAAGGCCCCAAAATTGGTACCCCTGCCTCATTTAAAGTGACGTCTCGGGCTCCCAGACATCAATTTCTCAAAAAGGTCCTGATTCATATTAACATATTGTAATGATGCCTGCGTTTGTTTCAGGCGGCCACTGGGGACACCTAAAGATTGTCCCAACCAATATGGCGTTGGTGCACAATGGCACCGTTCCGGTGTGGGGCGTTATGTTGTGAAATTGGCCTCTGTAGTGCTCATTTCTGACCTGAGAAATGGACGAGACAGGTGTCAATTTCTACCTCATAGATCTTAAATATTAAAAATATCTTCCAAAAATTAAGATTGGCTGTCCAAAAGGCCCAGTGGATAAAGTTCTAGTCAGCCATGTTGTAGTGAGAGGCACAGAGCAAAAGGCTTGGCTTCCATTTCTGGGTCTGGACTACCTTAACTGCTCTGAGCTGGGGCAACATTTGAGGGAACTTCAGCCGCTAGATGGGTTAGCGTGTGAAAAACTCCGGGTTCACACTTGTGATCACCGTCTAGTGATTCCTGCTTGAAGGTGTCTGTGTGTTTGGGTGCGCCTCAGTACGACCTCTCATTTTCAGGGGAGAAATAGGAAAAAGAAAACCGTGCAGTAAAATATTCATTAGAAAAACCCAGACTGTTTGACCATGGCCACTCTTAAGGACAAGCTACTTCTTTCTGTTACTAAACAACTGGAAAGCTCTCCAGACTGATGAGAGTGCCCCTTAAATAGAATTTCCCCCCAATGTAATTGGTGAGAGGATGTTTTTAATCAAGTTTTTTTTTGTTGGAAAACTCTACTTTTATCTGAAATGACTGGTAGATTGCCACCAATTGATTTTACTAGCAAGGAAAGACAGGCTGAGTGTGTCCCCTCCAATCCAACCCTGTCAGTGTCCCGCCATGTGGTTAGGTTACAATTACTCCCATAATGTTCAGCTGGGAGAACCAGTCTTTAGTGACATTTATAAAGAGTTAAAATAAAAAACAGAAAATGCTGGAAATACTCAGCAGGTCAGGCAGCATCTGTGGAAAGAGAGAAACAGAGTTAACGTTTCAGGTCGATGACCCTTCGTCAGAACTGGAAAAAGCTGGAGATCAAACAGGCTTTTAAGCAAGTGTAGGGGCAGGGTAAGCGGGGAGGGGAGGAAAGAACAAAAGGGAAGGTTTGTGATAGGATGGAAGGCAGGAGAGATTAAGAGACATTAAGAGAAGGTGTAAGGCAAAAGGAGATGGTAATGGGACAAGTTAAGAAACAAAAGATGGCTCTAGATGGAAGGCAGGAGAGATTAAGAGACATTAAGAGATGGTGCAAGGCAAAAGGAGATTGACAAACATTCACTACCAGCCCATTAACTCCCACAGCTACCTGGACTACACTTCCTCCCACCCCGCTTCCTGTAAGGACTCTATTCCATTCTCCCAGTTTCTCCGTCTCCGCCACATCTGCTCTGACGATGCCACCTTCCATACCAGTGCTTCCGACATGTCTTCCTTTTCCCTCAACCGAGGATTCCCCTCTACTGTGGTTGACACGGCCCTTGACCGTGTCCGTTCTATTTCCCGCACTTCTGCTCTCACCCCTTCCCCTCCCTCCCGGAACCACGATAGGGTTCCCCTTGTCCTCACCTTTCACCCCACCAGCCTCCACATTCAACGGATCATCCTCCGCCATTTCCGCCACCTCCAGCGTGATCCCACCACCAAACACATCTTCCCCTCACCTCCCCTTTCAGCATTCCAAAGGGACCACTCCCTCCGCGACATCCTGGTCCACTCCTCTATCACCCCCAACAGCCCCTTCCCCTTCGCCCGGCACCTTCCCGTGCAAGCGCAGGAGATGCAACACATGCCCTTTTACCTCCACCCTTCCCACTGTCTAGGGCCCCAAACACTCCTTCCAGGTGAAACAGCGATTTACTTGTACTTCTTGCAATTTAGTGTACTGTATTTGCTGCTCACGATGCGGTCTCCTCTACATTGGGGAGACCAAATGCAGATTGGGCGACCGCTTTGTGGAACACCTCCGTTCAGTCCGTAAGGGTGACCCCGAGTTTCCGGTCGCCTGTCACTTTAATTCTCCGCTCCACTCCCACTCAGACCTCACCGTCCTTGGCCTCTTACACTGTTCCAATGAAGCTCAACGTAAGCTTGAGGAACAGCACCTCATCTTTCGATTAGGCACTTTACAGCCTTCTGGACTCAACATAGAGTTCAACAATTTCAGACCATAACCTCTGCCCCTATTCCTTTTTTTCCATTTATTTATTTTTTCTCTCTCCCACACGGCAGCTGTCTTTCATAAGAACATAAGAAATAGGAGCAGGAGTAGGCCATTCGGCCCTTCGAGCCTGCTCCGCCATTCAATGAGATCATGGCTGATCTTCTGCCTCAACTCCATTCACTGGCCCTATCGCCATATCCCTTGATGCCCTTACTAGTCAGAAATCTATCGACTTCTGTTTTGAATACACCTAATAACTGAGCCTCCACAGCCCTCTGGGGTAGATAATTCCAAAGATTCACCACACTCTGTGTGAAGAAATTTCTTCTCATCTCAGTCTTGATTGGCCTACCCTTTATCCTGTGGCTGTGGCCCCTGGTTCTAGACTCCCCAGCCAAGGGAAACATTCTCCCAGCATCCATCCTATCAAGCCCTGTAATAATTTTGTATGCTTCAATGAGATCCCCTCTCATTCTTCTGAATTCAAGAGAATACAGGCCTAGTTTACTCAATCTCTTCTCATACGACAGTCCCGCCATCCCAGGAATCAATCTCGTGAACCTTCGTTGCACTCCCTCTATGGCAAGTATATCCTTCCTTAGGTAAGGAGACCAAAATTGTACACAGTACTCCAGGTGTGGTCTCACCAAGGCCCTATATAATTGGAGTAAGACTTATTTACTCCTGTACTCTAAATCCTCTTGTAATGAAGGCCAGCCTACCATTTGCCTTCCTAATGGCTTGCTGCACCTGCACATTCACTTTCAGTGACTCATGTACAAGGACACCCAGGTCCTTTTGAGCATCTGCATTCCCCAATCTTTCACCATTTAGGAAATACTCTGCCTTTCTGTTTTTTCTACCAAAGTGGATAACTTCACATTTATCCACATTATATTCCATCTGCCATGTTCTCGCCCACTTACTGAGCCTGTCGAGATCCCCTTGATGCCTCTTCACATCCTCTTCGCAACTGACACTACCACCTAGCTTTGTATCATCAGCAAATTTGGAAATGTTACATTTAGTCCCCTCATCCAAATCATTGATATAGATTGTGAATAGCTGGGGCCCAAGCACCAATCCTTGCGGTACCCGACTAGTCACAGCCTGCAATCCTGAAAAAGACCTGTTTATCCCTACTCTTTGTTTTCTGTCTGTTAACCAATTCTCAATCCATGCTAGTATATTATCCCCAATTCCATGTGCCCTAATTTTGTTCACCAACCTCTTATGTGGGACCTTATCGAAGGCCTTCTGAAAATCCAGATACACCACATCTACCGGTTCCCCTTTATTTACTCCACTAGTTACATCCTCAAAGAACTCCAATAGGTTTGTCAAACAGGATTTCCCTTTCATAAATCCATGTTGACTCTGCCCAATCTTACTATTAGTTTCTAAGTGCCCAGTTATTCCATCTTTATAATAGATTCCAGCATTTTCCCAACTACTGATGTGAGGCTAACAGGTCTGTAGTTCCCCATTTTCTCTCTCCCTCCTTTCTTAAATAGTGGGGTTACATTTGCTATCCTCCAATCTGCAGGAACCGTCCAAGAATCTATAGAATTTTGGAAGATGACAACCAATGCGTCCACTATTCCAATGGCCACCTCTTTCAAAACCCTAGGATGTAGGTCATCCGGTCCTTGGGATTTATCGACTTTTAGTCCCATTAATTTTGCTAGTACTGTTTTTTTACTAATAATAATTTCTTTATGTTCCTCATTCTCGTCACACCCTTGGTTTTCTCGTATTTCTGAGAGGTTTTTTGTGTCTTCCTCCGTGAAGACAGAAACAAAGTATTTATTTAATTTCTCAGCCATTTCCTCATTCCCCATTATAAATTCTCCCATCTCTGACTGTAAAGGACCTACATTTACCTTCACCAGTCTTTTCCTTTTCACATACTGATAGAAGCTTTTACAATCCGTTTTTATATTTTTCGCTAGTTTGTGCTCATATTCCATTTTCCCTTTCTTTATCAATTTCTTGGTCCCCCTTTGCTGATTTCTAAAAAGATCCCAATCCTCAGGCTGACCGCTTTTTCTGGCAGCTTTACAAGCTTCCTCCTTTGACTTAATACTAGCTTTAATTTCTTTTGTTAGCCATGGTTGGATCACTTTTCCTTTTGGGTTTTTATGGCCTCGAGGAATATATGTTTGTTGCAAATTTTGCATTATTCCCTTGAATGTTAGCCATTGTATGTCCACCTTCATACCTTTTAGTGTAGTCTCCCAATCTACCATGGCCAACTTGTCCCTCATACCCTTGTAGTTTCCTCTGTTTAGATTGAAGACCTTAGTTTCAGATAGGACTACATCACTCTCAAACTTAATGTAAAATTCAATCATATTATGGTCACTTGTCCCTAAAGGCCCCTTTACCACAAGATTATTGATTAGCCCTTTCTCATTACACCGTTCTGCCATTTACACTTCATCTAGAGCCATCTTTTTTTTCTTTACTTGTCCCATTACTATCTCCTTTTGCCTTGCACCATCTCTTAATGTCTCTTAATCTCTCCTGCCTTCCATTCTACCACAGACCTTCCCTTTTGTTCTTTCCTCCCCTCCCCCCTTTCCCTGCCCCTGCACTTGCTTAAAAACCTGTTCCATCTCCAGCTTTTTCCAGTTCTGACGAAAGGTCATCGACCTGAAACGTTGACTCTGTTTCTCTCTCCACAGATGCTGCCTGACCTGCTGAGTATTTCCAGCATTTTCTGTTTTTTATTTCAGATTTCCAGCATACTCAGTATTTTGCTTTTTATAAAGAGTTGTTCTACATCTGGTATGAGCTCCGGAAGGGGACATTGCACTGCTTGCTTCGGACTGAGACCTGACTCATGTGTTTACGCTGTCATTTTCACGTTAATGTGCACCCAAACCACTTAACACTGAGTCGAAGTTAGCAGTATAAACCGAACCCCTACTGTGCATAGTGAAACGTTTCAGCAATGGCATGCATTTTTAGCCGGGGGAGGCGTTCAAGGAAGCAGAAGGAACTAACGACCAGGTCTGACTCACCTTGATGGTCTGGGACAAGGTTGGGGGTGCAAACAGGGGCACTGTATTCACTCATGCTGAACAATGCCTAAACTACAGAAGCTGTATGGACGGAACAGAATCATATGGAGTGCCTATAAAACTCAACAATATACACAAATTATACTGGGGATGTCCATAGATTGAACAGGATCTGGGAGTCTTTTGGGACTTAACAGTGGTTTACACAAGGCAGTTTAGCGACAACAGGACTAAGAAAGGGGTTTGCATTGGTTAAGGAATTAAGAGCTGTGTCGGCTACTTAATCATTCTGTGTTAATGTGCCAACAGCAGCGTTGTTCAACAGGGCAAAGGTTAACTCCGCTGCTATGGGGAAACTATGTAGGTATGTAGCAGGAACCTTGTACACAGAATTAAGTAGATATAGCACTTATCTCTTGTACTGAGTGTTACAGTATTTCACGGCTAAAGTCTTGTGTGGTTTGGCAACTCCTGTCTTTTATTGTGCGTCCTGTTCAATAGAAAGAGGGTGGGTAGAAATCTATACATGCTCGCAGTGGAGGAGTGTCAGATTTCATGGCAGTGCTTCTTCGTACGTCCTCAGTGCGAGGAGTGTCAGCCAGTCCGGGGCTTGTTTTAGTGCCTGTGGAAGGTTAGGTGTGGAGCAGAGAAACTTGCTGAACCTCTTGTGCTCGCGTGCCTCCGATCCTGCAGCATTATCAGGGAAGAGAAGAAAAAAAAAGAAGCAATGATATGGAGAGTCCTCCGATCTTGTAAAACACAGCAAGAAAGTGGTGTGCTGGCTGCAGGGTGGAGTTAAAACCACCATTCTGTTTACAGGATGATGTGGGATTAGAGTGAGTCAGCCCAGCTGCATTGACAGTCCCTGTTTTTTTTCCCTTCATCTGGGAGAAGAGCAGCGTAAAACGGGCGTGGAGCTGGATTTTCCAGGTATTTTGGCATTCCCACGTTCAGCGATGACAGGAGTTTGTTGAGGAGCAGGCTGTGTTTGATGACTGAACACAGGGAGGCTGGATTGTCTTGGATCTTGGACTATGTGCCTTAATGAAAGGAGCACCATGAGCTGTCGAGCAAGCCATAAATTGTTCTGTGACTGTTAAAATACTTTTTTGGTTAGGCAATGCTGAGTGGTTTTGCCGTTTTCCGTGACTGAAGTTGATGCTTCCAGACAACCTTCCGATGTGGAAACTATTTCAAATTCCTGTTGGGGTTTAATTCTCTACGCGTGTGTGCGGCTCGTTGTGTTTGGGGCTGAGCACACCCAGGAGGGTGTGTTTTTTTGTTTCCAAAAAGTCAGACAAGCTCCTGGGACCAGGTGAAGCAGCCTTTTGTGTCTCTCAGCTAACGCGATGGATGACCTAGCTGACTTGGAGGCAATATTGAAGAGTAGGAAAAAGTCAAAATCGGGCTCTTTACGGAGGGCACTTAGCTGGCTAAGGTTGTCAGGACGCAAGAAAAAGAAATGTAAGAGTGAAGTGGACAAACCAACGTCTAAGCAGAGAAAAGATTCACAGGATTCAGGTGAGTTGAATTTCAGTGGCAAACTTTGCTATTCCCCTTTCAGCCTATAATTTAAAAAATTGACAGTGACTATAGTGTTTGGGGCTAGGCAATGCCATAGTTTGAGTGCCAGAAATGCCAATCCACAGAATTATTTTCTTAATTAAAACAGTTCAAGGTCTTGATGACCTTGTTTGTCCCTGTGTATGAAGCAACAGTGAACTCAAACCTGGGCAATTGTAACAACCTTTCTTTCTCTTCGCCACTCATTTGCACGGAAGAACGTTGGTTTGCGCTGGGAACTTGGATCACATAAGACTGTGTGAATTGTTACGGTTACTCCCTGTTTTCTCCATTGAAGTGGGGAACCTTGCCCATGTACCCAATGCATTATGGGGCACCAACTACTGCCATTTTTTCAGGGAGCCCGTGCCGGCCGTGCATCTGTTCCTAGTTCAGATTTACGCAATTGTGTGCAAGCCGGGCGTCTGTATCTCGACCAAATGAGTCATTTCTGTTTCAATGGCAGCTAGAGCAGTATCTAGGCAGAATTGGATGAGTTTAGCAAGTGATTTGAGATGACCTAGCTCGTAGATATATGGGGGCTGGAGCAGTTCGAGGGGATGTGGTTGGGGGTGGGGAGGTGAGGAATGGGTCCTTGAGTCTCTGTGTTGTTTCTGGTGGAATGTATTTAAACTGGCACCAACATGAAAGCTACCCATGAGGTGCGTCTGTCTTAAGCTGTTTGCCTCACAAGTACATCAATTTCTGTCGATAATGACTGGATTTGACTTAAGGTACGACCTGACCTTTATTTGACACTGTGAATAAAATGATACCTAGAGCAACACTTCTTTTATATGACGGTTGAAGGTGAGGCAGCTTTGATAAGAACTGCACTTTTAGCATTGAAATTATATGCGTGACTACTTTTGGACTGACTTCAGGTGATTTTTATGGGGAGATAGGACATTGGCAATGGAATGGGGAAATTCAAGCCATGTGGATAAAGGATTAAAGGAAAATAATACTGCCACTGACTGATAATGAGTAACAATTTTACACACACAATAAAATATACCCCATGATCTCTTAATGCAGGCTCAGGTTTATCAAAAGAAAAAAGAAAGATTTGCATTTCTATAGCGCCTTTCACGACCACCAGACGTCCCAAAGTGCTTTACAGCCAATGAAGTAATTTTTGAAGTGTAGTCACTGTTGTAATTTAGGAAACACGGCAGCCAACTTTCACACAGCAAGCTCCCACAAACAGCAATGTGATAATGACCAGGTACTCCTACTCTCTGCTTTCTGCCCTGAAGCCAGCCAGCAATCCATTCTGCTACTTGTCCCCTGACTCCGCATTCTCTGACCTTGTTCATCAGTCTATTATGGGGTACCTTATTGAAGGCCTTTTGAAAATCCAGATAAATTACATCTACTGCATTACCATTGTCTACTCTCTCTGTTACCGCTTCAATAGAGGCCATCAATATAAGATAGTCACCAAGAAATCCAATAGGGAATTCAGGAGAAACTTCTTTACCCAGAGGGCGGTGAGAATGTGGAACTCGCTACCACAGGGAGTGGTTGAAGCGAATAGTATCGATGTATTTAAGGGGAGGCTAAATAAGCACATGAGGGAGAAGGGAATAGAGGGTTATGCTGATAGATTTAGATGAGGAAAGACGAGAGGAGAGAAGCTTCTATAAATATGTAAAAAGAAAGAGGTTAGTAAAAACAAACGTAGGTCCCCTGCAGTCGGAAACAGGGGAAGTCGTAATGGGGAACAAGGAAATGGCAGATCAATTGAACAAGTACTTTGGTTCGGTGTTTACTGTGGAGGACACACACAACCTGCCGGAAATAAAAGGGGTCAGAGGATCTGGTAAGAGGGAGGAGCTGAGGGAAATCCTTATTAGTCGGGAAAAGGTATTGGGGAAATTGATGGGACTGAAGGCTGAAAAATCCCCGGGGCCTGATGGTCTGCATCCCAGAGTACTTAAGGAGGTGGCCTTGGAAATAGTGGATGCATTGACAATCATTTTCCAACATTCCTTAGACTCTGGAACAGTTCCGATGGAGTGGAGGGTGGCCAATGTAACCCCTCTTTTTAAAAAAGGAGGGAGGGAGAAAGCAGGGAATTATAGACCGGTCAGCCTGACATCGGTCGTGGGTAAAATGATGGAAGCAATTATTAAAGATGTCATAACAGACCATTTGGAAAGTGGCGACATGATAGGTCCAAGTCAGCATGGATTTGTGAAAGGGAAATCATGCTTGACAAATCTTCTGGAATTTTTTGAGGATGTTTCCAATAGGGTGGACAGGGGTGAACCAGTAGATGTGGTGTATTTGGACTTTCAGAAGGCCTTCGACAAGGTTCCACACAAGAGATTGGTTAGCAAAGTTAAAGCACATGGGATTGGGGGTAATGTGTTGACGTGGATTGAGAACTGGTTGGCACACAGGAAACAAAGAGTAGGAGTAAATGGGTACTTTTCAGAATGGCAGGCGGTGACCAGCGGGGTACCGCAGGGTTCGGTGCTGGGACCCCAGCTGTTTACATTATATATTAATGATTTGGACGAAGGGATTAAATGTAATATCTCCAAATTTGCGGATGACACTAAATTGGGAGGCAGTGTGAACAATGAGGAGGATGCTAGGAGGCTACAGAGTGACTTGGACAGGTTGGGTGAATGGGCAAATGTATGGCAGATGAAGTACAATGTGGATAAATGTGAGGTTATCCACTTTGGTGGTAAAAATAGAGAGGCGGACTATTACCTGAATGGTGGCAGATTAGGGAAAGGGGAGGTGCAACGAGACCTGGGCATCATGGTACATCAGTCATTGAAGGTGGGAATGCAAGTGCAGCAGGCAGTCAAGAAAGCAAACGGAATGATGGCCTTCATAGTAAGGGGATTTGAGTACAGGAGTAGGGAGGTGATGCTGCAGTTGTACAGGGCCTTGGTGAGGCCACACCTGGAGTATTGTGCGCAGTTTTGGTCTCCTAACTTAAGGAAGGACATTCTTGCTATTGAGGGAGTGCAGCGAAGGTTCACTAGATTGATTCCTGGGATGGCCGGACTGACATATCAAGAAAGATTGGGTCAACTGAACTTGTATCCTCTGGAGTTCAGAAGAATGAGGGGGGATCTTATAGAGACATTTAAAATCCTGACTGGTTTAGACAAATTAGATGCGGGCAGAATGTTCCCAATGGTAGGGAAAACTAGAACCAGGGGTCACAGTCTAAGGATTAAGGGGAAGCCATTTAGGACTGAGCTGAGGAGGAACTTCTTCACCCAGAGAGTGGTGAATCTATGGAATTCTCTTCCACAGAAGGTTGTTGAGGCCAGTTCGCTAAATATATTCAAAAGGGAGTTAGATATAACACTCACAACTAGGGGGATCAAGGGGTATGGCGAGAAAGCAGGAATGGGGTACTGAGGTAGCATGTTCAGCCATGAACGCATTGAATGGCAGTGCAGGCTCGAAGGACCGAATGGTCTACTCCTGTACCTATTTTCTATGTTTCTATGTTTCTATAAACGGCAGCATGGACTGGTTGGGCCGAATGGCCTGTTTCTGTGCTGTATATCCTGTGTAATCTGTTTTTACTGATGTTGATTGAGGGATAAATACTGGCCAGGACAGTATCTGATTTAGTCTGTTGCTGGTGGTCCTCATATACAGGTGATCTCCAACTTTCAGAGGCACAAGAGTACCTTTGGGTTTGACCAACCTGAACTACAGATGCCCGTTTATCTGTTCGACTGTATGGAATTGTGTCAGCGAAATTAATGGAATTAAAATAAGTTTAGCAAAGTGAAAAATAGTCATCAGGAAGTAGCAGACAGAGCACTAGTCAGAGCTTATTTTCCAACGGCAACATGCTGTGATCCTGAGAGTATCAATGTGAAGGGGTGAAAGACAGCTTCACTGTATATATTCTGGAGTCAAACAGATTAACAACAAGTTAGAGTGATGAATGATGGATGTTAAATCTACATAGATTTTCCCCTCCCTCCCCCCATCAATGACACCATTGAGGTTGGTTGCTAAAGCACAGTTTTAGTGATTTTATAGTGAGATATATTGCTACTTTGTATTTACACTAGACACTTTTATTCGCTGTTTATATTACTGCAGCACCTCTGAAGGTTGTGCTGTAATACAACTGAGGTCATGCTGATGCCAGTGGATTACATTACAAGGTGGCTTTCCAAAGTCCTCTGGAGGAAGGTGGTGTTGGTGGAAAATGCAGGGCTCGATGCTGGCGGCTGCCATTTTGTTTAGGTCACAGATCGCCTGAGCAACCCTGTAGAGACCAGGGCAGCTTTCAAATTGCTCGCCTGTACTGGTCGTTACCTGACACTGGGGAAGAGCCCAACCGGACTGTGAATCTACCTCACAATAGAAATGTGGCAAATTCTGAGTCATGGTTACCATTCAGATGCTACTGAACCACATCGTCCGCATGCCCAATGCGAGACTCCCAAAACAAGCGCTCTACTCGGAGCTCCGACACGGCAAGAGAGCCCCAGGTGGGCAGAGGAAACGCTTCAAGGACACTCTCAAAGCCTCCTTGAAAAAGTGCAACATCCCCACCGACACCTGGGAATCCCTGGCCCAAGACCGCACAAAGTGGAGGAGAAGCATCCGGGAAGGCGCCGAACACCTCGAGTCTCTTCGCTGGGAGCAAGCGGAAACCAAGCGCAAACAGCGCAAGGAGCGCACGTCAACCCAAGCACCCCACCCACCTGCCCCTTCAACCACCGTCTGCCCCACCTGTGACAGAGACTGTAGGTCCCGCATTGGACTCATCAGTCACCTTGGAACTCATTTTTAGTGTGGAAGCAAGTCATCCTCGGTTCCGAGGGACTGCCTAAGAGAAGAGAAGAGAAGCTACTGAACCACTTCTGTGATATTAGTGAAAATTATATCAAGTAGAAGCGGGAGTAAAACCTTCCGTGTAAAAGAAAGAAAGAACTTGCATTTCTATAGCGCCTTTCACGACCTCAGGACGTCCCAAAGCACTTTTTAGCCAATGAAGTATAAGTGGAATTATGGTTGTGAATGCTGGTTATGTAGTACAGGCGTTCGAAGGCTGTTTTTTAATATCAAATCAGTATGTTTACTGAAGTGAGCCAAGAAGAGTTATAAAGATTGCAATTCGGAATTTAATTGATTTAAACCCATCAAGATTTCATTAGTGGCAGTGAATGGAAATGAAGGGGAAAAAAAACCATGAGTAGCATTAACAGAGCCTGGGAATAGGTCACAATTCACCCTCTGAGTGGGAGAATGGTATGAATCACAACAGGGCTTAAAATGGGGAGAAGGAAATTTGTATTTTTTTTTAAGAAGGGCGCTGTCTCTGTTTCCTTGGAAAAAAAATAGTACTGGGAAATGTGTTTTTTGCAATATTTGTCCATATAAGGATGGTGCGTGGCTTCGGGAGAGAGGAGTCATGACATGATGACATGGTGCTTCTCAATCTGATTAACTTCATCTGATTGTTTGTATGCAAGTGGGGAAAATCAGCAGGCACTTTTTTCACAAATTCAAAGGAGATTGTGAGCTGATTGTCATTTACTGCTCAGTCTTTATCTTCATTTACTGCTCAGATTCCAGTGACCAAAGTTCACAGCATCGGCTGGTTTGGTAAGTTGTGGATCAGAGAATCAGTTGATGTGTCAAAAGCTTGGGAGTACATGAAAAGGTTAAACCGCACTGATCCGTTGTTAACCAGGAAGTTGGAACAAAAATAAATCTGGTTTCAATTTTGTGCCCAAGATGACACAGGCTATCTGAAGTGAAACCGGTTTTCAGATCCCATGACATGTTGAACAGTCGTGTCAGTAAACACAGATGGTGCTGATTTACTGTGACATCGGATAGCACGGCACTCGATTAAAAACATCCCATTGCTGAATAAAGTCAATTGGGCAATTGGAGCAAGTTTAATTCAACTTGTTTTGAATGAGTTCTTCAGTTTGGTTTATGTCAGCAACACGTTATCTTCTACTATTTTCTTACTAATTTTTTCCACAGTTCCTACAATCCCCGATAGGTTTTGACCCCTTGCTTGGGGAAACGTTCCATAAGTGTCGGCCCCCTCATTTCCTCACCCATTGGCGGAAGGGTCGAGAACCAGAAGACGCAGATTTAAGGTGATTGGCAGAAGAACCAAAGGCGACATGAGGAAAAGCTTTTTTACGCAGCGAGTGGTTAGGATCTGGAATGCACTGCCTGAGAGGGTGGTGGAGGCAGATTCAATTGTGGCTTTCGAAAGGGAATTAGATAAGTACCTGAAGGAATTTTTTTTACAGGGCTCCGGGGAAAGGGCGGGGCGGTGAGACTAGCTGAGGTGCTCTTGCAGAGAGCCGGGACAGGCTCGACGGGCTTCATGGCCTCATTCTGTGCTGTAATCATTCTATAATTCTATGATTCTACCTAAGTGACCATTATTCATGTGTCAGCCTTTTCCGATGAGTATTGGATTGTGAGTGGCATCATCGCTCAGCTTGATCATCGTCTAACCTGACATCGCACTTGTTCACTTCCAGCAGGGTTTCTAAGTAGACTGAGCATAGGAAGCCCGACTGATTCCCCCTTCCTTAACCCATGGGTGGTGGAAGCCAGCTGTCTCACCGTGGCTGAGATCAACTAACTGAGCATACACCAGGGATCAAAGCTGGGTTCTTCCTGATCTGTACGGCTCAGCTATTCATTAGATAAACTCACATAAGCTATTGGACCTGTTACGTCTTCTATAATATACTTTGGCCAGATAACTGGCTGATAGAATTTGAATCAAACCTTTCGAAAAGAAAAAAATAAGAAAGACTTGCATTTATATAGCGCCTTTCACAACCACCAAAAGCGCTTTACATAAAATGAGGTACATTTTTTTTTTGAAGTGTAGTCACTGTTGTAATGTAGGAAACGCAGCAGCCAATTTCCGCACAGCAAGCTCCCACAAACAGCAATGCGATAATGACCAGGTAATCTGTTTTAGTGATGTTGATTGAGTGATAAATATTGGCCAGAACTCCCCATCTCTTCTTCGAAATAGTGCCATAGAATCTTTTAAATCCACCTGAGAGAACAGAACTGCCCTCGGTTTAACATCTCATCCGAAAGACGACACCTCCGACAGTGCAGCACTCCCTCAGTACTGCACTGGAGTGTCAGCCTAGATTTTTTTGTGCTCAAGTCCATGGAGTCCTACTTGAGCACAAAGTCACGCTGGCCACAACCTTCTGACTCCGAAGCGAGGGTGCTACTAACTGAGCCACAGCTGCACTTTGTTTAAGTTTTTCCACTTTCAATTTTGTTCTGTCCTATCCTGAAGGTGTGGTCCCATGGGGTACGATGTTGTGGTCCCATGGGGTACGATGTTGTGGTCCCATGGGGTACGATGTTGTGGTCCCATGGGGTACGATGTTGTGGTCCCATGGGGTACGATGTTGTGGTCCCATGGGGTACGATGTTGTGGTCCCATGGGGTACGATGTTGTGGTCCCATGGGGTACGATGTTGTGGTCCCATGGGGTACGATGTTGTGGTCCCATGGGGTACGATGTTGTGGTCCCATGGGGTACGATGTTGTGGTCCCATGGGGTACGATGTTATGGGCACTGGCTGCCTTACAGTACTTCACCCATCTAGCCGTTCCTCAAGTCACACACCATCCTGACTTGGAAATATACCGGCCGTTCCTTCATTATCGCTGGGTCAAAATCCTGGAATTCCCTCCCTAACAGCACTGTGGGAGCACCTACACCTCACGGACTGCAGAGGTTCAAGAAGAAGGCCCACCACCACCGTCTCAGGGCCAACTAGGGATGGGCAACAAGTGCCGGCCTTGCCAGCGACGCCCACATGCTGGGGATGAAAACAGAAGTGTGCCCAGGCCATTGATAGCCACGTGCTATTTATCGAGTGGAGATGTCACCAGCGAATTCCAATCCTGTGCTCCCCGTCATTCTCTTGTGCATTTGGGGGGAGGGGTGTGTAGCTGGATGGGAATGCAGACTGACTATTTTCCCCTCCCAACTCCTTAGCTAAGAGGTATAAGAGCAGGTTGGAGGCTGGGTATTCTGTGGCGAGTGTCTCACCTCCTGATTCCCCAAAGCCTTTCCACCATCTACAAGGATAAGTCAGGAGTGTGATGGAATACTCTCCACTTGCCTGGATGAGTGCAGCTCCAACACTCAAGAAGCTCGACATCATCCAGGACAAAGTAGCCCACTTGATTGGCACGCCATCCACCACCTTAAACATTCACTCCCTCCACCACCGGCGTACCGTGGCTGCATTGTGTACCATCTACAAGATGCACTGCAGCAACTCGCCAAGGCTCCTTCGACAGCACCTCCCAAACCCATGACCTCTACCGCCCAGAAGGACAAGGGCAGCAGGTGCATGGGAACACCATCACCTCCAAGTTTCCCTCCAAGTCACACACCATCATGACTTGGAGGTATAACGCCGTTCCTTCATCGTCGCTGGGTCAGAATCCTGGAACTCCCTCCCTAACAGCACTGTGGGAGCACCTTCACCACACGGACTGCAGCGGTTCAAGAAGGCAGCTCACCACCACCTTCTCAAGGGCAACTAGGGATGGGCAATAAATGCTGGCCTTGCCAGCGACACCCACATCCCGTGAACAAATAAAAAAATGGCACTGAGGCCAACTGTAGGGCTACTGTTGCTGGCCTCATTGAGATTGCCTCACTCAGCAGAGACCAGGGATCTCCCTGGAATGTATGGTTCAGTTCAAGTTATACTTAACAGATTAGCCATCAGTAAAGTCTTTGATGTTCTTCATACAAATTCCTTGTGGATGGAAATATAACCACTGGGGATATATTTCAGGCACAAGCCTCATCAGCTGACTTCATAGCTACATGATCACTGGGTTCTCCAGTGTAAGCTCATTTTATACTTGCATCTGACTTGAATCAACGGGTCTTCTGTATTAGATTCTTCACATTGCTGTGGTGACTTTTTTCGCTTATTCTTAGTTTAGCGAGTCATAGAGTCATAACAGCACAGAAGGAGGCCATTCGGCCCATCGAGTCCATGCCGGCTCTCTGCAGAGCAATCCAGTCAGTCCCACTCCCCTGCTCTATCCCCGTAGCCCTGCAAGTTTATTTCCCTCAAGTGCCTATCCAGACTCCCCTTGAAAACATTGAGTGCCTCCGCTTCCACCACTTCCGTCGGCAGTGAGTTCCAGGTCCTCACCATTCACTGCGTAAAAAAGATTTTCCTCATATTCTCCCTGTATCTCTTGCCCAAAACCTTAAATCTGTGTCCCCTAGTCCTTGTACCATCAACTAGTGAGAACAGTCTTTCTCTGTCTAGCCTATCCAAACCCGTCATAATCTTGTACACCTCTATCAAATCACTCCTCAACCTCCTTTGCTCTAATGAAAACAAATCCAGCTTCTCCAACCTTTCCTTGTAGCTAAGATCCCCCATCCCCGGAACCATTCTGGTAAATCTCCTCTGCACCCTCTCAAGGGCCTTCACATCTTTCCTAAAGTGTGGTGACCAGAACTGGACGCAATACTCCAGTTGTGGCCTAACCAGTGCTTTATAAAGGTTCAGCATAACTTCTCTGCTTTTGTACTCAATGCCTTTATTTATGAAGCCCAAGATCCTATATGCTTTGCTAACCACTCTCTCAGTATGTCCTGCCACCTTCAGGGACCTATGCACATTAACTCCCAGGTCCCTCTGTCCCTGCACAGTCTTTAAAACTGTGCCATTAAGTGTATATTGCCTCTCCCTATTCCTTCTGCCAAAATGCATCACCTCACACTTCTCTGTATTAAATTCCATCTGCCACTTGTCTGGCCATTCTGTGAGCCTTTCTATGTCCTGTTGCAGTCAATTCGTATCATCATCACTGTTTGCCACACCCCCAAGTTTGGTGTAATCGGCAAATTTAGAAATTTTACTCTGTATTCCAATATCCAAGTCATTTATATATATCAGAAAAAGCAGTGGCCCCAGCACTGACCCTTGGGGAACACCACTGTCTACCATCCTCCAGTCTGTAAAACAGCCATTTACCGCAACTCGCTGTTTTCTGTCCTTAAGCCAAGAGTGTCTGAGAGAGTTTCTGATCAGTACTATAGGGGCTGAATTTTCTTTAAATGTCACTGTTGCTGTTTCCAGTGCAACTTGTGATTATAGATAAAGATCCCACGGACTATCAATCTGGCACAGTCCTTACTCAGGTATTTAATTTGTAGGGTTGTGCTGGCCTGCTGCTGCATTGACTGATTTACCTGACTATAACCCACCGTGTCAGCTGTGGCACAGTTGGTAGCACTTTGGCCTCTGAGTTTGGCTTCACGTCCCACTCCAGAGACTTGAGCACAAAATCTAGGCTGACTGAGGGAGCGCTGCACTGTCAGAGGTGCCGTCTTTCAGATGAGATGTTAAACCAGATGAGATGTTAAAAGAGATGTCTGCTCTCTCAGGTGGACGGAAAAGATCCCACAGCACTATTCTGAAGAAGAGCAGGGGAGTTATCCCCAGTGTCCTGGCTAATATTTATCTCTCAACCAACATCGCTAAAACAGATTATCTGATCATTATCACATTGCTGTTTGTGGGAGCTTGCAGTGCGCAAATTGCTGTGTTTCCCACATTACAACAGTGATGACACTTCAAAAGTATCTCATTGGCTGTAAAGCGCTTTGGGACGTACTGAGATTGTGAAAGGCGCTATATAAATGCAAGTTATTTTCTTCTTTCTTTTATACCAGCCACCATTTCCAGTTTGCACATTGCTGGCCTACATGGATCTCCCTCCTTCCTAACATTGGAGAAGGTCTGTAGGTAGAAACCTCCCAAACCTGAAACCTCTACCACCTAGAAGGACAAGGGCAGCAGGCAGTTGGGAGCACCACCACCTGCAAGTTCCCCTCCAAGTCACACACCATCCTGACTTGGAAATATATCGGCCGTTCCTTCATCGTCGCCGGGTCAAAATCCTGGAACTCCCTGCCTAACAGCACTGTGGGAGCACCTTCACCACACGGACTGCAGCGGTTCAAGAAGGCAGCTCACCACCACCTTCTCAAGGGCAACTAGGGATGGGCAATAAATGCTGGCCTTGCCAGCGACACCCACATCCCAGGAACGAATAAAAAAAAAGTGGTAACACACGTGCAACACGAGAGTTGCTGCTGAGGCTGTAGAATTTGCCCCGCTGTCTAAACTGGTTGGCTCCACTGCAGACAACAATCAGCAAATCAACTTCGTGTAGGTGCAATCCTGCAATATAAAAGAAACACCGATTCAATGTCTGCAATCATGAATATAGCAATCAGCCATTTGCTTTACAGACGCGATTGCCTGAGGTTTTCCGCTCTCTCTGTGGCACCCCTGGCAATACACCTTTTAAACGAGGAATTCACTTCTCCATGGTTACCGAACGTGTTGTGGGTAGTGAAAGGATTAGTGGTAACTTACGGGAGAGTGACTCAGCAGGACACGGGGAGGAGCAACACACATACCAGAATCATTTCATTTGGCTGATTTGATTTTTTTTTAACCCCATTCTTTGCTCCAGACAAAATAGAATCTGGGGTGTTCCGAACTCTGCCTTTTTTTAACGTATATTTAGAGGATGTGATTGTTAACTCCAGGTGTCACAAAACACCAATCAGTTTGAATTGAGACTTAAATCAAACTTTGGTTGAATTCAATGTGGCGGCCCAAAAGCTGAGCATTACTTGGGTTGGCCTATTTGTTTGTTACACTTTCTGAAGGCACTCATTTTTAAGGCAGAAGACTGGAGGTGTGGCATTTTTTTTAATATCAAGAAATGGCTATTTTAATAATGTGGGGTTCCCAGTTTGAAGAACAGTTGGCTCCGGGTGTTTCTGTGGTTGTTCTTGGAGCAGAGGAGGCTAAGAGGAGATTTGATAGAGGTGTTTAAAATCATGAAGGGTTTAGATAGAGTAAATAAAGGGAAACTGTTTCCAGTGGCTGAAGGGTCGATAACCAGAGGGCACAGATTTAAGGTGATTGGCAAAAAGAACCAGAGGCGACATGAGGAAAAATTGTTTAACGCAGCGAGTGGTTGGGATTTGGAATGCACTGCCTGAGAGGGCGGTGGATACAGATTCAATAGTAGCCTTCGAAAAGGGAATTGGATAAATACCTGAAGGAGTAAAAATTCCAGGGCTATGGGGAAAGAGCGGGGGGAGTGGGACTAACGGGATTGCTCTTCGAAAGAGCCGGCGCAGACTCGATGGGCCGAATGGCCTCTTTCTGTGCTGCACTATTCTATGAGTCTAATCAAATGGAATGAAAACCTAAATGTGATCATTTAATTTTTAAATTCCCTTCAATTTTCCCTGCATTACTCATGCTGATACAGAGTTTCATAAGGGTGGGTAGCCTTCCAGTACCTCAAGCAAGTGGCCATTCTTATGTGAGCACTTAGACATGAACATCAGCAAACCTATTTGACCATGGTGGTATCACAGCTGTCTGATCCCATCCTAGCCCAATGTCCCTTGCATGTTCCAGCAGGTGACCGTGGATACTCCACACCCCTGTGAAAACATGGCTCGACGTCAGTGGCAAGTACCATTCATGCAACCTGTAGGAAACCTCACAGTTATTCATTTAGGTACGGTAAACACTGTCTGTCAGCCTAGAAGAATGGGGCCATTGTCGTTGGATTTACACTGATCTATCACAGGCTAGCACCTGTAGATCTGTTCCAACTGCCATTGGCTGGAATGTTCAAAGACTCCTGCTTTGGAATCAACATACTTGAACAATCGTGGCTAGAAAAACCAAGGTCAGGATGACATTATTTGCACGAGTGGGGGCAGGGCTGGCATCTAAATACACAGATCATTACACCTCTACATTATTAGTTAGGCTAAATCAAATTGAAATCGAAGTAAGACAGGAGTTAGAGGATAGAGTTGGTAATAAGCGTTGTTTTCCCCCTCCCTCTGTGAGGAGCAGCTGGAATTGTTTATGTAAAGAGTGGTATTGTTGTGCAGCCCCAGCTGAGGTCCTGCTTATATCTCCGGCTTTACTTCTGGACAGGGTGCTTGACGCACTTCTGCGTTTAGCCCTTCAGTCTTATTTAACACAAAACCAAATTAGACAACACCATTACAGGACTACATTTACCCAAACTAATGGACAACTCGAGTTTCACAGCTGGTATCGCGTAACCTGGCTGGCAAGTGATCAATGCGGACTGAGGATGTAGAATGAAACTGGACCGGGTATGTCTACAGGGTTGGATTACGTGTGAAGGTTCTGCCGATTGCTGCTGGTCGGTGGCCCAGCACTTCTCAATTTGCAGGTCGAGCAATTTTCTTTCACCTGTTTTCCTCCCGCTTATGTTCAGTTTTTTTCGCACGAAACAGCTTTTAAGTGTAACTTGTTAAACTGCCGAAAACCACACCCTTTTTTCTCGTCAGAAGCTAGAAAATCCATTAGTTGTGCTCCCGGCTTGCTTGTGTGGCTGCATTTCATCTTGTGTTACATGCAAATAATGTTTCAGCTAACTCAACAGCTGACCCTGTACAGGTGATTTGGAAAAGCAAACTTGCTCTTAGGACAAGTGCTTTAGAGCCATCACCGTTCTCAATTGTCAATAGAGAATAAAAAGAAAAAAGAAAGACTACCATCTCTACAGCACCTTTCATGACCGCTGGACGTCCCAAAGCGCTTTACAGCCAATGAAGTACTTTTGGAGTGTAGTCACTGTTGTAATGTAGGAAACGCGGCAGCCAATGTGTGCACAGCAAGCTCCCACAAACAGCAATGTGATAATGACCAGATCATCTGTTTCAGTGATGTTGATTGAGGGATAAATATTGGCCCCAGGACACCGGGGATAACTCCCCTGCTCTTCTTCGAAATAGCGCCGTGGGATCTTTTACGCCGCCTGAGAGAGCAGACGGGGCCTCGGTTTAATGTCTCATCTGAAAGACGGCACCTCCGACAGTGCAGCACTCCCTCAGCACTGCACTGGGAGTGTCAGCTTAGCTTTATGTGCTTAAGTCTCTGGAGTGAAACTTGAACCCACAACCTTCTGACTCAAAGGCTGAGAGTGCTGCCCACTGAGCCACGACTGACACACTAATAATTGCACAACAGCCTGGTCCGGTGCTTTTTGAAGGTCATAATCTCCCCAGTGTCTCATAATAGTCTTTGTTGTGTCTCTTCATGGAATGCTCTTAAGCAAAATAAGGCTACTTGTGCCAGGAAGAAGTAACTAGAATAAGTCTACAGTAGTCAAATGTTAGCTGTGCGTGACCAGGGTGAGGGAGATTGTGATTTAATATGGGCCAGATTCAAGATACAGAAATGCCCCGGCTACCAGTGCTCAGGACAAGAACAGAAAAGTTCATCAGCCCTGTCCAATGTTTTGGAAGCACGTCATAAAGCCAAGTGCTGTCGCAAGTGCCCTCTTGTGATAGGCTTCCTTTGCTTACTTTCTTAAACCGGGAATACAAAAACAGGAGAGAGTGCTTTTTCTTCAAAGTAATCCCGCAATATCCATGTTTTTTAAAAAAAGTTACAGAAATCTCTCTTTAAAAATAGGTATGTTTCCCTCTAACAGAGAGCTGCTAATTTGGGCCTTAATGTATCCACAGACAATAGGCCCAATTTTAACCCCCACCCTTTCCCCCGTGCAGTACAAGAGCAGGGAGTGTGTGGGGTTTAAGATCGAGGCAGCGTATTGCCCTCCGGCTTCACACCGCACTTAGGCCGAGCACTATTCTAATCCCAGGGTTCAGGAGGCGTGTGAGGCCTCACCACAGGCAGGCGAAGGCCTCATTATAATGAAATGTCAGGGTCTGATTATGTAATTCAGACCCCAGCACCATTTTAATGCGCAGTGCGTTTGGTACCCAGTGCAGCCTCGCCAGGAACTCCGGCCGCCAAGGAGCTGGAGTGCAATAAGGCCCCACAAGGAAACTTGGGCCTCTCCTGCCCCGGGCTTCCGACCCACCCCCTACCCCGACCATGCTGGAGCCACCCACCCGCCCCCTGACGTACTTACCTAACTGCCAGGGGACCATTCCACGGGTCCCTGGCAGTGACCTGCTGCTGCACTGGCCCCACTCCCACCCGCCAGCTCCATGTTGTACCCGCTGAGTTTGGTCATGAGCCCCAGGGGTTAAAATGGCCCAGGCCTCACGTCGGCAAGTCGTGGTGGTGAGTCTGCCTCACTCTGACCTCTCACCCACTGATGGGTGATGAGCTGCCTGCACTGCAGAGCGACAGCATTCATTGTATGAGGAAGGGGCAGCTTTTGACAGGCCCACCTGACCCAGGAAACCACTAAGTCATTAACCTGAAACGTTAACCCTGTTTCTCTCTTCACTGATGCTGCCCAACCTGCTGAGTATTTCCAGCATTTTCTGTTTTTAAACCACACCACTAGTTGGGCTCACCACGTTCTGCTGTGGTGAAGCTACAATGGGAATTTTTCTAAAGTCTATTTTGAGTGAGGATTGTGAATCCTTGCTAATTTCGAGCAGCCACAATCCCCTTTGCTGCTCTGTCTTTTCCCAGTCTTGTTCACATCTCTCGGTTGAAGTTGCTGCCTTGAGTATGTGGTGTGTGATTTCACTATAAAATCACAATGCAAACCAGGGAGCCTGGTTGATGGAATCTGCCAAGGCCCTGATATTGACTGGGAGGCGGGGAGGGAATGCGGGGGCCCTGCCGAATTTAACGGCAAGACCTTATTATCATTTTTTAATTCCGTTTCCTGCCCGGCTGCCGGCCAGATTGACAAACTGAACGGATGGGGAACGCAATAAAAAATGGCTCTGTTTCCTTAGCAGCCAGGGTTACACACACACACACCAAGGGTGATGACTCACTGGATTACCAACTGTTCAATGAATATCATACCACTAATATATTGAATAGCTTATTGTGGTGCATACTGCTGGCCACCTTCCAATCTGTCCGAGTCCCAGAATATTATATCTACAGTCACCTTTGTGGATATACCTGTCTCATTCTACCAATACTCTACTGGATTTGGTACATTCGGATTTGGTGCCATGATCAAGGACATACCTGTGGTCACACAACAATGTGCGTCGGCTGAAAAGTAATTTTAGGTTGATTCGAAGAAGTTGGAAATAGCAAACAATATCCTATTTTGGACATTACATTCAATTTCCATGTTTACCAAATGATGGTCTTTATGTGATTTAAATGTGGCATGGCGTTGCACAATGCTGCACAGATTTCCATGAGCGCACCCAGAGCTTGGTGCTCTGCTGTTCCATTTTCCATAGGACATCACGTGTGAAGGAGTAGCAGCAGCAGAAATTCATGTTGCCCTCCCAGCTGTAAGTTTTTTTTAAATTCATTCACGACTTGTGGTGTGGGGCTGGCAAGGCCAGCATTTATTGCCCATCCCGAATTGCCCTTGAGAAGGTGAGCCACCTTCTTGACAACTGAGGGCAGTTAAGAGTCAACCACATTGCTGTGAGTCTGGGTTCACATATAGGCCAGACCGGGTAAGGGCGGCAGATTTCCTTCCCTAAAGGACATTAGTGAACCAGATGGGTTTTTATGACAATCCGGTAGTTTCATGGTCACCATTACTGATACTAGCTTTTTATTCCAGATTTATTTAATTAACAGAATTTAAATTCCCCAGCTGCCATGGTGGGATTTGAACTCTTGTCTCTGGATCATAAGTCTAGGCCTCTGGATTATGAATCCAGTAACATAACAGTCACTATGCTACTGTTCCATGTAATGCAGTAATGATCAAAAGATGGGGATTCTGGGTTGGCGGTTAACAGATAACAAGTTTGATTAAACACATCTCTGCAAAAGGCAGCGGTAGAAGGCTGGATGGATCGGGGCATTGGAGCATGGCGACAGAAGCGAAAGATCAGGGCATGGTGGTGGAGGGGGGCCGCCGATCGCAGCAGTGAGGAGAGGCCGCGATCGGCAGAGGTTTGCTTGGGAGGCTGGGGGAAGCACTCCTGCTCCTCCTGGCTCACAGGCAGTGCGATAAAAGCACTTATCTGCTGGATCCGGCAACTCCCGTTTCCATTTCGCTGCCGGGTTTCCCGAGCCCTGGGAAACCCAGATGGCCAGCATTAACTTTAAATCAGACAGCCAGAATGTGATGTTCTGTCGTTAGCTTTACCACTTCATGCTGCTTGTTGTTATTGCACTGTCCGAATGAGGGTGATTATCTTTATTGTGCTGCTGCTGGCTATGTGTTTTGTGCTGTAGCACTGAATTGTCATCCATTTGGAAATCCACTGTTTGTTCTTCACGTTGTCCTACTCCCCCCCCCCCCCCCCACCCCCTCTCTCTGCTTGGCATGACCATTAATGTTTTTCCATCCTGAATCTAATTGGAACTGTTTTGCAATAGGTACATGTGTGTTTCACAATGTATCTCCCCTGGGGGAGGGCAAGGGTTAGGCTTATAATTGTCAGAGACTGGCAGTCTTCAGTGGAAAGCTGGCAGAGGTAGAACACACACAGATGGCAATATCCTTCACATTTAATAGAGTTCTTGTTGGACCCATTTCAGTCATTTGACTGTTGCTACAGACAACAGTGTTAACACTGAGAAAGTTATCATGCTATGATGGCAATACTGCTTTGTAAAGACACCAAATCTTGCTGTGCACAAATAAGTTGGCAGAAACAATGTTCAGTGAGTTTGTCAGTGTTTTATTGACCTGTTTTCCTCTGATGTAGAACGTAATGCAGAACAAATTCAAACCCTTTGATGCTGGAACCCGCTAACACACACAATTGTTTAAAAATTTTATAAAGCAAAACTGCTAAAGTTAAGTGATAAATGAATGCTTTTCAAATCAATGTTGCAATAGATTCAACGATGTACTTATGGCTCCAGGTTCTTCCAGTTCCAACTGCAAGGTAAAACGAGCAACATTAAAGGCCCCAATGAAACACACACATACAAGAAGCAGTGATTTTCATTAATGATAAATTGTAGGACCTGTGGCTCAGTGATTTTACCCCGTGACTAGCTGAGCCAAATCGACCAAAAAGCGTTACAATTACCAGAGCGGCCCGTGGCTAGGGAGAGGAAAGTTGACCAGGGTTCCAGGTCGATTTCCAGTGACCCCAGAGTGATGGAACAAATTTAAAGGAACTGTACGGCTGCAGGCTATGTTGCCAATGTTCTTTCCTCTCCTAAAGATGTTGGCCCCTTGCTGGGGTATGGTTCCAAGGTGCCCTCTGGTATCTCACCCTATCATTGACAAGGTTTTCCCCAACCTCTACCACTAAGACAACCTTTTTAATAATGTAGATAGACTCCACTTATTCTCTGGCATATAAGGGTATATTTTATGAATGCATACTCCCGGCATGAAGCTTCACCCACTGGAAGCACTTATTGGGAATTCACGTGTGGAGGTTGAGCTATTCCATAGGATTTTCCACCTATGAAGGTTGTGGGTTCAAGTCCCACTCCAGGGACTTGAGCAATAAATCTAGGCCGACACTCCAGTGCAGTGCTGAGGGAGTGCTGCACTGTCAGAGGTGCCGTCTTTCGGATGAGACGTTAAACTGAGGCCCGGTCTGCCCCCTCAGGTGGACGTAAAAGATCCCATGGCACTATTTCAAAGAAGGCAGAAGGCTGGAAATTATAGACCAGTTAGCCTAACATCTGTGGTGGGTAAAATTTTGGAGTCTATTATTAAGGAGACAGTAACGGAACATTTAGATAAACATAATTTAATAGGACAAAGTCAGCATGGCTTTATGAAGGGGAAGTCATGTCTGACAAATTTGCTTGAGCTCTTTGAGGACATAACGTACAGGGTGGATAAAGGGGAACCAGTGGACGTAGCGTATTTAGACTTCCAGAAGGCATTCGACAAGGTGCCACATAAAAGATTATTGCTCAAGATAAAAAATCACTGGATTGGGGGTAATATTCTGGCATGGGTGGAGGATTGGTTATCTAACAGGAAGCAGAGAGTTGGGATAAATGGTTCATTCTCGGACTGGCAACCAGTAGCCAGTGGTGTTCCGCAGGGGTCGGTGCTGGGTTCCCAACTCTTTACAATCTATATTAACGATTTGGAGGAGGGGACCGAGTGTAACATATCAAAGTTTGCAGATGATACAAAGATGGGAGGGAAAGTAGAAAGTGAGGAGGACATAAAAAACCTACAAGGGGATATAGACAGGCTGGGTGAGTGGGCGGAGATTTTGGCAGATGCAATACAATATTGGAAAATGTGAGGTTATGCACTTTGGCAGGAAAAATCAGAGAGCAAGTTATTATCTTAATGGCGAGAAACTGGAAAGTACTGCAGTACAAAGGGATCTGGGGGTCCTAGTGCAAGAAAATCAAAAAGTTAGTATGCAGGTGCAGCAGGTGATCAAGAAGGCCAACGGAATGTTGGCTTTTATTGCTAGGGGGATAGATTATAAAAACAGGGAGGTATTGCTGCAGTTATATAAGGTATTGGTGAGACCGCACCTGGAATACTGCGTACAGTTTTGGTGTCCATACTTAAGAAAAGACATACTTGCTCTCGAGGCAGCACAAAGAAGGTTCACTCGGTTAATCCCGGGGATGAGGGGGTAGACATATGAGGAGAGGTTGAGTAGATTGGGACTCTACTCATTGGAGTTCAGAAGAATGAGAGGCGATCTTATTGAAACATATAAGACTGTGAAGGGGCTTGATCGGGTGGATGTGGTAAGGATGTTCCCAAGGATGGGTGAAACTAGAACTAGGGGCATAATCTTAGAATAAGGGGCTGCTCTTTCAAAACTGAGATGAGGAGAAACTTCTTCACTCAGAGGGTAGTAGGTCTGTGGAATTTGCTGCCCAGGAAGCTGTGGAAGCTACATCATTTCCCACATTGCAACAGTGACTACGCTTCAAAAGTACTTCATTGGCTGTAAAGTGCTTTGAGACGTCCGGTGGTCATGAAAGGCGCTATAGAAATGCCAGTCTTTCTTTTTCTTTATGAAATTGATGGATGGGGGCCCCAACATCAGTGCCCAAATTCCCGAGATGCACTCACGGTGGGTGAAGTGCGAGGAGCATGAATTCATAAAATATACCCTGGCGTCTCTAACTGAGAGCTGCTTATCTGCCAGTGATTTCAAATGTAAACATGTGTTGGCTCCAGCATTGTTCTGAGTGGGGCCAAGCAAGATCTGAAACATGCAGGTCCTGTATCTAACTTTCAGGAGGATTTGCTGATTGAAAGAAGACATTTTAGGAGGAGGAGGAGGAGAACAGAGAGGGAAGGAGAAGTTCCCACCCTAGGTTCAGGTGCTGAACTGAGGCGAAGCTTTGTGCTGTGCCAGAACAAGGTTCATCGGTCACAATGGTCCAAGAACAGCACGACAGTCCTGGAAAGCTTTTCTTCAACAGGTTTCAAAGAAAATGTTGAGTTTCACGAGTTCTTCCAATTTATACTTGTGGTGTCCTGGCTGCCTGCCATTGATTTTTCCAGTGACGACTTTTGTAAACTGAGCCTCCTGGTGAGTTCCAAATATGAAACTCTGCCAAGCTGGCATTGGAGACCAGATTTAACTGCTTTGATTTTTATACTGTCTAAAATGTAGTTTTAGAATCCACGAACGAGTTTACAAAACAAGATAAGTTGAAACTATACCCTGTTTGAACCTACAGGGACAGAGTGGATTCAATAACACACAACAGTGAGAGAGGTCAACAGAAAAGGAGATTTTCTTCCCTCGCTATTTATTTCCCCTACCCTCCTGTTCTGCTTAATGCGTTGATCTGAAATTCCCCTTTCTACTATTTTAGTCACAAGATCACAAGATAATTGATGCGGAGATGCCGGTGTTGGACTGGGGTGGACAAAAATGAGAAGTCGCACAACACCAGGTTATAGTCCAACAGTTTTATTTGAAATCACAAGCTTTCGGAGCTATCGATTCCCCTGAGGAAGGGGCGATCGATAGCTCCGAAAGCTTGTGATTTCAAATAAAACTGTTGGACTATAACCTGGTGTTGCTCTTTTTGGTTGGACAAATCAAAATTTACTGTAAATCAATTAAAACTTTAAATGAAACTTAATAAATCAAATCAAAATTTGGAAGTCCGGGGTGACTATGCACTCCAGCCCCCGCGGCGCCCACCGGTCGCGGAAAAACTCAAGCGTGCCGGCGGACACCGCATGCTCCATCTCCAGGGCCACCCGGGCGCGAACATGGCCGCGGAAGAGAGGCAGGCAATCGGGCCGAACGACCCCCTCGACCGCCCGCTGCCTGGACCAATTAATGGCTTTCTTGGCCAGGCCCAGGAGCAGTCCTACGAGGAGGTCCTCCGACCTACCCGCTCCCCTCCGCACCGGGTGACCGTAGATCAGGAGCATGGGTATAACCTGGTGTTGTGCGACTTCTCAAGATAATTGAAGACAAGGAAGACCATTTAGTCCATCTTAGTTCATCTATCCTAAGGTCTCCCATTGCAGCATCTAATTGGTTCTGAAACGATCCTGTTTTTTTTTAGCTTGGACTACTCAATCCAGTAGCTCATTCCATGTGTTGATCTCTCTTGTGTGAAGAAAAACCTCCTGATATCAGTCCTAAATTTGTCTTTAATTAGTTTGCACCTATGGCCCTCCTTGTCTGATTCTCACAATTTAATTTAAAGCATTTTTCCAGATGTCTCTAGCGGAAACATTGATCCACTTAAAATAAATGATCAATGCCTCTGCTAAAATAGTGGGGAACATGTTAAATGTTCACGTGTTAACATCCTGCCTCATACTTTTTTCACAGTAGGGTCACGTCCTGTTGCTCGTTTTCACGTGGCCTCCCTTCAATGTATTTGTGAATGAGGGCAGTGGATTGGACACTGCAGAAAGTGACTGATGTATTTTATAATCGGTTCATTCTAGAATTATTCATTCCTGATTACTCCTCCAAGGCATGGAAACGATATCACGGTCGGAGTGAAATGTTGTCCTTGGATGATTTTTGCGAGGCGCTGCTCTTGGTATGGAGCTTCGCTGGACAGCAGCACAGGTCAGAGATGGATGGGACTGTAACACCATCGGGCTGATTCCGTGATCCACATTCCCATCTACCAAAGCTACACAAGGGGAGCAGAACTTCCCAAAACAATCCCTTTGGTGTCAGTGTTTTTAGTTGGTTGGTTGAAAGCGATGAGAATTGTAGCAAAGACTCCGTTTAGTAACGTTATTTTTAAAATCTCAATCAAGCAATAAAGGAAAATCCCACCAGCTTTTCCTCCCGATCTGAGTTCACCCATTTCTTGCAGGTGAAAATGAATCCTATTTTTCTCCAGGGGCAGTGTCACGGTGTTAGAAGGCTTTTTCAGGCAGGTTCAGTGGGGTTTTTACAGTTCATGCAACAGCCAGGAACAGCTTTGTCTAAAAGGTGGTGGTGAGCTGCCGCTTGATCACGCTCCAACAGGTGCTGCATCTGCTGAAGTGCAAACTCCTTCAATGTGGTTTTAACATTTAATAAAAATGTGGGTAAAAACCTGAGGCGCCAGAGGTGGTTGTTGTGGGTTGCACAATAATGTTGATCTCAAATAAAAACAGAGAATGCTGGAAATACTCAGCAGGTCAGGCAGCATCTGTGGAGAGAGAGAAACAGAGTTAACGTTTCAGGTCGATGACCCTTCCAGCATCCGCAGTATTTTGCTTTTGTATTAATGTTGATCTCACCTTCTGTGTAAACATAGAAAAAGTGTGCTGCGTGTGCACTTTAACTGACCAACACAGCCTCTTTTAGGAAATTATTGTCATGCAATTAGCATTTCACATAAAATCAGGATGTGGCCCTGCTCCTTGAGCTTGACTATCATAGAATCAACCAGCACAGAGGGAGGCCATTTGGCCCATCTTTGCAAGACCTATCCAAGTAGTCCTCCTCCTCTGCTCTTTTTCCATAGCCCTGCAAACTTTTCCTTTTCAGGTATTTATCCAATTTCCTTTTGAAAGTTACTGTTGAATCTGCTTCCACCGCCCTTTCAGGCAGTGCATTCTAGATCATAATAACTCGGGTGGCGGTGGTGAAGAGGTTAATGAGTTGGCAGATATATACAGTTTTATAATGTGGTGTTTAGATAGATTTTATTTTGAGATGAGAATGACAATGAGACTTACTCAGACACACCCAAAATTTGATTCCTGCACAGCCACAGCGATTATATAGTGCTTTTCCACTGTGCTGGATTATAATATGGATACAAAGGGCACCTAGCAACTGGAGAGGGCAGGGTGCCTTATCTAAATTGACACTACTTCGAACAGAACAAAAATGTAAATCCTCCAAAAAAAAATGCTTTTTTTATTCTTAATACTTTATTTAGTTTCATTTTGCAGAAACATTCTGCTCGGTCCCAGATGCAACCGAGGTGAGTTCGTACTTGGAAAGCCCCGAGACCCAGAAAACCCTTCGCTCCTCCATCTGCTGCTATTACTATTCTTTCGAAAGAATGTGGGAGGAGGAATGGCAGATGTGTTAACTTAATTCTTCACATCGGGTCTTTTTGAGCGAAGACTGTGTCAAAATTCCAGATCCAATCATTCTGACTTTGCAGTCAATGAACACATGTGGAAGTCAGAGAAGCATGTGTTCTGAAGAAACACACCAAATCTTTCAGAGAGCCTGGACCAGATGAGATACACCCTAGAATCCTTTAGAAAATTAGTGGGGATAAGGGAACGGTCTGGTTAATATTTGTGATAGTTCCATGAGTACAGGAAGGTTTTACCTGGGGACTGGAACACCGATAGCGGATGCATATCAAAGAATTATAGATCAATTAGTCAAACCAATGCAAGTGGGCCAAAATGCACAGACAGGTCTTTTAGCGATAAGCTGGAAAAACAGATTTTAGGCACCTTACCTTCTTACAGGCACTGATTGTTTTGGAAGGTTCAAAGCAGAATCGTGAGGTTCATCGTGGGACTGATGCCTCGAAATTATGAGGACGTGAAGAGTTGAACTTACTTTCTTTGGAGCAAATAAGATTAAGCAGAAACATAATTCAAGTTCTAACCGGTCCGGCAACGCCTCGATTTTAAAATTCTCATCCTTGTTTTCAAATCCCTCCATGGCCTCACCCCTCCCTATCTCTGTAATCTCCTCCAGCTTGACAACCCTCCGAGATCTCTGCGCTCCTGCAATTCTGGCCTCGATCGCCGATTTTCAGCGCGCCACCATTGGCGGCCGTGCCTTCAGCTACCGAGGCCCTAAGCTCTGGAATTCCCTCCCTAAACCTCTCCGCCTCTCTCCCTCTCTTTTATCCTTTTAAGATGCTCCTTAAAGCCTACCTCTTTGACCAAGCACCTGTCCTAATATCTCCTGATGTGGCTCGGTGTCAAATTTTGTCTGGTAACGCTCCTGTGAAGCGCCTTGGGACGTTTTACCACGTTAAATGCGCTGTATAAATACAAGTTATTTTTCTTTAAATGATGAAAGGCATGAACGATGTGGAGGTTTTTTTTAAAACTTAAACTGTGATCGCAGAGCCTGGTATAAAATTAACAAACCACAAGCGAGAGGAGTGATCATATTTTCCTCCAGGCAGTAGTCCATATGTGGAGAATGTGCCCATGAAAACTATTAATACTGTGTTAGTTAACCTTCGTAAATTGAGCGAGACAAGAATTTAGTTATAGAAACATAGAAACATGGAAGATAGGAGCAGGAGTAGGCCATTCGGCCCCTCTAGCCTGCTCCGCCATTCAATGCGATCATGGCTGATCATCCAAATTCAGTACCCTGTCCCTGCTTTCTCCCCATATCCCTTGATCCCTTTAGCCTTAAGAAATATATCTAACTCCTTCTTGAATATATTTAATGAATTGGCCTCAACTGCCTTCTGTGGTAGAGAATTCCACAGGTTCACCACTCTCTGGGTGAAGAAATTCCTCCTCATCTCAGTCCTAAATGGCTTACCCCTTATCCTTAGACTGTGACCTCTGGTTCTGGACTCCCCGACCATCGGGAACATCCTTCCTGCATCTAGTCTGTCCAGTCCTTTCAGAATTTTATAAGTTAATAGGATTGAAGGTTATAAGTATAGAAACTGATGATCAAATACTGTACGGAACATAGAAATTTTATCATCTGTGGTCTACACTCATGTAGATTCTAATGTTTGATCGATGTACTGAAATCTTCATGTAAATTAACTTCAGGGAGAAATTCCAAAGTTTTTATTTTCTTGGCAGCTTTTACCGGTGGTTTCTCACTTCCCTCAGCAGATTATAGTGCTCTGCTGAGACCACACCCTGAGCTTTTCATTGCTAACTGCCGCCGTGACATCAGCCAGCTCAATTTCTCTGCTCCCCTCACTCACTCCAACCTACCTCCCTCTGAACTTGCAGCACTCCATTCTCTCCGATCCAACCCTGACATTGTCATTAAACCTGCTGACAAGGGTGGCGCTGTTGTTGTTTGGCGAACCGACCTCTACCTAGCGGAAGTTGAACGCCAACTCTCTGACACCTCCTCCTACCTCCACCTGGACCATGACCCCACTACCGAACATCAAGCCACCGTGTCCAAGACTGTCACTGACCTCATCTCCTCTGGAGATCTTCCCCCCATGGCCGCCAACCTCACAGTTCCCCAACCCCGCACAGCCCGCTTCTACCTCCTTCCCAAGATCCACAAACAGGACTGCCCCGGTAGACCCATCGTTTCAGCCTGTTCTTGCCCCACGGAACTTATCTCTTCCTATCTCGACTCTATTTTTTCTCCCCTTGTCCAGTCTCTTCCCACCTTCATCCGCGACTCTTCCGATGCCCTCCGCCATTTTAACAGTTTCCAGTTTCCCGGCCCCAACCGTCTCCTCTTCACTATGGACGTACAATCCCTCTACACCTCCATTCCCCACCAGGATGGCCTGAGGGCGCTCCGCTTCTTCCTTGAACAGAGGCCCAACCAGTCCCCATCCACCACCACCCTCCTCCGCCTGGCTGAACTTGTTCTCACATTGAACAACTTCTCCTTTGACTCTACCCATTTCCTCCAAATTAAAGGTGTTGCTATGGGTACCCGCATGGGTCCTAGCTATGCCTGCCTTTTCGTGGGATATGTGGAACACTCTTTGTTCCAGTCCTACTCGGGTCCCCTCCCTCACCTCTTTTTCCGGTACATTGATGACTGTATCGGTGCCGTCTCCTGCTCTCGCCCTGAACTAGAACATTTCATTCACTATGCTTCCAATTTCCACCCTTCCCTCACCTTCACATGGTCCATCTCCGACTCTTCCCTTCCCTTCCTCGACTTCTCCATCTCCATCTCTGGGGATAGGTTATTGACTAACATTCACTACAAGCCCACCGACTCCCACAGCTACCTGGACTACACTTCCTCCCACCCCGCCTCCTGTAAGGACTCTATTCCATTCTCCCAGTTTCTCCGTCTCCGCCGCATCTGCTCTGATGATGCCACCTTCCATACCAGTGCTTCCGACATGTCTTCCTTTTTCCTCAACCGAGGATTCCCCTCTACCGTGGTCGACACGGCCCTCGGCCGTGTCCGTTCTATCTCCCGCACATCTGCCCTCACCCCTGCCCCTCCCTCCCGGAACCACGATAGGGTTCCCCTTGTCCTCACCTTTCACCCCACCAGCCTCCACATTCAACGGATCATCCTCCGCCATTTCCGCCACCTCCAGCGTGATCCCACCACCAAACACATCTTCCCCTCACCTCCCCTTTCAGCATTCCGTAGGGACCGCTCCCTCCGCGACACCCTAGTCCACTCCTCTACCACCCCCAGCACCCCTTCCCCTTCGCCCGGCACCTTCCCGTGCACGCGCAGGAGATGCAACACATGCCCTTATACCTCCCCTCTTCCCACTGTCCAGGGCCCCAAACACCCCTTCCAGGTGAAACAGCGATTTACTTGTACTTCCTGCAATTTAGTATACTGTATTCGCTGCTCACGATGTGGACTCCTCTACATTGGGGAGACCAAACGCAGATTGGGTGACCGCTTTGCGGAACACCTCCGTTCAGTCCGTAAGGGGGACCCCGAGCTCCCGGTGGCCTGTCACTTTAATTCACCGCATCAACGCAAAGTCTGCAGTATAATTCTGACACTGAACTGATGACGCTTTGCATTTTAACAAGTGCTGTGAGACTGCCGGAATCAGAACAACACCTTGGCTTCACATCAGCTGTAGTACAACTTCAATCAGGGCAAAGTGAAGCTTAAAACATTTTCAAGTGGTTCACTTTATAAACTTCATTTTTAATATAAGAAATGAGCTGGTGGTTTCTGGTTTGAACTAGGAGTGGGGACAAAACTCGACTTTGGTGGCGGCGCAAAATGGGCGGGGTATATACGGACAGCCAATCTGCTACTGCCTGCTATGCACCCCACTGAAGTTGAATTTTACCCCGAGAATTTCTGTACGTGTGTGGACACATGTAGAGCTGGCCTTTTGCTGACGAGAAAATTGCTGCAGATCCAGCAGTATAACTTGGAGCGATCAGCTCTGCATTGATTTACTCAGGGACTGGTCTTAGACTGGTACCTGTAGGGTAACTGTGTGCTAATGAAAGTGATTGGGACAATTTTGACTGTATGTTACTGAGTAAATGACCACTGTATAGCTATTGGACCGTTCCAGGCTCTGGCTGGTGGTTCATTACTGGCTATAAAGGGAGATGTAATCTCACTGGTGCTTAAGCATGGCAGCAAAGTTTCCAATTACTGCATCTTTTACTAGGTAGTGGCAAACTTGCGATAGTTTGGGTTTGTAAAATTGCATGAACTTATCAAAATGATATACTAAATGACTGTCGTAAATGAAAACCACTAGACAGCGTACATAGCAGTTATAACTCGAGCTTTAATTTTAAAGCCAGCTCATGGAAAAACTAACTCTCAGGCTCTGAGTAATGTCAACAATGTTCCACAGCAACTGGCTGCATGCTTCACACCTTAGCTCACGTTTTAACACTTTTTATTCTCAAACCTGTAGCAAGGGCTTTTTTAGAACTGTATGTTCGGATTATCATTCATTCTTCCTTGTCATGAATTTGGAGCTTTTAAAAGGCAATGCCACTGGGCGTCTTACAAGACACTCTTCTAGCTAGCCCCCACCCCACCTTATCTAGTGAGCAACTATGTCGTCTACACCAGGACGGGCTCGGGATGAATACCTGTTCTGTGCTGATGGTTAATCTCACATAGGATGACAGCAGTGGCATTGCAATCGGCCTCAATCAACCTGGGTCAGGGAGGGGAAACAAATTGCCAGAGGTTCTTGGTCCTTCTCAATGTCTAGCAACCCTGCTGGAAGTGTGAGTGCATGGACATCGAGTGAGGACTGGATAATACTTGGCTTTGATGCCACCCACCCAAGCTCAAATAACCTGACGACACTCCACTGTCTAAGCCTTGCAGACGAATAGCCATTTGGGTGAGGTACTTGAAGCCAACTGTTGTTATTGGAACCATTCTCCAGCAAGAATCAACCCTCACCCTCACCCTGATGCAGAATCAGCACCTTTAGAATGAGAGTATAGGGGAGGAAAAAATGTGAAAAAGGCACGCTATCAGCAATGTCATCATCAGTTATGTGATGATTTTGTTGCATGCCTGGCTTATCCAAACGATTCAAATGTTAAAAATAATGCTTTTTCTGTTCCTAGAATTGAGCCCACCTGAAAAATTCTTCTGATGTTGTAAATGGCCCTATAAACTTGGAACAGCACAATCTTTTGTTTTGACAAGGGGTTTGAGCTCAATGTTCCCTTTAAGCTGCGTGGCCACGCGACGGTCTGGAGGATCCGCACAGCCGGCTCACCGGCTTTTGAATGGAAAAACCGCCATTTGAATGGGCGGCACGACCCATTAGATGTGCACCCCCCAAAATATTTAAGGGAACATTGTTTGAACTGTATATCGAACTGATGCGTTTTGATGTGATATATGTGTCATGGAGACTGCTTCAAAACCACACCCATTTTCCTTGTTTATGGATAGTACATTTGAATAGAGGATGAGATGGTGAGATGGCATGTTTTTTTTGGTGCACTGCGGATGGTTTCATCATTCGCTCCCGCTGCTCTTCACACTGTGAATCACCCGTCAAACCAAATGATTTCCCTCCTGATGGCCAGTGAGTTTATCCAGGCAGTGGCTCAGCCATACAGACTAAGATCATTCGTTGTGCTGTGCTGCTGGCTGACCTCACCCGGGGTGACAGTCGGGACAATGATAGGGGAGATGCTGAGTCTCGTGTGGCACCAGGTTGAAGAGCAGTATCAGTGGTTTGAGAAGAGGTTGCTTGCTGCCCCTTGGCTGGGGAATGGAGCTAATATTGATGGACCCACCGAGGCAGCAGAGCATCATTTTGCAAATTGGCGGGGAAAAAAATTGAAACTATATCAGCGTATCGCTGAATAAAAAGATACTCCATGTGGCAACATAAACATTCCGTGAATTCTGCTTTGAAAAGTCACTCCACAACAACAACAATTTGTATTTATATAGCGCCTTTAACGTAGTAAAACATCCAAGGCGCTTCACAGGAGCATTTTCAAACAAAATTTGACACCGAGCCACATAAGGAGACATTCGGGCAGATGACCAAAAGCTTGGTCAAAGAGGTAGGTTTTACGGAGCATCTTAAAGGAGAGTAGCAAGGTGGAGAGGTTTAGGGAGGGAATTCCAGCGCTTAGGGCCTCGGCAGCAGAAGGCACGGCCACCAATGGAAGAACAATTAAAATCGGGGATGCGCAATAGGCCAGAATTGGAAGAGCGCAGAGATCTCGGGGTGGGGGGGGGGGGGGGGGGGGCGGGCGTTGTGGGGCTGGAGGAGATTACAGAGATAGGGACGGACGAGGCCATGGAGAAATTTGAAAACAAGGATGAGAATTTTTAAATCAAGGCATCGCTTAACCGGGAGCTGATGCAGGTCAGCGAGTACAGGGGTGATGGGTGAACGGGACTTGGTGCGAGTTAGGATACGTGCAGCAGAGTTTTGGATGAGCTCAAGTTTATGTAGGGTGGAAGATGGGAGGTCGGCCAGGAGTGCATTGGAATAGTCAAGTCTAGAGGTAACAAAGGCATGGTGGAGGGTTTCAGCAGTGGATGAGCTGAGGCAGGGCAGAGACGGGCGATGTTACGGAGGTGGAAATAGGTGGTCTTTGTTATGATGCGGATATGTGGTCGGAAGCTCATCTCGGGGTCAAATATGACACCAAGGTTGCAAACAGTCTGGTTTAGCCCCAGACAGTTTCTGGGAGAGGGATGGAGTTTGTGGCAGGGACCGAAGACAATGGCTTCGGTCTTCCCAATATTTAGTTGGAGGAAATTTCTGCCTGTCGGACAAGCAGTCTGACAATTTAGAGACAGTGGAGGGGTCGAGAGAGGTGGTGGTGAGGTAGAGCTGGGTGTCGTCAGCGTACATGTGGAAACTGACGCTGTGTTTTTGGATGATGTCTCCAAGGGGCAGCATGTAGATGAGAAATAGGAGGGAGCCAAGGATAGATCCTTGGGGGACTCCAGAGGTAACGATGCGGGAAGAGAAGCCGTTGCTGGTGATTCTCTGGCTACGACTGGATAGATAAGAATGGAACCAGGCGAGGGCAGTCCCACCCAGCTGGACGATGGAGGAGGGACGATGGAGGAGGATGGAGTGGTCAACTGTGTCAAAGGCTGCAGGCAGGTCAAGAAGGACAAGGAGGGATAGTTTATCATGGTCACATTCACATAGGATGCCATTTGTGACTTTGATGAGAGCCGTTTCAGTACTATGGCAAGGGCGGAAACCTGATTGGAGGGATTCAGACATGGTGTTCCAGGAAAGATAACACAGATTTGGGAGGTGACAGCACGTTCAAGGACTTTGGAGAGGATGGGGCGGTAGTTTGCAAGGGCAGAGAGGTCAAGGGTTGGTTTTTTGAGGAGAGGGGTGATGATAGCAGATTTGAAGGGGTGGGGGACAGTACCTAAGGAGAGTGAACCGTTAACAATATCAGGCAACATGGGAGCCAGGAAGGGAAGTTGGGTGGTCAGCAGTTTAGTGGGAATAGGGTCAAGGGAGCAGGAGGTGGTGAAGGGATAATTACAAGTCCTAGCCCTTTTCGGACGACCCCAGATCAGGCGTATTCCCCAGACGTTCACCTTCAACTAAAGTTAGTGGTAGTCGAATCCTAGAGATGCTTAATTGGGTCTAAAGGTCAGACTACCTCTCCCTAAAGGAAAGGAACGGCCTGAAGATGTTACCGTCCTCCGGATAGCACATTTAACAAGTTTAACTAGACTGTAACCTTCCGGATATTATGAGGGTCCGGAAAACCCCCCAGAATTCTGCAACTCCTTACTGAAGAGTGTACAGAAATTGAGTTCGCGAGATTGATACAGAAATACTCTTTGAGACAATTTTAAAAATATATAGATTTATTAAAGAACCGACATTTAGTTAACAGCTGGTATGGCAATCGCAACTTTAACCGTTCAAAATACAAATAGCTTACATTTCTTATCAGAGATCCTTATTCTCAAATCTTAACTTCGTTACATTGCCACACTTCTACTTATTTCTTAATCCAGAATATCCACCAAAATCAAATACCTTGATTACCCGAGACTCAGAGTTGAAAACTTAAAGAGCGTGCCTGTGAAGTTGAGAAATGCTTGCCCTTCCAGCGACTTCTGACTCTCTATCTGAAAAGCTCTATTTTTATACCTTTTTTAGTGGTATTTTCTTTGAAGTTTCCTGCTGATGTAAGCTAATTATCTCTAGTGATTCTTTATTGAATTCTTTTCTATTCTTACTGTCATTCAGCTGCCAACTTTTAGAATTCTGTCTCTACCTTTAGGTGTTTCAAAAACTATCATAAAATGGTTATTACAGATTTATCTTTTTGATGCCATTCTTAGGAAGTCTTTCTATTGAATTCTTAATATCACTTAACTGCATGTAAGCCAGACGTCTTGACTCCGTGGTGTTCCAAGTTCAATACAAGCACAATGTAATTGCTTGGTGTCATCTATTGATATTATATTTTCAAAGCCTCTCTGTAGGTATCTTTTACAACTTGTAAATTGAAAACACATCTCTTAGGGTGTTTATTTGTTTTCTTGCTATCTCAATTGGTTGCATATTTAATCGTGTTTCCTGTCTTATTTGATGTTACTTTATGAAGGCATATGGTTGTTTAATGTTCTGTGTTTCTTGTTCGAAGTGTTAGATTTTAATACTTTACTTGGGCATTGCTATTGTTTTGTTCCAAACTCTAGACATTCTGGAAGCACCAATGGTTTGCTTCAATAGGGGCATTGTTTTTGTGTTGACAACCATCTCCCATTTCAAAGCTTGTGGTGTTTTACAGCTTTTGTTAACACTTCACCTTATCTCAGAAGCCTGTATTGTGTTTGTAGCCTGTGTCGCCAAGGCTTTCCAGACTTTTAAACTCAGTATGTCTTGTATTAATAATATCAAAATCTGTTCATAAGATGATGTATTTCTTGGAATATGGCTTATTCCATTACAGTGGGTCGCATGGACAAGATGAGCTCAGAGCGGGCATGACGGGTGACAGGAGAGAACGTAGAGAAAGATGTGAGTACAGGGCTAGGGCAGGGGGGAACCTCAGAGGAAGTTTGGCCCAGTGGGCTAGGGGAAGGGAGGGAAGCGGCAGAGGCAGCTTAACAGATGGTCTCAATCTTAGTAACAAAGAAGTCCATGAGCTCCTCGCAATAGAGCTCCTGTTGTTGGAGGTTAGGGTAGAGGAGACAGTGAAGAGAGGTTTAAGGAGACGGTTTGCAGTAGAGAAAAGAAGCCGGGGGTTATCTTTGCATTGCAGGATGATCCTGGAGTAGTGAGCAGTTTTGGTGGGGGAGAGCAGGACCCGATTATGCTTTATGTGGTCCAGCCAGATCTGGCGATGAATGGCTAAACCAATTGTCCACTATATACGTTCAGGTCTGTGTCCGTTGGACTTAAGGGAGCGGAGATTAGGGTCATAGAGTCATAGAGTTATACAGCACAGAAAGAGGCCCTTCGGCCCATCGTGTCCGCGCCAGCCATCAAGCCCTATCTATTCTAATCCCATTTTCCAGCACTTGGTCCGTAGCCTTGTATGCTATGGTGTTTCAAGTGCTCATCTAAATGCTTCTTGAATGTTGTGAGGGTTCCTGCCTCTACCACCCTTTCAGGCAGTGAGTTCCAGATTCCAACCACCCTCTGGGTGAAAAAGTTTTTCCTCAAATCTCCTCTAAACCTCCTGCCCCTTACCTTGAAACTATGCCCCCTGGTTATTGACCCCTCTACTAAGGGGAAAAGTTCCTTTCTATCTACCCTATCTATGCCCCTCATAATTTTGTACACATCAATCAGGTCCCCCCTCAGCCTTCTCTGCTCTAAGGAAAACAACCCCAGCCTGTCCAGTCTCTCTTCACAGCTGAAGTGCTCCAGCCCAGGTAACATCCTGGTGAATCTCCTCTGCACCCTCTCCAATGCAATCACATCCTTCCTATAGTGTGGCGACCAGAACTGCACACAGTATTCCAGCTGTGGCCTAACTAGCGTTTTGTACAGCTCCATCATAACCTCCCTGCTCTTATATTCTATGCCTCGGCTAATGAAGGCAAGTATCCCATATGCCTTTTTAACCACCTTATCTACCTGTCCTGCTGCCTTCAGGGATCTATGTACATGCACACCAAGGTCCCTCTGATCCTCTGTCCTTCCTAGGGTCCTACCATTCATTGTGTATTCCATGCCTTGTTAGTCCTCCCAAAATGCATCACCTCACACTTTTCAGGGTTAAATTCCATTTGCCACTGTTCTGCCCATCTGGCAAACCCATCTATATCATCCTGTAGCCTGAGGCTTCCCTCCTCACTATTTACCACTCCACCAATTTTCGTGTCATCTGCAAACTTACTGATCATACCTCCTACATTCATATCTAAATCATTAATGTACACTACAAACAGCAAAGGACCCAGCACCGATCCCTGCTGGACACAGGCTTCCAGTCACAAAAACAACCTTCGACCATCACCCTCTGCCTCCTGCCACTAAGCCAATTTTGGATCAAATGTGCCAAATTGCCCTGGATCCCATGGGCTCTTACCTTCTTGACCAGTATCCCATGCGAGACTTTGTCAAAAGCCTTACTGAAGTCCATGTAGACTACATCAACTGCACTACTCTCATCCACGCACCTAGTCACCCCTCAAAAAATTCAATCAAATTGGTTAGACATGATCTCCCCCTGACAAAGCCATGCTGACTATCGTTGATTAATCCTTGCCTCTCCAAGTGGAGACTAATTCTGTCCCTCAGAATTTTTTTCAATAATTTCCCTACCACTGATGTTAGGCTCACTGGCCTGTAATTCCCTGGTTTATCCCTACTACCCTTCTTGAATAATGGTACTATGTTAGCTGTCCTCCAGTCCTCTGGCACCTCCCCTGTGGCCAGAGAGGATCTGAAAATTTGTGTCAGAGCCCCTGCAATCTCCTCATTTGCCTCACACAGCAGCCTGGGATACATCTCGTCTGGGCCTGGGGATTTATCCACTTTTAAGCCCGCTAAAACCGCTAGTACCTCCTCCCTCTCAATGCTAATTTGTTCAAGTATATCACAATCCCCCTGCCTGATTTCTATGCTTACATCGTCCTTCTCCATAGTGAACACAGAATCAAAATATTCATTTAAAACCTCACCCACATCTTCTGGCTCTACACACAGAATGCCTCTTTGGTCCCTAATGGGCCCTACTCTTGCCCTGGTTATCCTCTTGCCCTTAATATACTTATAAAACACCTTGGGATTTTCCTTTATTTTGCCCGCCAGTGTTTTATCATGCACCCTCTTCGCTCTCCTAATTTCTTTTTTAAGTACCCCCCTGCACTTTCTATACTCCTGTAGGGCTTCCACTGTTTTTAGTCCTTTGTATCTGCCAAAAGCCTCCCTTTTTTTCCTAATCCATTCTTGTATATTCCTTGACATCCAGGGTTCCCTGGGCTTGTTGGTCCCACCCTTGACCTTTACGGGAACATGTTGGCGTTGTACTCTCTCGATTTCCTTTCTGAATGAAAACCACTGCTCTGATGTGGATTTTCCTACAAGTAGCTGATCCCAGTCCACTTTGGCCAGATCCTGCCTTATCATATTAAAATCGGCCTTCCCCCAATTTAGAACCTTTATTTCCGGTCCATCTTTGTCCTTTTCCATGACTACCTTAAATCTCACCGAATTATTGGTCACTGTCACCAAAATGCTCTCCTAAAGACACTTCTACCACTTGCCCGGCTACATTCCCTAGAATTAGGTCCAGTACCGCCCCCTGTCTTGTAGGACTTTCTACATGCTGGCTCAAAAAGCTCTCCTGGATGCACTTTAAGAATTCTGCACCCTCTAAGCCTTTCACACTCTGACTATCCCAGTTAATATTGGGGAAGTTGAAATCCCCTACTATTATTACCCTATTATTTCTACACTTCTGAGATTTGCCTACATATCTGTTCCTCTATCTCCCCTTGACTGTTTGGGGGCCTATAGTACACTCCCAGCAAAGTGCTTGCCCCCTTTTTGTTTTTAAGTTCTACCCATATGGCCTCATTAGAGGAACCTGTTAAGATATCATCCCTCCTTACAGCAGTAATTGACTCCTTGATTAATATTGCGACACCCCCTCCTCTTTTGCACCCACCTCTGTCTCGCCTGAAGATTCTATACCCTGGAATATTGAGCTGCCAGTCCTGCTCCTCCCTCAACCATGTCTCTGTGAGAGCAACAATATCATACGCCCATGTGTTCATCAACACCTTCAATTCATCTGCCTTACTCGCAAGACTCCTTGCATTAAAATAAATGCCATCTAGCCTTGCCATACTCCCTTGTGCCATAATATATTTGCTCTGCCTTCCAGGCTGACTTGTTTTTTCCTCTATATTTGGCTGTGCATCACCACCTACTATAGCTCCACTCCGTATCCCATCCCCCTGCCAAGTTAGTTTAAACCCCCCCCAACAGCACTAGCAAACCTCCCCGCAAGGATGTTGGTCCCGTTCCAGTTCAGGTGACTTGTACAGGTCCCACCTTCCCCAGAAGCAGACCCAGTGATCCAGGAAACTAAAGCCCTCCCTCCTGCACCAACTCTTTAGCCATGCATTCATCTGCTCTATCCTCCTATTCCTATACTCACTAGCACATGGCACCGGGAGTAATCCAGAGATTACAACCTTTGAGGTCCTGCTTTTTAATCTGCTACCTAGCTCCCTAAATTCTTGTTGCAGGACCTCATCCCTCTTTCTACCCATGTCGTTGGTACCAATGTGAACCACGACCTCTGACTGTTCACCTGGGGGAACGGCCTGGGTGACAGAGAGTAATGGTTTTAATGGGGACTAGGGCATTAAAGGTGGAGGTGAGGGTATGGTTGAGCAGATCGGTAGCTGCGGAAATGTCGAGGTGAATGGAGGGCCAAAGGCTTGACAGTTGGGATTTTGAAAGTGCGGTTGTAAGTGAATTGGGAGGGAGTTTTTTCCAGGGGTGAACACAGAATGAAATAGTGTTGGGAGGGGGAAGTGGGTGGAGTGCGATACAAGGAAGTGATCAGAGATGGCCTTATCTGTGATTGACACGATCTGAGTAGCAAGGTCACGTGAGATGGCAAGGTCAAGGGGGTGGCTGTGAATTTGGGTAGGGCAGTTTACATGGAGGGAGAGATTAAGGGAGGATTGGAGGGCAGTGAACTCATAGGAGAGAGAACATGATGAGTTGAGATGGAGGCTGATATCACCGAGGATGAGATGTCGTTCGGTGCAGAGGCTGAGGGAGGAAAGCAGTGAAGATATCTCGGTGCAAAAATTGGCACGGTACAGGAAACTCTTTATTAACTGGCACCCAAATATCCGGAAATCTCTCTTAACCGGCAAAATTCTTGAGTAGGTAACCGGGGTTTTCCTTCATCTCTCGTTTAAAATTAACTTTAAAAAAAACCCCGAGGCGTTTGCCTTGTATCGGAGCGTGTAGATTGGGAGGGGAATGTGCAGCCCGGGTAGGCAGCGGACACGACAGATGGTCAGCTGGCGGTCCCCGGGGAGACGGAGCTCCGAATGCAGGCGCATGTCAATGTGTACGGGGCTCTCGTACGTTGGGAGATATAACTCTCCATTATCCGGACTTTTTGATTAACCGGCACCACGCCGGTCCCGTCGGTGCCGGTTAATAAAGAGTTTCCTGTACTTGGGTGGGCCGTAGAGAACGAGGATTTGAAATGAGAGACGAGAGGGTTGGAGCAAGGTGAGATGCTCAAAGGAGGAGAAGGTGCCAGAGGAGTAGGGGGACAGACCAAGGTGTGATTTGGTGAGAAGGGCCACACTGCCACTGCAGCGGTTTGGGCGGTGGAAGTGGTGGAAGGTATAGCCAGGCCGGGAGGCTTCATTTAGGGGCAAGGTGTCATCACCCCTCAGCCAGGTTTCTGTCAAGGCCATAATGTCGAAGCAATCATCCACAATAAGCTTATGGATGGCAAGGGCCTTGTTCACAAGTGAATGGACATTCTGGAGGGCAGGTCTCGTGTGTAAGAAACTGGAGTCAGCACCTAGACTTCAAACCACAGTTTACTGTGTAAAAAAACCCAGGCCAACATAAACTGACAGGCAAGGGTCAGTTTATAAAGTAGTACTGTTTATTAAGGAACTGTTTGAACCTTTAAAGCGCTAGGATCAAACTTGGCACTTTCCCAGTCTGTATATCTCAGTCCATGCTGAGCAGCATCTTCACCAACTGAGGCATCAGGGAGCTCATGGATGGCATTTTCTCAGTTCAGGCTAAGCTACTTGGCAAATCATCATAAGTTAATTAAATGTTCCATCTGAGGAGGGGAGGGCAACAGCTGAACTTATACTTGTTTTACTGTAACTGCAGGCCCATTCCTTTTGTCCCCCTATTCCTCCACTGTCTAATTACAAAGAAGTGTTGACAGTGACTGTAAAGTTCTCGTCATGGACTACCCACCTTTCTAGCTGAATGAGGTATTATGGGATGGGATGATGGTGGGGGAGGGGAAGGATGAGGATGATTCTGATCTGGCCTCTGCAATACAAATTTACCCACGATGCATCGACTGAACCATTCCTGTTCTGTACGAGTTAGAATATTCGATCCCTAATCTATTATATACAGTTTTCAATCTTGGACAGTAACTATGTTACCTTGTGTGTAAGTGGATCATGTTTGCTACTGTTGTAATGTTTGCTGTTGCCTGGTGTTAATTGGCATAGTGTTAAAATTCCGGGATCACTTACATAATTTATGCTAGCTCTCAACCAGTAACTTAATATGTATCATTATTTACTTCATCATGGAGTTGGATGAAGGGAGCCTTGACACTCAGTTAAAATAGGTTTGGACACTGTGGCTGTCTTTGTGAAAGTTTGCTAAACACCCTCATATATTGTTAATGAGCCTTATTATGGTAAGCGTACAGACGCCAATCATGGAAAATAAGATAAAAAATTGATAGAAAATAAAATGTTTGGCAACTGTCTACAAATAATATTTGACCGAGTCCTCTACAAGGAGATGATCCCAGGACTGGCTGGTAGTGTGTAAATTAAATGAAGCCATGCAGTGCAGGGGAAACCACTTTGTGATTTGTGCCTTAAATAAGCTTTAGAAACCTCACCAAATTCAAGAGTCACGTTTTCCAGCACTCCATTTTGTCTTGGGTTCAATCTTACTGGAACGAGCTCAAACATGAGTTTGCCTGGAGCTGTTTTGTCTGTGCGCGTGATAAATTGCTTCAACATTCTTTCCAGAGCTATCTATAATGTGATTTTGATTTACAACAGGGTGTATGACATATCAAAAAGAAATTCCCATAAAGCAGGGTGCCCATGTCAATCACTGAAATTTTTTAAAATAACAACAGAAAATGCTGGCAATACTTAGCAGGTCAGGCAGCATCTGTGGAAAGAGAAACAGAGTTAACGTTTCAGGTCGATGACCCTTCGTCAGAACAGGTCATCGAGCTGAAACGTTAACTCTGTTTTTCTCTCCACAGATGCTGACTGACCTGCTGAGTATTTCCAGCATTTTCTGTTTTTATTTCAGATTTCCAGCATCCGCAGTATTTTTGCTTTTGTACTGAGAATTTTTGTCTGGATTTATATTTAATTTTGCTTCCCTTATTTTGTAAAAGGAATTGTGTATCATGTAAGAAATGGGAAAATCCTAAAGAGCATCCAACAATGTTCTGATCTTCCGAATTTCGTCAAGGTTCAGGCGAATAGCTCTGTCTGGTGCACAATAGTTAGAAGCTGAGGTTCAGCTTTCATTCACACTCTTAGGTGGAGCATGTCGCAATGATTACTTACATAAAATCATTGTGAAAGGACCTGTTCTGTTGTCTTGGTAAGTATGGTATTCCCAAAGTGGCTCTCAATGCTTTCCACCACTGGGGGTTTTCCATGCCTCAAGACTGGGTCTGTTGTAGACTCATTGATAGAGATTGATTACATGATTAGTCAATACTAAATTATTGTGTATCATGTGACTACCAGGATGTTACCAGGCGAGCTAGATGGACCTAAGTCTTTTTTTCGCCTATCAATTCCTATGTTGGTTCAAACTGGTCCTGTCTTTGCCCGATATTTATACACTCATACGTTAAAGCAGAGATCACTGGATAGCGGAGGGGAGTGAAAAACCCAGGCTGATTTCTCCCTCTTTTCCTACTTCACAATCACAAGATCAGTATGGATGAGAGAGGTAATTTGTCCCATTTTAATCCATCCATCCAAAAGCACCCTATTATTAAATGATTCCAGGGTTTTTTTTTTGAGGGAGTTGAGTCCAAAGGCTGCCCCAGTTGAAATCAACTAACTCAGAATAAAACATTGAAATCAACTAACTCAGAATAAAAACAGGAATTGAACGGAGAACTTCCTGCTCTGTGGGTTTAGTAACACACCACGAGATGTATTTGCTCACAGAACCATTGGGGGCACTCTGATTCCTTCGATGCCGAATTCCTTGATTTGCGCAGTGTGAGGGCAGAGGCTGGCTTCTGCATAATTGAAGTGTCTAGATCCTGCTGTTGAAAACTTCACACTTACCAAAAATGGCTGTTTCTATTTATATGGCACCAACAAATTAGGCCGACTAGCTGCAAAATGAGTAACAGATGTTGTTTTTTTTAAATTGTGGATGTGGGCGTTGCATTTATTGCCCATCCCTAATTGTCCTCAAGAAGGTGGTGGTCAGCTGCCATCTTGAATCATGCCATTTCAGAGGGCAGTTAAGAATCAACCACATTGCTCTGGGTCTGGAGTCACATACAGGCCAGACCAGGTAAGGACGGCAGATTTCCTTCCCTAAAGGACATAAATGAACCAGATGGGTTTTATACTACAATCATGGGCTTTATTGATACTAGTTTTTTTTTAATTCCATAATTTAAATTCCCCAGTTGTTGTGGTGGGATTTGAACTCACGTCTCTGGATCATTAGTCCAGTAACACTATGCCACCGTAACCCCATGTGAAGTTTTCTTATTGGTTTTATCTGTGCAACAGATATTGAGAACTTCTAGGCTGATTCAAACTTCTGAGACTTGTGGACAGATGTTGAAAAGTCCTCAACACAAAACTTGACAACAAAACTTTGCTTGCAAATTGGCAATAATTTTGATTTCAAAAAAATCTGATTTTAAAAAATCAGACTTGATCTAATCATGGAAGAGTTTGATAACTCTCCAGACTGAGTCTGTTCCTTCCGGTTAGCCCAAAAATAACAGAAATAAGAAGGATGTAGACTTCATCAACAAAAGGCAAATAGTCAAACATGGCTTTGTTCCTCTATCTTCTGTAAATATTTTCACTGGTTTCCACTTGCCCAAACCTGAGAAAACACCTGCTGACTAAACCTAACTCGCTTACATTTCAGCAGATTATTTACAGAAATGCTTCCAAAGTTGTTTGATGCTCTTTTAGTGGATGCAATATTTTATTCGGTGATGAGGATCAGCTAAGAGGGAATGTAGGTGTTGTTTCTTTTGGTGTTGTGAGGAAGGGCAGGGCTAATTGCGAATGCTGTCAGTGGGACCGATTAAACACCACACCTAAGTGAGCACTGCGAAGACTGTGTTGTCTGATTTTAGATGCGTTAATGTAAGTTGAGAGGTGCTGATCTTCCCAATAGCGCAGCTCGTGGGCTGGCAGCAGGTGGCACTCTCACTTTCCTGAGTTTAAGTGAATCCCGAATTAGCCTGTTCATGTAGCTGCAGTGAGGATACAGAGCACTTTTTCCACAGATTGTTAGACTTTGTTAGCGGCAATGGGCAGACAAACACGGTATGTAGTTGTATGTCCTGGGGGCCAATAATTATCCCTCAGCCAACACCTAAAAACAGATGATCTGGTCATTCGCACATTGCCGTTTGTGGGAGCTTGCTGTGCGCAAATTGGCCGCCGCGTTTCCTACGTTGCAACAGCGACTACACTTCAAAAGTACTTTGTCGGCTGTAAAGCGCTTTGGGACATCCTGAAGTTGTGAAAGGCGCTATAGAAATGCAAGTCAGTCTTTCTTTGTAGAAGTGATTGGAACACAACTGTTCATATTCCTCCAAGGCAAAAAAAAAGCACTTTGTTTCATGATTTTTGAAGCTGAAAGTTTTACATTGAACATGGAAAAAAAGAAGCTAAAAATCGAACCTATTTTTTTTATTGCCATCTGATGAATGGGTTGCGGATACAGCAATAGGGCTTCCAACACGGGAGGTCCTGTGCCACCCCATTCTGTCTTGTTCCATTGCTATACTGTTTCCCTTCGTTAAGATCTGCTCTGCGTCTCTCTCAAAGACCCCGTTTACACAAAGTCAACAAGATTGAATTTAGTCAATTAAACAAAATAAAGATTAACAATTTCCAGACTGATGTAAACACAAAATCAGTAAACTTGACTGGCATGCTCCACAAGTACGATCATAGTTTAGTGGCTCGTTTCTCTAATTCATGAATGCAAAGTACTGGCAGCCAGTTTCTGTCACAGGTCTAAAGCCGTTGCCCTTTGTTGTACTGTGCTAAGATTTCCTTACCGACTGTACACTCATTGTATCACACTCTGAAAACTGGCTCGGAGACAGGAAGCAGAGGGTAATGGTTGATGGGTTGTGACTGGAAGGCTGTTTCCAGTGGGGTTCCGCAGGGCTCAGTACTAAGTCCCTAGCTTTTTGTGGTATATATCGACGATCTAGACTTGAATATAAGGGGTATGATTAAGAAGTTTGCAGATGATACTAAAATCGGCTGTGTGGTTGATACTGAAGAAGGAAGCTGTAGACTGCAGGAAGATATCAATAAATTGGTCAGGTGGGCAGAACAGTGGCAAATGGAATTCAATCCAGAGAAGTGTGAGGTAATGCATTTGGGGAGGGCTAACAAGGAAAGGGAATACACATTAAATGGTGGGACACAGAGTAGTGTAGAGGAACAAAGGGACCTTGGAGTGCATGTCCACAGATCCCTGAAGGTAGCAGGCCAAGTAGATAAGGTGGTTAAGAAGGCATACGGAATGCTTGCCTTTATTAGCCATGGCATAGAATACAAGAGCAGGGGGGTTATGCTTCAACTGTATAGAACACTAGTTAGGCCTCAGCTAGAGTACTGCGTGCAGTTCTGGTCACCACATTACAGGAAATATGTGATTGCACTAGAGAGGGTACAGAGGAGATTTACAAGGATGTTGCCAGGAGTAGAGAATCTTAGCTATGAGGAAAGACTGGATAGGCTGGGCCTGTTTTCCTTGGAACAGAGGAGGCTGAGGGGAGGCATTATTGAGGCGTATAAAATTATGAGGGGCATAGATAAAGTGGATAGAAAGGACCTATTTCCCTTAGCAGAGTGGTCAAAAACCAGGGGACACAGATTTAAAGTAATTGGTGGAAGGTTTAGAGGGGATTTGAGGGGAAATTTCTTCAGCCAGAGGATTGTGGGGGTCTGGAACTCACTGCCTGAAAGGGTGGCAGAGGCAGAAACCCTAACCACATTTAAAAAGTACTTGGATGTGCACTTGGGATGCTCTAACCTGCAGAGATATGGACCAAGAGCTGGGAAGTGGGATTAGGCTGGATAGCTCTTTGTTGGCCGGCGCGGACACGATGGGCCGAAATAGCCTCCTTCCGTGCTGTAACTTTCTATGATTCTGACGTGACCATCGCTACTCCACTGAGATGCATAGAACAGGTAGCGAGATGCTGGCATTAAGCTGTGTTGTCTCTGGTATAATATAGACCTAATATGATGCCTTAAATGCACCGTGTGCCATAATGTCATGATGTTCAATATAACAGCCCTATTCATTTACTCTGGCCCAGTAGACCTGCGCCAATCTCCTACTTGGAGAGTGAAGTAGGTGCATGTGCGCTGGGTTTTCTGTTTCCTTCTATATTCGGAGTGTAACGGTGCATGGATAAGTGTGTATAAACACTAAGTATGAAACTGCATGTACTCATGTACCGTTTACTCTGGTGCCAATGACGCAGTTTAACTTGGTTGGCAGAAGTGAGCCAGAATTGTTTTAATGCTCATCTGAACCAATCTGTAACTATAAGAAGTGAATAAATGGCTAATTTATACTGATTCCATGATTTTGCTAATTACATTGTAAATAAACTGCCCTCTATCTCGTCATTGTATGATCCAGTGAACTGAGTTACAAAAACACCTACCTCTGATGATGGTGTCAATATAGATAGGAGGTACTTCATTAACTTCACATTAGTAAAGTTACTACTGTTAGTAATGGGGGTAGTGGGAGGGTCCCCCTGAGGCCTCACAGCCTCTCAGTGAAAACCCTGACTCCCTTTTTGTTACCAAGCTCAGATGGAGCGCTGGTCACAGTTGGACAAGCAATTCATGGTATTTCTGTAACACTTCATGGAGGTGTTTTCCTCCAGGCTGCATCCTGCTATTTTTGTTGGCCATTCTCTTTAAATTGAATTACAATGTCAGTGTAAGTCTAAACTTTCTATTGCAGGCTACACCATCACGTTTCCAATGGATCAGCATGCACTTCCCACTGGGATTGACACCATCTGGTCTGAGCCTTCCGCTCTGGAGCATGTGTGTGTGTGTGTGTGTGTGTGTGTGTGCTTCCCGTGTGGAATTCTGAGCCCGAAGTTAAATATTGGATTTTGGGTTTTCTTCAGTTGATATACAACACAAACCATCACATCTATTGTGCATCTGGGAACTTTGCACATTTACTGGTGATATAAGAAGGCTTGTTATACTAGATTTCTTAGACAAATTGTTCTTATCTTTATTCCCCTTAGCATTATCTGAATTCCTAACTACAGCAACTAAGCAAAGAACAGAGAGAACTCTCATTATGTGTTGGTTTTGTGCATACTGCCAAACATCGAAGATCTGCTCGATGCTGAAAGAAGGTGACTGGGAGCGGGTGGGGGTGCAGGGAGGGGTTTAGGGGTCCAGTAGTATATGATATTGAATGGTATGGAAAAAGTTAACTTCAAGGGTAAATCAAAGCCGCTGACGAAGGGTGAATAGGTTCACATTGGTGACGAGCAAACTTAGGACTGAGTTCAGGAAGAATCTCTTCACACAATGAATAAGCAACACTTGGAATAGACCACTAAGGAGAGTAGTGGATGTGAAAACCCTACAGTCATTCACAAACCCGTTGAATGGCTAGATTGGGAGATTGTAGGCTTCAGTTTTTGGATGGACCAACTAAAATGGGCTGAATAGCCTCCCATGTCTTTAGTTAACTCGTGATCTCCACGCAAAGCAGTAATAATTCTGGTGCCAGTTAGTTGTGGATGTCTTGAATTCTTTGCAATGGTTTTTCAGCTGTTGCTGCTTTCGGTACAATCTGCAGGCTTTTCTACTTTCTGTCCTCACGTTATGCTTTGTTTTTGCCAACTACCAGTCCTTCCTAGGCCCTCGGGCTCTCATAACACAACCCCCTTGTGACTCCTTTACATGACTAATTTCAGATGGAGTCTTGGACACAGTTTGTCTGATAAAACAAGAGTTTACGCAGATCAAAAAAGCAGGTTCTAACTCAGTGCGGCACGTTGCAAGCTGTGCTGAAATCTAACTCGGCTGTAGCAATAACTAGACCTGTTTCGACAGGCTCCAGACTGTAGCTGAGCGGGGCAACTTGAATCAAAGAATATTCCCGTTTCATGCACAGTGCGATCTTAAGTTACTGAAAGGCATTCTACTTGTAACAGAAGCTGCACATCACTGAACCTGGCAACAATACAGATGTGTCTGATTACCTGGTAACAGCTGGAGAGAAAGAGAGAGAAACAATTCCCACCTGGAATCGGAGAGATTTTCCAACTCGTCGTCCAATTATACTGGGTGGGTCTTCCTGAAAATTTTTAATGAAACTGTCAGGACAGCCTTTACAAAGAAATGGACTATGTAACACCTAATGACCATTTCCTTATCAGTAAATAGATTATTAGTTTCCTTACCCAGGGATTGATACTTTATCAAATATTAGAAATTTCCCATTGTTTGAATATTTAATATTTTTTAATGCCTGTATGTTTGTGCATCATTGTATTAAATGAAATTCTGTTAGTGCTGATGCAGAGTTAAAGTCCCATTTATACAAGTTTATCCCGGAGAGAATCTGTTACACATTCACCTCCAGTTAAATCATGTAGCACTGTTACAAGTTTGGGTTTGCCTTCTTGTGTTCAGTGGTGTCAATCACTCCCGTATGTTTCTTATGTGCCAGAGTTGACTCACGTTGTCCAATATCTATTTATATGATAGCGTAACCCAGGGAATTTACAATGTGTCCCCCTTGACCTGCAACAACAACAACAACAACTTATATTTATATAGCGTCTTTAACGTAGTAAAACGTCCCCAAGGTGCTTCACAGGAGCGATTATCAAACACAATTTGACACCAAGCCACATAAAGAGAGATTGGGCAGGTTGGTCAAAGAGGTTGGTTTTAAGGAGCCTCTTAAGGGAGGAGAGATTTGGGGAGGGACTTCCACAGCTTAGGGCCCAGACAGCTAAAGGCACGGCTGCCAATGGTGGAACGATGAAAATTGGGGATGTGCAAGAGGCCTGAATTAGGGGAGCGCAGAGATCTCGGAGGGTTGTAGGGCTGGAGGAGGTTACAGAGATAGGGAGGGGTGAGGCCATGGAGGGATTTGAACACTAGGATGAGAATTTTGAAATTGAGGTGTTGGTGGACCAGGAGCCAGTGTAGGTCAGCGAGCACAGGGGGTGATGGGTGGATGGGACTTGGTGTGAACTGGATAGTGTGTTTTTCACAAGTGACTTCCTGTGTGCTTCGCCAATTGTTCAGTAGATGGACTGTTTACACTTCAGTTTGATAAGACCAGAACACAACAATTTATTTCTAGGACAGCAAGTGATCATAAAGATAACAGTTATGATTGGAGTCACTTAATTCAAATCAGTACAACTTGTTTGTGTAATAAAAAATGAAAGCAAAATAACTTCTAACTGTCCTCCTGCATCCTCTATCCCCACCACAAACTCTGTAACCGTGTCACCGATTCCATCCCCCCTCCCCTGGCCATTGCCTTGGGCCAAACCAGACTACTCGTAGCCTTGGCGTCCTCTTTGATCCCGAGCTAAGCTTCTCACTCCATATATCCTCCACCATATAGGTAACCCACCTTCACCTCTATAACGTCGCTCGCCTCTGCGGCTTCCTCAACCCGTTTGTTGTTGAAATCCTCATCCATACCTTTGCCACCGCCAGACTTGACTCTTCCAATGCTCTCCTGGCCGGATTTCGATGCTCCACCCTCCGTACACATCAGCTCATTCAAAACTCTGCTGGCCGTACGCTATCCTGCACTAAGTCCTGTTCAACCATCACCCCTGTGCTTGCTGACCTACATTGGCTTCCAGTCCTCCAATACCTCCAATTTAAAATTCTCGCCCTCATGTTCAAATCCCTTTCGGGCCACGCCTCTCCCGATCTCAGCAACTTCCTCCAGCCCGAATACCCTTCGAGAACTCTGTGTTCTTCCAACTCTGACCTCTTGTGCATCCCCCCACTTCCTTCGCCCCACCATTGGCGACCGTGCCTTTAGCTATATCGGCCCTAAGCTCTGAAATTCCCTCCTGAACTCTCCGCCTCCCCACCTCTTTGACCAAGCTTTTAGTCAGCGTTCCTAATACCTCCTTTGGCTTGGTGTCAATTTTTGTCTGATTACGCTGAAGCGCCTTAGGATGTTGTTCCACGTTAAAGGTGCTATATAAATGTAAGTTGTTGTTGTTGAGTTAGCTGATCTTAGACAAGTGGCAGTCGGGGCACAGTTGTCCAGAGCTAGGGAGGGAGAGAAAAATCCCTGCTGCATGCTACATAAAACCCTACAGTATATTCCTACAGTCCCACTAAGACATGTAATATCAAGAAATCTATTGAAATAATTTTGAGTATAACAACTGAGACAACAACAACAACAACTTGTATTTATATAGCACCTTTAACATAGTAAAACGTCCCATGGTGCTTCACAGGTGTATTATAAGACAAACAATTTGACACCGAGCCACATAAGGAGAAATTAGGGCAGGTGACCAAAAGCTTGGTCAAAGAGGTAGGTTTTAAGGAGCATCTTAAAGGGGGAAAGAGAGGCAGAGAGGTTTAGGCAGGGAATTCCAGAGCTTAGGGCCTCGGCAACAGAAGGCACGGCCACCAATGGTTGAGCGATTATAATCAGGGGTGATCAAGAGGGCAGAATTAGAGGAGCGCAGATATCTCGGGGGGGTTGTGGGGCTGGAGGAGATTACAGAGATAGGGAGGGGGGCGAGGCCATGGAGGGATTTGAAAACAAGGATGAGCATTTTGAAATCGAGGCGTTGCTTAACCAGGGGCCAATGTAGGTCAGTAAGCACAATCCAAGATCACAATCTCTTTGTATGCTAACCCTCACACACATGCATAACAAGAGTCCGAGTTACATACGGGCCATGCTTGGAAGTGCCTGCATCTTAATTTAGGTCATGATGCGGAGATGCCGGTGTTGGACTGGGGTGGACAAAATTGAGAGGTCGCACAACACCAGGTTATAGTCCAACAGTTTTATTTGAAATCACAAGCTTTCGGAGCTATCGATCGCCCCTTCCTCAGGTGAAGTAGTAAAGAAATACAGACTCGACAAAGCATATGTTGGACTATAACCTGGTGTTGTGCGACCTCTTAATTTAGGGGCAAGGGTGTTCTTGACCAAACATGCTTTCATCATTATACCTAGCTTGCTGTTCCATTCAAAAATGTGGTTCCGTTCTCTGGTTTTCTGACTCTGTTGAATTTAGTTGGATCTCATTAAGTGACCTGCTAGGCCACTGGTAAAGTTTGGAGAAGGAAAGTTGAATGTAGATTTGTTCTTTCTTTGAGGGCTTGTGGTGTTAATGTCATTGTATTGTAACTGAGATTGTCAGTTCATTCAAACAATATCTTTTAATAAAGATACTTTCTCACTGTGTGCTTTAATGAGGTTAAGCCTCCTTAAAATGGATTGCTCCCCTTATCCAACAGGCTGCCACACTACTATGTACAAGACCCCTGCAGCCACTCTCTGTAAGGAGTCACTTCCTTACTGGCAATGCTGTATTTGGTCTGCTGTCATGGGGCAATGTACAAAACAACAAGAAGCATATATATACATATATATATCGCCTTTAACGTAGTAAAACGTCCCAAGACACAAAGATGCCAATGTTGCCTCGGAATCATTTAGCTAAATTATTCAGTGATCCACCTCAATACATTTTCAGCAGACCTTATTTCTTGTAAAATGACATCTGAATGTGGAATATATCCTAAAATCTACAACTTCATGACATTCCATGTATTTAAAAAACAAGAAATGGTAGAAGTTGATGAGATCTGAGTCGGGCAACTGTTATACAATCGACAGATATTGAGCAGTGTTACTGTAACTGACTCGCCTCGGGAATGAAATACAGGACATGCGATTGACTTTAAATTGATTAATCACCCAGTCTCTCTGTGTGCCCGTAAAAGAGCACTTGGAAAAAGCAAAAAATTTGGAGATTAAAGTTGCCCTTTGAATGGAAGTGAAAAGCTGAAAGATCTCCTGAAACGGCACAAATGGAACCCAAGTCATTCATCCATCTTTAGTGTGTGGTTTATATTTCCCCGATTTGGAGGTGTCTGATCGCCCCATACAACGACCGATCAACACTAGTGTGTCTAATCCCTTCAGCTAAACTACAGTAAATGAGTTTGAACATAACAACCTGACAGGCAAATATGATGAGGGCACGCATGGGATAGCCACTGCATTCCATTTATATCACTGTGACTGACAAATATTCTTTCTGTTGATGAGAATTTTCAGTCCATGTTAACAAATATCGCACCAGCATTTGAAATGGATAGAGTGTTAACACAGTTCAGACTTGTAAACCAGGAATTCATGAGCATTAAACAGCAGCTACTGCCAGTGTTGGTGACAGACAAGTCTCCTTACTGGACACTTTACAATAATATTTTGGACTGTTTCAAAAATATGATCTGAAAGCTAAGATTGCACATTAGAAACTGTCCACAGATGTTGATTATAACATTGCAGCACACATATGGCCACCTTTCATCTCTTGAACTGGATACTGCTGTTTGCATGAGGTAAATCCTGATGACTAAGCCCCATTTAACAGGCATATAGGGGGAGAAATTCGGTATCGCCCCGTTTGGGGCGCAATTATCGGCCAGGCGCAATGTTTAGCGCCTGGCGCTAATTATCGCCTCCGACTGCAAACTTGGCTTCTAACGCCCCTGGACGTGATTGGAGCGCTAAATCAGGCGCTTCACACCTCTCTTAAGGCGCTAATGCCGAGGAGCGAGGCGTTACCTCAGAGCGCTGGTGAAGCTCATGTGATGTCAGTCAGCAATGGAACACAGACACACTGGCGCCGGCCAGTTCTTAAAGGGGAGGGTCGATCTTACTCTCCATCCACACCCTGCTCATTGCAGCCTTGAATCTCGGCCTGGAGAGACCTGTACATCAATTCTGCTGGAAAGAACAATGAAAAGGCCCAGGGAAAGAGCTCAGAGTGCAGCCCCGTACTCTCTTCTAAATCAATGCAAGGAAGGTCAAATCAAAATCAACCTGCAAAGTACTGCTCAGTACCCAAAACTCCTTCACACAGCGTTGAATATCTCCAGAAGTCTCTCTCTCTCTCTCTCTCTCTCTCTCTCAGAATGCGTGGTGCAAAAATGTCGCCGATTTTAAAAAAAAGTCAGGAAGTGGCCGCCTATAAATAGCGCTCCCCCAGTCCCTTCCCGACTGCAAAACGCTCCCCTCAACCTGTTGTTGCTAGCGGTAGGCAGTAAGGCAGGGGGCGCCACTCAATATCCGGTCCGGGGCATTGCACGCTCGAACGATGTCACGATCTGCGGGCGCAGGAGATCATGGCGGTAGTGTTTAGCGCCACCGCAAAATGTCTGGTCAATTTCGCGAGCGACGCAAACATCGCCGCGCCCGGGCGCTAGTTGCTTTGTGCCCCATTAGCGCCCTCTTAGGGCGCTAACCGGAGGCGCAAAGCAACCACATTTTTTCCCCCTTTGTTTCTTGCTAAGTGACCTCCCAGACACTTTAGCAGGTTTGAAACCAGAGATGTGCAGGATGTGAGAGGTGACACCATAATGCCATTAATAGTTCATGGGGATAATGAAACTCACAGTGACGGCTCCAGTGCAGTCTTATTCGGTGGGACAATACTGCCGACTTTGACAGACATTGTGAAGCAGTGCAAAGAAATCTGACTGTCCAAATACCCTGAGTTTGGTGATAGTGCTGTTCAGCGTTGTGTGCCTACACATGAAAAAATCTGAACTAAATTGGTGAGTAAGCTCTCAGTATTGAGTAAGTTTGTAAGGTAAAGCATTCACATTTTAGATTCTGAAATTTATCCTTGAAGGGGATTGTCATGGGTGGTGGGAAGGGATGGATGGGTGGTGGTGATGGATTACTTTCCATCGGAAAATGGTCTTCCCTCACTGCTTCCTTCAATGTTTTTCTACCTGAGAGAAGATATTTCAACAGAAGCCGGTCTGCAAGCAAGTTTGGGAAACTCATCTATAGGTCTCCGTGCTAGACAGGAACAGCTCAGATGACCTACCTGGCAGGTTTTCCTGCAGCCACCTGTCATTGAGGTGAGCAGGGATTGGCATCCTCCTTGTTCTTGGATGTCAACCTTGTCCCTTGAATCCAGGTGAAAGGCTCAATGTTGGCTGGGATTCGAACAAAACTCTACTACGCTTTTTACTCGGGTTCAAGCATGGAGATTAGCATCCAGAAGTAGGAAGCTTGACAATCCTCACTGACCTTCGTGACTACTGCCCAGAGGGGGACCTGCAGTTAGATAATCTAAATGGGTTTTTCCTGCGCAGGAGACTTTAATGCTACTTTCAGACCTGCCTCAGTTGGTGTTTCTCATTTTTTGTGGCGCTTTCCTTCTTTAATGACTAGAGAGGGTGCTATTCTCTAGGGATGTGCCATCTGGGTTTTTGTTGCTAATATCAGCCGAGGACTCCCCACAGTGGCTCAGTGAGTTTATCTAGTGAGTAGCTGAGCCATAAAGTTCTGGAAGGTCCTAGTTTCAATTCCCAGTCTTGAGTTCACTGATCTCAGAAATAGGAGCAGGAGTCGGCCATTTGGCCCTTCGAGCCTGCTCCGCCATTCAGTAAGATCCTGGCTGATCTACCTCATCTCCACTTTCCTGCACTATCCCCATATCCCTTGATTCGCTTAATATTCAAAAATCTCTCGATCTCTGTCTTGAATATACTCAACGACTGAGCCTCCACAGCCCTCTGGGGTAGAGAATTCCAAAGATTCACCACCCTCTGAGTGAAGAAATTTCTCCTCATCTCAGTCCTAAATGGCTGACCCCTTATTCTGAGACTGTGACCCCTGGTTCTAGACTCCCCAGCCAGGGGAAACATCCTCCCTGCATCTACCCTGTCAAGCCCTGTAAGAATTTTGTATGTTTCAATGAGATCACCTCTCATTCTTCTAAACTCTAGAGAATATAAAAATGAGAAGTCACACAACACCAGGTTATAGTCCAACAGTTTTATTTGAAATCACAAGCTTTCGGAGCTATCGATCGCCCCTTCCTCAGGTGAAGTAAAGAGATACAGAATCGCCAAAGCATATATAGATAGAGAACAATGCATGTCTTACTTACAAAAGCAGACGACTACATTTAAATCACCCTGACTGTTTATCTGCCGAGGTGTGACAAAAGGCAATCAGGTCACATCAAAGACATAGCAAGATACAACTGAGACAATGAGGTGGAGCCACAGGGGGTCCAATGTGTCAAAAGCCGCAGTATGGGAAACGATAAACTTTAAAATGTTTACTTTTTTACTGGGAATCACATCTGTTAACAAGCCAACGACGACTCGAGTCTGGATCACATCATGTATCGTGACATAAACCCAAGATCCCGGTTGAGGCCGTCCTCATGAGTGCGGAACTTGGCTATCAGTTTCTGCTCGATGATTTTGCGTTGTCGTGTGTTTCTAAGGCCGCCTTGGAGAACGCTTACCCGCAGATCCGAGGCTGAATGTCCTTGACTGCTGAAATGTTCCCCGACTGGGAGGGAACACTCCTGCCTGGTGATTGTTGCGCGGTGTCCGTTCATACGTTGTCTCAGTGTCTGCATGGTCTCGCCGATGTACCATGCCGCGGTGCATTCTTTCCTGCAACGTATGAGGTAGACAACGTTGGCCGAGTCACATGAGTATGTACCATGTACCTGGTGGGTAGTGTCCTCACGTGTGATGATGGTATCTGTGTTGATGATCTGGCATGTCTTGCAGAGGTTGCCGTGGCAGGGTTGTGTGGTGTCGTGGTCGCTGTTATCCTGAAAGCTGGGTAATTTGCTGCGAATGATGGTACTTCTGAGGTTAGGCGGCTGTTTGAAGGCAAGTAGTGGAGGCGTGGGGATGGCCTTAGCGAGGTGTTCATCGTCATCGATGACATGTTGGAGGCTGCGAAGAACATGGCGTAGTTTCTCCGCTCCGGGGAAGTACTGGACGACGTAGGGTACCCTGTTGGTTGTGTCCCGTGTTTGCCTTCTGAGGAGGTCTATGCGATTTTTCGCTGTGGCCCGTCGGAACTGTCAATCGATGTGTCGAGTGTCATATCCCGTTCTTACGAGGGCGTTTTTCAGCGTCCGTAGGTGTCCATCGCGTTCCTCCTCGTCTGAGCAGATCCTGTGTATTCGCAGGGCTTGTCCATAGGGGATGGCTTTTTTAACGTGGTTAGGGTGGAAGCTGGAGAAGTGGAGCATCGTGAGGTTGTCCGTGGGCTTGCGGTAGAGTGAAGTGCTGAGGTGTCCGTCTTTGATGGAGAATATAGGCCTAGTCTACTCAATCTCTCCTCACAGGACAATCCCCCCATCCCAGGAACCAGTCTGGTGAACCTTCGTTGCATTCCCTCTGTGGCAAGTTTATCCTTCCTTAGGTAAGGAGACCAAAACTGTACAAATACTCCAGGTGTGGTCTCACCAGGGCCCTATATAATTGCAGTAAGACGTCTTTACTCTTATACTCTATGATCGTGGTAGACGCTACAATTAGCTTCAGTGCCCTTGGAGAAAATTGGCTATTCATCCCGGTCTTAGTTGCCATACAACGTGTGGATGTCAAGTAGGGACAGGATTGGACTTGGCTGCAATGCCCCCATGGTGAATAGCCTAACAAACTCACTGTCAAAGCTCACAGAAGAATAATGGCTATTTGAGCAAGGCACTGGAAGGCAACTGATGCCTAAATCCTGAAAAAGAAGCTCAACAGCATCCAGGAAAAAGCTAATACGATAGCAAAATACTGCAGATGCTGGAAATCCGAAATAACAACAGAAAACGCTGGAAAAACTCAGCAGGCGAGGCAGCATCCGTGGAGAGAGAAACAGAGTTAATGTTTCAGGTCGAAGACCTTTCGTCAGAACTGGAAATAGCAGGAAATGGAATAGATTTAAGGCAAGGATAAAGCTGGGAAAAGGGGGAGGGGATGAAAGAACAAAAGGAGACATTAAGAGACATTAAGAGACATTAAGAGATGATCAAGGCAAGAGGTGGTGTTAATGTGACAGGTTAAGGCTAAAAGAAGTGTGAAATGCACTGGCAGAATGAAGGACAGCTGCCAGCTTCTAGGAGGGAAAGAAAAGGGAGGGGGTGGGGGGGGGGGGGGGGGGCAAACAAAAGGGTGGATGAAAAAATAAAATGTAAATGTGATTGGGGCTGAGGTTATGATCTAAAATTGTTGAACTCGATGTTGAGTCCAGAGGGCTGTAAAGTGCCTAAACGAAAGATGAGGTGCTGTTCCTCGAGCTTACGCTGCGCTTCCGTGGAACAGTGTAATAGGCCGAGGACGGTGAGGTCAGAGTGGGAGTGAAGCGGTGAATTAAAGTGACAGGCGACCGGGAGCTCGGGGTCCCCCTTACGGACTGAACGGAGGTGTTCCGCAAAGCGGTCACCCATTCTGCGTTTGGTCTCCCCAATGTAGAGGAGACCACATCGTGAGCAGCGAATACAGTATACTAAATTGCAGGAAGTACAAGTAAATCGCTGTTTCACCTGGAAGGGGTGTTTGGGGCCCTGGACAGTGGGAAGAGGGGAGGTATAAGGGCATGTGTTGCATCTCCTGCGCTTGCACGGGAAGGTGCTGGGCGAAGGGGAAGGGGTGCTGGGGGTGGTAGAGGAGTGGGCTAGGGTGTCGCGGAGGGAGCGGTCCCTGCGGAATGCTGAAAGGGGAGGTGAGGAGAAGATGCATTTGGTGGTGGGATCACGCTGGAGATGGCGGAGGATGATCCGTTGAATGTGGAGGCTGGTGGGGTGAAAGGTGAGGACAAGGGGAACTCTATCGTGGTTCCGGGAGGGAGGGGCAGGGGTGAGGGCAGAAGTGCGGGAGATAGAACGGACACAGTCGAGGGCCGTGTCGACCACGGTAGAGGGGAATCCTCGGTTGAGGAAAAAGGAAGACATGTCGGAAGCACTGGTATGGAAGGTGGCATCATCAGAGCAGATGCGGCGGAGACGGAGAAACTGGGAGAATGGAATAGAGTCCTTACAGGAGGCGGGGTGGGAAGAAGTGTAGTCCAGGTAGCTGTGGGAGTCAGTGGGCTTGTAGAGAATGTTAGTCAATAACCTATCCCCAGAGATGGAGACGGAGAAGTCGAGGAAGGGAAGGGAAGAGTCGGAGATGGACCATGTGAAGGTGAGGGAAGGGTGGAAATTGGAAGCATAGTGAATGAAATGTTCTAGTTCAGGGCGCGAGCAGGAGACGGCACCGATACAGTCATCAATGTACCGGAAAAAGAGGTGAGGGAGGGGACCCGAGTAGGACTGGAACAAAGAGTGTTCCACATATCCCACGAAAAGGCAGGCATAGCTAGGACCCATGCGGGTACCCATAGTAACACCTTTAATTTGGAGGAAAAAGCTGCCCGTTTGTTTGGCACCCCATCCACCACCTTAAACATTCACTCCCTCCACCACTGGCGCACCGTGTCTGCAGTGTGTACCATCTACAAGATGCACTGTAGCAACTTGCCAAGGCTTCTTCAACAGCACCTCCCAAACCCGCAACCTCTACCACTTAGAAGGACAAGGGCAGTAGGCGCATGGGAACACCACCACCTCCAAGTTACCCTCCAAGTCACACACCATCCTGACTTGGAAATATATCGCCGTTCCTTCATAGTCACTGGGTCAAAATCCTGGAACTCCCTCCCTAACAGCACTGTGGGAGTACCTTCCCCACACGGACTGCAGCGGTTCAAGAAGGCGGCTCACCACCACCTTCTCAAGGGCAATTAGGGATGGGCAATAAATGCTGGCCTTGCCAGTGACGGCCACATCCCAGGAATGAATTAAAAAAAAATCAATGCCTTCAGAAGGGAAGAGGAGAGAATTGTTGAGAAAAGAGAAACATGGTTTAAAAAGACTATTGTTGAAAATCTGTTATTGACCAAAACTGGTATTCCCCCTCCATGGGCAAAAAGTCTAGATAATCCAATGCAGATCCAATTTGTTTTATGGTTTTTAGCAGCCACCTGGGCTACCATTCAGTCTTTTCGCAGTGTTTGCGGTTGCCAATGGGAGGACTTAACGCCTCTACCACAAGGCATAACATTAGATCATGGCACAAAACAATGCTGCTCCCAGTTACTGCCAGTGGGAATAGTCCTGCCCTTATAGTTAAGTATAATAGACGGCATAATGACAGCTTTCTAAATATGTTTGTAAAATATATCCTCCCAGGCCTCAAAATGTATACTTCAGGAGAATAATTGTATCTGTGGGAGAGAAGAGTTTTAAAGTTATTTCTAAGTTGATTTGAGTAGGACAATTCACATCAGAACTAAGTATTCATATCAAACTTAGGATGTGTCATTAAAATATGTTTTGCGGAACAGAAAATAAGTTTCAAATGTGGATTTATATTTCCCTGAAGTCTGAATCCTTAATCCCAGGATATTCCTGCTTAATCATAGATAAGTGGCAGGTGGTGCATTTTGGTAGGAAGAATAAGGAGGCCACATATTCCTTGGAAAATAAGTGTCTAAATGGGGTAGAGGAACAGCAGGATCTGGGGGTACAGATACACAAATCACTAAAAGTAACAATGCAGGTTAATAAGGCCATAAAAAAGCAAACAAAGCACTGGGGTTCATTTCTAGAGAGATAGAATTGAAAAGCAGAGAAGTTATGTTAAACTTCTATAGAACCTTGGTTAGACAACACTTAGGGGGAAAAATGTGGTTGGTTAGTGCCTCCTGTTAGCACCTCCCGGGGGGCGTTAACAGGGCGCTAGCAACTTAGCGCCCGAGCGTGGCGATTTTAGCGCTGCTCACGAAATTGACCTGTGGTTTTGCGGTGGCGCTAAACACTACCGCCACGATCTCCTGCGCCCGCAGATCGTGACGTCATGCAAGCGTGCAATGCCCCGGACCGGAAATTGATTCGCGCCCCCTGCCTTAGCGCCTGCCGCTAGGAACAGGAAGGGGCTGGGGGAGCGCTATTTAAAGGCGGGCGCTTCCTGCTTTTTCTTGTCGGCAAAAGTTTTGGTACACGCAGGTTGTGAGGGAGAGAGACGTCTGGAGAGATTTAACGCTGTCCTAATGAGTTTTGGTCCTCAGCACCACTTTTGAGTTTCCTATTTATCTGAGCTTCATATTTAGCACATTTAGAAGATTTTATGGGGGCTGTACTAACTCGGGGCATCGTCCTCCAGCTTCACCTTCGGAGGCAGCAGAGGCTCAGAGAGAGAGTGGCAAACGTGGCCAGAGGGAGGAGGGCCAACAGGCCTCTGCACAGAAGACCTCACCCTCCCAGGGTATTCCGGGAGCAATTCTCCTACATTCATCTGTCTGAGGAGCAGTGTTTCAGAAGGCTGCGCTTCAGCAAGGAGGCGGTCACTGAGCTCTGCCACCTCCTACAACCAGATCTGCAGCCTCAACTGAGGACCAGGACGTCTCTGTCGGTGGCAGTGAAGGTGACGGTGGCTCTGAATTTCTATGCCAGCAGCTCCTTCCAGGCTGCAACTGGGGACATAGTGAATATCTCCCAGTTCGCTGTCCATTGTTGCATCCGGGAGGTGACAAATGCTCTGTACAAAAGGAGAAGGCAGTACATATCTTTCCCCATGTCCCGGGACAAACAGCGCGAACACGCATGTGGCTTTGCTAGGATAGCGGGCTTCCCCATGGTTCAGGGCGCCATTGACTGCATGCATGTGGCATTGCGGACACCTCATGAGAATGTAGAGGTGTTCTGAAACTGCAAGGGCTTCCACTCTTTAAATGTACAGTTGGTGTGTGACCACAGACAGCGCATCCTTGCCGTCAATGCCCGCTATCCTGGCAGCAGTCACGATGCTTTTATCCTGCGCCAGACTGGTGTCCCAGACCTCTTCCAACCACCACGTCAACCTAGTGGAAGGCTCCTTGGGAACAAGGGTTATCCACTCTGCACCTAGCTGATGACACCGCTCCGTAACCTGGCTAACATTCAAGGAAATGATGCATAATTTGCAACAAACATATATTCCTCTAGGGCAAAAAAACCCAAAAGGAAAAGTGATCCAACCATGGCTAACAAAAGAAATTAAAGCTAGTATTAAGTCAAAGGAGGAAGCTTGTAAAGCTGCCAGAAAAAGTGGTCAGCCTGAGGATTGGGATCTTTTTAGAAATCAGCAAAGGGGGACCAAGAAATTGATAAAGAAAGGGAAAATGGAATATGAGCACAAACTAGCGAAAAATATAAAAACGGATTGTAAAAGCTTCTATAGGTATGTGAAAAGGAAAAGACCGGCAAAGGTAAATGTAGGTCCTTTACAGTCAGAGACGGGAGAATTTATAATGGGGAATGAGGAAATGGCTGAGAAATTAAATAAATACTTTGTTTCTGTCTTCACGGAGGAAGACACAAAAAACCTCCCAGAAATACGAGAAAACCAAGGGTGTGATGAGAATGAGGAACTTAAAGAAACTATTATTAGTAAAAAAACAGTACTAGCAAAATTGATGGGACTAAAAGTCGATAAATTCCAAGGACCAGATGACCTACATCCTATGGTTTTGAAAGAGGTGGCCATTGGGATAGTAGACGCATTGGTTGTCATCTTCCAAAATTCTATAGATTCTGGAACGGTTCCTGCAGATTGGAGGATAGCAAATGTAACCCCACTATTTAAGAAAGGAGGGAGAGAGAAAATGGGGAACTACAGACCTGTTAGCCTCACATCAGTAATTAGGAAAATGCTGGAATCTATTATAAAGGATGCAATAACTGGGCACTTAGAAACTAATAGTAAGATTGGGCAGAGTCAACATGGATTTATGAAAGCGAAATCCTGTTTGACAAACCTATTGGAGTTCTTTGAGGACGTAACTAGTGGAGTAGACAAAGGGGAACCGGTAGATGTGGTGTATCTGGATTTTCAGAAGGCCTTCGATAAGGTCCCACACAAGAGGTTGGTGAACAAAATTAGGGCACATGGAATTAGGGATAATATACTAGCATGGATTGAGAATTGGTTAACAGACAGAAAACAAAGAGTAGGGATAAACGGGTCTTTTTCAGGATGGCAGGCTGTGACTAGTCGGGTACCGCAAGGATCGGTGCTTGGGCCCCAGCTATTCACAATCTATATCAATGATTTGGATGAGGGGACTAAATGTAACATTTCCAAATTTGCTGATGATACAAAGCTAGGTGGCAGTGCCAGTTGCGAAGAGGATGTGAAGAGGTTTCAAGGGGATCTCGACCGGCTCAGTGAGTGGGCGAGAACATGGCAGACGGAATATAATGTGGATAAATGTGAAGTTATCCACTTTGGTAGAAAAAACAGAAAGGCACAACCTTGCAATTATAAAGGACCCAGCCACTGCCACCAGGGTTTGGTGCACCACCTGAGGAGGAGGAAGAGGGGGAGGAGGTGGAGGAGGAGGATGAAGAGGAGGATGAAGAGGAGGATCAGCAGCACCAATGTGGGAGGGAGGCACTCAATGTTGCCACTGCAAGGGCCGTCCGTGAACGCCCGATAAAACACCGCTTCTAATCAATGACAGAGAAGATGGCTTGTGGGATAAACAATCACATCATTGCAGGCATCCCGCAGCCCCTACTGCCGGGCAAAGCTCCAAATGAGTCAAATCAGCAAAGATGTAAAGTTCCAATAACATTTTTTATTTATATTACAAACCCAACAATTCATAAACTAACAAAACTCGTTCTCACAACATCGAGATAAGCATCAAAACAGTAAACAAATATATTATGAACATCCGTCTTTCCCACAAACAATCCCCCCATTTATTAATAATTTCTACTTTTCGGCCTTCAAGGGTGATCTCCATCCCCTGTGCACTTCCCCCCTTCCCACCCTACTGCTCCTCCGTAATGGGGCCCCAGTGGCTGCAGCGAGGCTGGTGGAAGGCTGCTGAATGCTGGATCCAGAGACTGGAGATGGCTTTGAAGGATGCCCCGACCAGCTCTGGGCCTGGAGGGCTCAGCTGCAGACTGCACCAACTCTGCATGGGCGGCAGCAGTCTGGGATGGCTGGGTTACAGGCGGTGGCAAGTGCAATGGGGAAGTGGCAGTGGTGGGAGCAGGAATTCTGTCATCCTGAGAGAGGACAGCACCTTCCTGCTGGACTGGCACTCCCACAGGGCAGCACCTCAGCATCCGGAGCAATCTGCTCGAGCACAGATCGCTGGCCTGCTGCGGTACCGTCAGATCCCCGGTGGTGTGTGGGTGACCCAGCGAGGATGGCAGCAATCAGTGCTTGCATGACATCAATCTGAGACTGCATGAGAGCAGTCTGGGACTGGATGGTACCAGCCAATGACTCGATTACAGCACTAAGCCGTTGCGTTGCGTCGGCCTGTGCTGCAATAGATCCTGCCACCTCACCCATTACATGCGGCATGGGCTCTGGTTCCCCAAGGTCTCCCTGCAATTCAACCATCCTCTGCAACGAGGCAATGATGGGTTCAAGAGTTTGCGCACAGACGACAGCTGTGCTAGCGGCGGACTCCTCCACGCTCCTAGCCAGTGCATCCATGCTGTCGGGCACCCTTGCCATTGCACCCATGAGCTCAGGGTGCATGCTCAAGGCCTGCGTATTCATGGCCGCGATGTCGAGGTCCTCATCCGAGTCCTGTGCAGCAGAACCTGTGCGCCTACTCACCCTCCGGGGAGATGGCTCCCGAGCTTCCCTACCCCCATGGTGTGGTTGCAGCCCGCTGGGTCCAGGAGCTTCACCCACATCAGATCCTAACCCCCTGCTCCCCTCCAGGGAACGCGTGGCCCCAGTGTCAGAAGTGTCACCCTCGGGAGACGCAGGCGGTGAGGCTCTGGCTTCCTCTTCTTCCTCCTCTGGTGCGTCGCTGCCACTGGCAGGCTGAGGGACAGGCTGGTCAGCTGGTGGTTCACTATCTGAAAGCAGCAAGGCACAAGAGTGGCTTTAGCGTGAGGGCAGGGGGGCAGGAAGGGAGCAAGGACTCGAGAGAGTTAGTTAGATTGAAAGTGTAAAAGGCTGGTGTTGTGAGGGGAAGTGGTAGGAGAGAGGAGAGAAAGCTGATGAACATACCATTGCTGTCCCCAAGGGGGTCGACCTCTCCACCAGCCACGGCACCTACTACCTGGCTCGCAATCAGCCTGTGGACTCTCTCCTCCAACACAGTGAGGGGGTGGTGGTCTGCCTGTCCTCCTCCCGTCCGCTAGGTCTCTCGTCGATTATGTGAAAGCTTGGCCTGCAAGAAAAAGGACAGCGTGTGAGTGAGTGTGCAGCCATGTGTTTGGCAGATGTGCCTACCATAGTTGAATAGCCGTTAATGTCTGCAAGGTGTGCGATGTGCATGTGAGTTTTATGAGATGGCCATAGTTGTTGGATGTGTTTTGGGCATTTGGGTATTTACACCGTCTGGGCACAGAGTGAGGTTGAGATGGTGGGATGTAGAGGTATTGAAAAGCAGGTACTCGCCCTGACCACCCGAGTGAGGTCGCTGAACTTCTTCCGACACGGAGTGTGTGTCCTCGACACCAGGCTCCTTGGTGACACGTGCTGGGCCACCTCCCTCCACAATCTTCGAAACTCGCGGGGCAATGGCTACCTGCCACTCTCTGGGAAGAGCACTGCCCGTCGCCGTTCAACGGCGCCAACCAGAGCCACCAATGCCTGGTCGCTAAAGCGCCGAGCTCTTTCCCTGGGCCTATCCATCACTACTTTAAGCACAATGGTGGTTTAGGTGTTTGCAGGCCGAGATTCAAGGCTGCAATGAGCAGGGTGTGGCTGGGCAGTAAGATGGCCCCTCCCCTTTAAGAACTGGATGGTGCCAGTCTGTCTGGCTTCCTTGGTAACCGACATCGCCCGAGCTTCGGTAGCGTTCTGAGGTAGCGCCTCGCTCCCCGACGTTTGTGCCGTAAGAGAAGTGTGTAGTGCTTGATTTAGCGCTCAAATCACCTCCAGGGGCGATGAAGGCGAATTTTGCAGTCGGCGGCGATAATTAGCGCCGGGCACTAACCTTTGCGCCCGGCCGATATTAGCGCCCCAAAAGGGGCAATACCCAATTTTCCCCCCTTAGAGTACTATGCTCAGTTCTGGTCTCCATATTATGAAAAGGATATAAAGGCATTGGAGAAGGTGCAAAAAAGATTTACAAGGATGATATCAGGAAAGACTGAGCCGCCTGGGGCTCTTTTGCTCTAGAAAAGGGAAGGCTGAGGGGTGACCTGATAGAGATCTTTACAATTATGAAAGGGTTTGATAGGGTAGACATAGAGAAGATGTTTTTACTTGTGGGGGAGACCAAAACCAGGGGCCATCAATATAAGATAGTCACTACTAAATCCAACAGGGAATTCAGGAGAGACTTCTTTACCCAGAGAGTGGTGAGAGTATGGAATGTCCTACCACAGGGAGTGGTTGAGGCAAATAGCATAGATGCATTTAAGAGGAAGCTGAATAAGTACATGAGGGAGAAAGGAATAGAAAGGTTTGCTGATAGGGTTAGATGAAGTCAGAGGAGAGGAGGCTTGTGTGGAGCATAAACACCGGCATAGACCAGTTGGGATGAATGGCCTGTTTCTGTGCTGTAAATATGATGTAATCATGGTTCTAGTACGACAAAATAAGACAGAGGGACCATATTTGTCTCATGACCCAAAGATAAAACCCTACAGTGACTTTATCATTGAGCATTCATGTCAATAATACCTGCTTTCTATACCTAATCTGGTTTAAAAAATTGTTTTTTTCCGAGTTAATGCTGGCTGGCATCTGGCCCATTATTGCAAGAGAAGGCCCTATAATGACTTTATGGTTGAGCCAGAAGCCACCCACAGCCAACCTTTAATCAAAGGCCACCCATAAGGAGAGTTGTCCATTTCTCTTCCACTGGCCTGCAGTAGTGTAAATTTCTGAAGACGGTGACTCGGGACGCCAGTTGACTCCTCAGCAGTGCTCATTTAACAAGGACAGGCGAGGGTTAACGTAGGGTGTGTCACCGACTCAAGAGGATGATTCATGCAAGAATTATTTGAGCAGTTGGAGGAGTCAAACCCATGACCCTCCTGGTGAAAACCAAACACCCAGCCACTGGATCACAGGAACACTTAACATTATTGGAAAAAAAAAACATCTGCTCTCTATATTGTTCCAATTTTTTAAGGCAGAGATTATTTTTGATTCTTTTACCACACGGAGGCTGACCTCCAAAGCTGGCAGCTCCCATCAGCTCTCATTTTGAGGCTGGGTGCTGGTGTTTGTTGCGGAGCCTTGCCACAGTTCCACCCCTCCCCTCTGCTCATTGTTCCTCTTTTTGGTTGGACAGAACCCAAATTAACTGTAAATCAATTAAAACTTTAAATGAAACTTAATAAATCAAATTAAAATTTGGAAGTCCGGGGTGACGATGCACTCCAGTCCCTGCGGCGCCCACCGGTCGCGGAAAAACTCTGCTCATTGTTGCCATTGCTTTCAATAAAGCAACGTTGGGCGCCAACTTTGAGTCCTCAAATCACCACAGCTGTTCCAGTTGCGAGGCCAATTACTGTTCAGTCAGCCTTTAATATTTTTACCTGAGACGTTACGGTGATAGCTTCCCCCCCCACCCAGTGGCGGCTCGGAGCTGAGCCGGACAGACCAGAAGATTGATTGGGTTCAGCACAGACCAGAATCAATCGGGGCTGCAGTAGGAGCAATACGACTTGCCTCGGGCCAGGAGTGGGCAATTCAGCCAAGGTTTCTGCTCCTGCTTCTGCTCCAGTGGCTCCCATGGGAAAATGCTGGTGGCTGGACATTGGCTGAGAGCAGGATCAGACTCGAGCGGACTGTCTCCACGGGAGTGGAAGAGCCTTCTGATTCACCCTGTCCAAGTTCACACATGTAGACTGTCCACTTGAACATGGTGCTGGTGGAACTCTCTGCTGCCTTCAAGATATTGGTTAAGAAAGGAAAGATCACTTCAAGATGAGTTGTTTCAGATTTTTTTTTACATAAATACTTATGGTGGCTGGATTATTCCTTTTAATACAAGAACTGGCTAATATAAAATGTGGGCTTCTCACAGACTAGTCATTGCTATTTGAAATCGCTGCATGCTGTTTGCAAAAAAAAACATAATTCCCTCGGTTCAAGCAGGGCCGGGGCGTTTATTGACAAGATTGATCTTTCCCCCTCTGGAATCTGCCAGTGTTTCATGATAAAGCCTCGCAGCTATTTAAAACATCTAAGCTCCAAAAAAAGACTTTTATTAAAGCCTCTTACGGTTTGTTGTCATGGTGATGTGCACTTCCCGATGGTCTGTGGGATATTTCGGAAGAATGATCTAGCTTGTTTACTAAGGAAGGGAGCCAAATTGAACTACAAACCTTAATTGGGCCCCTCGTGGTTTGGCCAGGCCTCACGAATGTGCTTCAAATCAGAGCAATTTAGGTGCACTGGTCTTTCCAACCCCCCGCCCCCGCCCCCGCCGCCACCGCCTAAATTTCTTTCCAGCCTCTGACTCTTGCTGGGTTCAGTCCCATGGATGCCGGTACTCTTCTAATACACTTACCCAAGTGGCGAGTCACAATGAATCGTCAGCGCAACTATTTGACTGGGAGAGGTATCACAGCCAAACCCAACCCTGCCCTCACCCAAAAATCCAGGTGCAGGCACTTTCAAATAAGAGCTCTTTTTTTGTTGCTTTCTGGAACAAGACTGGGCCCGGTGCATCACTCCTACTGCTATCCTGGCTGACATATCACGGCAAGCATTACAGGTGTCCTCTGCCTCACTCTTATCCTGAGTCTCAAACCTTTATTTGGAATATTCAAACGAAATAGATACAACAGGGGTATGGTCAGATTAAAATGGTCTCACTGCTTCCTCCAGATTCCTTCAAGACTCAGCATAGGTTTATGTGAAGACACGGGTGTTTTCTACCATCAATTCTCTAAGGGTCTGTGCATGGAAAGCGCTGCTCCAAGTTTTGATGGAAGGCCGGCCTGAGTGTGCAGCAGCTGGTGTAAGCTGTCTCGAGTAAAGAAATTATTATTCGGAAAAAAACAGTACTAGCAAAATTAATGGGACTAAAAGTCGATAAATCCCAAGGACCGGATGACCTACATCCTAGGGTTTTGAAAGAGGTGGCCATTGGGATAGTGGACGCATTGGTTGTCATCTTCCAAAATTCTTTAGATTCTGAAACGGTTCCTGCAGATTGGAGGATAGCAAATGTAACCCCGCTATTTAAGAAAGGAGGGAGAGAGAAAATGGGGAACTACAGACCTGTTAGCCTCACATCAGTAGTTGGGAAAATGCTGGAATCTATTATAAAGGATGCAATAACTGGGCACTTAGAAACTAATAGTAAGATTGGGCAGAGTCAACATGGATTTATGAAAGGGAAACCTATTGGAGTTCTTTGAGGATGTAACTAGTGGAGTAGACAAAGGGGAACACGGTAGATGTGGTGTATTTGGATTTTCAGAAGGCCTTCGATAAGGTCCCACATAAGAGGTTGGTGAACAAAATTCGGGCACATGGAATTGGGGGTAATATACTAGCATGGATTGAGAATTGGTTAACAGACAGAAAACAAAGAGATGGGATAAACAGATCTTTTTCAGGATGGCAGGCTGTGACTAGTGGGGTACCGCAAGGATCAGTGCTTGGGCCCCAGCTATTCACAATCTATATCAATGATTTGGATGAGGGGACTAAATGTAACATTTCCAAATTTGCTGATGATACAAAGCTAGGTGGCAGTGTCAGTTGCGAAGAGGATGTGAAGAGGCTTCAAGGGGATCTCGACAGGTTCAGTGAGTGGGTGAGAACATGGCAGATGGAATATAATGTGGATAAATGTGAAGTTATCCACTTTGGTGGAAAAAACAGAAAGGCAGAGTATTTCCGAAATGGTGAAAGATTGGGGAATGCAGATGCTCAAAGGGACCTGGGTGTCCTTGTACATGAGTCACTGAAAGTGAATGTGCAGGTGCAGCAAGCCATTAGGAAGGCAAATGGTATGCTGGCCTTCATTACAAGAGGATTTGAGTACAGGAGTAAAGAAGTCTTACTCCAATTATATAGGGCCTTGGTGAGACCACACCTGGAGTACTGTGTACAATTTTGGCCTCCTTACCTAAGGAAGGATATACTTGCCATAGAAGGAGTGCAACGAAGGTTCACGAGATTGATTCCTGGGATGGCGGGACTGTCGTATGAGAAGAGATTGAGTAAACTAGGCCTGTATTCTCTTGAATTCAGAAGAATGAGAGGGGATCTCATTGAAGCATACAAAACTATTACAGGGCTTGATAGGATGGATGCTGGGAGAATACTTTCCTTGGCTGGGGAGTCTAGAACCAGGGGCCACAGCCTCAGGATAAAGGGTAGGCCATTCAGGACTGAGATGAGAAGAAATTTCTTCACACAGAGGGTGGTGAATCTTTGGAATTCTCTACCCCAGAGGGCTGTGGAGGCTCAATCATTGGGTATATTCAAAACAGAAGTCGATAGATTTCTGACTAGTAAGGGCATCAAGGGATATGGCGATAGGGCCGGTGAATGGAGTTGAGGCAGAAGATCAGCCATGATCTCATTGAATGACGAGCAGGCTCGAAGGGCCGACCGGCCTACTCCTGCTCCTATTTCTTATGTGATTGAGGTAACACTGCCTGCCTCACTTTCACGGCAGGTTAGCATATCAAGACAAGAAAAGCATGGCTGTGGGATGGGCTCTTTGGCCAGGATGATCCAATGCAGTGCCAAATGCGTTGTGAAATGGAATTTCAAACAATAGATTGATAAATCACGACAGATGTAGCAATATATTAGTTATAGAGTCATAGAGTTATACAGCACAGAAAGAGGCCCTTCGGCCCATCGTGTCCGCGCCGGCCATCAAGCCCTGTCTATTCTAATCCCATTTTCCAGCACTTGGTCCGTAGCCTTGTATGCTATGGCGTTTCAAGTGTTCATCTAAATGCTTCTTGAATGTTGTGAGGATTCCTGCCTCTACCACCCTTTCAGGCAGTGAGTTCCAGATTCCAACCACCCTCTGGGTGAAAAAGTTTTTCCTCAAATCCCCTCTAAACCTCCTGCCCCTTACCTTGAACCTATGCCCCCTTGTTATTGACCCCTCTACTAAGGGGAAAAGTTCATTTCGATCTACCCTATCTATGCCCCTCATAATTTTGTACACCTCAATCAGGTCCCCCCTCAGCCTTCTCTGCTCTAAGGAAAACAACCCCAGCCTGTCCAGTCTCTCTTCATAGCTGAAGCGCTGCAGCCCAGGTAACATCCTGGTGAATCTCCTCTGCACCCTCTCCAATGCAATCACATCCTTCCTATAGTGTGGCGACCAGAACTGCACACAGTATTCCAGCTGTGGCCTAACTAGCGTTTTGTACAGCTCCATCATAACCTCCCTGCTCTTATATTCTCTGCCTCGGCTAATGAAGGCAAGTATCCCATATGCCTTCTTAACCACCTTATCTACCTGTTCTGCTGCCTTCAGGGATCTATGTACATGCACACCAAGGTCCCTCTGATCCTCTGTCCTTCCTAGGGTCCTACCATTCATTGTGTATTCCCTTGCCTTGTTAGTCCTCCCAAAATGCATCACCTCACACTTTGCAGGGTTAAATTCCATTTGCCACTGTTCTGCCCATCTGACCAACCCGTCTATATCGTCCTGTAGCCTGAGGCTTTCCTCCTCGCTATTTACCACCCCACCAATTTTCGTGTCAACTGCAAACTTACTGATTATACCTCCTACATTCATATCTAAATCATTAATGTACACTACAAACAGCAAAGGACCCAGCACCGATCCCTGCGGTACACCACTGGACACAGGCTTCTAGTCACAAAAACAACCTTCGACCATCACCCTCTGCCTCCTGCCACTAAGCCAATTTTGGATCCAGTGTGCCAAGTTGCCCTGGATCCCATGGGCTCTTACCTTCTTGACCAATCTCCCATGCGGAACTTTGTCAAAAGCCTTACTGAAGTCCATGTAGACCACATCAACTGCACTACCCTCATCCACACACCTAGTCACCCCCTCAAAAAATTCAATCAAATTGGTCAGACATGATCTCCCCCTGACAAAGTTGTGAAGTAAACTCAGAATTACTCACTAATCATTAAAAAGAATGTAACCCTTTGGGAGTAACCTTTCTCTGTTAATAAATGTATATTTTATGCCAAATTAAAATACAAGATGGAAACATATTTATTAAGAAGCTGTACGGTATCTCCCCTCTTGACCTCTCCACGCTCATCCTGTCCATGAGACCCACTTCCTGCTCCCTCGACCCTATTCCCAGTAAACTACTGACCACCCAACTTCCTTTTCTGGCTCCCATGTTAGCTGACATTATTAACAGTTCGCTATCCTCAGGTACTGTACCCTCTCCTTAAAATATGCCGTCATCACCCCTCTCCTCAAAAAAACAACCATTGACCCCTCCGTCCTTGCAAACTACTGCCCCATCTCCAACCTCCCTTTCCTTTCTAAAGTCCTTGAATGTGTTGTCGCCTCCCAAATCCGTGCCCATCTTTCCTGGAACTCCATGTTTAAACCCCATCAATTCGGTTTCCGCCCTTGCCACAGTACCGAAACGGCTCTCATCAAAGTCACAAATGACATCCTTTGTGACTGTGACAAAGGCAAACTATCCCTTCTCGTCTTCTCGACCTGTCTGCAACCTTTGACATGGTTGACCACTCCATCCTCCTCCAACGCCTCGCAACCATCGTCTAGCTGGGTGGGACTGCGCTCGCCTGGTTCCATTCTTATCTATCTAATCATAGCCAGAAAATCACCTGCAATGGCTTCTCTTCCCGCTCCCGCATTGTTACCTCTGGTGTCCCCCAAGGATCTATCCTTGGCCCCCTCCTATTTCTCATCTACATGCTGCCCCTTGGCGACATCATCCGAAAACACAGCGTCAGTTTCCACATGTACGCTGACGACACCCAGCTCTACCTCACTACCACTTCTCTCGACCCCTCCACGGTCTCTAAATTGTCAGACTGCTTGTCCGACATCCAGTTCTGGATGAGCAGAAATTTTCTCCAATTAAATATTGGGAAGACTGAAGCCATTGTCTTCGGGCCCCACCACAAACTCCGCTCCCAACCACTGACTCCATCCCTCTCCCTAGCATCTGTCTGAGGCTGAACCACACTGTTCGCAACCTTGGTGTCATATTTGACCCTGAAATGAACTTCCGACCACATATCCGTGTCATAACTAAGACCGCCTATTTCCACCTCCGTAACATCGCCCATCTCCGCCCTTGCCTCAGCTCATCTGCTGCTGAAACCCTCATGCATGCCTTTGTTACCTCTAGACTTGACTATTCCAATGCACTCCTGGCTGGCCTCCCACATTCCACCCTACGTAAACTTGAGATCATCCAAAACTCGGCTGCTCGTGTCCTAACTCGCACCAAGTCCCGTTTACCCATCACCCCTGTGCTCGCTGACCTACATTGGCTCCCGGTTAAGCAACGCCTCGATTTCAAAATTCTCATCCTTGTTTTCAAATCCCTCCATGGCCTCGCCCCTCCCTATCTCTGTAATCTCCTTCAGCCCCAGAACCCCCCGAATATATGCGCTCCTCAAATTCTGCCCTCTTGAGCATCCCTGATTTTAATCGCTCAAACATTGGTGGCCGTGCCTTCTGTTGCCCAGGCCCTAAGCTCTGGAATTCCCTCCCTAAACCTCTCCGCCTCTCTACCTCTCTTTCCTCCTTTAAGATGCTCCTTAAAACCTACCTCTTTGACCAAGCTTTTAGTCATCTGCCCTAATTTCTTATGTGGCTCGGTGTCAATTTTGTGTCTTAAAATACTCCTGTGCAGCGCCTTGGAACGTTTTTAAAGGTGCTATATAAATACAAGATGTTGTTGTTGATTGAGGGATGAATATTGGCCAGGACACCCTGCTCTTCTTCGAAACAGTGCCATGGGATCTTTAACGTCCACCTGAGAGAGCAGACGGGGCCTCGGTTTATCGTCTCATCCGAAAGAGGGAGAAAAGTAGTCCCTGCTGACATATTCAGAGAGTTTGCACAGAATAGGAGGTCATCCCCTTTTAGAATTGCTGTGCCATCCAGAAATAAATAATAAAAAGGAATATTATAGTTCCTCATCTTTCTGTGATCCTAAGAAACTATTTCTCTTATTTTCATTTTCAACAACTTATGTTTATATGGCGCCTTTAACGTAGAAAAGGTCCCAAAATGTTTCCCAGAAGTATAATCAGGCAAAAGCTGTTACCAAACCAGAGAAGGAGATATTAGGATGGGCGATCAAAAGTTAAAGAGGTAGGTTTTAAGCAGTGTCCTAAAGGAGAAGAGCGAGGTGGAGACGTGGAAAGGTTTAGGGAGGAAATTCCAGAGCTTAGGGCCTAGACGGCTGAAGGGGTGGCTGCCAATGATGGGGCGAAGGGAGTGGAACAAGAGGACAAATTTGGAGGAACTCAGAGCTCACGAGGTTTGTAGGGCAGGAGCAGGAGGAGATAGATAGAGGGGCGAGGCAATGAAAGGATTTAAGCATGAGAATGAAAATTGTATACGGGAGCCAAAGTAGGTAAGCGATGACAGGAGTGATGGGCGAGTGGGACGGTGTGGGATAGGATATGGGTAGCAGTACAATGTGCACCAGCATCCTCTGGATTAGGGAGGGGAAAAACATCTCGAGGTTCTGCTCCTGGTGATGACCCAGCAATCCCTGCTGGAAGATGGTTGTGGCGGTTGGAGGTCAATCATTTCAGTCCCAGGACATTGCTGCAGGAGTTCCTCAGGGCAGTGTCCTAGGCCCAACCATCTTCAGCTGCTTCATCAATGACCTTCCCTCCAACATAAGGCCAGAAATGGGGATGTTCGTTGATGACTGCACAGTGTTCAGTGCCATTCACAACTCCTCAGATAATGAAAGCATGCAACAAGACCTGGATGACAATCAGGCTTGGGCTGATAAGTGGCAGGTAACATTCGCGCCACAGAAGTGCCAGACAATGACTATCTCCAACAAGCGAGAGTCTAACCATTGCCCCTTGACATTCAATGGCATTACCATTGCTGAATCCCCCACCATCAACATCCTGGGGGTCACCATTGACCAGAAACTTAACTGGACCAGCCACATAAATACTGTGTCAGCAAGAGCAGGTCAGAGGCTAGGTATTCTGCAGCGAGTGTCTCACCTCCTGTCTCACCAAAGCCATTCCACCATCTACAAGGCACAAGTAAGGAGTGTGATGGAATACTCTCCACTTGCCTGGATGAGTGCAGCTCCAACAACACTCAAGAAGCTTGACACCATCCAGGACAAAGCAGCCCGCTTGATTGGCACCCCATCCACCACCTTAAACATTCACTCCCTCCACCACTGGCGTACCGTGGCTGCAGTGTGTACCATCTACAAGATGCACTGCGGCAACTCGCCAAGGCTTCTTCGGCAGCACCTCCCAGACCCACAACCTCTACCACCTAGAAGGACAAGGGCAGCAGGCGCATGGGAACACCACCACCTCCAAGTCACACAGCATCCTGACTTGGAAATATATTGCCGTTCCTTCATCGTCGCTGGGTCAAAATCCTGGAACTCCCTCCCAAACAGCACTGTGGGAGTACCTTCACCACACGGACTGCAGCGGTTCAAGAAGGCAGCTCACCACCACCTTCTCAAGGGCAACTAGGGATGGGCAATAAATGCCGGCGACGCCCACATCCCATGAATGAATTTTTAAAAAGTGAGTGTGCGTGAACATTAGTGAGGACAGGATTGGGCCAGCTGTGGAATAGTTTGTCAACATTCACTCATTGGATACACGGATAATGACCACATAGATGAGGGGAGAAAATTTGCAAAGAAAAGAGAGAGAAAAAGAAGTGTTTAGTGTCTTATATTGATCTTTTGCAACACTTGGAACGACATCTGCTTATCGCTTGCACTGATGTCATTAGCGATGATGGGAATTATGGACAACACTTAGATATTATTTCCCTCCCCTCAAAAAAAAGGTTTTCATCCATCTTTTTTCAAAAAATCAGTGCCGGTTTAATAACCTGAAACTGAATGATCATTTACAAAAGTATAAAGCGGAGAGCTCTGTATAATTGCTTTATAAATAGAGGCTAAGTGCCAGTAAGCATTGTAACATTTAAAATGAATCACTGAGTGAAACTGATGGAACAATCAGCTCGTGAGCTGTTTAGTCCTGATGAGAGAAGGTACTTTATTTTTCAGTAAAGGCTTTGGTGCTAATGTTTGCTTTATCTTACTGGAGCTGTATAAATAGCTGGTTGGGAATAAGGCTCTAAGTTATAGGGTTAAGTGGAGTAATGGCCTGTTCTTCTTGCATTCTAATGTTCTTATAAGTGGGCAGTTCCAATCATAATTTATGGGCAGGACCACTGGAAAATTACAGCCATATTTTAATGGTGAAGTAATAGTGGCACCCTGCACAAACATCATCCTGCTCTGCCCACTGACCGAGACTGCTTCTATTCCAGCCAATGGGATTCTACCTCATGCTATTGGCTGGAAGTGTCAGCTGGAAATAATGGTTGGGGGTGAATCAGGAAAGGCTGGCTCCACGAATAGAGGGGCAGGGGCAGATCAGTGCCAGTGCCAACTGTGGGGAGGTGTAGAAGGAGACCTAGAGTGTTATGGGAGGCATGGCAACATGGACTACATAGAGGTGGTTGATTGCCTGCATGGAATGAGAGGGAGGGGAAGAGGAGTGGGGGCATGAACTGAGGGGCAGGAGAATGAGAAGGTGTGCCAGCAGATGAACTGAGGCTGTGAGGGACGTGTGCACTGTGAACTGGGAGAGAGAGGGAATGAGTGCCAGCAGGACCTGATGGGATGGGGAGAAGACTGCGGAGATAAACAGGCAGCATGAGGGGGAACAGTGCCAACATGAACTGGGAAGAGGAGGGCAATGAGTGCCAGCATGTGTGAAGGGAACGGACAGGTGTGTCAGGATGAAGAAGGGAAAGGAAGAAAAATTCAAGGATTAACAGGTGGAGAGGGGGACAAGAGGACGAGTGTGAACGTGGGGGGAGGGAGTACCACCATCGTGAACTGGGGGAAGAGTGTCTTATGTGGATGGAAAGGGAGAAGATCGGCAGGATATACTGAGGGGCAGGGGGGGAAGAATGCCAGATTAAACTGTGTGGGGGTGGGAAAGCTCCACTGAGAATTGGAGGGGGAGTGGTGGGGCGGGAGGGGTGAGGAGGAGCAGAGGACTAGGAGGTGGGAGGTTAATAAACTATTTTAAAATAAAGTAACATTCCATAAAAGCCCAAGTTAAGAACCAGGTTTCGCAACAGGGAATAATTCTCTGGAATTATTATTTTATGTATATTGTGCTTGAACTGCCCATAAACTTTCCACAAGAAATCAAGGGAAATGCCTGCAATTTTTGCCACAGTCTTCAGTTTTCTAGTGGCCTTAGTAATGAGAGAAATAAGCCATGGTTGGTATTAACCTGCGCATAAACCAATCCAAAAACCAAGAATATTTAGATCTGTCTGTCTGGTGCACACTTGGAATCATTGGTAATTAGGGCCCTGCATGGCCTCAATGAATATTACCCACAGCCCCTCGTGCCAACCTGTTGAGCTCTGCATACCTGCTGGGTGAGTGCCCAGGACCACCTGCTGTGTGCCTGGCATCCTTGTGATTCTGTGGCTTGTACCTGAAGCCTCTCATTCCAGCCCATCTGGTTTCTAACTGGAGCCCCTTCAGCCGTGCGCCTGTTCTTTTCCTAGTGGCTGCAGAATATAATTTCAGACACACCGTGGCGTGCAAAACATGGTTCTCGGAAAACCAAGTGTTTTGGTTGCGAAAGAGTTAATGGAGTTATCAGTTGTGGAGGTTGGATTTGACGATTACATCAGTTGGTTCAGGCACAATGTGCATAAAATAATAATTCCAGACGATGATAGCTTTCCAGAATAATCTAACATACCTCTCTGTGTGTATGAAAGATTTCACTTTTTAATCACCTGTCTGGACATGCTCTCATCTTGGCGATGACACAGTTCAGAAATGAATCAGTTTCTGGAACTGAAACTGCACCTTTTATGGTGTTGCAGCTTAATAGTTGGAGGCTGCAGAAAGAAATAAGTATTTTATTTCAGAATCGATTCGCAAAATAACAAATGGAGAAAGCTGGTTCTTTTCCTTTCTTTACTTTGTACAGTACGTCAAATTATTTAATGCAGATTCTTACCGATGCATAGTTCGGCGGTCACTGGGGAGAAAGAGGTTGAATTCGAAGATGTGGAAGAGAAAAGCTGTTACTGCTCGTCACACAAACCAAGTTTGCAATAAAAATGTGTGACAGACATGAAAAGATTCCACTCTCACATACTGTCACCCTTACAATTTAATAAGAGCAAAATTATAACTCTAAAGCATTTTGTAAGTTATTAAAGAGAGTGAAAGGTTGTTATAAATTCTCACTTATAAGTTCCAAGCTCTCAGCATGGATTCAAATGATACAATGAGTCGGTTGTATGACCGCATCCTTCCATTCCTCTAACTGGAGTACTTCTTCCCCTCTTCTTAGGCAGTCCCTCGGAACCGAGGATGACTTGCTTCCACATTAAAAATTAGTTCGCAGGTGACTGATGAGTCCAATGCAGGACCTACAGTCTCTGTCACAGGTGGGGCAGACGGTGGTTGAAGGGGTGGGTGGGTGGGGTGCTTGGGTTGACGTGCGCTCCTTGCGCTGCCTGCGCTTGGCTTCTGCTTGCTCCCGGCAAAGAGACTCGAGGTGTTCGGCGCCTTCCCAGATGCTTCTCCTCCACTTTGTGCGGTCTTGGGCCAGGGATTCCCAGGTGTCGGTGGGGATGTTGCACTTTTTCAAGGAGGCTTTGAGGGTGTCCTTGAAGTGATTCCTCTGCCCACCTGGGGCTCTCTTGCCGTGCTGGAGCTCCAAGTAGAGCGCTTGTTTTGGGAGTCTCATATCGGGCATGCGGACGATGTGACCCGTCCATCGGAGCTGATCAAGCGTGGTCAAAGCTTCGATGCTGGGGATGTTGGCCTGAGCAAGAACACTGACATTGGTGCGCCTATCCTGCCAATGGATTTGCAGGATCTTGCGGAGGCAGCATTGGTGGTACCTCTCCAGTGCTTTGAGGTGCCTGCTGTACATGGTCCATGTCTCTGAGGCATACAGCAGGGCGGGACTACAGGCCTTGATGCACAGTCAGGATATCGATGGAGATTAGTGAGGACCGGATTGTGCCCAGCTGTGAGAGATATGTGGATTTTTAGTAATTGATCCATCAATATAAAACTGAGACACAAACATTTGTTTAAGCATCTTGCAGCCTGAGACATTCGGGGGAAGGGCGGGGGAGTGGGATTAGCTGAAGTGCTCTTGCAGAGAGCCGGCACGGGCTCGACAGACCGAATGGCCTCCTACTGTGCTGTAACCATTCTATGATTCTGGCCAGAGGTGAAAATTCAATGAGAAAAAAAGAGCACTGCATTCTCATACATTCTTATATGTTCCTGAACTCCATGGCACCAGAATAAACAAAAACAGCATGATGGCGTGCAACTGTCCCAGAGCTGCCTGGATCTGACTGCAATAAAACAGCGAGACTTCGATTTCTGTGAAGCATTACAGAGTGCCCTGTGCATGTGGCTTTGATCACTTGCAGAGAGGCTTTGGGCTCACGGTTGGATCATAGCAGAGGGGAGCTTGCAGATGTGGAGGGATGGCAGTTGCAAGAGGTGGCAGTAGGAATGGGACAGGCAGTATCCGGCCCCAGGCAGCAGCTCCAAGAGGGAGATGGCGCTGGGAAGTCTCCGAGGGAAGAATCCAACAGTGCCTCCTACCTCGGAGATGGAGCTTGGAGGATTTAATTTGCGGTGAGAAGACGAATAGCTAGATTTCATAGTGAAAGACAGGTGTGACAAGTAACTTGCTAGAAATAAAGATGGCAGGAAAGTATTACAGGAAGTGAATGTGATGTTTACAGGAAATGTAAGTGTCAGCTGTGGCTCAGTGGGTAGTGCTCTCGCCTCTGAGCCAGAAGGTTGTGGGTTCAAGTCCCACTCCAGAGACTTGAGCACATAATCTAGGCTGACACTCCCAGTGCAGTGCTGAGGGTGGGCTGCACTGTCGGAGGTGCCGTCTTTCAGATGAGATGTTAAACCGAGGCCCCGTCTGCTCTCTCAGGTGGATGTAAAAGACCCCATGGCACTATTTCGAAGATGAGCAGGGGAATTCTCCCTGGTGTCCTGGGCCAATATTTATCTCTCAATCAACATCACCAAAACAGATTAAATGGTCATTATCGCATTGCTGTTTGTTGGACCTTGCTGTGCGCAAATTGGCTGCTGCGTTTCCTACATTACAACGGTGACTACACTTTTTAATTTTACTAGTCACTAGACTAAAGGGGCAGACATTGTCATTTGATCCCAGGCTAATACAAGTGTCATCAGGATGCTGATGGGAGTGACCTGGTAATGATGCTCCATCCAATTTTCCCACTGCAGACAAGTGGCCAGCTTCAGCAAAGTGGCTCCCCAAGATCACAAACTCAACAAAGGGGGTGCTCCATCAATCTATGGCACTGCGCCCTGATACTCCATCCAGCAATGCCCCTCATTTAAAACCTCCTTACAACAACGGAAGTTTTAGACAAATCAGAGGAGCAAAGGTTGAGGACGCTCAGTCAGTTCAACCGATTGGTACAGATAAGATAATCCCAGAGCAATGTGAATGATTCCGACCTGGTCCCAAGCAGGCTTTAGTTAGAACCAGAACAGTTTCAAAGCTCATTCTGGCTGGAAAGCTGCTTAACCTCCGACTGACCTTCTTACTATTCTTAATAAAAATATAAATTATGTTACTGCTTTATTATATTTTCACAACATCTAGGAAATGGGCAATTTTGTATGATTTAACTTTTGATTTGTAAAGAAGTTCTACTGTTAATTTGTTTAAAATTATGAATTGTTGCTCAGTCTGATTTTTGACATATTTAAATCCCTATGCATATTATTACTGACAAAAAATAAAATATACACAAAAATCCTGCCAAGCAACGTAAAGCAGACAATGTACTCGGACTTTGTCCAGCTGAATAGGTCAGCTGTGCTGGTGCCTGTGAGTCTACCAAGAAAAGAGGTCTACTCCATGTGGGGCCTGAAGTATCCATTGGAGAGGAATTTTTTTTATATTCGTTCCTGGGATGTGGGCGTCGCTGGCAAGGCCAGCATTTATTGCCCATTCCTAATTGCCCTTGAGAAGGTGGTGGTGAGCTGTCTTCTTGAACCGCTGCAGTCCGTGTGGTGAAGGTGCTCCCACAGTGCTGTTAGGGAGGGAGTTCCAGGATTTTGACCCAGCGACGATGAAGGATCGGCGATATACTTCTAAGTCAGGATGGTGTGTGACTTGGAGGGGAACTTGGAGGTGGTGGTGTTCCCAACTGCCTGCTGCCCTCGCCCTTCTAGGTGGTAGAGGTCGTGGGTTTGGGAGGTACTGCCTATTAAAGAAAACATGAAGCATCTTCCCTGGACCTTAGAACTTCAACTGGGGGGAAACTTAGGGCGCCGAACCTCGAACCAAGTCATTTGTCACGGGCAGCATATAGTTATTATTGGGGAAAGTATGGAGGCTAAAGAAAAGTATGATTGAAGGATGCCATTATGATTGCAGCCAATAATGGACAACCACGTTCAGGAGAGCTCCAACAACTGTGGGGCATCTGTCCAATACCTGGGAGTTCGTATTAGGTATGGAGAGAAAATGAGTTGCTAGGACCTGGAAGCGGCGATGCCTTTGTGTACAACAGTTTGGGACATTTTTGGTAACAATGGCAGGGACCTGAAACACGCTTGGTTCAATCCAAATTCAAGATAGTCCGCTCATTCATACGGATAAGGTTACTAAACAAATCACCACAACATATAAAACAAGGGCAGTTTGCAAAAAATGCAGATAGCTAATAGATAAATTAACTAAATCCTTTATGAAATAGGCAGCCTTTAGATATACCCGAATGTATTATTTAAGGCAGGTGGCTGGCTAATGTAGGCACTGTTTTAATTTACTTCCATTAGAGGGTCCTCAGTGTTATTAGCTGGGGTAGATTGACTGAAACAGCCATTTGAAATGACTGCAGATTACAGCAGTCCCATATATAAAAGTGCAGTATTCGACAAGCTATTCCAGAAGGGAGTTAATGCTCCCCGATAGAAGGCTGGAAAGTTGCATTTTTTCAGCCTGTCAGATCAGTGGGAATAGCACCCATCAATAACCATACTTTCACCATAGAGCATTCCGAATAAATTTAATGTCAATATATGCGGTGACGGAGTAAACACATTAAGAATATGTAAAAAAAAGTTTAACTCAGAAAAATGCAGATTTTAATAGATTTCTTTGTCCCTTTTAGTGGTTGCTCAATTTATAGCAGTTACTCTGTATGATAGCGTTAATACTTACTAAAGCAAGAGGTGGCTCAAGGGCCTTAGTAAAACGGTGGAAAAATGTTGTCATGTAATTGATACCCACAAAATCCTTATATGGTTACATTCATAGGAGGTTGGTGGATGATAAAATTATGATTCTAAGTATTTCCTTGACATACACTGGGGGAAAAAAGAAGTCATGCAACAATGTCTATCCAAGTGTTTATCATAAAAGCTGCCCCACACTCCTGTCATGTCACTCACCCCAAAGAAAAGCAGACACTTGTATGGCACAGCTCACAGGGAATGAGTTCAATTTGAACTGAAGTTTCCACATAAAACATAAGCTGTGTATATAACAACAGCTGGCTTGGATTGCACATTGCAAAGATGCAACACAATCTTAAGGCTTCAGGAGAACTTGTTATATGTGGAAGTAATCCTCTCAAACCTCACTTTGCCGTTTGACAACTTTGAGCCGGCTCCTCCTGGTTAGATTACAGACTTGTAAGCTTCACCCAAGCACTTTCCTGTATCAACTGCATGTAAAGAATGAGGCAGTCATGTTGCTTGCATGAACCTACTGCTCTTACATTAATAGCGATAGGGTCGTCATTTTTAATGATACTGAAACTAAAAGAATGGAATTGTGTTTTACAGCATATGAAGATTTTAAATTTATATGGTTAGTAACCTGCATGTTTTTAAAAAAAAACTCAAGAATACTTTCATCCTTTAAAGATCAGATAAACCACATCAAAAATATTTCTTCCCACTAATATGGCATGAAGGAGAATGTTGGATCTATACCAGTTCTCACAGTAGCTCATTCATATCGCTAACACATTATGATAATTACCAAAGCAAAGATAGAAGATAAATATTGTTACGTATTATTACTGAACATACATTTCATTTTTGTATCACCTATTGTCTGGCCACCCTGCTGCTGCTCTGCTGAAATGGCAGCAGCAGAACTGCCCACAATGTGGACTTAATCATTTTCAGCAGTGTATTATCAACAGTACTCAATATGGATTCACTCTGTTCAACGATTTCCACTGACACCATGAATTTTCAATTCTTAGTGATCTCCACGGACATCAAGGATTCATACTGTTGAATGATCTACGCTGGCTTCACAAATAGTGAAAGCATTACTAGCCCCAACTAACCTATTAACAGTGTTGGGTTTACAAGCAGATAGTCACAAATTTGGTATTCAGGGAGGCGAATGTTCTAGCACCCCTGATTATGATGATCAGTCGAGCCACCAGATGGAGTATCTAAGAGATGTGAAACAATCCACCTTTGGAGGCGAGGGTAAAAGAACCAGTTTTAAGTCCATTAAAGAAAGCATATAAAACAAAAGACTATTCAATCTGTAAAGCCCATCCCTTCCACAGAGTGCATAGAATTTGGAGAGTGTCCAACATCTTTACTACTGAGAAAAGATTTCATAAATTTTCTCCCTTTACCCACCCTAAGACTCAAGCAAGAATATTCAGCTAAACCTACAAACTGCAGTATTATTTTGGTTGCTTCCGATGTTGTGAAATTTCCATAGCACTATCACATTCCATCACACTTAACTTCATAACCTTTACTATATATCTTGTGTGTATTACACACACAAAAGAAAGGAAGAAAGAAAGATTTGCATTTCTATAGCGCCTTTCACAACCACCTGACATCTCAAAGTGCTTTACAGCCAATGAAGTACTTTTGAAGTGTAGTCACTGTTGTAATGTAGGAAATGCGGCAGCCAATTGCGCACAGCAAGCTCCCACAAACAGCAATGTGATAATGACCAGATAATCTGTTTTTCTTACGTTGATTGAAGGATAAATATTGGCCAGGACACCAGGGATAACTCCCCTGCTCTTCTTCAAAATAGTGCCATGGGATCTTTAACATCCACCTGAGAGAACAGATGGGGCCTCGGTTTAACGTCTCATCCAAAAGACGGCACCTCTGACAGTGCAGCACTCCCTCAGCACTGCACTGGGAGTGTCAGCCTAGATTTTTGTGCTCAAGTTTCTGGAGTGGGACTTGAACCCACACACTTATAGACCCGGAAACGAGAGTGCTATCCACTGAGCCACGGCTGACACAATAATAAAACTAGGGAGGGAAAAGAGGGGAGTTACCAAGGATAGATCCTTGGGGGACTCCGGAGGTGACGGAGCAGGGGCGGGGTCGGGAAGAGAAGCCATTGCAGGAGATTCTCAGGCTCGGTCTGGCTAGGTAAGAGGACAATCCCACCCAGCTGCACACAGAAGAGGTGTTGCAGGAGGATGGTGTGGTCAACTGTGCAAAATGTTGCACACAGGTTGAGAAGAATGAGGAGGGATTGTGCACCACGGTCACACTCAGAGGATGCCATTTGCTTTATTGGGGACAAGGACATCAAAGATGGAGGTGAGCGTGTGATTGAGCAGATCGATAGCTGCAGAATTATTGTGGTGAACAGAGGGTCAAAGGCTAGACAGTAGGAAGTTTGAAAGTGCCGTTGTAAGTGACTTGGGGAAGAGTTTTTTCCAGGGACGGAAGTAGATGGAAGTGGGAGGTGGAAGGGGGATGTGAGTAATGAGGGACACAAGGAAATGATTAGAGGTTGCCTCGTCTGTGATTGAGACCATGTGAGCTGGCAAGGCTGAGGGAGGAAAGAAGAGGATATCTTGGTGAGAAATTTGATGTGGGGCTTGGGTGGGCAGTGGAGAATGAGGATTTTAAAAGAGAGACGAGAGGGGTGGAACAAGTGGAGGTGCTCAAAAGGAGAAGAAAACATCAGAGGAGTAGGGGGACAGACCAGGGTGAGATTTAGTGATAAGGGCCACACCACCACCAGGCTGGGAGGCTTCAGTAAGAGACAAGGTATCATCACCCATGAACCATGTTTCCATCAAGGCCGTGATATCAATGCAATTATCCACAATAAGCTCATGGATGACAAGCAAGAGCCTTGTTTGCAAGTGAATGGGTGTTTTGGAGGCAGATGTGGAGAAGGGCGGTGATTGTTGGTCCGCTGGCAGAGCCCACAAGCTTGGTGGTGAAAGGGGTGAGTGGCACGGGAAGAAGGTCAGCAAGTTTAGCCCCCAGCAGGCGTGCTGAGAGAGGAGGATGTGGCAATTAGGGTTACTGCCTGTACACGGCAGCGATGAGTGGCTCAATGGGCCCTTCAGAGAATGTTGAGAGAGGCACAGAGAGACGCTGGGGGCTTGTCCAAGAGGGAGTCAAGCCTGGGATGATGGCAGGAGAGTAAGAAGGTCGAGGAATAGTGAAGGGTTGAGGGTTGGGATTTGTGGGGAACAAAGTACCTGTGAGGGGAGGAAACAAAAGCATGACTGGGTAACAGGAAGGGGTGGATACAGGAGAGAAGGGACTAAGAGGGGTAAAGAGAAGAGAAAGAAAAAGGGAGATAGAAGTAATGGATTTGAGTCTGGAGTGGCAGCCAAAATGTACACACGAATGGACACAAGTCTTCAACCCTATCGGGAACGGTAGCATAGTGGTTATGTTACTAGACTAGTAATCCAGAGTGCTGGACTAATGATCCGGAGACAGGAATTCACATCCCACCACGGCAGGTGGGGAATTTAAATTCAGTTAATTAAATCTGGAATAAAAAGCTAGTGTTAATAATGGTGACCATGAAACTACCAGATTGTCATAAAAACTCATTTGATTCACTAACGTCCTTGAGGGAAGGAAATCTGCCGTCACGGTGGCATAGTGGTTAGCACTGGTGCCTCACAGCGCCAGAGACCCAGGGTTCGAATCTGACCTCGGGTGACTGTCTGTGTGGAGTTTGCACATTCTCCCCGTGTCTGCGTGGGTTTCCTCCGGGTGCTCCGGTTTCCTCCCACCGTCCAAAAATGTGCGGGTTAGGTTGATTTGGCTATGATAAATTGACCCTTAGTGTGTTAGGGGGAGATTAAATATGTGGGGTTATGGGGATAGGATCGGATATGTTAGGGGGAATTAAATACGTGGGGTTACGGGGGTCGGGTGGGATATGTGTACTGTGGGGATTAAAGCAGGGACAGGGTACTGGATTTGGATGATCAGCCATGATCGTATTGAATGGTGGAGCAGGCTCGACGGGCCGAATGGCCTACTCCTGCTCCTAGATTCTATGTTTCTATGTTTCTATTACCCGGTCTGGCCTATATGTGACTCCAGACCCACAGCAATGTGGTTGACTCTTAACTGCCCTCTGAAATGGCCTAGCAAGCCATTCAGTTGTGCCAAACCACTACAAAGAAGTATCATGGAGTGCAGCAGTTCAAGAAGGCTCACCACCACCTTCTCAAGAGCAATTAGGGATGGGCAATAAATGCTCACATCTCAGGAACGAATAAAAAAAAACCCTAATGGAGCCCATCAATATCTTTAGAAGGGTAGGAAATCACAGATTACCATGTTAAAAAGCATGTATCAGTGCAATAACCAGGTGTTTGATGTTATTACAGATCTGAATGCATTATCAGCATTTCTAAGCTGATTAAAGAAGATTTGTCGGGGTAATTAGCACAGCTAAGTTTGGTACATAGGAATTGCATTGTAGGTAATTACGCGTTCAGGCATTTTTTTGATTATTTCTAAGATGTCACTGATGTGTCTTGTTTTGTTTGTTGCTGTTTCTGTTGCTAAGTGCGGAATCAGAACAGACAGAAACAAACAACCCGGAGAAACCGAGGCAGAGGGAGAAGAGTCTGGAGAAATATAACTTTGAAATGGAAATTCACCCGAGCCACCCTGTAATCTTCTGCAGTAAACAAGCCTTCTGTTCATCACATGATACTCCAATTTACAGCAACAAAGGGCTTGTGTTACCAGTAATGGCACTTGGTGGATGCCATTGAATGCTAGATGGTGTGCTTATTTATTACATTAATTTTCTTTTAAGAATTAAACCAGACTATGGAAGGAATAGTAGCGAGATGGGGGTGAATTACAAGTCTATGACCATCTGAACCACTTGATTGGGTGTCAGAAACCGTAAGTTTCAGTTGCTTTAGAACGGTCATCTGAACCAATTGGTTGGGTTAGTCTCAAAATTCCCAAGCTTCTAGAATGCATTTATACAGCGCCTTTCACGACCACTAGATGTCCCAAAGCGCTTTACAGCCAATTAAGTACTTTTTGAAGTGTAGGCCGCGATTTCTCCTACCTCGGCGGGTCTGTGGCGGGCAACGCGGTGGTGGGACCCGACCAGACCCGACCCCGCTGCTGGCTTCAGCCCGCTGTGTAGAATTATTTTTCGTTGATTGGGCTTGTTAAGCCCGCCCAGTGCCTTTGCCGGCCAATTGAAGAAGGCAGGTCTGATGACGTCATTTGGTGACACGTCACCAGCTGGTTTCCTTAAAGGGACCATGCGCAAATTTAGTTTGACATTTGTGCTGTCAGTGTTCTACAGCATTGAGGTGCTGCAAACACTGACAATCCCTGCACAGAGGTGCACGGCTGCACCCAGGCTCTCTCATGACTCCTTCCATATGCTTATGGAGGGAGTCACAGCACGCAGGGAGGTTCTCTTCTCTTCCAATGGGCGGAAGAGACCTCCCCAGGACACCAACGCAGCCTGGTTGCAAATTGCACAGGAAGACCAGGCTGCAGTGGCGCAAACCTTTCAATGATCTCAGTAGATCACGAAACGTTACTGCAAAGCCACACTCAACCTCATCCTGCTGTGCCACTCATCACATCCCCATCACTCTGCCTTCCCTACCCTACTCCTGCACATCCTTACTCACACCAACTTACCTTGCACCTCCACCCATCTCTCTCTATCTACATTATCACTTCCCCATCTCACTAGCCACCCCTCACGCTCACCCTCATCCTAGTGCAATCATACCAACTAACAACACACAAGGGTAGCCACTTGTGTGTTTTAGGCAATGTTCATGTAAAGTTTCTGTTAATGTGGTGTCAAACATTGAAATCTTTACTTTCAACACTCTGCATTCTTGGACAGATCTGTGTGCACCTTTGGAAGTGGCTTAGTGAGTTGCAGTGAATGGTGAGTCATAACAGTACCCCCCGCAATGGTGATGCGTGTGAAAGGAATGGCTTGGGCATTGTAGGGATGCTTTATGGTGTTGATGTGGGGTGGTGCCAACCTGGTGCATCATGTGGCAGCCAGGGTGTACAGTGTCAAGTGAAGTAAATCTGGCCATCCCTGGCATCCCGGGCAGCAATGTGGTTGGGTGCTGATGTCCTCTGTCCTGTGCAGCATCAGTTGATTGTGGAGAAGGTTGGTGTTGTTGTTGGTGCTGCTGGTGTGCCCGGTGCTGCTGGTGTTGGGGCTGATTGTGGTGGGATTCTGAGGACCAAGGTGAGATAGTTTCAAGGGCACCGATGCTGATGCAATAGATGGCAGGTGAACTTGAGATGACAGAAGCGATCTGTCAATGGTGAGAGAGGTTGTTCCAATGAGGAGACACTGGATAGAGAGTTTGTTCCAAACACTTACAGCCTGCATAAAGCTCAATCTGTCTTCCAAATGCAGTAAGCAACAGCTTCTGAGCTTGGAAAGTGAACAGCTGTGAGATGGGAGGTTTTATAGCACATTTGCAGCTTTCAAGTAATGAGATGATCCCATGGTCATACAACTCCCGACCTCCTTACCTGACGTGATCCCCGAGCAGCGTGGACCCCATAGGCGACCTCGTAAAATGGTAAGGTGAGCTCAAAATACTTTTTAATGGGCTGTTAACAAGGTCATAATGACCTGAATTGCCTCCGCTGCGTGTCTGGTCTGTTTAGCCCTGACAGACCCGACATCTGGGAAAGTCACGTGGCGGTGGGTTGACAGCGGGGTCCCGACCCACTGTTAAAAAAATTTTGTTCCCACCTGACCCGCCACCGAACCTGCCCGCTGACCCCCCCCAAAAATCCCCCCCCCCCCAGCCAATGTTGTAACTGAGGAAACGCGGCAGCCAATTTGCGCACAGCAAGCTCTCACAAACAGCATTGTGATAATGACCAGGTAGCCTGTTTTTTTTGTTAATGTTGATTGAGGGATAAATATTGTCCAGGACACCGGGGATAACTCCCCTGCTCTTCTTCGAAATAGTGCCATGGGATCTTTCACGTCCACCTGAGAGAGCAGACGGGGCCCCTGTTTAACATCTCATCCAAAAAACGGCACCTCAGACAGTGTAGCACACCCTCAGCACTGCACTGGAGCGCCAGCCTAGATTTTTGTGCTCAAGTCTCTGGAGTGGGATTTGAGCCCACACTCTTCTGACTCAGAGGCGAGAGTAACTGTATATGTAGTGGACAATTCTAGACACTAAAATCTATTTTAGATTAGAGTGACATATTGCACATTTTTCTGGACCAATCCATGCACTTCTAGGAAATGCTGAGACTGTTGTAAATTGTCTCATGATTAATTTGGAAATATGTTACTAAAGCTGATTATTGTTAACCATGGGATTATCCACATTTGGGGTAGAAATTAATAATGAAAATCCTTTCCTCTCCTCTCCTCTCCTGAAGACCTTTTGCCGATGTACAGTTCCAAGAGTGAAGTGGCCATTCTTCCTGTTTGAGTCTAAAAAGTGAATGCTGGCAAGCTATTCGACTGTGAAAGGCATTTCAGACAAGTATGATCTTTCTTGACCTGATTTGTAAACGCATATTTTCCTGCAGGAGCCACTGGAAAGCAATCAGGAGCCCTGGCTGATTTTCCACCTGCTCCCTCGCCCAGACAGGTGGATTTGAACCCCCAACTCCCAGCGAGAATGGTACGTGGGAGAGGGGGTTAAGATCAGGCCGAGTCCACTTACTGGCTTGAGGCCGCGCCGTTCCCGCCCAGCGCCACCTTATCTTCACCGACTTTGTGGTCGGCCGAGGCTCCCGCTGCAGGTGAGCGAGGGCCTAATTTAAATTTAAAGGTCGTGACCCGATGATGCTGTCGGTGCCGCAGCCTGATTTTCACGATGACTCGGGGAAGCCCATCAAACTCGCCAGAGAAACCTGGCGGGACGCAGCAGAGCAGCCACAAGGGGCCAAGCTGAGGAAGATTTTTCACCCTCCTCCCCTCCCTCTCTCTCCGCAAACCCCCAACTCTCTCCCCGTCCCTACCTCCCACTCCCCCCCCACCCTCCTGCCCTCCCTCACTCGCTCTCCCCTCTATCCGACTCACTCCCTCTTCCCCCCCCCATACTCGCCTTCACTCACTCCCTCTCCCCTTCCCTCCCTGCCTCTCCCCCCTTCTCTCCCTACCCCCACACTGGCATCTGTTTGGAATTCCCACCCACCCCACCCACAGCACTTAACTTATGCTGGGTGCCGTTCCCTTAGGTCCCCACTTGTTCCCTCCATCTCCTCCCTCTTATCCCTTACCCCCCTCTCCGAACCCTCTTACCCCCTCCCCACTGGTTCCTTCGAACCCCCCGCTTCCTCTTACCTCTCCCCCCCTTCCCCTCCCTCGCTCGCCCCTTCACCCCCATCGTCCTCTCTTTCCCCTTCCCCCCATCCTCCTCTCTCTCCCTCGCCCCTCACTCTCACCTTCCCCCCTTCCTCCTCTCTCTCCCCCGCCCCTCCATCTCCCCTTCCCCCACTTTTCCATCTCCCTCCTCCTTCCCTCCCTCCTCTACCTCCCCCCTCCCTCCTCTCCCCCTCCTTTCCTCTCCCTCATACCCTTCCCTCCCCTCCACTCCCCCCTCCTCCCCTCCCCCCTCCTCCCCATCCACCCTCCCTCCCCACCCTCCTCTACCTCTCCCCTCCCTTCTCTCCCCCTCCTCACTCCCTCCCCCCTCCCTCCTCCCCTCCTCCCCCTCCCTCCTCCCCTCCACCCCCTCCCTCCTCCCCTCCCTCCTCCCCGTCCTCTCCTCTCTCCCCCCCTCCCTACTCTCCTCCCTCGTCCCCCCTCTCCCTCCTCTCCCCCTCCTCTCCCCTCCTCTCCTCCCTCCCCCTCCGCCCTCCTCTCCTCTCTCCCTCCCTCTCCCCTCCCCTCCCTCCTCCCTCCTCTTTCCCCTCTCCCTCCCCTCTCCCCCCTCCTCTCCCCTCCCCCTCCTCTCCCTCCTCCCCTCCCATCCTCCTCCCCTACCCCTTCCCTCCTACTCCTCTACCCCCTCCCCTCCTCCCTTCCCCTCCTGCTCCTCCTCTCCCCCCTCCCTCCCTCTCCCTCCTCCCCTCCCTTCCCCTCCCTCCCTCCCTCTCTCCCTCCCTCCCTCTCCCCCTCCCTCCCTCTCCCCTCTCCCCTCTCCCCTCCCTCCCTCTCCCCTCTCCCCCTCCCTCCCTCTCCCCCTCCCTCCCTCTCCCCTCCCTCCCTCTCCCCCTCCCTCCCTCTCCCCTCTCTCCTCACTCCCTCTCCCCTCTCTCCCTCCCTCCCTCTCCCCTCTCTCCCTCCCTCCCTCCCCTCTCCCTCCTCTCTCCCTCTCCTCCCTCCCTCTCCCCTCTCTCCCTCTCACTCCCCTCTCTCCCTCTCACTCCCCTCTCTCCCTCTCTCTCCCCTCTCTCCCTTCCTCCCTGCCTCTCCCCTCTCTCCCTTCCCCCTCCCTTCCTCCCCTACTCTCCCCTCCCTGCCCCCTCCTTCCCTCTCACCTCTCCTCCATCCCTCCCTCCCTCCTCCCCCTCCCCCCCACCTCCCCGCCCCCTCCTCCCCTCCTTCCCTCCCTCACTCCTCCCCTCCCTCACTCCTCCCCTCCCTCCCTCTCTCTCTCCCTCCCTGCCTCCCTCTGTAAAAGAAAAGACAGTCATCCGTGGCTAAGTAAAGAAATTTAGGATAGTATTCGACTAAAAACAAGGGCATATAAGGTAGCCAAATCTAGTGGGAGGATAGAGGATTGGGAAAACTTTAAAAGACAGCAAAAAATAACAAAAAGATTGATTAAGAAAGGGAAGATAGATTATGAAAGTAAATTAGCAAAAAATATAAAAACAGATAGCAAGAGTTTTTATAGTTATATAAAAAGAAAAAGGGTGGCTAAAGTAAATGTTGGTCCCTTAGAGGATGAGACCGGGAAATTAATGGTGGGAAATATGGAGATGGCAAATACACTGAATGGATATTTTGTATCAGTCTTTACAGTAGAGGACACTAAGAATATCCCAACACTGGACAAACAGGGGGCTATGGGGGGGAGGAGCTAAACACGATCAAAATCACTAAGGAAGTGGTACTCGGTAAAATAATGGGACTCAAGGAGGATAAATCACCTGGACCTGATGGCTTACATCCTAGGGTCTTGAGGGAAGTGACGGTAGGGATTGTGGATGCATTGGTAATAATTTTCCAAAACTCCCTGGACTCAGCAAAGATCCCGGCAGACTGGAAAACTGCTAATGTAACACCCTTATTTAAAAAGGGCAGTAGACAGAAGGCTGGAAACTATAGCCTAACAGCAAATTTGTCAAACATGACTTCCCCTTCATAAAACCATGCTGACTTTGTCCTATTAAATTATGATTATCCAAATGTCCCGTTACTGTCTCCTTAATAATGGACTCCAAAATTTTAGCCTAACATCTGTGGTAGGTAAAATTTTGGAGTCCATTATTAAGGAGACAGTAACGGGACATTTGGATAATCATAATTTAATAGGACAAAGTCAGCATGGTTTTATGAAGGGGAAGTCATGTTTGACAAATTTGCTGGAGTTCTTTGAGGAAGTAACATACAGGGTGGATAAAGGGGAACCAGTGGATGTGGTGTATTTAGACTTCCAAAAGGCATTTGACAAGGTGCCACACAAAAGATTATTGCTTAAGATAAAAAATCACAGGATTGGGGGTAATATTCTGGCATGGATAGAGGATTGGCTATCTAACAGAAGGCAGAGAGTTGGGATAAATGGTTCATTCTCAGACTGGCAATCAGTAACTAGTGGTGTTCCGCAGGGGTCAGTGCTGGGTCCCCAACTCTTTACAGTCTATATTAACGATTTGGAGGAGGGGACCGAGTGTAACATATCAAAGTTTGCAGATGATACTAAGATGGGAGGGAAAGTAGTGAGTGAGGAGGACATAAAAAATCTGCAAGGGGACTTAGACAGGCTAAGTAAGTGGGCAGAGATTTGGCAGATGGAATACAATACTGGAAAGTGTGAGGTTATGCACTTTGGCAGGAAAAATAGTAGAGCAAGTTATTATCTTAATGGCAAGAAACTGGAAAGTACTGAAGTACAAAGGGATCTGGGGGTCCTGGTGCACGAAACTCAAAAGGTTAGTATGCAGGTGCAGCAAGTGATTAAGAAGGCCAATGGAATGTTGGCTTTCATTGCTAGGGGGATAGAATATAAAAATAGGGAGGTATTGCTTCAGTTGTACAAGGTATTGGTGAGACCGCACCTGGAATACTGCATACAGTTTTGGTGTCCATACTTAAGAAAAGACATACTTGCTCTCGAGTCAGTACAAAGAAGGTTCACTCGGTTAATCCCGGGGATGAGGGGATGGACATATGAGGAGAGGTTGGGTAGATTGGGACTCTACTCATTGGAGTTCAGAAGAATGAGAGGCGATCTTATTGAAACATATAAGATTGTGAAGGGGTTGGATCGGGTGGATGTGGGGAGGATGTTCCCGATGATGGGTGAAACTAGAACTAGGGGGCATAGTCTTAGAATAAGGGGCTGCTCTTTCAAAACTGAGATGAGAAGGAACTACTTCACTCAGAGGGTGGTAGGTCCATGGAATATGCTGCCCCAAAAAGCTGTAGAAGCTACATCATTACATAAATTTAAAACAGAAATAGACAGTTTCCTAGAAGTAAAGGGAATTAAGGGTTACGGGGCGCGGGCAGGAATTTGGACATGAGTCTAGGTTCGGATCGGTCATGGCTCTGTGGGTAGCGTAGCGGGCCCAGGGGCCGTGTAGCCTGATCCTGCTCTTATTTTGTGTGTCCAATTCTGTTAGGTTCAGGAGATGGTTCTGTGATAGTAGATTGGCGGTTAGGATCAGATCAGCCATGATCTTATTGAATGGCGGAGCAGGCTCGAGGGGCCAATTGGCCTACTCCTGCTCCTATTTCTTATGTTATGTTCTCCCCCTCTCCCTCTCTCCCTGCCTCCTCTCCCCTCCTCCTCCCCCTCCCCTCCTCTCCCCCCTTCCCCCTCCTCACGCCCCTCCCCCTCCTCC